>CM030173.1:9543691-9706191 GCA_017639675.1 Aplochiton taeniatus | reverse complement strand
GTCACCTCACAGATAATTCCTTTTTTCCTCTATAGCGTGTGTTGTAGAGGCACAACGCAAGTCTGAACCTCGATCTCACTACACAGACATTGTGGGAGAGAAAAAATTAGAACTCAACGATTGCTCACCTGCAGCAAGCCTTCCTTCCAGCAAGATAACGTTACAGTGTGGTTTGTAATAATAATCAGGAATGCACATTGCTGTATTTTATGGTGCTGTATAGTAGATAACTAAAAAAACGAAATCATTATGTAGGAGTGCGATTTGGAATTTGTTATTTTTTTTTATTATGTTTTGTGTTCACAGACTTTGTGTGCAAAACAAAGTCCTCTCATAAAATAGCATAATAATTAATCTTTCTGTTTTCATCTTTCAAGTTTTCTTCACATACAGCGCTAGTTCGACCCAGCACAGTAGCTGCAGATGTAACAATATGAATCTGTGTGACCACTGTAATTTGCCTTACTCGATAAAACCAACATGAGATGAATACCTCCTGCAACACAGACCCTATCTAGAGCACCAACACAGAGCTGTTATCCAGCTGATGATGATGATGAATGACAGACCCCTGATGCTCCCTGTCCTCTCCACACTAACTAGAACTCAAACGGTCATTCCAAAGGGGGCAGACCAGTATCCTCTCTCCCTCTCTCTCCCTCTTTGTATCGTATCATCTTGCCCTCGTTGAGGTACCGCTGCAGCTGGAGATCGACTCAGATAAAGGATGCGTGGTGTTTCGATGCACCAAGACTGCTGAGTGCTCAACAAGCACATCGTTTACAACAACACTTACACACGGTGGTATAACTCCATGCACACATCTATGAAGACATCAAGATTACTCCATAAAGACTGTCCTAAATTCCACAGTATCTGATGAGGAGAGTTCTTACCTCTGTGTGTGTGTGTAGTATCTGTCTGTCGCTGTGTGTGTTGCTGGGAGGGAGAGATGAAAGTTCTGACACACCGCACAGCTCAGCTCTGGCAAATATCCCCTCTCTCTTTCTCTCTCTCTCTCTCTCTCTCTCTCTCTCTCTCTCTCTCTCTCTCTCTCTCTCTCTCTCTCTCTCTCTCTCTCTCTCTCTCTCTCTCTCTCTCTCTCTCTCTCTCTCCCTCCCTCCCTCCCTCTCTTTATCTCACTCTATCTTTCCCTCTTTCTCTCGCTCTCTCTCAACTCCCTCTGTTCACTCTTATTCCTCTCTCACTGTGATTATCTCTATTGGTGCCCCTACTCTTATGTGTCTGTTTCTCTGTCTCCATGTCTTTCTACACACACACACTCACACACACACACACACACACACACACACACACACACACACACACACACACACACACACACACACACACACACACACACACACACACACACACACAAAGGGGGGATACAAGAGTAATAAAGGGTGTATATCTAATGAAATATGTTTTATATGACCATTCCTCTCCGGTAGAATGAGAGAAAGGGGGAGGGGGTGTTAATACTCAGAGGTCTTGGTTTGATCCTCCATTTGAAATCTATATACTATTCTCAGTTTTGTATATATCTTTGAGTCTGGTGTGCACGCACGACATTCACCAGGACTCTGTGTGTGTCCTTGCATTTTGTCTTCAACTCAAACATCATTGACCAATAAACACCAGCCATTTGTGTTCAACAAACATCATGCATTTGCGGTTATTCAATATGATTTCTGTGTATGCATCTGTGATCGCTTATGCACAGAAGAGGGGAGGAGGAAGGCTGTCATGGCATAATAACTAGAGGGCTTTATTATGTGGCAACAATGGTGCCAATTTTCCCCTCATCCACATTGTTGATGTCACAAGCACCCTCTCAGAGGGAGAGAGTAAGAGACTGGAGGAGGGACGGAGTGGAAAAAAAGAGGCTATGTAATTCTCTCAAATTGAAATTCATCCCGCTGCTCTTTCTTTATAATCTTATTTCAATTCTACATGCTTTCCCTCTTGTGCATATTTAAATGAGCACTTGACAAAATCCCTGCTGTGCTTTTCCTGCCCAGTGTCTCTTTCTCTCTGTCTCTGGCTGAGTGAATAGCCAGTATTTGAAAACGGGCATTCTTTATTGAAACTTGTGCATTCCATAGATATTTTATTCATGGAGTGATCTTTGTAGGACAAGGCCATGAACGGCTGTGATCATGAGATTGTACTGTTAAACATTTATCTATCCTGATTAAAGCTGAACTTGAAAGTGTTAAATCTTTCATTCAGATTTTTTTCCTCCAAAGAGATCTTCTGTTTGACCAAATCTCTTTGTTGGTACTAGAGTTTTTAAGGCTTTTTGGTTCTATTTTTTTGGTTTAACAATTCTGGTTGGTTTCCGACGGGATGCAAACACAAGATAAAAGCAAAGTGGGTTTAAGGTCAGTTTCAGGGTTGTTTGCGCTGGCTATATTCCAGTCAGGGTCTATTATGTCAGGCAGTGGGTGCAGTTAATTCTGCACCAGGAGGACCGACCTTCTGGAGATAATGACCCATCCTGACGTGGCCTTCTCTATGAGGAAATGAGTAGCGAAGACGTCACCTCGGTCGCTGCATTCATCTTCTTTTATCATTCCCATTTTCTCTGCCCCGCACTCTCTTTCTATCCTCAAGGAAATAACCAATGCATCTGTGGTCTATGTAAATCTCTCTAGGTAACACACAAACAAACAAAAATTGGCAGAAATGTCCTGTAGGTCTCCTGTGTCAAACATATCTTCTGGATTGACTTTAATCGTTTTACGGAATAAAAACAGATCCACTCCGGAAATCCTCATTAATTGCTGATGCCATCCCTACATGTCCTTTGGCATTGGGCAAACCCATAGTTTAGGAGTGCATCACAGTATGCAGGGAGGAAGGAAAAGGATGAGCAGGAGGAGTGGAGGTAGGAGACGACACAAGGATGGCCATGGGAGGGTGTAGGAGGGCTTTGAAGGGCCCATGGGGACAGGATGTGGGCATGGAGAGGTAGGACACAATGAGATGAGGAAGGGGCATGTGAGGATAATGAAGATGAACGGAAAGAAGCTGAAAAGGAGGGATATTTTGTTTTGTGGTGGAGGCTGAAGTATGTGGGGGAGGAAAAGAGTAGGTCAAGAGTGTTTGTGTGTGTGTGCATGTGCGTGTGTGTGCGTGTGTGTGCGTGTGTGCGTGTGTCTGTGTGCGTGTGTGTGCGTGTGTGTGTGTGCGCGCGTGTGTGTGTGTGTGTGTACATATTTATCAAGCTGTGTGGTGAACAGGATCCGGTCTGAAGAGTGGATTGTAATATTACGTTATCTACTGATTTCTCTCAATTTCCCTCGAGTTAATAATTTATTTGAGCTATCTACTGCCACACAACGTCACGGTAGAATCGTATGTTGTGAGGCAACTGAGAATTCCAGACCTGAAACAGATCTAGAGATATTAAAAACATTTTAAATCACCACGGTCTGATTCCTATTGCATGGGATGTTTTGCAGTGATAATTCTAATTAAATAAAGATTTGATTTATGTGCACTTTAGATGTGAAGAGGGGTACAAAGACGAAGAGAAGGTTTGGTGGCCTAGTTTTATCATTAGTTTTGATGCCGCCAACTAAATATAGCAGCACAGTAAGCTGTGGCTTAGAGAAGAAAACACAACCAAGGCTAGTGTTGATGCCAACATTCATCTTCAACATTACCATCTCAGAAATGAACGACAGCATGTAATCCAAACAAAAGCATTATAATAGTACTCACAGTATGTTTGCTATTTTTTTAACCTTTATCATCTGCAAACTCAAGCAGCTATGCTTATATTCTCATTTTTTAAACAATGTACAAGAGTATATTTCTTATCCTTTTTGCATAATTTCTGCATAGTTTTAGTGTAGATATATTTGTACGTCTGTTACTTGATAATAAGTACAAGGATGGTAAAGAAAGTTCTAAATATATACACTGGGAAAAACAGTACATAAAGGGATATTATATTCGACACATTTTTCAATTCACTTTTTGTTGTTGACAGTAACTTTTTCAAAGTAAGCAAGAGACCTTATCCTAGATGCTGTGTTCAATCCCTTTTCTACACCTGGCGGACAATTGACGATGAACACGGTGTAAAGGGGTCCAAATTGCAAGTCTGCATGGTCAGAAGAAGGTCTCAAAGTTGAGCCTTACACTTGCAACATTGTTACCTTCCAATATGGCTACTGTCTGATTTCAAATGCATTGCTCCACTATTTGGTCAATATAATCTGAAAGTTAACAAAAACCTGTGTCTTTTAAACAATTCAAAAGCAATAAACAAAAGCAGCATTCTGTACTCATCTTATTTGTATGTCTCAAAGATTTTTCTCAAGAGCTGCTGCCTAAAATGTCCTGGCTCCTTTTTCGACAATTCATGTACATGTCTATCTGATTGTCTGTTGTAAAAACTCGGAATCAGTAAGTGAACACATGTACTCAACTCGTTGTACTTCTACTTCTAAGCAATTACACGCACAAACACCCACACACATGCATACGCATACTCACACTTTTCACACATTTCAGATCTAGTAATACTCCACCACTCCTGGCACAACCCTCTCATGTTCACCCCCTTTTCCAAAGCCTGAGCAGAACTAATTCAATGAGCTATCCTCACAACACTCTTTCTCTATCTATTTTCTCAGTGTTCTCCGTACATACGATGGTTTTTGTGACCTGCCAAAATCTGGTCATGTTGTCCTAGGGGGAGGGGAGATACCTAAAAGGCTGTGGAATGAGATTTTCGAGTGTACAGAACTGTTGGTTTATAACCTTGTGAAAGATGTAGGAGGAGCAGGCAATCTCAGTCTGTGCCAGAAAAATGTGTCATCTATTGTTATTGTTTTCCATGATTGCAAACATATTTGGCAAGTTAACCCCTAAAAAACAAATATATATAAAGCAAATCAATTTTTTTACTTAAAGGTTATACAAAGGAAACACTAACCTTATCATTCGTATCAAGGGAAAATAAAAAATGTATCGTAGTCCAGGGATTTAAATTAACCGTTGGCTCATCATAGCATTTTTGGGCTCCTACCATAGTTAAAAGCACCAATAATAATAATTAATTGTAGATTAAAACAATAATGCTCCCTTATGCATTACTCAGCTATCACTCAACATGCTACAGAGGTAAGCATGGGATGGAACAGCGTTGGCGTGGTTTCAGTCAGAGCAAAGAGGACGTCACACACCGGCCAACTGTCTTTCTATTTCCACCGTCCTCCTCCTATGTCTATTCAAATTGCAAAATGAATTACACAAACAACATTTCTGCGCAACCAAATGCATGTAGCTCATTATTTTAGAGTAAACGGAGACAAGACGCCTGACACAGAGAATAATGTCCATTCTCAAGGTCATTGGAGTGTGCACTGCTGCTGTTGGCATGCCTAACAACCGGCTCCTTAGGGATTTGGCTTACAGTCTACAGGCTGCTTGCTGAAAAACATGTTGCTGAGTAGCTGGCTGCTCACATAGTACAGATGGTTTAAAACCACCCTTACAAGATGTGCATGTGCCACGCTTGATAAAAAACAACAAGATTTGTTTTTGCCGTATCCAGAGTCTGTCTGCAAACTTGTTGCTGTGTAACCTAACACTGCGATGTTGCTGTGCTGCTTCCTAACATACTGGTGAGTTCTGGTACATTGGATTGATGTGAGCTGACAAGACAAGCCTTCGGGGAAAAAGATGAACTATCTCTCGAGTGCCTGGACTCCAGGACAACAGGTCTACGTTTACCTATAATAGAAACGGCATACAGTGCATGAGAAAAAGCTTGTTTCTTTGGAATCCACCAGATAGCTTGATACCAACACATGCTCCATTAAAACACTTATCTATACTGTCCTAAGCTCTGTCTAGCCTAGTTTTGTGCTGAACCCCAACAGTCCATTGCTACTATTCAGTAGTTGCATCCTTCCTTCTCGTACATATGTACCACGGGTAATCGTACCTTGTTAACAACCATTTTGCTGCCTACCAGATTTAGCCACTTAATAAGCAGATGAATAATGCACCGTATAATGGAAACATTTTGCATCCCAACAATCCGGTAACACCGAGTGAAAACACTCATCCATTCCACATCTCCTCACACTCTGATAAACACAGACAATTATTGGACAAAACGATAGCACATTGGGAATGCTAATGAATAGCACACAGATGTTATGTGCAGATGAGAAGCCTTTGATGACAGAGGAGACAACTCTCATATCAAAGATCCAACTGTCCGCATTTGTATGTAGCAATGGTTAGAGCTCTCACACAACCATTTCTTTTTCAGTCACATAGTAATGCAAAGCATTGTTTTTCTCACCCACGCAGCTGATCAGAATAGTTAATTGGTAGGCGATTGACAAGCAATCCAAATTAGATTGAAGCACGCTAATGTTGGAGATGCAACCAGCCTGCCATTCAGAATGAGACAATTGACAGACACAGTATGATTCCATCGAGTGAGTTGCCCCTTAATATATTATCTGATGTTCCCTTATGTTGCAGGTCTATACTGTCAGCATGGAATCAGATTGACAAGACCAAATATGTTGAACAACTTCAGTCATGTTCATTGCAAAGTAAGCGGCTCATTACTTTCAATCACAATGTGGTTATAAAACGACCGTCGAACTGATTTGTGTTAATAGCTTTTATAAATGATGTTAGCTATTATCCACAGTCAGTGGATGTGTTGGCTGGGCTACTGCAAGTGGTCAAGTAATATTTCTTGGCTTTATCCTCCCATAAAGTGTCCATTTATTTGACTGTGATGTGCATTTAGAGTACTAAATTAGGCCGATTGATTAACCAGCTTCGGAACAGTTTTAGATACGCGTGTGGCTACAATGTGGGACAGCCCACCATGAAATGGCGTGAAAACCTTCACAGGCTCTGCTGACTCTGGGGTCAAAGCTTAACAGTTAGGCAGGCCTCTTTGTAATATGGCTGGGCGGGGGAGATAACCCTCTGTGACTAAACCAGTTTCCTTCAGGCTGTTCCACCTGGCTGCATCACTGCTCCTTTTTCTCTGGCAACAGCATGACAGAAACAGATCTTGTTGCCCTTATCAGGTTATAAGTGGATAACACAAACAAAAGATAGAACTATAAAAGTTAATAGAGGGTTCAACAGAAGAAGGGTCTGGAGGTGGGGGATACATTTCGGCTGGATGGAGATCAGATCATGCAGCTGTGTGTGTGCGTGTGTGTGTGTGTGTGTGTGTGTGTGTGTGTGTGTGTGTGTGTGTGTGTGTGTGTGAGAGAGAGAGAGACAGAGAGAGAGAGACAGAGAGAGAGAGAGAGAGAGAGAGAGAGAGAGAGAGAGAGAGAGAGAGAGAGAGAGAGAGAGAGAGAGAGAGAGAAAGAGCAGCAAAACATGACCAAAAAATCTCTTAGTGGCAATACATCCAATATTTGAGGGTTCTGCATAATCCCAAGACTACAGGAAGATCTCCAGTCCTCCGGGTCCAATTATATTGCCTCTGAGCTGTGAGCAGACAGGCTCAGTTACACATCCAACCCAGCCCCTCTCATCATCCAAGCTCTGGCATGAAACACACACACACACACACACACACACACACACACACACACACACACACACACACCACACACACACACACACACACACACACACACACACATTACATCTACAGGAATACTCAATCCCCCCTCACACACACATGTAGATGTTTAGGTGGCAATTAACAGGGGAGATACAAACTGAGGATGCTATTAAGATAAAATAGTAACGACAATATTTCCTATCTGTCACTATCTCCTTTAAAAATTGTCTTCTCCTTACAAGATGTTCCATTTCTACTATCCTCTTTATTTCTAGCATTGTAGCACCTTTTCTTATTAAACAAATTCCTCTCCCCTCTTTCCCCAAGTATTCATCTTCCCTCTCTCCCCTTGTTCCCTTTATTTGTCACCTTCCCTTTGCCCTCTCCTGTCCCCTAACACCTTTACAGTTTCCTCTTTCCATCTCATCTTTCGGTTCTCTGCCACCATTCTTCCAGTCCATAACACTGCCCCTCCTTTCCTCCCCCCTATGTCTTTGTGGTATTATGCCATCTGTTCTGCCCAGCATTCTAAGAGAACTTGGCCCTGGAGGTAGAACTATCTATCCGTAACACTCCTCTCTATTCCAGTATCCCTTTATATTTTACACCTCTCTGCATCGGTCCCTCCATCCCTCCATCCATCAAGCCATTCAACATGAACAGCTCCCCAATGGCTTCCTCCCCATTTACACCCCGGGAGAGAGAAACACCTCGCGGGGGTGAGAGGCAGAGTGTCAGACAGACGAAAAGAGGGAGAGCTCATACAAAAATGAAACAAAAAAAGAGATTCCATAGATACACCTATTTTTGAAAGCTCATTCCAGGCCTGCTCTGAATCATTACGAAGTAAAAATTGAAGGGTGGAAGAAAATGATTCGAGTACATACCATAAGCAAATTAATCTACCAAGTCAGTTAATTTATCTGCCAAGTAAATAACAGGTAACTGTGTATCCCCTGGCGGCCTGGTGTGGAGATTGTGAACTGTTATTGCAGTGAATATATCGGACTGCCTCCTTTACTGCTCCGGAGGGAACCAACTCAAATGGCCAGCAGAGATGACTGGAGAGGTGTCATATCTAGACAGTGTGTGTGTGTTTGCTATTTCTCTGTTTCTCTCTCATCCTCCTACGACGCATTCTCCCCTCTACTCCGTTAACGTGCTGTTGCTAAGATACCAGCCGCTCTTCCACACTCCCACACTCTCAAAAAAGACAGCATGCACGTACATATATGTGTACAGTATGTGAATGTGTGTGTGTCTGTGCGTATGGATGGATGTGTTTGGAAAAACATATATATATCTGTAGAAATGCCTATATATATGTATGTGGTTAGAGGTGCGTTGATGTGTGTATGTGCTTTTTCCAGGAGACTTCCTTTTTGTGTGACAGACCATCCTTCCAGGGACAGAGAGGGGTGCATCATATTAGCACAAGCCTAATCTTCAGCAAAAAAAAGAAACATATTTCCTAGTTTTTTCGCAATACTGACTTTTTCTTAACCACTATGTAGGCTACCGTATACCTGCTTTTTTTTTTATTGCCAACTCTGCCAAATATCACACAGACACATAGGCAGAGACTGCACAAAGGAGGTCAAAGTAAATGCTTCCTTGAACGACTTGAAATCCCAGCCTGAAAATAAACATTTCTGTATGTTTATAATATGGAATAGTGGAGTGCACCATATGGTTGCCCTGTCGAAATCCAATATCTCCACACACAGCATAGCATTTTCTTTAGTACCTCTAAATTATTCAGACCAATGTGTGTTTGAACCACTGACTCCCCCTAACTGTGAGAGGAGGTCAATGAAGCACAGCAAGAGCAAATGCTTAGCACAGAACCAGCATCAAGGAATAAATACATACAAGTCTGATAAACAACCCACCCATGAGTACATATCTGCAACAGTAGTGTAGAATGACATTGGCTATATTATTATACTGGGTTTGTTCAAATCAAGCACATTGGAAAACCTTTATTTGTCTTTCATGTTTCCAGTAGATCATTGCTGTTGATTTATTATTGCATACCATATCATACAATGTCCTCAATCACTATGTCACACACATGGATAAGCTGGTGCAGGAAGGTTGATTGCTCAACTTTGCATATATTATCATTACATATTGTGGACATTTGTTAATTATCAAATGCTATTTAGCTATGAATGGGTTGGGTTGGGTAGTAGATCAAATGTCTTCAGTAGTGATGAGTCACTTAATACAAACAATCAACACAAGCAGCAGGAAAAGATGAGGGAGAAATAGAGAGAGAAAATATCGGGTGGGAGGGGCGGGCGGAGAGAAGGAGAGAGAAAGCGTATGGAGAGCGAAACAGAGAGAACGAGTTGAAGGAGTAGTTCTGCAGTCATTGGATTTGGGACTCAGTCAGCAGGAGGTCCTTGGGTTGCTAGTATCTGGGACATTGAGATGAGTGTTTCTGAACTGACTAATTTATCTGTTTACTAAGCAGTCTATTTCTAGGGCTAAGCTGTGCCCCTGTAGCAAGGAACAATTTATTTTTATTTTGTATTATTATTTAGTCAATTGCTTTTAGTAACACTCTCGAAATAGTGTGCAAACATTAAAAGCTATCTAGTGCACTTGAGGTTCCAAAATATAGCAGACCCTTCCCTTCCTCTTCTCTGTCACTGTTTGCACCTGAGACTCTTCTCGCTTTTGACAAAGCCTATTACCGAGTGTTTTTTACACCAATGAGTCACTGTCTATCACATGACAGCAGAGTAAGAACCAAGTATAGTTCCTGTGGCCTTTAAAACCATTGGATGAGGCACTGCACAAACACACATAGGATTCTTGGCTAAAAGAGACTAGGCTTAAAGGTGAACTCTTTAAAATTTGCTGACATATCCAAGTGAGTCAGGTGAAACGCAGCACATAAGAGGAGAAGCCCCAACCACTGATAGAATTGGGACAAAAACCTGATAGGAGAGAAATCAAAAAGTTCCTTAATGTCGTCTTTAACATTTAGTTCCTCCCTTCCAACAAATTGTTTTTTATGTGTCAGAAAATAAAATTCCACCCATCTCGTTGGAGCTAAAATTACCCACTGACACAAATTCATTACACCTGTGAACAGAGATTATGGTATTAAATGGAGGAAAATATCTCTTTGAGCATGTGAACCTACTTTAGACCTACTGAGGCAAAGAGCTAAAGAGAGGAGGGAAAATGGGAACATGATCTGGAGGAGTGTGCTGCCACCCAGTGACAATGTTATGGACGCCCAGCTCTGGTTGCTTGTCCTTGCAGTATTTGGTTGTTCCCTCTGTTTCTCCTCTCTCTCTATCACTCTACATCCAGGTCCAGCCGATGTCAATTACCCCTCTCATCATCCACCATCTATCAACCAATCAAACGCCTGCACCAGTCTAACAAAAACACCTCCTGTGACGCCGCTCGTCAGCGGAGAGACATCTCTCGATGACCCGTGAGCCTTAAACCTGCTGTGTCTTCGGCCTATTTCTTTATTTCCCTGAGATAACTTGTGTGTTTTGAATTTTTTTTGTTACCTTTCTCGTTTTTATTAAACAATTTTCCATTTACAAACAACATGGCTTTAAGATCTTTGCATTAGAACAATAAGATCAGGTGCATACAAAAAGACAGAAAAAAACTAAAACACGAAACAGACAGCAAAGTGAAATAGAATTGAAATAACATAGAAAGAAATATATTGGAGAGAGCTAGGGATTTTCTTGTAAATCATATCGATCTATAATGCTGGACAGAAACAATACATTTTTATTTTTCATGACATCAAGTGCTTTCATATAACAGATTCTCATTGTGAAATACACTAAACCCAGGATTCACTTTTATACATTTGGATTTGTGTATATAAAGTTTTCCAAGAAAAAGAATGTTGTTAACTAGAAAGTAATATTTGCTGTTGTCCATGACAAGACCACAAACAATGTATTTTTAAGAGACGACTTCCAGTTTAAAAACCTTTGGGTAAAGCCAGTCATATAAATCAAGCCATAAAGCTTCAGAATAAGCATATTAAGATAATAAATGATCAGTAGTTTCAGTACCATCACAAAATACACAATTGTTGGTTTCAATTCCAAATCGCTTTCATAACAAATCTCCTGATGGATACACTCCATTTAAAATTTTAAAATATATTTATTTTGCTTTGGGAGATACAGGGAATTTCAAATATTTCGTTTGTCACATGTAAATGGTCCTTTTCAAATAGATTTGTGCAATTGAGTTTTGGTGAGATACTATGGGGTATGAGATGTTATTAAGTATATTTCTAATTGTTCTGTTTGAGAGTCTGATTTCACTAAAGTTATAGCTTCCAATCAAAAGTTGTGGGAGACTAGGCTGGGGAAGGCTCTAGCCAGGCTTCTTAACAGACAACAATTAGACATTGAATGTGAATGTATTATTACTTTTAATATGATAGAGGTCAGTTTACATAATATGAAGTTACACATGACGTAAAAAGAAAGAAGAAAGTAAGCTAAGCGAAAAAAAGAAAAGGAAAAAAAAGTATATATTGTCAAATAATTCTAGCATGGACATAACTTATAAACCTTCGACCATGATGTGCCAAAATGCTCATCTTGTCAGAAAGAAGTACAAAACCTTTAATATAACATTTCTTGTAAAGGTAAATGTGCGAACATTTCTTCTTAGTCACCTGCCCGGCTTTATAGAGAGTGGAAGCTTCCCTCTGGAACGATTTCTTGCCTGATTGCACCTTATCCAGAGACTGGGCTTCATGAGTCATCTGCTACAGGGAAATAAGTAGATATGAGTAACACGGTGAGGTATCGTCGATAACACATTTCGCAGATGCAATTTTTGAGAATTTCTAGAAGAACACATATCTTCTATAATACATGTTCAGCCTTATATTGGTGTCTAAGCTTACATTGAAGGTTGTTGTATTTATCCATGTCCAAATAAAAAAATAAAAATAAAAAAAAAACGTGTCATATCAGTGTAGTCGGATTGAACACAGTTATCGAGTTGTGCTCTGCTCTGCTCTTCCCAGGCTTCAAAATTCTAGTCTTTTTAACTAGGCTTTTTAAAGGAACTTACAGCATTGGTAGAAAAGGTTGACCTTGTCGATGTCTAGGGGGCTCAACACTTTGGCTTGACCAATCACAGTATTGCGATCGGGAACGGGAACTATTGTCTCCAAAACATCAGGTTTCTTGGAGAAGGCATACCTGGAAGAGACGAGAACAGATATGAGAACATGTAAAAACGTTACGAAGAGTATGAGTGAATATCATGCAGCATATACAGTATACAGTATACTCCTCATTTCTTCTTCATTCTGTTCAATACAAGGAACAGGTCAAAACATCCGAGTATGATGGTCCCACTGACCTGCCATATTGCAGTACGGAGGCGTAGTCGTATGCAGTGATCATGTTGTTGGAATCAACCATGTCAAAGTTATGCGTTCTATCTGCAGTAATAGAGATCAGGTTAGGCGAGAGGCCACACAGCGGCAGCTCAAATAGCATGCTTTTGTATAAAAGCAAAGGGTTGGACCACAAAGGGGCTTGGGGGAGGATGCCCTCTGACCTGGGTCGACGTTGTCCATGTTGATGGTGATGTAGTTGTTTCTGTCTTTGCGGACCTGCTCATGATGAAAGCCGAGGGCATGGAGAACTTCATGCTGCATAGTGCGTTGAGACATACAGAATTTCGGTAGAGAGACCTGTTGCATGCCACCCTGACGGCCGATGTGTGACCAGCACCTAGAGGTCACACACACACACACACACACACACACACACACACACACACACACACATACAAATAAGCTTTATTCTAAAGAAGATTAGTGTGTATGTTGTTGCCCATGCACCACCATGTAGGTTCATGTATCTTACCCTTCTCCAGGGAAGATGTAGATGTAGTCGGTCTCTGTGGTCCTCCAGTAAAAGCGGATGCAGGTGACCCTATGGAAGGACAGCAGCGCGAGTGCGATCATATCCCTGTCCTCAGCAGCTGGACAGAAAAACAAGGGTATGGCTTAGAGGTTGAAGGTCCTAAAAGAGTGTTTATATAGTATAGTTGTATTTATTCTGTATCTGCATAGATAAGCTTAGGTGGTAGATACGCACTGTACTCAGAGGAAATGTTGACAGGTATTTTGACAAACCCGCTGGACCTATTGGGCCACCTGCAGCCTTTAACAGAGCAGGACTCAGCATCTCTCGTCTGTGCTCTGACAGCAATGTCACCATACACGATGACAGGGTCTCTTACAGCCCTCTCTGTAGAAGACATAGAACAGGCGAATATAAATGTTAATACAAGACCATACAAAAAAAGAATACAAACCCCCATTGGTCCCTTGATAATAAGTGGTAGGTTTATAAATTGCCCCCAAATTTGCAATACCTATTTAAATCAGTTTAAAGAGGCCATCCGACTCATTTGTCTTGAAACAAATATAATATTGTACAGTAGATGATGATCCTGCATTGAGAGTTCTCAAAACAAACCATCTTCAAAACAAAAAAGGCTACACTATTAAACAGTATATAGTTTATAGATTGATGGTAAGCAAGCTGTGTATTGAAGTAAATAGTTACTCACCTATGCGAACTACATCACCTCCACCGGAGTTTGTTGCTCTCACTCTTGACACACACAAACACACACACGCAATTCACATTAAAATACATCCATAAATACAAGAGCAAACCCTTGATCACTCTGAGCCCTGTTCATGGACAAAGCAACACATTATGACAGGTTAGCGTAATGGACCTATCATGAACTGGTAGGAGGGTCAGTCTTGCCAGAGGAAGGGAGAGGATTGTCCCACTGCCCAGAATGAGGCTGAAGAAGACGGGGACTGGAGTCATGATGGCAGACTTCTGGTCACAGCGGTTGTTGCTTCTTTAATTATACGCTGTAAGTGAATGACCTTGTAAACAGAATAAATTCCCCCTTTGCTAAGTGTGCAACAATCATCATCTTTACTGAGGACATTTCGTATTCAATGAATTTCTCTGCAGGCTACAATAATTCATAGTGTACAAATGCAATAAAAAATACAAGGTTCAAGTCTACCTTTGTATATCCCCGCATGCTATAAGTTCTCTGCATAAATGAAGTAATCCTAAATATTAAGGAAGATGGATTTTCTTTTTTTTTTAAACATCACAACACATACCAACTCACAAAAGCTAAATAAAGGTGTACAGTATTATTCTACCTGTATCCGCTCCTGTCAACATCAGATAACACAGAATGGAGGAAAGCAAGGAGCTAACCTGTAGCAGGTGTATCAGGATCTGGACGTGGTGGTTAAGTACTCGACCGTAGCTCTGGCTTGAATGGGGCTGATAGGGGGGATGTTACTCATATTTATTAGGAAAAATAATGAACTCACTCTTGATGTTTGGTTCCTGGATCAAATGCTGACAGATATTAATGAGTTGGTACAGTGCTGAAACAGTTTTTACCAGAAGGAACTGTTTGCTGAGGTAAGATTAAAGTGGGGTGACAAGAGCCAGAGATAAACATGTGGCCTTATTGCGTAACCCTGATTGTACGTGCATTGATGTCTGCAAACATGTTGAATAAAAGGGCACAACCTTTTGTGCATTTAATTATCAAAACTAGGTCAATGCTAGAAGTAAAAAAAAAACTGCTATGAATATTTAAACCAGGGTTGTTACAGAAAAGTCAAGACTACAAAAGATTTGGATTTTAAAGGTAGACTCAGGAGTGCATCATTACAGGGTGCAATTTATTCCTATTAATGTCCAGAAGTGCAACTAACTTGCAGTCACGTTGAAGAAATAATTAAAATTATATTCCAGTATCTAATCAGGGTTGACCCAAGAACTTACTCATACAAAAGACACACCTCTATTTGTAAGACAGATAAGTGATTTGTGGATAGTGTGACGACCTACCGCAACACATCCATGAAATCTGTTGTAATTTCAACAAATATGCTATGGTTGTAAGTATGAGCTTTTACAACTATTTCAGTAACATCTGGTTGCTTAAATTATTGTAATGTTCTTCTCCCTTTCAGACTCCTTTTAGTAATCACCCATACTTGCATTCTTGAAAAAAAAACTGACAATACTTGGCAGACTGTTCTAAACTAACACCACACTGAAGCTGGTAAGTCACATACACTTCAAATAATTCACACAATTTATCATTTCTAAATTTGATGAGGTCAGCAATGATTGGGGACCTACAAAAAGTAGACAAGTGGATACAGATGCATATTTTACTGAACAATCCACCATTTTCTCCCAAAATCCATATTCTTGGTTTATGTATAAGTGTGTAATAAAAGTCAAATAGTGCTAGGCAGGTGCCTGCCGGCATATTCGAGTACTGCAAGACATCTATACCGTTCGCAAATCAACTTTGTACTGATGAAATGGAATTACATCAATAATCCCAAAATACCATTTATTGAAAATGTTTCTGAAATGATAATAATATTGATCCTAAAATGTGCAAGTTTTGGGACAAATATTTGGTTAGGGTTTGTTTTAAGTGTTTATTTGAATTCTAAGTCAAATAACTTTGTTACAGTAGCTTTATGTATACCGTGAGGGCGACCAAGAGAAAAGTATCTCCTTCCATCTTTAGGTCAAACACAATTCCCATATACAAACCTGTGAATAGTATTGTATCCCAGCTTAACTACACCACAACTACCAATAGATGTATCTCTCTATACTGCTTTAGTCACTTTAGTTATAAGAAAAAGAAAAGGATAAGGAAATACATTTAAAATCAAATTAAAAAGTTTGACATCTGTGAAAATTATAATATTACAAAACAATACTTTTTTGAGACACAAATTATATGGGCATGTAGTATGGAACACCTGAATTCAAAACAAAAATATTCTCTCCTTACAACATAAACATATAAATGTATACCTAACAAAGAATAGAGTATTTTCCTAACATGGATCTGAATAGTAAGTCACACTTACAATCAACATAGTGCCCCAAACATACCATTAACCATTTAATAAAATTAAAAGGGGAAAATTTAGAACATATATTTCTACAAAAGAAACTGTTAATAAAACCAAAATTAACGGGTTAACAAAGTTCGCGACTTGATTCTTGCAAATACTTGAAGGGAAAAATTGTGACAGAGACCCAGGTCATCATCCACGCCGCGGTAGCCGTAGTTACAGCTTTTGTCCTCCAGCAGGCGCTCTTTCCCCTGGACAGAAATAGAGCTGCACTGCAAAGACCTCTCTGGGCTTATGTACCAAGGCACTGCGGCTTTGATTAGTATAACGTCTCTTTGACTGTGTGCTCTGTTAGAAATGCATGTGTATCTGAAACAGAGGATAAAGCTTGTGGCCTGATAGTTCATGTAACGAAGTGACAAATGTCACAACCAATCATCAAGCACTTCCTGTTCAATGGTGGGCGTGATTACACTGCGATGACTGTCAGCAATTGGTTCTTGAGTCCTTGTACCGCTGGTTGAATGAATTGGGGAGGCAGGGCGTCAGGAGGTAACCTGCTGAACGTAGTTGGCAGGGTAGAGGCCAACTCTGCCATTGGCTAGCTGACCTTTACACCAGCCCTGTTCATCCTCCTCCCCGAATTTTAGCAACTCTTCACCTGGAGACAATAATGTGAGGAGAGCAGATTGGTGGAGGGGGGAGAGAGAAAAATAAAAGATAAACGGTTATAGGACAAGAGTCTATCATTTCGGCACAGAAATCCTGTGACATGTAGCATAACATCAGAGCATTTCAAACAAATCCCCATGCCTATACGGTGGGACATTTCCACCAACAGCACAGCAAAGGATATCCAAATCTCCAAATAATTCAAGTCTATGAATGCAAGACAATGGGTACAATGCTAACATGTAAATACAATAAAATAATAATGCCCCACCCAAGGTGGAAACACTAATCCAGCCGAGCTTTTCCAAACAAAGGTTTACTGAAGACTAGGAACAGGAGGAAATTACATATCACATTAGCTTCATAAAAAGGTCTCCAGTTCAAGTTCAGCCCCTTACTTCTTGTTTGTTCCTTGTGCATACGGCCCCGTCACAACCCATTACCAAGCATGCCCCGCCGCCACCATGCGACAGGACCCCCCAAAGAGAGCACAGCCTCTTATCCTGGTCTAAAACCAGACCCGAGCTCTGAGATACACACACAGAGCCGTTTACACCTGGCTCTGGGACGCCGTCTAAGGTCTCATTGGGTTAATCCTGCTAACTTGTAGCTAAGTTACACTGTCAAGAGCATCTTAGAATGTATAAGAACTTGTGTGGCAACTTGAACACAGTTCTGTTGCCACAGGAGGGTTTGTGCATAAGGTTTGTCACAGTCATTGTCCTAGCACAAATCCTGGTCTGCTAGGTCTAACCCTCTCTATTAGAGCCCGAGAAGTGGAGGCTTAAGACCCAACCAATACATTCCTTGCAGGTGTCCCATCCAAGTTTTCTGTCAACCAATAGGGACCTGTGGATGAGGAGTTCTAAATAGAAACTTTTTATCAATAGAAAGAGGTAGTTAAGTCTATACAATTGTGAAAGTACTCAATGATCAAACCCACTGGCAGGGGGGTGCAGGGGAGATTTGAAATTAGGATACACAATTCATTTAAGCATCGGCCCCAAAGCAGTCAAACCAGATTAGGTTTCAATGACATGATGCCATAGTGTCATGGCATCAGTGGAATTCAACTTGCTGATGAGTTAAAAAGGTTAATTATCACCAATTATCAACTGATAATCATTCAGTATAGCAGGGAACCATAAATAGAATTCTTGTAATTTACAATTACACATTTGTGAATGTTAAAAATTGTAAACCAGCAAGACTAACTTTACAAATTTAGGCTGTAAACACAGAAGTGTTAGCAGCTCAGATCCTGGATTGTAAAGTATAGCATGAGCAAAACATTACTGAATCAAGCACTGACTTCAACGCAGCTTTGAAGTCATCAACCAAATAATAATAATAAACAGCTAGATTAACTGGCCAATAGGCACCGGTCGGCATGCAGACTGAGATTGTACAATGTGAGCTTGTGTGTGCATGTATGGAAGAACCATTCATAGTTTTTTATGTGTACAGGTTTTATGCCCAGTTTACTATTCTATGTGAACGGCACTGATTGTGTTCGCCATTAATGAGCATTAGTATGGATTAATACCTGATTTAAAGCTGAGCTCATCAGACTCCTGGCCGGTGTAATCATAGAGCGCACGCACTCGCACCCCCTCTACCTTCTCGTCTTGCTCCTCCTCCCCCTCCTCCTCCTCCTCCTCGTCCTCCCCTACACCATTGGCTGCCAGCACCTTCTTAGGGATGTCCTCATCAGACCAGTCAGAGGAGTAGTCCTTCCCTCTGCACAGGAAGGATATTAGGACAGGAAGTTCAGACATTATTAGAGCGCCCGCTAGTCAGAGACAGGAACGAGAAGAGAAAAGGGAACTGTGGAAGGTAGGAGTAGAGAACATAAAAAAGCACTTTCTGAGGTATGGACAGAAAGATGTGGAGAAATGGTTCATTTCTACTGTGCTGATCCAAGACAGAACCTGAGTGTACCCTCATCCACCAAGAGAGGGCAGCAGTGACCACAGTGACTTAATGTTGGGTGGTGACATCTTAAAGGAATAGTTCACAATTTGTTAAAATGGCTAACAGTCTAACCCTATTTCCATGGCTGTGTTCGGAATCGCTTACTGCCCTACTATGAATTCTTATCATGCTACATATTACTTAAAATGTATATGTAGAATGACAACGGTACATACTATGTGAATTTCAGTACGGAAAAAGTTCCCGAGTACCCGAGAGATGCTATGATGTTCACGCACCAAAATGCAGTGCGCCAAATTCCATCGGGCTTTGACAGAAATAAAAACAATGAAGGGGTTTTGGTCACATGTTCCAGTTGAGAATACTAACAATTTAAGCCAATCTTTGAAAAAAAATAATGTATTGTCCAAAAAAATGTAGTATCCTAGATATCGGTTTCAGAATGCAATATCCAGCATGTACTCCTTGACTATATAATATAGTATTTAGTTGTTCCAAACTGGTTCCAAACACAGCCTATGTCTCACTGGTTTTTAGTCAACTGTCAAGACATCTCTGGGAGACATGGAAATAAAGTAACACATAAAAAATTGTGAACTGCTCCTTTAAAGATGCACACTTGAGTGATGAGTGTTACAGTCTTTGGTAGAATATCAATAACTTCAACAGAAAAACGCAAGGGAACCAATATCTTGATAGTACAGAACTAGTACTCACACCCTCATTTTGGTTTCGTTGAAACTTTCAGGATTTAAAGTGTGTTTTTATGTCAGGGAACCGGTATCTCTCAATACAGTACAGAACTATTACACACCCCCTAGTTTTCAAAGTGTGTGTATGCGTGTTTGGCCACACAGAAACTGACTCAGCGCTCTAGCTACTAATTAGAGTGTAAGGAGGCTGCATAGAGATGGTTAACTCCTCAGGGTAGCAAGAACAACAGTGCATCCACACAAACACCCAGAAACACACACACACACACACGCGCACGCACACACACACACACACACACACACACACACACACACACACACACACACACACACACAATAGGGTTCATTTTAGCGTGGTGTGTAATTTACTCTTTACAAAATAAAAGAACACTTGGTTTTAAACAAACAGCAAACCAGTAGACATAGCAACAGACAGCACAAACAGTTGCGCAGATAGGCGCACACGTAAATGCACACACACACACACACACACACACACACACACACACACACACACACACACACACACACACACACACACACACCAATGGTTTGCTCCATGTTAACAGGCTTTCGAAACCTTTCAGAACAAAAATAGGGTTCATTCATGAAAAGGAGCAGATTGAGGTGTAGCTCATCAAGCTAACGGTGCTGTAGGAACAGAAACAAAGAGATCAAAACACACAGGTCGTCAAAAACGTTAGGGGCCCCTGGACTAGCTAATCTGTGAAAAATGCTGGACCCTTTTCCTATGCCGTTGAACACAAACGCACAGGGTAGGGTTAAAGTCCCTACTGGCAACGATCTATTTGATTCTGCTCGACCTTAGGGGTCACACAGGTTAAAGGTAGTCTTCTGTTGGATGCCTGGGTCAACTTTGCCTGTCATCAGCTTCTGAATGGTCTCTTATTTGATTTTTGATCCTGAGGGTGTCTCAGTCAGGGTCAATGTTAGCTGAAAGGGGTGCCTGGTTACCTGTGAGTGTCCTGCAGAGTGGGTGTGGGTGGATCAACTTCTCCAGAAGACACAATGTTTGTGAGTGTCACGACGTCCTCGGTTTTGCTCGCCCGGTCCTTCCTCCCAATGGAACGCTTCGACTCCGGGGACCACTCCTGCAAAACGAACACAACAGCTTGTAACGTCTACTTCGTCAGACGGGCCAAGGGGCATTGTTTGTTGTCGTGCCTGTAATCAATGCCGGCCATCGAACCGCGCCCAGGCACAACAAAGCCGCAGACAGCTCATCTCCGTGACTACAACCGACTGCCGACAAGAGCTAAACCAGGATACGGCTACTGGCCTCGCCGATTCACACAGGGGCTCAGCGTTTCCTCACTTTGCAGACGGGCTTGGAGGGGCCCTCTGTGCGTGTGTATGTGTTTGTCAGTGTGTGTTTGAAGCAAAGGAACAATAGGACTCTGTGTGTGTATACTCAGAGGGCTGTGAGACTGCCAGCAGATTCCACAGAGGACAGACCAGATCCCCTTCTCTCTGCCAGCCTCTCCACCCTGTCCCTTTAAACCGCTCTCTCTTTCGGTCTCCAGCTGTCATTTCACTTTGCTTCTCTGTCTTGTATTCTTTAAGTTATTGGTGGGGGGGTCTGTCAAAAGGTTTCTTGTTTTGGACTGTACTCTACCTAAGCCAGCCAAGCATCTCCTAAGCCTGCCTAAACTACTGTATTACTTTTAACAACTTCTAGCACATTGAAAAAGCTCTTTCTCTGTTTTCTGCATGACGGCGTTGTTATGATGAGCTTTAGCCAAATTTCCTTTCCAGATTGAAACGAAAATATATGCCTGATGGGAGAGGAACCTCACAGCGTCAGAGAAGTGGCAAGTTCACAAGTTCTAACATGCTGATATGGTATCTATTTATCCCTAAAGGCCACACAGCCAGAATTCTGCAGGGGTGATAATCTATTGAAGGTTCCTATATTATCATTATTATTATTATTAACAAAATAGCAACTATCAGTTGACAACCAACTAGTTTACCAACCGGGTAGCAAACTCTGTAGTACAACATAAGGCTACCCAGGGTGGGGTAAAGGAACTTCATCCAAAGAGCTGAGCTTGATTCACTGTAATTTTCCACAAATCAACTCTGGCGTTGGACTGGAAGTAGGGACAGTGCAGGGATGGAAACCTTGCGCAGTCTGTGTGTGTGTGTATGGGAGTGTATATTAAGTGCTTTGTGGCACAGTTAGATAAGGGGGAGGGTGTTTTGGCTCAGCCTGCCAACCAGCATTCCATGGCCCACTCAGGTCTGCACGTTGTACAAGGATCCTTTCTCTATGTGCCTTTTAAGATTCACCAGCATCTCTCACATATGTGCACTCACTCCACGCATACAAACTCACACATTCAATTTACCTACATTTACAGCAGAATGAATAACCGTGTTTTACAATGGGGCTAGTGATCATCAAATAGGAACCAAATCCAGATCTTTTGAGGTGATCCATACCTCAAACTGAGGCCAGTTCATACTCATGCCGGGTCCATGAGTGTTTCTCCACCACCTCAGATCTTCAACGTCGTTGGCTGAATTAATAGTTTGGCCAAGGTCACGGTAGAGAGACTTAAACCTTTTGTGAATGAATCAGAATATCAATCAGAACATCCATTGAAAAACACCAAAATAATCAAGTCTAAAATGTATTTTTTTTTTATGTCAATGCAAGTGTCTGACAGTTTGTTGGGGCTCTAGGTAGTAAAACAATATGTTGAAAATGAATTCACAGAATTCTTCCTGATAAAACAGGTTTGTGGAGAAATGCCATGGGATAGGTTGATGACTGGCCACTGACATCACAGTCATGTCAGTACATGCCATTGGCTGATATGTGGTTCATTCCGGAACAGTGATATCCTTTACAAACAAAAGACAATCCAACGGATAGACTTGAACTCAGGTTGGGATTAAGTTGCAACTAATATTTCTATGGACATAGTCCAAAGACCTACTGTAAAGTTAATGAAGCAACACATTTTGGAAGGAAAGGGGATTCATATTCCTTTGTATACCTAGCTATCAGAATGTGGGCAAATTCCACCAACTATTTGTCCAAGGGTTTCCTACTGATTAGTGTTGCCGTGGCAACCCCAGCCTGTTTAAACAGAGGGAATGGGATGGGAGTTTGTTGGTTAATGGACAGGTTTACAGGTTGAATATTTACTCTTAAGCTCACACACACAGGGGCAAGGACCAGTTCTATTGAATATAAATGGAATGTAACTCTCATCTTAATAGTCCTGTTTAATCATAGCTTAAACTGTCACACATTGTACAATTCAATTTAGAAATTTGACAAAAACACAACCGACAAGTACGTTTTGTGTGTGTAGCCAGTGTGCATGTGTGTGTGTGTGCGCACGCATTTGTGATACCTACCCTTCTTTGCTGGACAGGTCCAGATGTGTGTGTATGTCCTGCAGGACCTCCTTGAAGAAGCTTAGCCTTTTTTGTTCGGCCTCCTGTGTGAGGTCAAACACCTGCTCCATGTCCTCCATGTAACGTGGGTTACAGCGGTTCAGCTCCTCTAGGGCCTTCTCATAACGCTCCTTCGCCTTATATACACGCACACGCACACGCACACACATTATCACCTCTACCTGGGATAACGTTCAACAATTTATGAGCTGAATTTAGTCTGGAAGGTTACATCAAATCAGTTGCTTAAGTTGAAAAAGGTCGGTTTAATTTATCCCTTTCTGAAAGAATTCAAAGTTGGATTCTGAGCGTGGTCATACTGTCTTAGTCTGTGTACTGGGCCCTGTGGCGATCAGCAGGGAAAGGCACGTGGTCAGAAAGGTAATGACAAAGTAACACGATGTCGTCTTTCACAAGTTCAGACAGTGTAAGTGGGTAAAACCTGTCCATGTGTGGCCTGTGGGGTGTAGTTGGCGTGTACCTTCTCAGCCTCCTGGCCGCACCTCTCTACACGGTCGGTGTACTTGCGAACCTCCTCCAGGGACTTTGACGTGTCCGCCTTGGCATGCGACTCCCTCGTTACGGCCGTCCGCTCCTCTTTCCGTGCCTGGTGGTAGCTCTTTTTACTGGTCTCCACCTGGGGAACCCCAACAGAGCCGTCCAGCAGTTACGCAATCCATCCAACTAATGGCTGGGTCTCCGTCCGTCTTTTTATAAAGTGGAGCTTATGAGTTATGTTACCAATGATGCCAATTACGCAAATGAAATTGATGCCATTCGTTTTTTGTAATGCTAGGACAGGTTCAGAGGGATGAAACGCTGAGACGTGGAGGGGTTACATTAGGGGTGGTGGCATTACATAGTGGTCGGGGGGCCACTCACGTCCTTGAGTTTCCGGACCCATGGTTTCTGAGCCTTGCGGAAGCCGTCGTCAGCCTCCTTGGTCTCCTTGAAGCCTCCGATCAGCTGCTTGTGGAAGGCCTCCTTCTGCCAGCCGCGCACTTTGTCGCTGTCCTCGCCCGCCAGGCGCTCCCGCAGCTCCAGGTGCAAGTCGCTCAGTCGGTCGGCCGCCTGCATGAACGCGTGCCACGCCTTCTCGAGGGTGCCATACTGAGGGCCTGGGGTGGAGACGGAAGGAGAAAGAGAGACTAGCTATAGGGCTCAGAACATTATGTGTGTGTGTGTGTGTGTGTGGGGGGGGGGGGGGGCATGTGTGTTTGGTGTTCTTGTGTGTTGTTCCAAGTGAATAGGTGTTTGCACATTTGCTCCTACTTGACAGAGGCGTGTGCGTTTGTGTGTACACACACACACACACACACACACACACACACACACACACTCTCTCTCTTGTCCTTTAGCTACAGGGCTGGAAAGCTCATTGTGCGTGTGTGTGTTTCCTTACCTTTCTCCACGCTGTTCCTCCACTTCCGGGCCCAGTCGCTGAGCTGCAGGGCGTAGCTCTTCTCGATCTTGGCTCTCTCCTGGAAGCAGCTGACCAGGTCGTTACACAGCCGGTTGCCATCGTCCACACGATGCACCGTCCGCTTGTAGTTGCCCGGCTACCGTCACACACACACACACACACACACACACACACACACACACACACACACACACACACACACACACACACACACACACACACACACACACACACACACACACACACACACACACACACACACACACACACACACACAGAGGGGAGTGTTATATCACTGAGCAGGTGACTGACTGCAGGTGCCTTGCAATAAGGGACTACTTGACTCAACAGGTCTCCTAGAGGGTTTGTATTTGTGTGTTCCTGTGTGCATATGCAGAGTCAGTTTGGTTAGGGGAAATGGAAAAGCTAGATTCAGCAGGGACTTGTTATGTGTTAGTTTCCATCCCCAGTCTAGACCAGCGTTATCCATCAAGCTACAATAGCTAACTGACTTCAGTATGGAATCTGCATGGCTGAGATGGCTATATTGAGTTGTAATAGAAGCGGCTCATATTCACTCCTGGGTCAAATCCTATTCATACAGCTCTTAAATCGATTCATTATTCTTCTATTTTTATCAAAAGTGCACACTTCAAACATAGATAATGCATTAACGTTTAAGGTGTGGCTTTGTGTGAGTCGGCGTGTGAGGGAACCTACCTCCCAGAAGCTGTCAGAGGTCCCCATATCACTGAGGTCTCCGTTGGAAGACATTATGGGGTCTCCCTTACAGCAAAGAATGGTGGCGGTTAGTGCAGGGTCTGCAGAGAGGGCGCACGACTGGTTAGATACACTCACTCTCACTGGTTAGAAACAAACACAGTCACACACACACACACACACACACACACACACACACATTTGTTAATGCAGTGAAATATTTCTGTATCATAACAAATTCCAGAACACACCTCCTATGTGCGTGTGTGTTAACCCTTGAGAGGCTAAAACAGCCTAAATCTCTACACAACAAGCTGTTCTCTACATAACCCTGATATAACCACCCCTCATCTACATAAACCTGATATAACCTCCCCTCATCTCAACAAACAGAGGGACCCAAGTAGACTACATTGCAGCAGAGCTACAACAACACCCAGACCCCCCATACAAAGTCCTCTACCACTGCCCCCATACACAGCAAACCTCCCCCGCTAGTGCTTCTTACATTAAGAGAAAGATGGGCATGCAGACACGCACACACAAACTATGTCTGACTGGAGAAGCTAATCCTGTAATCAGGGGGAGGATGGGGTGATGGGTGGAGGGAAAGAGGAGCGGAACGGTGCAGAGTCTTTAAGCCAGGAGGGTTAAACGGGCTCAACTGCCGATATCATAGATATTAGAGATTCAGCAGCATGGCCTTGATTCTAGTAACACATCAACACAAACAATACAGAATTCTGTATGTCTTGTCCTCTGTCACTTCATAAAAAGTGGAGCGTGGAGTCAAAAGGCCCCCCTGGTGCAGATGGAGCTGCTCCAGTTTCCTGAGACCTGCCAGGCCTGCCTGCCTGCCTGCCGTCAGTGAACCCTGCGATAAGTTCACACATCCCTATACATCCACTTCCTCCCTGCTTCACCCTGATTGGATAAACCCCAGGGCCAAGGTCAAACAACTTCCAGTGTCAGACACAACGACTTTGTAGGAACAGTGGGCTGTGCGCTGCTTTAAATGTCGCGCCTATGTGTCTATTGATTTTATGGTTGTGTGTCTAATGTGTGTGCACCAAACCAGTACGCATGATGGCAAACAGTTAAAAAACCCTGTGCTAAAAACAGCAGATCTCTATAGAAACACTTTATAACACAAAGGGTGCTGAGAAAGTATTATGCGCATTAGTAAAAGCACCTGCCCCAGGTGGCTTATTTACTAAACTAAGAACATCACAAATGTTAAATAGATCAACTCGACTTTAGAAAGTAACGTGCAAAAACTTGATGAAAACCTGGGAAGACCTTTGGTCTGTCTGGCGTGAAACAGGTTATTGATCTGCTGTTCCACAGGCCTGGGACAGAGATAGATCTAACCAGCGTGATACCATGGCCATTGAAAATAGCCCTATTGAGAAATAAGTAGCCTTATATGAGGTCAGACTGACATTACCATATAGGGCTGTGTTGAAAGCAACTTTTGCTTTCTTCTTTGACCTTCTTCTTACCAGGCTTTTGATTTCAAGGAAATATTTTCTTCAGAAATTCATTTGAAT
Organism: Aplochiton taeniatus; assembly: GCA_017639675.1. NCBI lineage: Eukaryota > Metazoa > Chordata > Actinopteri > Galaxiiformes > Galaxiidae > Aplochiton > Aplochiton taeniatus. The sequence continues at coordinate 9,679,193 of CM030173.1, read as the reverse complement.
GTGGCCTAGGCCCTAGGCTTATGGTGATCAGTAATCCTTTCCAAAAAAAAACTTCCAGCTATTTGCCCTTCAAACTTTGGAAATGTATCAGCTTCCATATATTTCTGTGAAATAACTCCTATCATCATAGGTCTCCAGGAAAGTGAGGGGAAGACAACTGCCAGACAACTGTTAGATACAGTGTGTGTGTGGGGGTCAGGGTTTTGTTCAGGGATTGTTTACGTTTGCACACCTTTGAAATAGGAGGGTTGTAAAAAAAGAATGGGTGATCTGTCTTCCTGTACATATATGTGTTTAAAACAAGAGGAGCAGAGGAGATATATTGCATGTGTGTGTGGCCTTGGGAGAGAAGGTGGGAGGTGTCAGTGGAAAGTATGGTAGCTGCACAGGCATCTCCCACTGGCCTCCTAGAACAGGAGGATGGATGAGAAAATCATCTCACCAAGACACACTAATTACAGCCTGTGTTTGTGTATACATGTGTGTATGGGTGTGTGCCTGGGTGTGTATGTGTGTGTGTGTACGTCCGTTTGTATGGCCGGAACCAGGCATCTGGTACAGATGTTCCACACTATTGAATCATGCAAAGGCAGTTCCCTGTTGGCCTGGTTACAGAGACCGTTCTTGGAAATCCCTGAGAAAATCTAATGCCAGCCCTGTGACATGTGTGAAGGCCCAACTAAAGGGCAACTCGACAGAGTGTTAAAAAAAAGGACAAAACATCATAGGAAGGGAATACAAAGACAGGCTGAAAGGGGAAAAACATGTCATATATTCATACTAATACTTAACATAAAAATCATCACTTCCTTCAAATGCAACCCCACCATTACTATACAATAAAAATGATTTATTTTATTTAGATTATCTAAGGTGGCAACAACAAACTGCCAAATAGCTCCAATTGTCTGGATGGCCCCAGGCTGAGCACAGACACGAAACCAAATACAGTGAGAATTCTGTGGACAAAAGAAGCAGGCTCAAAAGGACGGCAGTGGATTTAGCCAATGATTTTCTTGAGCGTGGTTAATATAGCCCGACCCAGTACCATGCCATCACAAGACCCACAGCTTAAGGTCGGGTTAACCCCTTGGACTCCTGGTACTAAGAGCACCGGGTCACGGGGGTGAGATATAAGTAGGCCCCGGGTATACAATGAGACAGCAGTGAGCAGGGGCGGCCCGTCAGTGGGTCAGCAAGGCAGGCAGCGTTAACACAAGCCAGCCCATAATCTACCCAAGCGATTAGGCCTTGAAGGTTTTAGAGTCAGGCGGCCCAGCCCTAACCTGGAGCTTTACAGAGATGATGATTACCTTGGCTGGGGCAAGGCCCTGCCAGGCCGGATGAACTACCAGATAGACAGTCAATGGGCTCTAGCAAACTGAATGAGGATAGATAAGTGGCATGTGAATACTGTGAAGTATTTAGCTACAGACAAGTCCATATTGTCACAGCTTCCCTCCCTTTTCCTATCCTGCCCACTGCTACTATCTTCTTCCTTCACCCACGATGTGTGTACGTGTGTGTGTGTGTGTGTGTGTGTGTGTGTGTGTGTGTGTGTGTGTGTGTAAGCGTACGTGTAAGAGAGTGAGTGTGAGTTTTAGTAAGCGTGTGCGTGCTTGGACTGTGTGAACCTAAGAGGATGTTTACTTTCCCTCGGTCAGTGACTGTGTTCAGGTCAGTTGACCCAGAGAGCAGACCACCTCATGACAGGGAAGGGAGATAGAGAAACAGAGAACAGAGGCTGGGTGAAGAATAGTCAGACAGACAGGGCAGAAGGGAGACACCTGGACCTGAGAGAACCACACACTGAGCTGGGAGAAAGGGCAGGGGGGCATTAGGTCGACTCAAAAAAGAGGCGCCAGAACAAATGAGGCACGACTAGCAGAAGTAAGCGGCCCCAATGCAACCCAGGGAAAGAGAAGCAGGGAACCTAAAGAGAAAAAAGGAGAAAGAGAAAAATGGGCAGATGTGGGATATGAAGATATGAGAAAGGGATAGGGGACAATGCTACAGTTTTACCATTAAAATAACTTCATGACATTGACATCCAATCTGCAGGGCAACTGTTTATGCTGGGCCAGCAGGACATGCAGAAGCAGTGAACTGGATACCACAAGGCAGCACATTAGGAATCAATTAACTGTGACACATATACACACACAGATCTTCAATTTTGGTTTCTAGAATTCACCATGGAAGCATGTGGAACTCGTTGACATGGCTTACAAATGCCTAAACAACCTGTAATTCACACAGAAACATGCTACACATAAAGAAAGAGAAACTGAGGTTCAGGCAGTGGTTTTGCCCAGAACTGGGTCAGGATGGGGAGGGGGTAGCAGAAGAAGGAGGAGCCAGGGATCATAAGCCCCACTGGAAACTCGGTGTCATTAATCAGATTAATGGACATTGTGTTGCTCCTCTGCTAGCTAGGCTGCAAGTCTCTGGCATGGGACACTAGGCTAGCAAAGCTAGGATTCCCTTACAGTACGGCGCTCCACAGTTAGCTAATTTGAAAATAAAAAGATGGTAGAAGGAAAACTCATCTACCCGTTAGAATGGCCATATTCAGTGTCTCTAAAAACAAACTACTGTTTTGTATTAAGGCGGGCATTTACTTGATACAGCTCCAGAGTTCATAGCCAGTTTAGTGTGATAGACCCAGAGAAGCACTGGAGTATCGCTGCCCTCTGATGCTTTTAGTGGACTAAGAGGAACTTCTGGTGTCATATTTACTCATTTAAGGCAAACAGCAAGGGTGAGAGTTGCCTGCTTATACACAAAGACATTGCCAATCTAGTGAATTATCTATTACCTCAAAAGCCTATAACTAAACACAGACACGCATCACTATACACACTGTGACCGTCAAAAGCCCACTTACCTTATTCAGATGAGAATTGGAACTGGACAGACGTCCTAGTGGATGACACAGGCTGTGTCTCAAAGTGCCTGAAGAGGAGAGAGAAATGGCTGCAATGAGGAGTCAAAAAGACGACGCCAGACACAAAATCAGCATCAGCGTGTCTAGATCCTTAACGTGGCTGACACTAGAGCGATCCTGCTCTATGCCCATAGGGGCCCGAGTGAGTGGCTGTTATAGGGCCTGAGGCTGCGAGGTGGTAGATTCTGGGTGTCTGGGTGAAATGCCACATGTAGAGCCCGTAGTGGAGCAGTAATGAGGTCGCTGGAAAAGGGTGGCCCGGCTTGGAGTAGCCCCTGCTTCGGGAGGTCAGGTGAGCCACCTCACACCTCTAAAATTACCAGACCCTAAAGGACTCACAAGAAGACGGAACAGGGAATTCAACTGGATACAGATCGATGTAGATGGTACTGTTAATTGCTCAAGAACAATTTAGTAATTGCATTCCTGAATCCCAAGTCCTAAGAGCTTTAGTAGTATAGCATAATTATTACTTCATTTAACATCTGTTTCCAGACTGACTCGTCAGATATTTAATATAAGATAAGCATAATATTTTTGGGAGTGATGATGAAATAAGATGAGTGTCTGAGTTTTGGACAGACATCAGAGTCTCCGTTTGGTCTTCCCAGCAGGTCTCTGAGCGTGGCCCTCTGCCAAGGTGCAGTTGTTGGCACTAGAATGGTGCAGTGACACAATGACAGTCCTGTTCCCCAGTCAGTGACCAGAAAAAAATCCTTCCGCACAAAAGACAGAGATGGTTCCTATTCCTGTGTCTTCCACACTGTAGTGTTCCCCAGTTTGATTGACCACATACTGTTCTACTCTGTGACTATCATACGGCCCAGTGATGAGAAGACATTCATTTTAAGGTTATTTGTGTTTGTTTGTTTATTTTGTTCATGAAAAGAATACAGTCTGCATTCTGCAATATTATAGGTCTGGAGTGCACATTCTATTCTTTAAATAGACATCTTGCGTTGTCTGGGAGACATTACCCTAAGCCACTTGTTCTATTCCTTTAGTAAAGTAAATATGTTTACTTGGTCGCCAGTACTATAGCTCATCACATTTCAAAGTCACATCTTGCAAATGAAGGGAGATAAATAACTTAATAAAGTCATTCTCTTTAGGATCTTGAATATTGGACTACATCTTAAAAAAATACTGATTAATAAGCTTTCTTCAAAAGAAATGCATCTCTCCGACATGAAGTGGATAAACAGTTCAATCACTTCCTTAAACAGAGGACAACCAAGCTAAAGTAATGATATTTGCAGTCAGCAATAGAGGGGGGCCTTCATTAGGGAATGAGCGGCATGTGGAAGGATGGTGGAGAGAGAGAGAGAGAGAGAGAGAGAGAGAGAGAGAGAGAGAGAGAGAGAGAACGAGAGATGACTTGCCTAAAGAAATCTATGTTTACAGACACACTGAAGCTATTAATTCTAAACCACATCAGCCAGGTTTGGTTGTGCTGCTCTTCAGGCTTTAGATAGAACCTGGGAGGCGGCTCACTAGCTGTGTTAGAGAAAGCAGGGTTTGAGAAATCTGCACTATCCACTGCAACTCAAGCCAAAAATAAACCCAACCCACTAAACTGTAAGAGCATCTATCTTGTTTTATCCCGAACAGTAAAAGCCCTATGACAAAACAAAAGATATCTATTATTTATTTGCTGTCCATCAGTATGACTAATGTGGATTTCAGTTTTCTTTCTTGACATACCAGTTGAACCGAAGGGGCAGAGCACAAACAATTACAGGTCTCATGTGGTCTCTACCCAGGTAGCCTCCCTATAGTGTCTAGTTAGCCAGGGAGATTGCCAACGCCCAGGCTACAACACCCTAGCATGCCCTATCTTACTCTTACTTGAATTGGCCATACCCTTTTTAGAGTCCTGAACAGGGCAAGCCCGAACTGTGTAGCAAGACATGGACAAAAATCGGCAAAAACACGGGGATGCTGCTGCTGTTGTTTATCTACACAGTAACCGAGTATTTATACAAGTCAGATCAATATTTAGAAGGAACCTACATGGGATTGGGCCAATAGCCTAATGATTCGACGAAAATGTGTTGCTAAACAGTTCATCCCTGTCCATAGATGTAATAAGTGGAGAGGTCTGCTGCTTAAAGATATGACCAGGCTACTTCTGTGTTTGCGGCAGTCAAAAGTTACCTGTTGCAGCTCCCGTTTTACGCCTCGCCCCGTTCTGAAGAGTACAATAATCCGCAATTTCCAAGAAAAGTCGCTCTTCCAGGTCGAATAACAGTAGTCTACATTTAGGTACAGTCTGTCTTCAGAAAAAAATTCATTTATTTAGCCTTTTTGTATTCATAAAAAATCCACAATTAGCTTACGTCCACGGATCCACGTACGTCGCCTGTACCATTGCAAATCTTGCTAGCGTTTGTGCAGCTAGAACATTTAAAACTAAGCTCTCTCCTCAGCTTCTCATTTGCTCTTATAAACGTTGCCTGTGTCGTTGAAAAATAATGAATAAACAAGAACCATGAAGTTGATAAACATACAAACAAACCAAACGATACTTGTTGTTCTAGAGAGGTCTGCTGTAATCAGATGCTTCTCGCACAATATCCATTCATCCTATTAGAAGTTAACCCTTCACTGTCGGCAGGCGAACTATTATATCAACAGTTGCAAGCATTTAGTGTGTCTCATCGGCCCAAACACGCACACGCACACACACTCGCGCGCACACAAAAGGTTTCTACTGCAATGCAGTTTATAGCACTTTTTGGGAAAGAATTGAGAGAAAAGATAGATTGCAAAGAAATTGGGGTTCAACCAAATAAAGGCATACTTTAATGAGTGGTTTAGCAAAACAGACAGATCAAGTTCAAAACATGATGTCAAAATCTCTATGATGGAACTCAATTCTTTTTTAATACACATAATTTCTTGGTAAATTGATGTCTCATTTCTGGTATGGATTAACACAGTCCTACTAAGAATGTTTTGGTTTAGTAGCGCCATCGTCAGGGCAGCAGTGTAATAGGAAGCAGATTTCCCCCCTTTGATTAGTCATTTATTGTCGGAGTATTTAACAGCAACACGCAATACGTGAAATCTAAATTATAGTCATTTTTCTCAAGGGTGAAGTGTGTACAGTAAATTCAAATTTAAGTTTATCCCTATAGATAACATAACTTCATAAAAGATTAAAAGGCCTTAAAGCACAATTTGCAACAAAAAAGACCATTCAAATGAACTTCCATCTGCACTTGGCTGCAAGTTGTAAGGGAATCTCAACAAAGATGTGCCAAGACCCTCTTACTTTTACATTGATTCCAATAAACAAAGATTTAACCCAGAATTACTTGTATCCACAACTAGACAAAGTTCAATTGGATGGGGTATGTCACAAAAGAACAGATAATGAGATTGAATCCACCCCTCAGAGGCTTCAGTGGTGTCATTACTGCATCTTCTCTAGTAGTGATCGAAAGTTCTTCAGCTCCCAGATGCTTGTTGAAATCCTAAAGATAATGAACCATGTCTTTTGTATTTGTTTTGTTTAAAAAACAAAGCAACAACAACAAAAAAACTAGAACATACTGTACACTAGTAATGCTTGACATGATTTGTTTTGATATGGTCTTTATATGATACTTGCCATACCTTCCAAAGGCATTCAAAAGAGACACTATCTCCTGTCGGCTCAGATGGAAAGTAGAGCGGCTCTGGTTAGCCTTGGGGAGAGCCTCAATCTGTCTTTCTGAAAACAAGACTTTTAAGGCTGTTCCTAATCCCTGGGTCTGAAATGGAGTAAATCACATTAACAGCAGAAACAGTTTCCCTCCCTTTTCCGATCCTGCCCACTGCTACTATCCTCTTCCTTCACCCTCCTTCCAGGCCTCCTGTGTGTGTGTGTGTGTGTGTGTGTGTGTGTGTGTGTGTGTGTGTGCGTGCGTGCGTGCGTGCGTGCGTGCGTGCGCTCGCGTGCGTGTGTTGACTCACCTGTAGTTTGCCCCAAAGCCGACACTTGAAGCAGCCAACACAGTCCATGATTCTCGAAATGTTTCTAAAGGCCAGTCGGATGTCCTCCTGATGTTGATGACAGAAGAGAGAGATGGAAAAAGAGGGCAGAGGATCAATTCACCAAACTATCCTAAAAATGCACAGAACACATTGGGGCCAAATGACAAAATAGGGTTAACATACTTTCAGCTTGGCGGCCTCCTCTTTAATTCCAGTGAACAGAGATGTCTCATCAAAGTGTAGAGGGAAAGATCTGGAGGTTAGAGGAGGGATATGAGATCCACTAAGTGCCAGAATACTCATTAAATATTAAGGAATTATATTTTATTTATTTTGATAGATGTTTCTCCCTCTTTGCTACAAACAACCAACATACGTTGCAATTTCAGTACACTAACCTGGCCACTTGGAGGAGCTCTATGAGCAGGGCTTTGTGTTGTCGGTCCTGTGCAGGCTGACCAGTGTAGAGACGGAATGAGGACTGCTGAACGTAAGGAAGCACTTTGGCCAAAGCACGCAGCTCTATCAGGTACAAGAAGTACAGGTTGCGTAGCCTCTTTGGGCCTTCACCGTTGGTCAGCTCCGCATCGAAACGTTGCTGAAACTCCGTCACATTGTGTCCCCACTGCTTTTGGAACCAGCTGTCTGGTTGAGAGAAAGGAAAACCTTCAGCAAAGCAACAATGTATAGATTGATAGAGCATGTATATGCTCTACATTTATGCTACTGTAAATCAATTTCTTTTTCATGTTGGAGGGTTTTCACTTGAAAAAGAGAGAGACTATAGGATCAACCTTGCAGTAGATATCTGGCACTCAGGTGTATGTTGATGCTGGAGTGAAGGCCTGAGACGAGTCGATAGAAAGCCCTTTTCTCCACACACTGGCCTGGAGGAGGAATAAGGAAGAAATGTTGTGAGAATCAGCATAGATCTGGATCCTGGTATCGTAACGACACCAAGGATCATTTACTGTAACTCTCCATTTAATTAGTGATTGCTTATGCATAATATTTTCAAATATAACTCCTTTAGTGGTGTTTCAGGCTGCTACTCACCTTCAAGCCAGCTGTAAAATGTTCTCACTGAAAACAAAACAAATTAATTTAATCAATTTATCACCTCAACTATTATCTGTCAGATGTTTCGTGTAATATCATACATATTTGACACTTACTTTCATCACCTGTAAATGGATGGATAGACAGAAAAAACACATACATTTTAGAATTTCCATACATGAACATATTTCTTCCATTATCTAAAACAAAAGCAAATCCAAACAAAACTTAAATTCTGTTGATTACATTTTAAAATTGAAGGAAGAATTTGAAATATTACCACTATAAAATGACATAGGATTTAAAGGCCGCTTAGCTGTATTTGGTCTGAGGAAAAATCCCAAATAAAAGCATGAACAAAGGTTTATATAAAAGTATGGTAATGCAATGTAATATATTATCTAATCCACCCCAGATTGCAACCTTACTTGAAGCAGTTTTCCTGATAGATGCTGTTCCAGATATGCCAGGCCTCGGGGCCTTTGTAGCCAGTGAAACGCTCTGGATTCAGCAGCAAGTCCACATAATGGGAGTCTGGCGATTCCTCATCTGAAATGTAACATTGTAAACATAAATCCAATATCATTATAAATGAGAGACTGGCTGAAGATGTAATGTAATGTCATGTGTACATTAATGCATAATTTTATGCAATGAATGTTTACATGCTCTGGTTGTCTCTGTCCAATATATCTATCTTTACAGCCTGCAATGTAATAATTTTTGAATAAAACATATTTGAATAAAACAAGATTAAGTTAGTTTAAATTCTACCATCCACCACACAGAAGCGTTCTGCCTCATCATCATGCTTGTTCCACTGCAGTAAAGTCTCTCTGGTCTCCTCACTGGATAAGAAACAAGGCAATATCCTGTTCTATTGCAACATACTCAACCTGATTTCAATTAACAGGTATTGTAGATGCTATATATTTGTAACCCCCCCAAAAATCCATGACATGAAATCAGGCCCTTAGAAGAGCTACTGGATTGATCTTTTGCACGTTGTTGGTTGCATGAATATTCTCTAGCAGGAATGTGTTATTACAACGTAATCCAATGGCAAGATGACAAGACTAACCTGATGGATATGTCTACGGCGCCAAGCTCCTTTTCTCTCTCACACTCAAAGGGGTGGTTTTTAGCACTTGCTGAATACTGCTCACCAAAAACAGACACAGACACACACACAGAAACAGGTAGTTTAGAGAAGCAGTCCAAGGTACCTTGAAAAAAATCCATAGGCAGACATATCAATTCAATTTTCTACCTGCCTTATTGTGGTTATGGGATTTGATTCCTTCTGGCACGTCACTCTGGAAAAACAAGGCAACCATAATTAAGACATTTTAAACACTCATATTTGAGTGATTGCATGACAGGTGGGTTTCAGAACTCACAGGAGAGCAGGGTTCCACAGCACAGTCCCTCAGACCACAGTGGCTGTTATCTTTCCAAAACGGACAAGGCTTGTTCAGGTTAACCTAAAAGCAATATATTTTATAATATATATATAAATACAGTATATATATATATATATATATATATATATATATATATATATATATATATATATATATATATATATATATGCAAGATATAAAAAATATGATGTATTTTGGCATACCTTATAGAATCTAAAGTAGTCAGATTCAAGTAGCTCTTTGAGTTTAGGAAAAAGTTGTTCATTGTTGAAGGCATCAATTGTCTCCACATCGCAGGTGCAATCTTCCAAGCTGCCTGTCACCTGAGGCAAGAATAAATACAAAATGAGAAATGAATTACAATAAAGATTTTGCTAGGCACAATCATATCTTGCCGATACCTACATAAAATGCCAAATAAACTATAAAGTACCTAAGCTTCCGCTCTTCAATAGTACAATAGGACAATTTACCTGACAAAAACACCTGTGCTCTGCCGAGGGTGAACTTGACACTCGAACGTTCAATGTTGAAAACGCGGCGAGGAAAACGTAGAACTTCATTTTGCTGCAAACGGAATTTCCTTCGGAGCTTTTCAACACTGTAAAAACTTTGAGGGAGGTGTTAAATATGACTCAAACATGACCGAGAATAATGATTCACCTGGCTGTAGTAATAAGCGTTTCGCCTGACGATATCCTTATAATAGTAGATATGGCTCCTAAGCCTACGTGGAGTACGTGACAAAAAAAGGTTCGGGGACTCTTGACCAAAATCCGTACCCCTTACCTTATGGAGGACTACTCAAAAGCGTTCTGTTAGTCTTATCCGTCGTACAATGAACTATATCACCTTATTATCTACGATAAAATGCATTTATAGTCTGAGTATTTGGGCACGGTTTGACTTACAGCAAAAAAAAAAAAAAAATGCAATAGACCATCATGCCACACGATGGAAGCATTTGTCTGAATAAAGTCATGATAGACTGTAGATACTCACACCTAAGGTATAGCAAAACGAATTACGCACGTTGATAACCTTATGTTTTCAAAGAAAAGGATGTGTACAGCTGTGGTTTTCCATATCAATTAACTTATAATTATAATTAATAATTATTTCTTTAAACTGATGGCAAGTAGAGCTATGTTTATGCTTACGCCATAAATATATATAAAAAAAAACACCCACATGATGACCAGCAGCACGTATTTCCAAAGACCCATAGGCCTAAAAATATATCAAGAAGGATTGTAAAAAAACTAAACGTTTAATTATTGAAAGCCAGTAAATGAGTTAGCCATTGGACAAAAGCAGATCAGACTGGAGGGATGGCGCTCTCTATAGGATGGAATGCATTAACCTAAATAAAACTAGACTTTTAACCAAGAACTGAGGGCGGAGGCGTCACACAGATTTCATTCATAGACGTGGTATAATGTGAGCATTACACTATCATACTATTTAACAGTGTGTCCCTTTATCTAATTTAGGGCTGTAGACATAGGATATTGTTTTCTACCTCCAGCCAAATTCACAGAAACCCATAATCTGAATTGGGAGATCACAATCTGGCCTAAATACATATTTTTTGGTTTATACTATTTGCTATGGAAATCCCTTTCGCTAAAATGTAGTAATCCCATTCAGTCTTCACTGTTGGTAGGCTGTGCGATCTGTCCTTAAATCCATTCTCTATTTTTGTGCTTCCTTTTGCTGCCAAGCCCCTGACGTAATGCTCCGTGTTAATTATTAGCATGTGGAAAGCAATGCCGAGGCTCTCCTCTGGTTAAACAAGAGTAACTGTTGAGAGAAAAAGTTAGTCAAGATGGCAAAACACACAGATCCGGAGTGAAGGGGCACTGCTCCCCACATTGTTATTTTATTGCCCCATCCTGTGACCAACGATACCGATGCTACTGTGCCAAGAAGTAAGTAGGATAGAATTTACATTATTATTGGTTTGGCTTTGATAGTTACACGATTGTAAAGTATATTTAGACGGCTCTTTTGTGTGCTGCGACTGAACTAGCAATGATATAGCCTGTATAGTCTTGTTCTCGAGTTAAATTCAGAAGATTTTAAACTACAAATACATAATTTAGTGAATGCTACGTGGGCATATTTTTAACTTTTTTACATCGGCATTTGATACTTTTGAAATTGTGATATCGGGGGACAGCTATAGCCTACTTTCGTCCATGAAAGGCTGTGTAGCCTAAGCGGGAAAATACCCCTAAAATTTGCATGCACGTATAAGAAAACCTGTGGTCTGCAGAGTTTGGGAATGTTTTAGAGATTATATTTCAGTATAATTTAACGCAACGACGCGCGCGCTTACGCACGCAAACCAGACGCACACACGCACACACGTCTAGTGGCGCCTATTATTCCCTCACTGCTGAGAAAGCAAAGTGACAGTTTTTGAGTTACGCTGACAGTCATAATGCGTTTATTGTTTTACGCTACTCTACTTGTAGCCTAATAACAAACTGTAGGCGTGATCTACAGGTTTGTAGCTGACACAGCATCAATGTGTAAAATCCAACACCCCATGTTTAAAGTTGCGGCTTCCTCAAGATCAGACGTCGCTGTCCAAATGCAGTTGTTGTGCGCAGGGACCGGTGTCATTCCCTTGGAAAAAGCTGGATGGTGAGCAAATACTGCCGACAATTGTATTTTTAGGAATGGGTGGATACGAATACGATTTATTTTCTGCCATGGTAGTAAATGCCAAAGGCCCGCATAGGCTACAGTGGGAGGCGAGTCGATGTGAATCATACTCGCTGGTTATCGTTTTATGAATTACAGCGTTAGGTAGGCTACTGCTCTATAGAACTCTGCGGTGATTGCCTGCTTTCTGAAGCAACAGGGACATTGTCGCATTTCCATTGCGTTTGGATGTTTTTTTTTGTATTCACTGTAGGCGTAGTTGTGTGGGAGCGACTCCAAAAACCCGAAAGAGATACAGAGACTAAATTTGCTAAACCTTTTTTCCCCCGTCTTATTGCAGGCCTAAGGGGGATCCTTAAGGAAAATGCCATTCAGAGTAAAACTGGTGTGACACCCCGTACAGGAGGAAAGCTGATTCTCTCCCTTAAGTACAATCCTCTGCTGTGGGATAGCCGACCACATTACAGCATAAAGAAGAGCTTTTCACTGCACATAATGAGATCACCTTCCAGCCTGTCTACCAATAGTCAACTAGGATGACACCTTAAAGCACGTCGAAGAACATCTAGGAGGGACTCTCTTCATGTAAGCTTAGCCAACACCATGGCAAAGATGATGCTATGCTACATCAGCTGAGATCAAAGCGCTAACTTCCTCCATGCAACAAAAACTCGCTGCTGCCCCAACATAGTCCTGACAGAGAAAAACAAACAGCCAACCTCAACCTGTAGTCCAGAACATTAACCAACTCACTAGGCCTCTGGAGGAAGTTAAACAACAGCCTTTAGCCCACTCTGACAGTAGATTTTGTCCCAATCTGGTGCCTGTCCCCCAGACCATGATGTTTCGTGACCAGGTGGGCGTCCTGGCCAGCTGGTTTAAGGGGTGGAATGAGTGTGAGCAGACTGTAGCGCTGCTGTCCCTTCTGAAGAGGGTGAGTCGGACCCAGGCCCGCTTCCTGCAGCTCTGTCTGGAGCACTCCCTGGCTGAATGTACTGAGCTACACGTGCTGGAGGGAGAGGCCAACAACCCAGGTAAGGTGGCCCTGTCATGAATGTCACATACTTTCTCACACACACACGCACGCACGCACGCACACACACATATACATTCACACACGCACACACCTCTTGCAGGTGCATGTGGCTTCTTAACTAGCACATGAGCAAGCTCTAAAGGCTAGATGTAGTTAACTACGGCTCCACAAGCACGCACACCCTCATGCACACTCCACCCAAATCGGTGATTCTTGTGGCAAAAAAGATGTTGATGTGGTAAAATGGTAAATTGTAGACCTTTGGTGTGGCGGAAAGGGTTTTCTGGCAAAACGTTACTAGTGAAAACACTGACCCCATTACATTTCACCAAATCCATCACCCTCCCTCCCTGTCGATATCGTTCAGACATCAGAACCTTTTAGATTTTTATCAAATTACTGTTAGAGAATGTACTGCCATGGATATCTAATAAGAGTGGTGTACGGTCATCATGTAGGCCTAATGACCGTTCACCCCAGAGAGATTGGACCTGGCTGTGGAACGTCTATCTGGCTTAAATCCACTGGCCTCCTGGGGCTCCAGTTTGTGGCGTCGGTCTGCTGCGTGGCAACAAAAACCCTGGCAACAGATCAGACTAGTAAAAAAATATAATGAAGCCTTACTAATGTTGGGATGGGAAGCAGCCCTGTGCCTCTGTGTGTGCCCATGGTAACATCTGTGTTACTCAGACCTTTCACTGACCGCTGTCATGGAGTGCATGGACATTAAAGTAAATATATCACACACACACACACACACACCCACACACGCGTGATTCACACCAGAGTTTTTAGTGAGCACCCATCATTTTCTATGTTTCAAAGGTTATATGAGGAGATTTAATGGTAGGCTACAGCAAAGATTTCTATACATGACTAACAGTCAGAGTTTAAGTTGTCTCTGATCACAGACCTGCCAGTGCTTTTGCGGGAGTGTGAACAAAGCCAGAAGTCATGGATCATGCTCCATTTGATTCCTCCTTGGCCTCGGGCCCCGCCCCACAAGGCCACCTGTCTCCGCTTGCAGCCCATGTCTCTTTTGATGACTCAGCAGGATTAGAATTACCATAGCTAGGCCTGTTGTAGTGGATGTTGGTTTTAATTGTGTGCCTTATGTGGTGATGTTTTGAAGTTCCTTTTACCCAGCATAATACCTTAGCCAGAGCTGTAAATATGGACGTTGGTCAGATATTTACAGTGATGTAAATTGAACCATAATTGTCCTCATTAGTGTACTAACGTAATTCAAAGTCTGAGAAATACTATGCATATATTGACTGATATCTTCACATCTTCACAGTCAATCACAGCTTAAGATGAAAATTATAAATATTAAAGTTGCTGGCTCTTATTACATTAAATTGCAACTGGAATGAGTTAAGTGGAAAGGCAAAGCTTTTTGGAAGGTAGTGTACAATCAAAGGAAATCCTCAGCGACCTACCTACTTACTGTTGGACTAAAGAGGCTGCCTTGTTTCAGGGATCCACAAAGTGATGCAATACATTGGTGCAGTGACAAACCAGTCAGTCAAAGACTGGGCCTAAATGCATGGTCTATTTGTGACTCTGCCTGGATGACGTGTTATGGGTTCATGACAGATTTTTGACCCGGCTCTTTGGCACCTTTTAGCATAGGCCAAAACGTTCAATTTCAATTGGTTGGGATTGTCAACAGTCAACGTTTTTTTCTTACCCCTTGTAAAGTTAAGAGAAGGTAAGGACATTTTGAGAGACATCATAACCACTTCAATCCTTCTATCACACCTGAGGTTGAGGCTAGGAACGTGGAGCAGTGGTCGGGGAAGGACATAACAGTGGGCCTGGCGTTGTTATTATGAATGACTGACTTCATTGGGCTGGGTGCGGAGGAGGATGACGAGAAGGTGCCTTATGTACAGGCATTTATGCCTCGGGGGTGGGGGGGTTGGGTTGGGGGGTGGGTGGTTTGAGCAGGGATATGTTTGTCAAATTCAAATTCAATGCTGCTTTTAAATATGTTGCCTGATACTTACTTCATAGTCCCATAGTTTTGCTTGTTTGGTTTTCGATAAGACTAGCTAATAATGTTTATTTCTTAAAACTCAATAGACACTCCATTATAAACTGTAACACCAAGGACATTAGGCAATTGCTTGTCTTTGATTGAACAGAAAGCATTTTTCATATTATTGTAATATTGTACATGCAGTGAAAAAAGCTAGAAAAAAGGCTCAGGCATTGGAGTGTTGCTCACCTCACCGTCATCGCCTTAATGTAACAACCCAGAGAAAATGTCGCCCCTTCCGCTCTGGAAAGCCCCCACACCCAAAGTAACAGAGAAGGAGCTTGTTCCAGTGTGTGCATGCACAAGTTTCTGCTCTTGCTCCGTAAGCATTCTTGTACCTCGCATACTGCCTTAGCTCGCCCTTCTCTGATGAAAGCCTGGGATGGAAAGCAGCATTCCTTGCTGTCGTGGTAAACGTGTTCCGGCGTTGGGTGGGGTGGGGAGGGGGGGGGGGGGGGGTGTACTGTCTAGGAATGCGGCACAGGGTAAGTGGATGGAACACACAGTGTCAGAAACAGCAGTGTGGGATGGCGGTCTTTCCAATGTGCGTTTAGAGGCAATGGAAAATGAAAAAGCCCTCCCTTCAGAGGTCCCTGGAGTATGATGTTGTATTCCAGAGAAGGGAAACTGGCCTCAGTGTGCTGCTGTAGGTATGGCAATGTCCAGTGTGATCCTAGTGATATAGCTAGGGATTGGGAGTTAGGTAAGTTACCATTCATAGTTCCTTTTCCTTCCTCCGAAACTCACTCCGGCCCGTCCCGTCTGGAGACCCGAGACGGAACTCTTGTCTCTCATGTGGATGTCAACTATTTCATCTCACCCACGCATGAGAAAACATTTTATTTCTGGAAATCGGCAAGGTGGTCGTGAACTCAGATGGAACCTTGGGGATGGGGATGGAGAGAACCTGCCAACAGGAAATAAATCCTTCCTTGTCTCGCTTAGAATCGATCGCCAATCCTTACTCTTAGGCCCAAGTTCTAGTGTACGGGTCAGTGTTTTGCTTTACATCAGAGCTCCTTGACTGACTTCTCCAACTGGCACTTTGACAAGAGAAATAAGTTGAATCTGGAACTGCAGAGGAGAGGACTGCTACACGGCAATCAAGTTCAAATCATGTTTCTCTGTAATAAAACCAGGAATTAA
This sequence comes from Aplochiton taeniatus, assembly GCA_017639675.1. Taxonomy (NCBI): domain Eukaryota; kingdom Metazoa; phylum Chordata; class Actinopteri; order Galaxiiformes; family Galaxiidae; genus Aplochiton; species Aplochiton taeniatus. Next base: position 9,662,883 of record CM030173.1, on the reverse strand, counting down.
TTTAGAACGCTCTGGTAGATTTAAATCAGTCCAGATACATGCCTAGGATTTTATTCTGTCTAACACTACTCGTTGAGTAACTTTTTAAGTATTTCACTGTCTAATTTGGACTCAAAGTTGGACGAATGAATGGCCCATCAGCACTGTGGATACATATTTGTTTGTGTGTGTTTATGTGAGTACGTGAGTGAAACATCTTATTCAACCTCCAGACAGTTGAAGAGACGAGTCTGCCAGCCAACCTTGGTCTTAGATGATCGGTCAGCCCAGAGCAGAGCAGAGCAGAGCAGGCCTGACATATGATGATTCCCTATATAGCCCCCAGCCTAAGGCCCCCCTCCTCCCAGGCAGCTGGCCATGCCTCTGCCTGGTGCTATACACTACGCCTCATTGTATACCAAGGGAAGGTTCGACCTGGGCGCCATCCAGACCGAACTGTTCAAGCAGCGCAAGCACTGTGGTTCCATCAAGACAAAGCAGCACAGACCAAATGGCATGAGGTTGGCTGGGGACATGGGCTAAGACCAGCTAGGGATCGGGGGCTCCGTCCCAGACCTATGTGTTTAAATGTTTTCTCCTGACTGTAAGTTATTGGAGATACTTTTTTGCCAAATCAGGAATGTGAGGAAACCATGAAGGGATGTGTTTTTAGAGCTTTTAAAGGAGGCATTTTCAGCCTTGGACTGGGTTTTTGCCTCTTCACTCTGCCCAGACAACCATGAATGAGAGTGACAGGCAGACACAACAAGGCGCCACCGCAGATGCCAGCAGCTGATTGGTTGACAGAGCATGCTGAGCCAGGATGACATCCGCAGGCGACTCGGAGCCCATGGTAACAGTTGCCGTGACATCGGCACAACCAGGGTCTTTCGGCTCTCCAGTGGGTAGAAATTACCTCATCTGTCCAGGCTCTCCCCTCGGAGCAGACCGGCTTGGTGGCCTTCTCCGCGCTGAGGTGGCTGTCGCTGTTGCAAACATGCCCCTCAACAAACATGAATATACTTCTTTTAGTTGTCAATAGATCATAGGATAGACCTCCATCTTAAGAACAATAAAGTAAATATAGCAGGGTTTGCTGGTCATGTGTCTCCCATTCATAATCAAGGGGTAAACTTGAATGGATGTCGTAAAACTATCCTCTCAGATAAACCCCAAGCTAGATGACACTTATTTCTAAGCCCCTGCCAGGCCTTTTTTTCTCAATGGGCCTCAATCAGTGTGTGGAGTGTGCACTGGTCACATGGTGGAGCAGCCGGATGTCTCCACATCCCTCTGGCTCACTAAGGAGCCCTGCTGCTGCAGCGGGGAGGGGAGGGAGCCCTGGAAACACTTCCTGTCCTCCCCTCACGCTCGCCATCACACATCCATGCACATTAAGCATGCACACTCATAACAACCGCTCACAGCGACAGTTATGTGAACGGGCGTGCTCGAGACAAACACTTGGTGAATGGATGTACTAATGCACTCATGTTGTGTGTGTGGAGAGACTTGTTGTTGCTGTGGTACGTGTTTGTTTTATCCACAGAGAAACCAACTGACAAAAAAAACGTGAAAACCTTTATAGAAGCTGTCCAACTGGTTAGCTAGCCCGCCTCAGTGTTGCTGTGTGTCTGTGTGTGTGTGTGTGCTTGTGTGTGTGTGTGTGTGTGTGTGTGTGTGTGTGTGTCCGCGTGTGTCCGCGTGTGTGCGCGTGTGTGCGCGTGTGTGTGTGTGTGTGTGTGTGTGTGTGCGCGTGTGTGTGGTGTGTGTGTGTGTGTGTGTGCGCTGTTTGTTTTCCATTGAGTGGGCTGACCTGGTTCTCCTTAATCTCTGCATGCCATTGCACAGTTCGAATGGACACATCTGCCCATGGCCCTGCTGCTCGAGACTCAGACACGGCCGATAACACAAAAAAACGTTTCTGCTCTCTCCCAGCATGTGCGGAAATAAAGCTCTCTAACAGAGAGGAAAATAATGATCACTCTTGTGCAAATGAGGAAGGGGCTAGGGGGGTTAGGGACGAGGCTGACGGCGGGCCCTGCCATTTCCTTAAATAGAGTGCTGGGCTTCTCCAAGCCGCCCGACTGGAGGTTCACATTCCGGGAATAGTTGTGACTGTGACATTCTGAACCTCTCGGATACACAGCCGCTCCACAGCAGCCTCCACAGGTAGACTGCCTCTTTCCTCCCCCTCCCTGTCAAACTGGCCTCTCCCTGCCCTACGATCGCATGCACAGGTGGGAGGTGAGAGTCCGGAGAGGGGCAGGTAAAGGGCACTGAGGAGCGATAGCAAGGGTTAGGAAAGGAGCATGTTTTGGAGGGACCCATATGACAAAGGAAAATACAGCACGGTTTAAGTGCCGATATTTTGACCATGATTGTTTGGAAAGGAACATCAGCCATGACGACAAACTACACAATGAATCTTTCCAAAACATACATGACCTATGTAGGCCAGTCTCCAACTTGATCCTGAGTCCCGCCATGGGCGCCGGTCTCTGGAAAGAAGGGCTCAGGTTAGATGACTGATGGGACGGGATGGGGATACTGAGCTTGTGATGCATTTCCTGTTCCTGTGGAAGAGGATATGAAGCTTTCAGAATGTTTAGCTTATGGCCCCCAGCTCAATATATGCGCACATACACACATCTCTCTCTCTCTCTCTCTCTCTCTCTCTCTCTCTCTCTCTCTCTCTCTCTCTCTCTCTCTCTCTCTCTCTCTCTCTCTCTCTCTCTCTCTCTCTCTCTCTCTCTTGTTCTATCTCTCTTACTGTCTTTTTTATCTCTCTCTCGGTCACACACACACACACACACACACACACAAACACAGCAAAAAGCAGAGAGAGGACACGGTGCCTGCCTGACTGACTGCTGGAGGCTACTGACAGAAGCAGGTGTTTCCCACTTTGTTGTCCGTCCAGCTGAACTCAATAGATAGTTAGCTGCTCTGCGACTATTTCCAACATGGCACAGGATTAGAGGTCAGAAATATAAATGGAACAGCAAGGAGGAAAACACAAACACACACTTAATTGAGGGTGTGAGAAGTACACGCAACACACACCCCTCTAATACACATCCACAGAAACAAGTTCAGCAGTGCTAGACAAATAGAAATGCTCTTTAGCTTTCAATTGACAATTCTATCAACAATACGGGTTTTGACAAGGAGAGTTCTATGAAAGGTGTTATATCTTGTTTTGGTTAGAGGCCATCCCTGAAAATATTTGTGTGTGTGTGTGTGTGTGTGTGTGTGTGTGTGTGTGTGTGTGTGTGTGTGTGTGTGTGTGTGTGTGTGTGTGTGTGTGTGTTAGTGTGTCTGTGGGCGTGTGTACTTCCTGCTGAGCTCTGCTTTGTCAAAGCTCTTGTGTAAACCACCAGCTGATTGTTCAGGTCTGACAACTTCACCGCCTGTTTCCGATGGCTGACCCATACCTGTATGTCTAGCCTAAGGGCAGCACTTCTACTACTACACTACCTCTCTCTCACTCACTCACTTTCTCTCTTTCTCAGGCTCTTGCATTCTCACACTCTCTCTCGTTCGCTCTCTTTCTCTCTGTCAGTCCCTCTTTCTGTGTCCTTCTCGTTCTCTGTCTCTCTCTCCCTCGCTCTCGCTGACTCTCCCTTTCTGTGTTGTTCTTTCTCTTTCCCTCTTTGTCTTGGTTCTTTCCCCCCCTCACCCCATTGCTCCATCCCAAGGATCCTAGGTGTCAATGGGTCATATAGAGCCAGTGAGAGAATTCTGCTCCCTCAGCGAGGATAGCCAGCCAGGGACCAGGCCACTGGAGGCCCTGCTGCTGCTGCCTCTGCTGGCTCAGCTCAGGAGACTCTCTAAATCACGCCATACTAACTGTTTATGCTCTCCATTTATCTGTCTATTTCTCCATCCTTCCTTCTCTCACCCCCCCCCCCCCCCCCCCCCCCTGTCTGCACTGTTGGTACCATCTTTCATGTTTGTTTTTTTTCATATTTCTCACTTTCTTTATTTTATAGAGTTTTGTTACATTCCAATGGCGTGCTGCTCGTCCCCGGACTTTTTCCTCCTGCTCCACCCTCTTCACGCTTCTCTCACGCTCTTTCAGCATTTCTCCCACTGTCTCTCCGGTCTATTCAAAGACAAGGTTTCCCCAACTCCTGTCCAAACCCTTTGACACTCTTGAGCCTCACGCATTCTTTCTTTCTGCAAACCACCATTCATCCCTCGCCTCCGTCTCCTCCCCCACCTCCCTCACCTTTCACCCGGATCCGGGGCGTATGTGTGCGCGAGGCCCTACTTTTGGCTGGAGCTTGTGGGGGCCTGCCTGGGCCCGGCTCTAGCCCTCCCTTACCGCTGGGGGAGGGTGGGGCCGCCTCAACTTAGCATGAGCTCACTCTCTCTTTCTCCCTCCATTTCTCACTCTCTTTCTGTTTTACTCACACACACACACACACACACACACACAGACACACACACACACACACACACACACACACAAGCGAACACATACACAATCTCCATAGTATCTGTTTAATCAGGTTTCTTGACTCGAAACACTTTTCTATTGTTTGTTTTCACCTCCCTTCTCCACTCCCTATCACTTTCACTTCTTCCAAAAATCTCGTTTCCCCCTCATTCCGTTCTGCCCTGTCTGCAGTCTTCCATGGGGGAACCTTGGCCTAGGAGGTCAGCTCTCTATTCTCTCTCTGAGTGTGTGTTCTCTTTTTTGAAAGGTCAACCTATAGGGAGTCCCAACTGGGTGACAAGCTGCAGAGCCAGAGGGCTGAGAGACAGAGTTAACCACACAGCCGTTGAGTGTAGAAACACAAACAGTCGCTGGAGCCTTGAGGGGACCACCACCATTTATCCATGGATGGTTCTGGTGGTGGAACAAGATTTGTGTCAGTAGACCTTTTTCTCTGCCCTTCATTGTTTTCTCTTTCTCGCCATGTCTCCCCCCCTAACCCCCCTCCCCCCTTTGCTCTCTTCTCTTTGGAATGACAGTGTTCAGCGTGCGTTTGGGGAGTTCTGTTTCAATATGTCGGTGTCGCAGTATTAGGGCCAACCATTCACACGTGTATGAGGCAGAGACTATGAAGGCGACAGACGCAGGGGGAGTACGTGGAGTAGGTTTGTCTAATTAGCAGTGAAAAGGGCTGAACAGCAGGCCAGCCTGCCGAACGCAGCCCTGGGAAACGGTGCATTCTTCACCAGGACCTGTGGTATGCCGGAACATTCCCCACTGCTGAGCTGGAGAGTCCGCTCGGAAAGGGTCGGACAGGGAGGGGAGCGTTTCCTTTCTTTTCCCCCTCTCTCTTTCTTTCTCTCTTTCTTCAGGTCCGCCCCTCCCCCCTTTGTTGAGTTCACTCACTCCAAGTTGGCTTTTTTCTAAAACGAGGCGTTTTCCCTCCAGTCTTTCCAGCCTTCCTCCTCTGGAAAATCGTGTTTGTGTGTGTGTCTGAGGGTTTCCACAGTGTGTGACTAGGAGTGAATCGTGCCTTCTCTTTGGGGGTGAAGTGCTGACTAACCAGCCTTTAGTCCACTTTCCATCAGGCTTTTCCCCCTCTCGTTGGAGAACCCATGCTGGCTTCTCTTTTCCACACAAGGTTCATATTGTTGTGGGTCAGGGGCACAGCCCAGACCTGCAGCCGACTGCCTTGTCGCCCGCCGCCACGACCAGCCCAGAAGAGCGTGCTGTGTCCCCCACAGTGTTGTCCCAACAACTGTAAATGGCTGGAGGGAGTGGCGGTGTGTTTGTTTTGCTAACAGGATAAATACAGGACAGGGGCTTAGGCCAGAAAGCCGCTCCGCTCCATCAGGAGGGACGCTGCACACACACAGGCGACACTCACAAACACACACACCACAGAACAGGGACCCTAGGGGACAGCCAGACGCTTCTCAGGGGACAATAATGGGCACAGTATTTTTACCCATTTCGCTCAGATAGACACACACACAGGTATACACGTTACAGACACACTCACTATTTTTGTTTTCACCTTCATGCACACTCATTTTGGCTTTACTCTGGAAAACAGAGCATATCATGCATGTGTGTTTGTGTGTGTGTATGTGTGTGTGGTGGGCAGGGGGGTTTCGGTTGATGTGCTCTCTTCCTCTGGACCTGTAAAAATAGGGTGTTATCTCTCTCACAGCAGTGTTGGGACTGTGTGTGATGTTGGCCCCTCCTAATTTTAGAACACGGAGACTCGTGTGTCTGACAAACACTCTCTCGCCATGTGGACTTGTGTGTGTCACAGCTAGACAGTAATTAGTTACACAATCACATGTTTTCTACACGGCCACTTGTGACTCCTAAGTCAGATTGGCTAGGGTTTTGGTGAACGAGACGTTAGTGGTGTGTTTGTGAGTGTGTGGGTGTCAGTTAGCCAGTTCATGTCTACACAACAGCACAAGGCACATCGGGCTGTGTGAGGTAAGACAACTACTTTGTTTTGGACCATTGTAATGGAGTTGTAGATGATGATTGTGGTATTTGAACCTACCATGCTCTCACCATAGTAGCAACCTAATGTACCAAAGCATTGATGCCCTCTCAATGTCAGTTGGAAGTCCTGGCCTGCAAACTCAGGGTGACAGTTAAAGTTAAATGCAGTACCAGGGAGTGAACTGACAAGAGTTTGGATGCTCTTGATGCTATCTAGGTAAACAACATGTCTGTTAGTTATATATGGGTTATGGAGGGTAATGTTAGCGGTTAGTGGATGACGTAACCGTGTTTCCATCCGTCTGTCTGTTAGTCTGTGTGTCTCCATTTGGACCCAGGCCCCTCCCAGGGAGTTGTAGCATCGTGGAGGAAAAGGCTTCTATTTTAGGCAAAAAAAGGGAAGGGCAGAATTTATGAAGGCGGGAGAGAGGAGGCCAAGGAGGAGGAGGAGGAGGAGGAGGAGGAGGTAAGGACAGAGAGAAAGAAAAATGTGCAAACGCAATAATCTTTTTTTAACGTTACACCCACAGCGCCGGTGGCGGAACAAGAGTAAACGCGATAGTGAGCTCGGCCCGGCTGACAGTTGGCTGGTTAGCTTGCCTGGGCTGGGTGTTAAATAGAGGTCACTGTGCGCACTGTTGAGAGCAGGGGAAAAACGGCGTGTCAGTGTGATGGAAGCTTGGGTTCCCCTCCTTACTGTGGGCTGACTCACTCCATAGCTGTTCGCTAAGGCCCCTTTGTAAATGAAGGCGAGCAGAGCAGGCATCTTGATCCGAAATGGGCTTCCAGTGAGTTACTAGGCCACTAACTGGAGCTTTATGGTCGGAGCTCAAACTGAGCAGTTTACACAGGGCAAGGGATACGGGGAGTGAGAAATGGAGAGAGAAAGTCTAAGGAAGGGAAGTGGAACAGAGGAGTTTGAGGGAGGTGGATGAGGAGATAGACCAACAGAATGTTTTGAAGTGGAGTAGGTGGTGAAGAAAGAGAACGCAAGAGAGTGGGATTAGTCTGGCCCAGGGAGGGGAGGTGAGGAAGGGCTACTCACTGTTTCCATTCCCCTCAGAAGCCTCTGCACTTTGTCTTATTATTTTTTTTTGCCTTTCTTCTCTCCCTCCTTCTCTGTTTGGATGAGGTTAGCACTTTACCTTGAGGGGTCAGGGAGGGTGGGGCCAGACTTTGGAGGTGGAAAGGGGGAAAGAGAAGAAGAAGAAGAAGAAGAAGAAGAAGAAGAAGAAGAAGAAGAAGAAGGAGGTGGAGGAGTGTGGAAAGAAAGGAGGAGTCTAACATGGGCTTTAGAACTCCCCCTCATATATTACAGTGTGGTGGCGAAACAGCACAGCGTTACCCCGGCACTTGAACTTTGACCTCGGCTGCTGTTCCGCTGACCTCTGTGAGAATAGCCGTCTGGTCACGGCGGAACATTGACCTCCCTCTGACCCCTGTGCCAGGCAGGTCTCACAGTGCTTTCATCTATTCCTCTGCCCCCTGCAGTAGCGTGTACCAAGTCTCCATCAATGCTTAACACATTACGGGGGAAATCAGAGCCGCTTACGATCAAGGGATGAAATGCAGGGGGTAGGAAGTGAAAATCCCAGAGAGGAGCAGACTTGTGAATTGCAGCGACCCGCTGCTCCCAGACACAGTGGAGACCAGAGAGGATAAAATAAACAGCGAGAGCCAATAGGTACGAAGAAGCGGTTTGTGTGTGTGTGTGTGTGTGTGTGTGGGGGGGGGGGGGGGGTGGGGGGTGACGCGGATGCACGGCAGCAGAATGGGAAAGAAAGGGCAGGGGAAGAGTGAAAGGGAGGACGAGAAGATGTGCTGTGTTGGAGAAGCGCGGATAGAGCCAGCACAGAGAGAGGAACGCGGGCCAAGTCAAATGGAGGCGTCTAAATTTAGGAGGAGGGTGTTACTGGGGGTCAGGAGGACTTGTTTACCAGCTAGGCCGGACCTCGGCTCCAAACCCAGCTCACACCCAGGCCTCAGCCCCAGCTCCATGTTGTAGCTCCAACCAGGTCCTGTCCCACACATGTCTACTAACTGTCTGTAAACTTGCCCAAACATCAGACTTGGACAGGGTTGGGCGATGCTGTTCAGGGGCAACATTTTTGGTTTGCTGTTAATCGAATGCGTTTTCTAATTAATTGTGTGGCCCAGGTCTGGTTCTCTGAAGGAAGAGTTGTCTCATTCAGAGGAATGGAGGATTACATCACCACCCCAGATGGGGTTGGAGGGGTGGACCTCCCTTTCTCTCTCTCCTTGCATCTTCCTCCTCTCTCTTTCTCTCTCTCTCTCTCTCTCTCTCTCTCTCTCTCTCTCTCTCTCTCTCTCTCTCTCTCTCTCTCTCTCTCTCTCTCTCTCTCTCTCTCTCTCTCTCTCTCTCTCTCTCTCTCTCTCTTTCTCTCTCTCTGCTGTGCAGTCAGTCTGGAGCCCGACGTGGGCCTAGTAAAAATGGCCGAGCCAGAAAAAGGTTTGTCGTCTTGCAGGGGCCACCTAATCATAGCCAGCAGCAGCGTCTCTTCTGCGGCGCGCACAGGTCCACCCCCATTAGGTGACATTTTATCTGGGGCCGGCTAAAGAAAGAGCCCTGCTGCCGCCGACCCAGTCCTAAACCAGCATCTGGGGCTCATCCATCCGACTCTGGGCCTCTCCAGGAGGGGAGACGGGACCGATACCTGACCTCTAGAGGCTGAGCTACAGTACTCAAGGATAGTCACTCACTGGGACAGAGCACCGTATGTACCGTTGGTTTAAGAGTCGGCCTGGAATATCAGTGGTGGTGATGTGGCCAGCGTTGGCCAGTGGAGAGACGACTGGGTCGTTTCTAGTAGGATTATTTAGCTATACCGCACAGGCCCATTTTAATTAGTGATCGTAATGTAATTGTGTCTAGTAAAAATGATTGAGGCCGGCGAATTTATATGCCGTTAGACAAGCAAACAAACTTTTGTTATGGTTTTTAGGTTTATTTGTAGTCTTACAATACTTTAAGTTGCATTGGCACAATTCATTATTACATTGTTTGAAATGTGTTGGATATATTACAGTGCACCGGCTTGCCGTTAGATAGAGTCTGTTTGATGGCTTGCTTCCTGGCGTTACCTCATGGGTCAGTTTTAGAGACAAGAGATTCACAGCTGAATTAGCCACTGGCCTTTTATGGAAAGGATGACCAATGACAGGGGGTGGGGGTAGGGGGGTGGGGGGGTTATCATACAAACACACACACTTCCCCATACAGGAAGTTAGCCCTGGCTGTGTCCCGTTTCACGTTCCTCTATTTGTAGTGGTGGCCAAAGCTGTAGCCATGACACGAGGTATGTATAGGTCCTGGTTCAACCTGATAGGAATGAGGTTCTCAGAGACCTGCTGGGACTACAATAGGCCCCAGGAACCCTGTCATGAACAATCTATACATGGTCAGCTTCTAAGGCCCCAACTCCGAACGCCTCTGTGGACTGCAGGGCCGCATAGTGAGGCGAATGATGAGGCGAACGACTCGTTTGTTCAGACAGATAATCCTTTATTCATTCAAAACTCCCACCCTGCCATGTGCACATTGTGCAGTTCATTTGACCGAAGAAACACTGTCCAACCAATGCCTGTGACGTTTCTCTCCCTCTCTTTTTCTCTTTCTCTGTTTCTGTCCTTCAGTTTTTATCAGCCAGTGGCAGGTGGAGCCCAAGGAGCGTGTCATCTCCCTGGTCCTCACCCACCTGCCCCTGCTCAAGCCGGGCAACGTGGAGGCCAAGGGCGAGTACATGCGCCTGCTGCCCCGGATCCTGGCCCACACCATCGAGCACGGCCGCCACCTGGAGGAGTCCCGCCAGCTGCTCTCCTACGCCCTCATCCACCCGGCCACCTCCCTGGACGACCGCGCCGCCCTGGCGCTCTGGCTCAACCACCTGGAGGAGAGGGCCGCCGCCCGGGGAGACTCGCTGGAGAGGCCCCCCGCCGCCCCGCAGCAGCACCACCACCATCAGACTCCCCCCTCCACCCTCTCCTCCTCGGGCTCCTCCTCCACCAACACCTCCTCGTCCTCCACAGGCGGCCACCTGTACCAGCTGCACCACCACGGGCGCTACGGCTCCGACGACCGCCTGAACGGCTGGCAGGGCTCGCGGGACTCGGGCCTGGGCAGCGGCTGGCAGCAGCAGCAGCAGGGCTGTGAGAACGGCCACCTGGCTCTCTACCCGTCCTCCTCGGTGCCCTCTACCATCAACACGCTCGGCACGGGCGGAGGGGGCAACACCAGTGAGTACACTGTCGTCTCCCCATTAGAACCGCTGTTAACCCCCCCTGCTCTCTTTCCTATGTCTCGAAACTGTTTTTCCGTCTCTCTCTGTCTTTGCATCTGAACTAAATGTAGTGTGTTCGTTTTTAGATACAGGACATATCGACCATATGACAGTGCCCTGATGTAAATCCACAGTAAAGAGGAATGCGTGATGTTACAGACCTTGCGTTACCCGGCATCGAAAGACTCTTGTCTCCCGAGTGAGCTGGTGTCCATGACCTAGTGTTTTACTGTGTGTCTTAGCTCGACTCGATGGAGGCGAAACCTCACTCTGCCTGTGGTGTGTCTGTGATCTAAGGCAATACTTAGGACATCTTAAGGTGGTCTACAGTGGGAGGCTAGCAAACGGAAGGGCCTCTAATTGAATGGTTTAACCATAAAATGACCGTAAAAGGCTCAATCCGGCCATCTATTTCCTGTGTCACAATTCAATTGCGCTCACTTTGGATGGGTCAAAAAAGGATGAAGCATTCACAGCGTGTACAAAACCGTTACGACTGAAGTTGTATCCTTTGTATGCACGAGGATTCAAAGCCATTAGGATTACGTTGGACTGCTCTGGTTGTTACACAGGTAAACAGACTCTAAACAAACCCACCCAGACGCCACTCTGCCCAACGGGGGAGAAATGTGCATTGGGCTGGGCGTGTGTGCCCCAGATTGAACATATCTGTGGTTAGAGCAGGATATTTACAGACAAGAATGCGAGGGTCTTTTTTTTTCTCTGATGAAGGAGACAGCTGGAGATATAAATAAGAGCACATTTAAAGCTCTGCGCTGCGCAAGATCCTCTTTATTTTTGACGGCTTGGAGTTTTGGCTCCACACAAAGGATTGAGTTGACAACCACTACTTCCTACTCTACTGCATCCCCCCTTCAGTCTCCTGGGCAAGCAGAACTGCCAGAGGGCAGCCATGTGGACTTATAAGTCATTCACGCAGTTTCAGAACTCCTCAGTTCTCCTCTGGAACTGAGCGGAATAAATTAAAGTATGATTTTTTTTTTGCATGTTAACTATCTGTGTTAGAAGACATGAAAACTGTTGGACCTTGTGTGACTTGTAGGTTTTTCACTCTGTATACACAATACTAAACTGTTGTTTGGTTATGGAATTGTTTCCATTGTAAGCAACGGTCAAAAGATAAGATTAAATACGAGGTAGATGTGATTTACCAATAATTGTTATTGTAAAATCATCTTTTTGACTGACAAGCTGTTAGTATAATATAGTACATTGCGCATGGTTATGAATCTTAAATGGAAGCGTCGTCCTTTTATACTCTTGTACCCTTATATACCCATCCTGTCGTCACATAAAGGTGCACTTAATGGGACAGCCAAACCAACCTGTATAAAGGCGTCCTCTCCTCACCTCCACTCCTCCGCCCAGCCCCGCATACCACCCCACGTCTTCCCATGTAAGGAAGCCTTTGTGGGAGTCTGTATTTAGGGGAAATGGCTAATATTTAGGGACTGGAACTTGTAATGCTAGCTGGGCACCTATTTTAGCCTAGCCAGTGAAGTCCTATACATAGCCTCAACAGTGAGGCTGCCGCATACAGGGTGAAGAAACCGCCCTCCCTCACTGGCCGTTAGCCTGCCTGACGACCCACCCGCCAGTCTGCCTGCCTTCCTGCTGCCGCCACATAAAGCCCTCTCCTGTACATCTTGTTATTTTGTTTACCTCCTCCGCTTTCCCTCCAGCCAGCCTCCTCTGGAATATTCCGTGATGCCGGAGAACGTTCTGCGAGAGCTACAGAAAGGCCTACCTGTGGTGTGTGTTTAAAGAAAACCACGGCCAGCGTCCTTCCACATTAGCTCCTCTCCACCGTGTCCCAAATACAAACTAAATAGGAAAATTCTGGATTTTCTAGTGAGTTGGAAATGTGAGCTGCCCAGTGTTTCTCCAGGGTGAAGGGAGGCGGGGAAAGAGTATTTCTTGTGTGTGTGTGTGTGTTGATGAAGCTGTTGTTGAACAGGAGCTAGGCGGTTAGGAATGGGAGTCACCGTGTGTGTGAGAATTGTTCTGCGGTCAAACTCTGGTCCAGTGGGTGATGAGTGTTACTGTGAGAGGCCATGCTTTGTTCCCATCTCCCTGGCCCTGGAGATCCAGCCTAGCACAGCCCCTTACTAACCGTCTGGGCGTCCAGTCTCCCCTAACATAGTCACATGCTGTCCTCTCACTTGCCGTCCCCTTCCTGACCCTTCAGAAGCAGCTCAATATACCAACGATGGCTTCTCCTGTATATTAATACCGACACAATCCTACCTGTGTTTAGACGTCAGTCCAGTTAGAGAAGACAGAAATGAGATAATATTGGAGTATTGAGCTGCCCCGTTTATATCATTGTGTGTGTGTGTGTGCATGTGTTGTTTTGGCCCTTTGGGTGTCCCAATAGTCCTAGAAGAGCCCCTTCTAACAGTCTGGGCCTCCCTGTTGTCTTGTGTCTTGCAGTCCTGTCAGGTGGCGGGCAGCACAGTCCCCTGAAGCGCTCGGTGTCCCTCACCCCTCCGATGAGCGGCCCCTCCAGCCAGCCCCTGGGCCACGGCTGGCTGTCCCAGGAGGACCTGCGGGCCCCGTGGGGCCCGGCCCCAGACCATGCGCCCCTTTCCCCTCAGAGCAGCGTAGCCTCGTCCGGCAGCGGGGGCAGCGAGCACCTGGAGGAGGCTGGGGGTCTGGGCGGAGGATGCTGTGGCTCGGCTCTGCACCGCAGCATATTCCACGAGGAAGGCAGCGGCATGAGGGGTGAGTCAGACAGACAGACAGACAGACAGACAGACAGACAGACAGACAGACAGAAAGACAGACAGACAGACAGACAGACAGACAGACAGGCAGGCAGGCAGGCAGGCAGGCAGGCAGGCAGGCAGGCAGGCAGGCAGGCAGGCAGGCAGGCAGGCAGGCAGGCAGGCAGGCAGGCAGGCAGGCAGGCAGGCAGGCAGGCAGGCAGACAGGCAGACACACTGCCCCCGCAGGCAGAGTTGTGGACGGAGGGAGAAGAACAGTCGTAGAGGAGTAGGGAATGCTGTGTGTGCAGATTGTTCACATAGAGCATGTTATAGAATTCTGAGTGCATGCATCTGGATGGGAGCCCAGGCATCCTGCAGGGGGTTGGATGGGTGTACGAACAAAGACACTGGGAGCTGCACAGCCCCGCTGGGGGGGGGAGAGAGGAGTGGAGAGTCCTGGTTTTACCCAACGTCTAATCTTTGTTCTCCGGAATCTCCTCTTTACTCCCGTATCCTACTACTACTTAGCCTTACACACAAAGAGTAACCATGGTTTCCCAAACTGACATGTGTGCTTGAATCTCATCCTTATTTATTATATTTGCTAACATATTATATCTGTTTCTAAGGTTGTGCATTTTTCAGAAGTCTTGCAGAAATATTAATATCCCTGCTTGTTGTGATTAATTCCTGCTGAAAAACACATCTAGAAATGTTACTGAGGCACATCAAGAACACAATAATTAAGAGCAAATCTCTACAAAAGTCAGGTGATCCACATCCAGACTGTTCTTTGAACTGACGATGACGTGGGTGTATTTCCAGAACTCTTTCACTACTCAGCAGTCTGAGTAAAGATGACTAGCTAAGCATTACTAAGCACTCTGGATAAATAGCACATACGCATGTTTGATTACAAAGCGCTCCTCTTGGTGACTCGTCCCGCCTACAAACGGGTAGTATTTGAGTTTCTGTTTGTCTTTCTCTCTGGGCCAAAGTCTCTGACCCAAAGTACAATGGCAAAAGCAGACATGTCATTTTCTCCTCACACGAGAGTGAAGGAGCTCTACAATGAGAGCTATGATTAATATGTGTTTGGTACTGGTATTCATTTTACGAGTATTAATAGTGGGGAAAAAGCTTCCATTTTATGCCTGAGTTTTAGTATAACTGAGTTTTAGTATAGCTCCATCTTTGATTAAAGTAATTATTGTCTGTGTGTGTGTGTGTGTGTGTGTGTGTGTGTTTATGTGGGGCACAATAACCTGAAGTGATTTCCAGAGGGTATACCAGCAAGCAGTTCACCCGTATGTGATGTCATATGTCAACCTCTCTAAACACATACATTATAATCCAGCCGTGCATTTTTACGTGGGACAGTGCTCTGACCTTTGCGTGTTTTTGTGTGACACATACTAAGTATCAGGCAATACCAGGTAGGCCTTCTGGAAAATACTTTTTCGTGTTCATAATGTTTATTCTTGATTGCAATCATTGTTGCACGTACCTCGTAAAATTCAAATGGCCCTATTCAAATTCGAATTATTTAAATGTGTGTGTGTGTGTGTGTGCGTGTGTGTGTGCGTGCGTGCGTGCGTGCGTGCGTGCGTGCGTGCGTGCGTGCGTGCGTGCGTGCGTGCGTGCATGCGTGCGTGTGGTCTGCCCTACAGATGTGCCGGCTTGGCTGAAAAGTCTCCGTCTCCACAAGTACGCCGCTCTCTTCTCCACTATGACGTATGATGAGATGATGTCACTGACCGAGCAGCAGCTTGAGTCACAGGTTTGTGGAAGGAGGCGATTAGGAACAAACCTTTACACGCACAGACAAATTGGAAAAGCTACCTAATAAGTTTGCATTAACAAATTGAAACAGTGGAAGCGAAAGGTCCCACCATGAATCACTTTTATTGCCAATTACACCTGTTGAATCTTGGCGCAGTACACCGGCATAAAATTATTATCAGCCCAGGTTCCATTAGTCCTAATCATCAACAGCAATAAAGATAAACTGAAGAAATAAACGTCTATCCAGTGGCTAGATCTGTGTAATGAATACATTTTTTTTTTTTTTTACTGTTGCAGAATGTTACCAAAGGAGCACGTCACAAGATAGTCATCAGCATTCAGAAACTGAGGGAGCGACAAAACTTGCTGCGATGCCTGGAGAAGGTCAATCTCTATACTCTACTCTGGATCTACTTAGGAAAATGAAAACTTCTCTCTTTGCCTGCAATCTAGAGTTTTTATGTGGTGGGTGTATTGGTGGTGTTGGGAGGGTGTTGAGGTGGTCGGAATGGCCTCAGCCTCAGCTCGCCTCTCCGTTAGTGAGCGCTAATTCGCTGGGACGTTGACTGAGGGAACACTTAATCCAGGAAGAGAAGTTCTGGGCCCTACTTTTGAAAAGGTACCGCACCAACAACGGCAGCAGCAGCCTGAGACAATGGTATTCAAGGACGCAGGAGGGGGTCTTCTTGGGGCAGCTAATTCCGGGGCTAACCTTTTCACCAAGCCTTCATTCTAAAATTTGTTGTTGTGTCGGAAACACGACACCTGTTGCTTGGTATTTTAGGTTTTATGTAGTGCTCATGTAAGGCAGTGGCGCGGGGACAAACATGTATTTTTGGGCGATTACTTTATTCTCTCCTCTATCACGAGACTGTGAAACTTCCCTACCCCTCTGATTTGCGACAGAAATACCCCACCCCCTGATGGTAGCACATGTTTAGAGGAAAGAAGCTTCTAGACTATAGGAGCCATATTAGCATCCCGTGTCAGGCCTAAACCCTCTCTCTCTCTCTCTCTCTCTCTCTCTCTCTCTCTCTCTCTCTCTCTCTCTCTCTCTCTCTCTCTCTCTCTCTCTCTCTCTCTCCTCTATTCTCGCCACCAGGATGTTCTGGAAGGGGGCAGCCTGCGTGCTCCTCTCCAGGAGCTCCACCAGATGATCTTGACGCCCATCAAGGCGTGGGGCGGCGAGGAGCCCTCGCCACAGCGGCCCCTCCTGAGCCCCGAGGGTAAGAGCGTGGCGCCGGGCTCTCACCTGGCGGGGGGAGGAGGGGAAGCGGAGTCGGGGACCACGGTCGTCGCCGAGGGAGACATCCCTGGCCAGTTCACGCGGGTCATGGGCAAAGTTTGCACGCAGCTCTTGGTGTCCAGGCCAGATGAAGAGAACATCAGCTCCTACCTGCAGCTCATCGACAAGTGCCTTCTCCACGAGGTAAATGCTCCTCTTGACAACTGTGCGGGTTTTGCTTTGTCTATTGTACTATGTACCGAGTAGTCTCAGGCTAATGTGACAGTCTACGCTACGGATTATGATTAGCGATTGTTCGCTGCGCCCCCTCTTCCCAGTCCTTCACCGAGACGCAGAAGAAGAGGCTGTTGTCATGGAAACAGCAGGTCCAAAAGTTGTTTAGGTCGTTTCCAAGGAAAACCCTCCTGGATCTAGCTGGATACCGACAGCAGAGGAGGTAATTACACACCAGGGGTTGCTGAAATACACACACACGGACACACACACACGTACAACGTCACAACAATCTGCAATATAACTGTCGGTCTGTCTCTCTCTCTCTTTAGTCGAGGTTTTGGCCAGTCCAACTCTCTACCCACCTCTGGCTGCGTGGGGGGCGGGGTGTCGGTGCGGAGGAGCCTGCGTCAGTTCCAGATGCCCTCCAGGAGCCTCCCCGGGGCCAGGCTGGGCCTCCTGGGCACTGCTGGCCTCCTGGGGCCCACACCAAGGAGCTCCAGCAGCACCCCCACTGGACTCAAGCAGGGGCGACAGGTGAGGGTCCTAGCCTCTGCTCTAACTCACACTGTCCATTACAGCTTCAGCTGTCTGTACTACTGGAGGATAGGAGAGAATAGGGCCGTACGCTGTGTCTGACCGAATGCCTCGCCTTGGACCCCTATCCGTGTGTTTTCATCTGTTTGTTCCTGCTTGGTCTTGAGTTTGTTTGACACTTTGGTTAGCAGATTGCAAGTGTCTTTTATTCTGAGACAAGTGACAAGTTGTGTCTTATGACTACCAGTGCCTTCGCTTTCACATTTTAACCGACGGATCAAATGTCCCACTAGATACGAACTACAGGTTGGTTCTTGAATAAGATTCCATCGCGTCTAGTCTGAGGAAACAACGGTGCAATTCACTTCCAGGCACGTATAATTAGCCTTGAAATAGGCCTTTTAGCTCAGGATGGGAAATGCTGTTTGGTGGATGGGACTTGTACGCAGGTCACCCCACATTCCTGAGGCGCTGCGTCAGTGCTGAGTGTGGAACAGGCTGCGGAGTAGGGCTCTGGCCCAACCCGGCCCGACTCCACACAGCCCCCCCGGCTCCAGCGGTAACCTGGCTCCAGAACCGCTCCGTCTCTCCAGCTTTCTCTGGGCATCCTCCTTACAAAGGGAGGAAATTCCAAACTGCCCTCCCCACTTCTCTCCGAGAACTCTCTGGAGTTGTCTGGAGATTGGATGTATGAATTGGAAAAAGGGGGCCAGAGAGAGAGAGAGAGAGAGAGAGAGAGAGAGAGAGAGAGAGAGAGAGAGAGAGAGAGAGAGAGAGAGAGAGAGAGAGAGAGAGAGAGAGAGAGAGAGAGAGAGAGAGAGAGAGAGAGAGAGAGAGAGAGAGAGAGAGAGAGAGAGAGAGAGAGAGAGAGAGAGAGAGAGAGAGAGAGAGAGAGAGAGAGTGTGTGAGTCATAGTTTGGGGTGAGGTGGCTGCGGTGGAGGAGGAAGAGGAGGGGCCACAGAGAGAGAGATAGAGAGGGAGGGGAGACAGAGAAAGAGGGAGCTAGTCAGACGCAGTGAGAACAGAGCACAGGCATTTCCTGTTTTTCCCTGGCCCATAGTGCTTGAGGGCCGTGAAAGGGAAGAGAGAGAGAGAGAGAGAAAAAGAGGAGGGTAAAAAGAGAGCGAGTGAAAGGTTATAACACAGGTCACAGAGGAATTTGTGTGCGAGTACGTGTGTCAGTGTGTGTTGCCAAATTTACAGTAGAGGGAAAAGTTAAAATAGAAGTTGAAAGTCTTACAGGCTGTCCATATACCTGTGGTTAGCTCAACATTTAATTATGATTTATGCCTGCCAAACTAAGATTTATTTGTATTTTTATAATACATCATGTTGTTTAGTGTGCCACTAACTTTTCACTGCTAATAAATAACAAGCTGTTGGTGCTAAGATAAGACTGCAGACTGCATAGTACCGATAGATGACAACACTGTGGAGTTCTTGTCCATTCCTCTGGGTTGTTAAGCTGCAAACTGACTCTGTGTACCGTGCCTCTCTTTTTCCACAGGGCCTTTGGTTCGCCAACCCCGGCGGCAGTAACAGCATGCCCAGCCGCACCCACAGCTCAGTCCAGAGGACCCGCTCCCTCCCTGTACACACCACGCCACACACCATGGTCATGTTCCAGCAGTCAGGTAACACACACACACACACACACACACACACTAGCCTTGAGCATCACCCTGCTTTCTGGACATTGACATAGGGCAACAAGGACATAAATGTGTCATCGGGGACTTTCTCCAGACTGCCATTCACATTCTTCCTCCTTCTCCGTCATAAAAACACACCGCAAAATCTTCTTCTTCTCAGAATAAAGAGGAAGAGGGACGTTCGAGGGGAAAGTGAGAATGCAGCAGTTTGGGAGAGAGGAAGGGAGAGAAGGAAGGAGTTGGGGGAGAAAAGGGGGAGTCATTGGACTGTTACAATGAATCTCTTTGTGCAGGGTGGCTGGGGCGCCCTGGCACACTTTCCCTGCCCTCTTCTTTCCTCCCCCCTTTGTTCCTCCTCCTCCTTCCTCTCACCCTTTGACAACTCTGCAGAGTCATACACCCAGCACATGCACTCACTCTAGGGTGGCGCCAGTTGGAACTCAGCCAGAGCATGTCACTGGAAAGTTAGCATAGGCCTCTCTCTCTCTCTCTCTCTCTCTCTCTCTCTCTCTCTCTCTCTCTCTCTCTCTCTCTCTCTCTCTCTCTCTCTCTCTCTCTCTCTCTCTCTCTCTCTCTCTCTCTCTTCTAATTTTCTCCCCCTCTCTCTACATAGATTAGTAGAATGATTAAACTCGATGCAACATGGGGAGGATGAGAGGATGAAAGTAGGAGTGTGTATGTGTGTGTCTGGAGAGGGGACAGGATTTCGGGCCTATAAATAGCCGGTGGACTATCTGGCCTGGCCAGCGAGTTCCTAACTCAGCTCTTCCCCGGCCACAAGGGATTTCCAAAGCCCTGGGCTGTGTTGACTCAGCCAAAGGCTGGAGGGCTGTGGAGGGGCTGAAGGCCAGCCATGGTGATAGCGCGCCGCCCCTCAGCTGAGCAACCAGGCCTGGCCGAGACATTCGGCCAATCTCCACATCAAGACGCCGTGTGCGTGTGTGTGTGTGTGCGTGCGTTTGTGTGTGCGGGAGAGAAAGAGAGAGAGAGGGCATGCCGTAAGAGGCGTGGGATCGGATAAAGAGTGTCTCTTTGTCTCGCTTGTGACTTGACCGGTGAATTTGAACGTTAAATTGACTTTCCCCGCCCCCCTGCAACGTAGGTGTCCACACACGCGATACAGCACCCCAGTGCAAATAATACAATTAGGAGTGTATTGATACAGTGTAATGCGTCTTACATGAGGAGAGTTAATTGGCAGTGTGGTGTAATCAGATTAAAAGCGGTGTGCTCTGGTTGAATGGAGGTCATTGTAACAAGCCGACGCCTGCCTGCTGGGGATTCAAGCCTGATCTAAATTCACTCTTTAGTCTGCTGCCAACATGAACAATTTGGAAAATGCCACAGTGCTACGTGTTTGGGATCATTAACGAACAAAAGGCTCCGCCGGGTAGTAGTCTGTTATAAACTGTTGTCGTTGTTGTTGTTTTTGTCCAGATCTTCAGTTGCCAGTGAATGAGCCCGACATCAACAATCGCCTCGAGTCTTTGTGTCTGAGTATGACAGAGCACGCCTTGGGAGGTAAGAGACAAACATCCAGGACCTGGCTTATCTCTGTCACACACACACACACACACACACACACACACACACACACACACACACACACACACACACACACACACACACACACACACACACACACACACACACACACTCATGCCTCTCTCATACCCCGTAAGCTTACAGCCTTTATAGCTGGTCACTGTTGAGTCTGAATAGAACCAAAATGCCTGGGCTGACTCCATACAGTGGTGCAGTGTAGTGTCAGTGTCTGGCCCGGGGTGTGACTGGCTACACAATAACTCCACATGGACTTACAGAAAAAGAAGGGTGGGGGGCGCTGGATAAACGCAGTAACCATTCCCATGTGAAGTGGAGTTTAGCTTTGAATAAAGGGGCTTCTTTTTCCCACTAGCAAGAGCAGAGGCAAGACAGTAGCCCTCAGTACTTAGTGCAGCGCTGCGGACAAGTGCGGCTTTGTGTGTGTGTGTGTGTGTGTGTGTGTGTGTGTGTGGGTTGGAGTCGAGGTAGGCAGTGGAGCAGAGAGTGCTCTTGCGTTTAGGAAGGCCAGCTCTGTTCAGACATGAGCCTTCCTGAGTTGGGCTCTACTGTATCCAGTACCGCTAAGCACCCTCCTTTTAGGCCCCCTGTCTGTCTGGATAACTGCTTAAAAAAATCAAGAATAGTGTGTTTTTGTGTGTGTGTGTGTGGGGGGGGGGGGGGGGGGGGGGGACTGGGATAACAGTAAAGATAAAGTAAGGAAAATCAAAATAGAGAAGCATAGCATGAGGCCAGGCTTAAACTTTGTGAAGCACACATACTTTCAACAATGGCATTCCCGTCAGAGCTTTACAGCTGTGCCTCACTGAACAGGTCCAGAGTATTACATTTTATTAGAATTAGTTCAATTCCACATTTTAATCAACTACATTGGATACATTTGGCCAAAATACAGAGAGCTTACCAATGTGAGGAACTAATACAGAACCTCTCTCCTTCTCTGTTGGACCCTCATTTTAATTCAGGTGCCATGGTGTCAGGCAGGATTTAACACACCCTTTGAGCACGGCAGTTATGATTTGAAATTGGAAACAACAGACATTTCAAAGCCATCCTGCTATATCAGAGTACTGTATACTATTGAGCGTCTTGCATTCCTGGCTCTGATAACTGAGACTGTTTATTAGCTGAGTCATGACTATGTGGGCCTGTAGGCAAACAGACAGGTCTACCCCAACCAAACACTCAATGCTCTGCACTGATACGTTTTTTCACAGTTATGCCCTGCACTGCCTGCTAGTTTGGTTCATGTTAACCCTGCGTGGGTTGATGTGTGTCGTGTAGCTGTAACATAGCATAGTGACACCTGTGCAATGCCTTTCTTTATTACTGTTCTTTTTTTTAAATAAATAACCCATTTGTTACCTCACCTCTTGTCCAGACCCTGCCGACCGGACCTCAACTATCTGAAATGAGGACCAGAGGGAGGCCACAGGACAGGGCTGGTCCGGGAAGCCCTCAATGAAAGGTCACCTTCAGGTCACCAACCCCTGTTCCCTCGCCCCACAGCCAATGGGAGAGCTAATCAACGGTCTGGGCGAAGAAGAAAGAACACAAAACTTCACACCGGCCCAGTCCATCAGGTGGAACCACACTTGTTACCCCCAGCATGCTTGATAGCCACTTAGTAAGTCTGGGGGAGGAAATAGAGAAGCCTCATAATGCCCTGAAGAGTATCTGAACATCACCCCCTATGGGTGTGGGGGGGGAGGGGGGAAAGAAATGAGCAGGCTGGAGAAGCCAGGGTCTGTCTTTTTGGGAGGTGGTGGAAAGGGTTCTAGCTTTTGAGACTGCACTCCCTTCCTTTCCAACCCTGGCCCCTGCTCACAGACCAGAGTGCCCACTTTCTCACCACGGTCAGCATCCTCAGCAGTCATGCCTTGTGACATCCCATGGAGCAAAAAAACAAAGAACAAGTCCTAAAAAACCTTGCAAGCAAATGGAAGCAGCACGAGGAACGCAGGCATTCTGGTTCTCGGGAACTAGAAGCATAGTGGAGAGGCTCGCACTAGTTTGGGAGATCCTTTCACTCTATATATGGTGACACAAAGCATTTAATTGTATAGTATTGTATTGTTTTGCATTGTAAGTATGTATGTATGTATGTATGTATTGTTTACATAGGATGCTACTATTAAGGGTACAGAAACATTTATAAATTTCAGGTATGAATGTTATGGTTATTTTGCAGTAATGCAGTGGTATTCTAACATAATTGCTTATGTTCCATTACAGTAGCCATCATCGTAGTTTACAACTATTAGTGCTTTATTTTACTTGCCAGCATCCTAGCTGAGTCGTTTCAGTTTTCCTGGGGATAGAGAAAAGGGCTACGAATGTGTGTAGAAAGATGAGCGAGTGTCGTGGAGTCGTGAGCAGAAGGCATAAGAAAAGTGTATTGAATCAATTGAGGTCTTTATTCGTGACCTAAGAAAGAGATGAGGATGTTGGATGAGTATGGGATCAGAGGCAGGCCTCCGATTGGCTTGTGTGAAGATGCTAAAGTTCAGATGGTGTTTAGTTCAGTGATTCTATGGGTCTATTCAAGCAAGTCTGTGGGTGAGACAGTAAAGTAGCCATAGGTCAAGTAGCCTGCATATGTAATTATTGAAAGTGTATCTTCAAATGAATAGCCTTAGCATTTGTAAATGCTATACATAAAAGTACTTGCCTTTTGTCTCTTTAGAATGAAAGGACACAACTATGTGTAGATATGGTTGTGGACTATCTATAGGTCTACAATGAAATGCTCGAGCTGCAAGCTATAATTGAATTATTTTGTGAGTGACCCACATATTGGCTTATGGAGCTGGGAGAACATGGCAAGGAAGGAGACTGGAACGGGACGAGCAACAGATAGCTTTAGTGTTGCTGAGAAAATGTGCTGTCTTTGCTTTGCAGCAACTCTTAAAAACATCAGGGATGTCAATCCATGAAGCCCTAAACTTTTTGTTCCCAGAGAAATTGTCTCCTTAGTTTTTACCTCCACCTTGTGGTCAAATACAGTGCCGAGCAGCTGGGCACGAGCCATTAACAATTGGTGGAGCAATGGACATTGTTTGCCACAGGAATGGGGATGGGCAATTGGAATTAACTCAAATCAAGCCACATGATCAACTGATAGAAACAGCCTTATCATTAGCAAACATGGCCTGCAGAAAAATTCTGTCACAACTGCCCATCTATTTGCCTTAAACAAGGCCAAAGCCCCCATGCTTGTGAGCTTGTCAAATCTATTGGTCTACATTGTATTAGTCTTGTGTACCTTCATTTCGTGTTTATTTTTTTTTGTCTTAATATTTATCTTTAGTTGATTGTGTCTGGTAGGCAGACTATATAATGATAATGGTTTATGTTTCAATAAGCTCTTTGGATGACAGTCAGGCTAGAGTCTTTGTCGCTGTGTCACTTTCATACCGTGTGTCAGTGCAGACCTTGGTCACTGGCATTACACCCGCAAGGGTGTAATCCCAGTTTCCATATTTAAAATGGACTTTGATCCATTGGAAATGTTATTGTGAGGGTTATTGATTGGTATTGTTAAGTATATTATAGTTTCTTCCAATTCTCAAGTATTTGTCTGCGTTCTGCACTTGGTGTTACACTAAATCTGCCAGTAGCAATGTCATATCATATCTAACGGTAATAACGCCTTCATATGCAATAGAGTTTGAAGAGGAGCAGAGGGGAAATGATGAACAGACATCGGAAAGGGGAGCTAGCCTCAAGGAGGGAGAGAGAACCAGCTCGATGCCAAATACACTCGCCTCGCTCCATCTCCGTCTGTCATTCTGTGTGAGTTCACATCAACTAAAGAGAAACCAATCTACTCTTTAGTCAAATAGAACCTTCCTGGCCAAACCATTTGCAACCGTCTATTTCACAGTCGGAGATCCAACTATACTCAAACCTTTCTTTCTAGCATGAAGTTTAATGCTTCGGGTGTCCACTCCGTACAACAATACACACACACACACTCGCACACTAACACCCACACCTACAGTATGGTGTATATTTCTCATGGCCAAAGCAGTGCTTGGTTGTTACGAGGGAAGTATGCCTAAAAGGTGTGAGACCTGTAGGGTAAACTAACGTACACCTTACGGTTGTTTAAACTTTGTGTTTGTATGTGTGTGTGTGGCTTCAGGAGAGATACCCGTAGTTAACCTTTCATTGGTTTGTTTTTATAAAGAAAACCCTACGTTACATAATCCGACCAACCCCATGTATTGGAATTGGTATTGGGAGATTTCATAAAGCATGTTTTGGCACGGACCCATGTTTGGCATGAATGGGAAACCATTAGGCTGCGGTTTGATAAAGTGTGTGTTTTAATCCAATGCTTCTGGTCTACGGGAAACATTGACACATTGTAATCTCGGCCACTTGTCACTGCCACATGAATCAAGACTATAAGTAGATTCAAATGATTATTTATTCTTTGTTTTCCACAACTGTTGCAGAGGTGATTATTGTACTCATTTAGGTGTATTATTTAAAGTACCACGTGTATTATCTTGCTATGGCTGGTGACCATAAGTACATCTCAAATATTAACATAGTTATTTTTTTGTGTGTTTTTGGATTTATGATCTAATTTTGTATTTGATTGTTAGTAAGGAGGGGGTACAGAAACGTCTTGTTAAGAACTGGGTTTTATCTCCGATTCTTAAGACAGTCTGAAAGGCTACATGCAGCCATGTAAAATCTTACAAACGGGAGCGGCCTGTCTATAAACTAATGTAGTTTCTGTTTTAATCACAAAGTTCACGATTGCACTAGACCAGCAAACAAACCCAACGGCTGCTTTGAAACATTGACACATTAATTAGGCTTAGCCTTGATTTGCCTGGATTTAGATTGGTTAGATGTGGACTTGTGTGAAGGTCTTTCTGTTAAATGTAGGTAAAAAAAAAAAAAGCCAAAACCAGTTCAGTGTCACTGTGATAATTGTCAAACAGAATGGTAAAGCATTGTCGGACGGGCATAAATTCATTTCAATACAACTGTACAATGTGCCTACTCTGGTAAGGATGTATTAATTTTAGCAGCTAAAAATAATGTTCCTCAACAGAATTGCAGTTTGAAGGGAGGGTAAGGCTGTGGCTTCCCACCTTGACGTTCCCCAAACTTCGCTGAGGCAGCCATCTTTTTCGTTGGCTCTACTGGGGTGCGCCAGCTGGTTTTAAGAAATTGATTTATTTTTCTAGTTTCCTAAACACACTATCTATAGACATCCTCCAGGGGTGTTATGCCGTGCACACTGCAGTATTAACAGTTATGTGTGACCTTGATATTCCAAATACTTTATTTTACATCTTTTCTGTTTTTGTTTCTGAGATTCCGTATTTTAGCCAACCTGCATCATTATCCAATGGCAAGACAATTTTTTAAACTCAGAGGCATCTATACTGTAGCCAAGTTCACCGCTTTACTGTGCTGTTCTTTTTTCTTTTCTTTTTTTTGTTTTGTTATCAAAGAGCCGATGTCCTGTATTGACTGCAGGCTTACATATATATTTGAAAAGGAATATTGTATCTTTAACAATAAAAAAACGCTAAAAGACAAAAAAATATGGGGGAAAATTCTGAAAATATCTATAGAAAAAAAAAGTAATTTATATTTTAGAACTGCATGCACAAGGCTGGAAGGTCATATTTAGAATAACAAATGGCAGTGCCTTTTTTGTACTCAAGACATTTACTCAAAATGTAAATGATTTTATATGGACTTTAAAAATGTAATGATATGTCAAAATGCAACCAGTTATAGCTGGTCAATTGTCAACCCAGCAGTGGAATCAAGCAAACTGCTGTCATGATCCTTGATGACATACACAAACTTGTCTTGTTGGTGTTGTGTTACAGTCAGCTTGTTTTGGCTGCCCTCGTGATGTCAGCTTATTTTGTTTCTGTACTCTGTAGGTACTTTTCAATGCTGATATGACATTATGAATTATACTGGTCTGTACAAAAAAATTTGTTTGCTAGTTGAAACGAGAGAAAACAAAAGCTGGAAGATTGTTTTTGTGTGTGTATGTATGGATGCTTTGTTGTAAACTGTGCTATCAAATGTCCCAGAATACTGTGACTTGGCATGTCCTAGCCATACAAGGCTGTTACTCCTTGTGCTTGTCTTTTTATGTACAAACATCTCTCTCAAAATCCTAGAATGACAGGGCTAAATTGCTTGATGAAATACTTTTTATCCCGTCAGGGCTGATAAGCCACTCAGAGGCCTGGTAAGTTCCATCCTCCCTAGACTTCTTTTGGAGAAAACAACTCCCTGTCCACCAGAGGCAGGCCAAACCTCCGCCATTTTGGTAGCCATAGTGTGTGTTGAAGATGGGTGCTAATGTTTAAATGTGTAGAGAGAGTTGGGGACACTCATGTAGGTGTTTTTGCTTTAATGAGGGTTTTGATTTGTGGTAAAACTGGGATAATCTGTTTGTGTCTGTGCGTATGGCTTTAGGAGAGAGAAAGAGTTATTGTTTTGTGGGGTCTGTTCAAAAGCTTGACGTCTTTGTGATAACCACAGGCAAAAAAAAGTATTAAACAAAACGTGTAAAAAATTGATGGGATTTTTTTTCTTCCCTGCTTCCAATGAAAAGTTTCAAGTCTTGCTGAACCTTAACTGTCTTTCATTCTAGACAGCCATACTATGGAATGAGATTAATGGATAGGCTAGAAGCTACTTCTTGGAAACCACCCCCAAAACAGGGGTAAATCCAGGGCACATTGACACATTTCAATCTTAGCCATTACTCATGCCACTGCAGTAAAGAAGGGGTGCATTCTTGTTTCACAACTCTAGACCTGCCGAGTCATTCTTATTTAAACAATTCCTCCCCAAACCAGAGACCGCTGTTAACAGTATTTCATCTTGGGACTCTTACATTTGGCAATATTTTGTTTTGTTTTGTTTAAAAAAACTAAATAATTACTAAACTCAGGCCAACACAAGTCAAAGCAATACTCAATAACAACCAGTCAACAAATATTGATCACTTTTTAGTCCTTTAGTCATGCACATCGTTGTATAAGGCTAAATAAGTTGACAGCAGATATAAGAACACGTCTGTATTTATTGTAAAATTGAGAAGAGTACATAAAGCAACGATGATGGTGAAGGGACAAGGCCACAGAAATGCAGGAGCTCTAAGAGACTATAGTGCTCACGACCCCTAACCCCCCCCCCCCCCCCCCCCCCCCCCCGACACACACACACACACACACACACACACACACACACACACAGACTCACACACCAAGACGCACGTACACATGCTCATTTTAAACACCAATTACCAAATCTGAGTGTATTGTGATTCATTCAAATGCAAAAATATACTAATTACAGTACATGTGCTAATTACTGCAACACTACACAAAAATACTTAACACTTTACATTTTAGCTGTGCATGTTAAGTAAAATATATTGTGTTGTAATTACTAATTGATTATACTGCAGACAATTAATAGATTTTGTACCACAACTATCTTTGATGTGTTAAAAAAAATCTCTTGTTTAAGCTTAGTTGTCAGAAAAATCCAATAATAAGAACAGAACAATATACTGGGATACACCCCCTGTACAGGCATGAGCTATGGAACTTTTTAGTAGATGTGGACATGTACATTTCCAATTACAATATGAACAAAATATAATTATAATGGCATTGTGTTCCTACCAGATACATAGCAAAGAGAATGGTGCTGTACTTAGAGCAGCATATTTGAACATTGAAAAAGGTGATTAGAAACAAGAAACATGAATTAACCATGCATGCATACAAACATTTAAAAAGGCATCTTGCGCTCACGTTATTCTTTCAAGGGCTGAGGGAACCCTTTCGAATACATATACAATTAGTGGTTGAGGTCTTTATCTCATAAAACATCGGTAAGGCTTTTCAGAGTGGTCACCACATTTTCTAACAATTATGCTAACATGTACAATTAGAGAGAGAAACAACTGTTCAGATACAATACAAAAGGTTGGTTGGTTATCTAGTCTCATGAGAGTGCATTTAGTGTCCATTAATTGTTTGGACATTTAAGTTGTTGCTGAGGGCAGTGGTCAACTTGGATCACATAATCACCTTGGTATTTTGCCATTGCTGTTTAGCTTTGGGACATTGGACATTGGTCGATTGGTTAGAGACAATAACAACCATCTTAACTGACAAACACCACACTTTTTGAACACCAAAGTTAGGTAGCTAACATAGCAGGCAACTCTTGTGCATACACAAAATTAAGCGGGTATAATGGATATGGATATATGGAGGCTTTTTTCCAATATTTTTATGGGGTGGACTGGCTGCTTAGTCATGTGATTAAAAGCAGCTGAAGCATGTGGATCCCAGTTCAGCTGATTGGACTGTGGGTATATATGAAAAGGCCAATTTATCATAACATATAGTAGGGAACACTTCAAAACTCCTAGATGAAACACATGAAATGGTCAAATATTGTTCCTTTGATAGGTTTCACCCATAAACTCTTGTCGATGGGCTCGGGGTGAAATTATGAGAAAGTTTTGTTGATTTATATATATATATATATATATATATATATATATATATATATATATATATATATAAATATATATATATCAAGTGGTAATACATTGATAACAAATTAAGTAACCTGTCATTGGTCCAAAGACCAGTTGGTCAAGTCCTTTAAAGTAAATAGCTGGGATAAACAAACACCAACCGTCTCTACTAGGCCTTCCATATGAATGACACTATTTTGTGTAATGAACACACATTCATAGAAGATATCCACTCACTGATACAAATCCAAACCAACTGTAAGTACGGGTGGAAGAAATGAGTACAATATTGAACAGTAAAAAATGGGGACAAAAGGGGACACAATAGTGCTGGATGGACAATATCATCTACAGCTGTATGAGACAATTATGTGGTGAGACACACAGCAAGGCTGATAAGGCTGACATCACACCACACTCTGCACACACAACAGGAAGGAAAAGGCAGCCAGCCAACGTAGATGGCGATAGAATACCTCACAGCACGCGTCAGAGGGCGGGCGAGGGGAGGGGGGAGGGAGACGGCGAGGGGGCGACAGGCAATCGGCTCTGATCTGGGCTGGGCGGAAATAAGGGCGATGTGGCCTTGCTTCAGCTCCGAATCAGAGTGAGGAACTCATCCCGTGTCTTGGGGTCCTCCCGGAACACTCCCAGCATGGTGCTGGTCACCGTCTTACTGTTCATCTTCTGGACCCCCCTCATCACCATGCACATGTGGCTGCAGAGAGCAGACAGGGGAAGGTGTAAAGTCACCACAGCTTGTGTTGGTGCACTTACATCTAAAATGCTCGTATTAACAATATGATTCAGATAATCATCGGTTATAATACATTTTCTGGTGTATGCTGTTGTGCAGTAGGCACAAAAAACTTTATTCTGAAGGATCTGTAATTTTAATTGAAAATGGAATTGAAGGGCGAATAGCAAACATACGTTGCCTCGATAACAACTCCAACCCCTGCCGGCTGTAAAGCTTCAGTGATCGCAACAGCAATTTGTTTTGTCAGTCGCTCTTGAACTGTGCACAGACAGAAAAAAAAAATTAAAAACAAAACATCAGAGATCAAGCTCCCCCTTCCCCACTTGACGTGACATGATCAGCCTACTCAATACAACTGTGCTGTTTACACTCCATGAAAGCACTCCAACATATCTGAATGATTGTAATTGCTATAAAAGCTATATTTGAAAGTACCTTGCAATCTTCGACTGTAGATTTCAACAATCCTTAAAAGGAGAAAAGAGTGGAATTAACAGTTAACTAACTCAGTGTAGGTGTACGGATTTGTAGGTGAGCAAAGAGAGGTTGACGAACAAAGGAGGATTACACATTCTAAGCACAGACTTTGGACAAATCCTTGGATAAGAGCTCCAGTTGTGCGTAGTCGTGGTTTGTGTAAAAACGTGTGTGTCTGTGCGTGTTTGAAGGGGGTGATCATGCCTTCTACCCTGTCTTTGTAGGGGGAAAAAAAATAATCCCTGTTCAGCGAGGGAAAGACTGACAACAGGAGCAGTTATTCCACCATGAGTATACACCAGGTCAACTTAGCCTTGTCTCTTAGAGCCACATCTCCTCCTTTGACCCCCTGCTCTTTTCAATGTGCATCCATGTTACACAAACATGACCTTGTCTAGGCCTGGATGCGACCCAGCCAAATGCCACAGAACGAACAGATTAGATTCCGTTTTAAAGGATGCCTGCATCCGCAGGGAAGGGAATTAAAGATATAGTAACATCAAAGAAAGGCATAGCAGTCTATTTAAAACCATGCCAATCTATGACAGATGAGGCAAGGGAGAAGGAATTTGTAATACAGATGTACTTTATCGTGAGTATAACAAGACAGTTTTCTGGGTCAGCGTTTGGCTGGGATGCCTGCTGGGACTCCATGGCGGTCCTTTGGCTGTTAGTGTAAATAGTTCATGTACTTTAGTTTACTAAAATGTGAGATGAGTCAAAATTTACTTGAAATTAAATCCCGTATTTGAATTTGTTTTTTGTGTGTGTGTGTGTGTGTGTGTGTGTGTGTGTGCGCGCATGTGTGCGTGTGGCTGTGTGTGGTTGAGTAGATTCCCGCTGTATAAAAGTCCTGAAGTAAGGGGTGTTAATTAATGGGCTAAGCCTCGGGTATTGGGGTCAGGAGGGATACACACACACACACACACACACACACACACACACACACACACACACACACACACACACACACACACACACACACACACACGCAAACATACAACTTCTAAGCAGCTTAATAAGGCCCTTCCATAGCTAAGACAATGCAAACCAATGCATGGACTCGCTTACACAGACATATTCAACAATGTACACACACACACAGACAGACACACACATAACCTTGGCCCACAAAACAGTTTGTCCTATTGGTGTTGTTTACACACCTCAAATGACATTCAGTGACTAGGAGTTGGTCACTCTGGCCTAATCAGCTCATGCTACCACACTGCCTGAACCTTTGTCAAAGAACAGATTACACTTAGAATGACACCTGGAACAATGGAGATAGATTATGTAATGTGGATTACTACGTTTACGTAGGGCAAACACTTGTTACGATATATATTCTTACCTATCCAGTAATGCATCTAGATTTAACAGGACAGTCTCTATTACTCCTTGTCCAGAGAAATATTTTTCAGACTCCATTTGTGGTTGTTAAAATTACACCCTTTAGGGTCATCTGAGGCTGACATGATAACTAACTCTGCCCAACAGTCAACCAATGCAGTGGCATTGAATCTCTTCACTTCACTTCAACTGTGTTCCACTCTGTTTTATAGGCAGTGGACTAAACTGATTCCCTGGAGTAAACCGTAGTTTCAAAAAATGATTGCTCTTGCCCGAAACTCTGTTTTCTTACCGGGCCAGTTTGCTGAGGCCCAGAACCCTCTTGTTGGGAAGGTAGCCAATGTGGACCTAGAGTAAAAATGAAAGGAGACAACAGGTATTCATACATTTTTGTAAATATATATATATATATATATATATATATATATATATATATATATATATATATATAACTGTATTGTATCAAACTGAATGAAAGGTCTTACAGTAAAATGGCATTGGAAAGAAAGTGTGTCCGAACTATCCAGGTTAGTGCTGATGTGTGATGACACAGTACCGCGTATCATAACCTAACCAGACGTTGCGGCATGGATGAAAGTTGATCTTCGATCGTCTCATTGAATACTACAAGACTATGGATGGATTTACACTTCAAATCTTATGAGACTATTCGCCTAAAAAAAACGTAAATTCTCATTGTATTCAGCACAATGACACAGCAGAGAAAAGCACCTGTCAAGCTAAAGTACAACCCTTTGTGCACCTACACCTGTGGCTAGCCACTATGTTATCTCCAGTATGATCTGGTGCTGCATTATTACCATGAATTACGCCATCCAGGGAGAAGACGTGGGAGACGTGAACAAGTGGCGCGGAAAAGAAAGACCATGAGTGACAAGTGCAGGGTCGGTGGGATGGAAGGATGAGCAACAGATGAAAGGTGGAGGAAGGAGGAGAGTTAAGCAAGAGGCAACCCTCTGCAGCTGGCGCTGGAAATGACTGGAGGGCCAAATACACCCCACATGTCTTTTGACACACACACACACACACACACACACACACACACACACACACACACACACACACACAACCTCTCCTGATCTCCTGCGCCACTCAAATGTCAGCAGCAATTTGATTATTGTTTACCCTCTCTCTTGCAACTTTAGAGTGGCAGGTTAAGACAAGCAAAATAATGTTACTATTTCCATACAAAAGATGCAGGGATTGACCAAATGTAATGTGGCAACAAGCCACACAACAAACGTATACAGGAAAGTAATAGAGGTCACAAAGTTGAATTTGACTTTCAGAACCCTTGAATCATATCTAGTGTATATTAAACACAACAATAGGGAAGAGGTGCTTGAATTCACCACAGAGAGTTCTATGGACGAGTGTGACACTAAAAGGGCTATCAAAGATCACACTTGCCTGTGTGCACCATCACCAACACACAATTTGTAGGGTATTACAAGAAGTATGCGTGTGGTTGGCTCACTCTCCTGACGGCAGCAGCGGGAGCAATTGGTGAGTCATTATGGCGTCGTGTCATGCAAGCAAGAGGCCAGATAGATGTGAGCGAAGCTAAATAGATGGGAGACAGGATAAGAGGCCACGCTCGTGACGACAATGGGGGTGGGGGGTGGGAGTGGTGTGGGGGGGGGGGGGGGGGGGTTGAAGGAAGGAGTGGAAACAAACATCCATCTGACAACCAGATGCTCACAAACACTCAATCACATTCAAAAAAGAAAATAAATCAACAGGTGTGTGCGCGTGTGGTGTTTGTGCGTGTGCGTGTGCGCGCGTGTGTGTGTATGCGTGCGTGAGGACTGCTGTCATCACGGCCCATTTGCGCGTTGAAGGGGATCAACTACCACCCTCTTTTGTCTTAAATGGCAAACACCTGCGGGCAAAGATGGAGGGATAGAGAAAGGCCAGTGGCTGGTGCAGCAGGCAATGAATGTCAACCCTGAGAGGGAAGAGAAACAGTCCTGTTCCCTGGCTAACTGGATCTCAGCTAATCCAGTTCTGGCTCTCTGGTAGTTTTATCTCAGTTATGCTTCTCTTCAAGCTGTGTACCGTGCGTGTGTGTTTTACCCGTTTTGACCGCCTTACCACGAAAGGGTGTCCCTCTATCCAGCCATATCAATGGGTGTACCAGAACATTGCTGTCCGGCCGAATGGTTGGTCTCAACTCATTTACATCAGTGCCATTCCAACCACATAGACCAGTTTGACAATAGGGATGGAGCACGGGGCTAGAAGCAGGAGGTTCTTAAGTGACACAAATGTAATGCTAAAAATGTATTTGTGTGCTTGTGGTTATGGGTATGTGTGTGTGTGTGTGTGTGGGGGGGGGGGGGGGGATCTTACCCTGCCAAAGATGGGCACCAAGTGGTGCTCACACATGGAGAACATGTCAATGTCTTTAACAATCACCATCTCATCATGGTCCTCGTCAAAGATGGCATCGTTCAGGACGTCTGGAGACAAAAAAAAAAAAAAAACAGGAAGGGGTGCACCCTTAACATCAATAACTATCACAATATCCTTATATCCAGAATGTATACTTCTCTTATTTCTAAATAACCCCGACCAGTGGTTTGACATAAAATGCCACTTTTCCCTTTTATGTGAGCTAGAACGGTTTGCAAGGCCACAGGAAGTAACAGATGGGCAAAAACCAGACCAGTCTGACCCTAATCATTGTCTTCAAATGCTGCAACAGGCCAGCACCATATACAGCTGTGTTTCTCTCTGGCAAACAGAGCAATTATATGTGAGCCCATACATTGATGCTGTTGTTGCTTTATTGCATTTTTGTTGCTCAAGGCTCATATCATAGTTCAAATAAATTTTGCTTTATCTGGATGTGGTGCTGCGCCCGCCTCTCCTCCCTGACAAGGGATTTTTAATTTCCTGACTGCCTATCTGTCAGACTGAAGAGAGCGCGCACTGACGGAAAGGAAAGTTTCTGTGGTAACGTTGAGTAAAGACCCTGTCAGAATGGTCGCAGGTGTCTGTGATCTCCTGACACTGAGTTGGTGTGTGTGTGTGTGTGTGTGTGTGTGTGTGCGCGTGTTTGAGTATGCAGCTGCTATGATTGGGTGTTATTACATGGGTGATAGAGCATAAGGTTAGAAGATACATTTTTTATTTATTCACAGAACTGTTCCCTGGGAATAGAGTTCGATATTTCACTCGCACGTCGCCTGGATGCCAGGTGTAGATGTGCTGTTTCTCATCTCAGATAGTCATTTGATGCGCCATTCTGTAATATTGGCATCAGAGTTATAATTTGATATGATCATAATACCTCTGTTTGAAGAATCTGAGTGTGTGTTAGTCTGTGTTTGCATAGTACGTAATGCAACAGATGTTCAGCTAAGAGCAGCCGTCACCAACCTGAACCTCTTCAACCCCCCCCCCCCCCACACACACACACACACACACACACACACAAACAAACACTGAACACACTACATAACAAACGTAATTACAAATATGTCTAACTAAATTCACAATTCAAAATATATACAATTGTATGCATTTAATTTGCGTATGTTTGTAAATGTGCTTCTGCATTTGTCTGAATGTTTCTGAAGCTCTGACCAGTCAATCCTTCAGGACTGGGTTAGGTTGGTGTCTGGCGCCATATCCGCTCACTTCCTATATTAACGCTGGACACTTATCAATGAGTCCCGCTTCCACGCACTAACATGCATGCATACACACACACACACACACACACACACACACACATACACACGCACACACACACACACACACACACACACACACACACACACACACACACACACACACACACACACACACACACACACACACAATCAAAGGAATATTCCTCCTTGTCACACTCACCAAGCAAAAACAGGACTGTGTGCCTCTTATCAAACTTCCTAAATTCCATTCTTACTTTCAAAGAAGCAAAAGGGGTGGTACCAAAAAACAGCCAATCAGCTGAGGGGGAGAGTACCACTGAGGCTAGAAGTAGTACATCAGTATAAGTACATCAGATATGTGGATTATGACTGTGCACATTTTCTGCTCCACTTTGAACAATTTAATGTTCCTTTCTTTTTCTTAACCAACTTATCACCTGACCTGAGAATAGTGAGCATATTAAAGAGTTGATTTACAAAATTAAATATAAACCACTTTGTCATATAACATGATGATTGAAACAAAAATTACACATTATTTGATGTTATGTGTCCCTTGACATGACATACAGTATAAATAAATGCAATACTTCACTTACACTCCAAATCAGAGCTATAATTGTAGATGGTCTCCTAATACCCCAACATTTTCTCTACCTCTTCTAGGCGCATGTTTTTCACACAAACTCAGTCCCTATAGAAAAGTTTGTATCCATATGCAACAGTGGTAGCCCTCCACTAAACTAGCTCCAGATGGGTTTGGAATAAGGACTAGGAGGAGAACTAGGGGTGTAAAACAACAAGGGGCAGCTCAATAGCTCCACCACCTTAAGTGCCTTGACCATGGACAACTGAGGCCAGATGGATGTACTGCAGGCTTTGGTTTTGATCTGTAGACCCGCTGACCCTTGGGGTACTATGTGCATGTGACCTGCTGTAGGCTATGCAAGATTAACAGTGGAAGGTACAACTTTGAACCGAAAGTTAAGATGCTTTTATACTAAGTTAAGATGGTAAATTACGTTATATAAAAGTATTATAGAACACCTCTCTGGTTGTCTTAATGCACCTATGGACTCATGGAATAATAAATTCATTATGTTTGTTTGATGCTTACAGAGGTTAGTGCCTCTGAAAACTGACTGTTCATTATCTAAATTGAATAACACTCGAGAGTGAAACCTACCCAAATCACATTTATCTATAAGTTCACAGAAGATAATAGAAATAATCAATTACCTCAACAACTTTTTTAAACAAGTATTTCTTGACGATCTATTGAAACATAATTATGCAAGTATACTAGCGTTCTTTTGCTATTGATAATAAAAAGAAATAAGGACCTGCTATGATATTATTTTGACTCAAGTGCCATTTGCTATACAAATATTGTCGTCTTTCTACTTCAGACCCATTAATTGTGTGTAGTTTGTCGCTACTTAGAAACTCACCTATGATTTTCTCTTGGTAGCCCTTGGTAAAAAACTGCATGGCAGTTGCAGCTCTCCAAGGAGTTTTGAGAAGTCCTTGTCTTTGAGGGTCCTCGCCGAGACCTCTCAGAATTGTGGTATAGGCAGCTGCAAGACTGGGTAAGCTCATCTCGTTGTCTTCAACGCTCCTGGTGCGCTCCTCTCTCCAGCTCTCTATGGCGGTAGATGTGTGTGAACTGCTGGACTCACTGGCAATCGCTTCAGAAATTACAGGTTTGTTGGGTTTTATCAGCATCCCTTCGAAGTGTCCGTTTATTACACTGTCGTTGGCACTTGCGTCTTTCTTTTCGCTTTGCTTGAACTCACCCTGCTTAGAACGCTCCATAATTTTAACTTTAACGGTCAATTTCCTTTGCTTTATTTTCTTAAAAGTTTGATAGGTTTGTAGACGTTCTGTGTTCGTATGTTCTCATTTATACAACCAGTGAGTTGTAGCAACAGCTGGAGCACACATCACATCATATTTACCATCCCGTGCCTTTATAAAACAAGAATAATCCCTGTGGACAACGATTGGATGATCAGTTGGAGTACGTCACGTTAAGAGTGTGACACATTGGTCGCTCTGCCTCACTAAGCGGATGATGGGGCTACCATAGAACACTCTTGTAAATTTCTTCTAATATTTCGGCAAAACAGCAAGTTTAGAGAACCATATACAACCGAATAATTTTATAAACAGTGTATAAGTCAGTCAATAAAGATATTATGCACGGTAAAAGGGACTATTCAAAATAAATTGAGAACAAATAAAAATGCTTGCATGTGCAGAAAAAAGAAGCTTGTATCACAACAGAAACCGAAGGAGAAGTGAATGTTTCATTTTATTTAATAGTTGCAACAGCATATAATAAAACACCAAGTTCAAATATTTCAAATAAATATAGTCCATAAGACAAAAGCATCATCTTTGCTATGATATTTTGGAATGATTGCAAGTTTGGGAAGTGCCCCCCACCCCTGGAACATCTGAGAATATTTGTTGGTACCCCACTGAGTTCTAACAAAACTCTGAACTGTGAATAATGTTTTCAGTCAAGTCCATGCTATCTGCCACGGTCACAGTGCATGGACTCGTACTTGACTTTACAGTATTGGCTAGGTTAGATCCTGCTAGATTGCTACTCTGATCAAAAATAGTTTGCAAGACAATACTTTGTTACCCATTCAGCCTCTATATCAACCAATGGAGGAATGTTACACCTTATCTACAGATCATGTTGAATAAGTGTAAATACAAAACCTAGAAACGTAAGTCAAGGATTATCCATTAGTTTTTGTTGAAAGCAAAGGATGAAAGCTTGCTGACCACATCCAAAGACTTTTTCTTTTTGGCATTTTCTGCCTCAGTCTGTTCATTTTCATCTCCTGCAGACTCTTCCTCTGCTCTCTTCCTTTTCTTCACATCAGCTGCATCTCCAGACTGGCCCTTGGCCCTCTCTGTCCAGGACTAAAATTAGAAGAGACAACAAATAAAACTGTCTTAATTGTTTTAAATTGAACCGACAAAAGTCAACAGGGTAAAATTGTCAGCGCTCAACAGTACTATTTCCCATCACCAAACCAGCATCCATCCATCCATCCATCCACCCCCCCCCCCCGCCACCCCCCCACCCCCACCCCCCCAACCCCCGAATGCACGCACAGACACACAAGCAGTTTTAAATTGCATCCTGTTATGTGTAATCACTATTGACAGGCCGCTTTCGTTTTGCCCGCCAGCCTTTTTTCCTTGTGTTTCTCTGGGCAGAGACAAAAGCAAGGACGTAATGGAGCTGGGATGAATCATCAGAAGGCGGCAGGCACACGAATGGAGGCGGATGAGCCCACTCACAGCCTCCCACTCCCACAACACATCCTCCCAACCCAATGCACGCCCCTTTTAACCGACTGTATATATTCACTGACAAACCTTCCCCCCATTGTATGCCCACATTGCTCCTCAATACATGGCATTTTTATCCTTAACTGACAATGAGAGTCCATTCAGAAACCCTTTCATCATTTGCTTGTGACCCTGAGGTCAACCAAGGCCACAATTAATCCTCATAACACCTCCTAACCATACACCCCTCCGCCCACACAAAAACACCCCCTATTATCATAAGATCAATGGCCGGTACCCTCTCCACAGCCCACAAACCATAGACTGGGTTCCCAAGCAACAGGCTTCCAACCCCTCCCCCCTTCACCTCTCTTCACTTCTCATTTGCTCTTTCCCTGCTCTTGGCGGTGTGGAGTACCACCACCACTACTACCACCACCACCACAACCCCCCTCTTTCCTCCTGAGTGGCTTCCTGTGTGCAGGGTCACGTTGAAGCCACCAACCAATTTGTAAAAAAGCAGGATGGACAAAAGGGCCCATCGGCTACACCACAAAAAGGAACCAGCATTGCATTTTCTAAGCATCTGTGTTGGAGCTGTTCATTTGTTCAAATAACCCATTTATAGCTTGCCACCATGGCAAAAGCCTCTATGGCCTGAGCATGCCCTAGGTGTAAGCAGGTGAATTTCCCCAAACCAATGACAGAACTCTTCTATACAAACGCACCAGGCGGTGCTCTGCCGACAGGGTCCTGAAGCGCCCCATAGCCTCTTTGATAACGTCCGTCTCCTCCAGATCAGGATTGTCGGCCACAATGTTCTTCCTGTTCTCCTCGAGCCACAGTTGAAAGCCTGTCTTCGGCCTGAGCACAGAGAAACACACACTATTAATACTAAGAAGTGTCTAATATTTAACAATAATTTCCATTTATATGTACCATTAAGATGAATGACAACTCACTTTTTGTTTTCAACTTCTTCTTGGGAGGCAAGGGGCGGGGTCTCCGGCAGTTTCAGCCTTTCCACAGCTGGCTCGCTCTCCTCTTGCAGCTTCCTAATGGCAGTTTTGGGGGTTGTCATCTTAAGCAAAGTGGATTGGGTCTAAGAGGAACAAGGGTAATTAAAACCATGGCAAGATCAGTGCGAGAAAACAAAATATGTATTATAATCTTACACATTATTGTATGAAATGCATTGGGAAGCTTGATAACAACCGTTATGGGCACAGGATATACTCTAGGTCAAACAACGCATTGGAAAGAATAAAGCTCAGGCTTTATCTAAAGCATTGGGAACATTCTCTTGAAAACCATGGTGAGCTTACAATTCAAAAATATTTTGTAACCCTACCTTGGTCTTGGGCCTAGGTGCCAGAGGCTTGAGGATGGGCCCTTTGGTCTGTTTGGATGTGGAGCTGCTTAGAGGAGATGGCTTCCTGCCTGATGAGGTCATAGTGTCCAGGACATTGGTCAATCTGGGCTGGCCTGGAGAGTTAGAGGACTTTCCCGAGCCAGACACCTGCAAGGAGGCGAAGTAATAGAGTCACCATCAACCCTAAGTTAAAGGGATAGTTAAACTTTTGGGGGAAATAAGATATGTTCCTACTTACCCCCAGTCAGACGAGATGATCATTATCAATCTCATGATTGTACGTCCAATAATGAGTTATTGAGGTACATAGGGAATGAAATGTAGCCTAGCTTAGCACCAAAGACTGTACGCCATCAGCTACCATGACTCTGTTAAAAGTGAACAGATGCGCGATGAGACCTACTGTTGCAAGGCTGCCTAACCGACACAAGGTAAAACCATTGTTCTACCGCAACAATACGCCCGACCGTGTATCTGTTTCAATAGTCTCGCTTTTACATTTTGGTTTCTACACGTGAAATATAGAAGATACAACAGCACAACTTTTGACAGAACCATGCAAGCCCTTACAGATGGCTTAAAAGTCTTTGTGCTAAGTTAGGCCACATTTACCTACCTACTTACCTAAATAACTCATTATTGGACGTACAATCATAAGATTGATAATCATCTCGTCTCACTGGGGGTAAGTAGGATATCCCTCCAACCGTTTTTGTCTATGGGATGTAGTCTATGGACTTGGAAGGCATTGACAACCCATTTTTCAATTTGTATCTTCAAGTGAATCAGAAAAATATTTTCGGTTTGGTTTAAACTGCCAAGATATAAAAAAAAGCTTACCTTGAAAGGATTCACACGCCCTTCTTTGCTAACTGTAACATAAATAAATCAAAAAGGTGACATGTTCAAACAAAAACCAACTCTAACCACTTTGCTTAGCAAGTTTACTTTACTGGTGCTTACTCACTTGACTTTAAAGTGTGTTTCTCTGGTGATACCTCTCCTTTAACAAATGGGTTCAGACCTATGAGAGATTTCAGTTTATCAGACATAGAAAACAGCTGTAAAACCTTTACATTCTCATCCTTCCAATTCAGAATTCAAATTCAAGGCAAAGTAGGGTGGATGGAAGGAACTAACATGTTCTTCTCTCTGTAGATTCCTCAGCATCCAACTGTTCCTCCTGCCCCTCTTCCTCCTCTACATACACTACATCCTCTGTCTCCGCCGGCCTGGTGTTCTGCAGACGATGTGCACTCCTCTCACTCTGTCCACACCTTTCACTGAAACACATATTGTCAAGACATTCTGCATTGCTTCAAAGACACAAATAAACATGAACTCTTAACTTAAGTTACCCAGAATTCAGCCTGAGATTGGAGTATTCTGGCTGTTCTTCCTGTTCTTCTGGCCCCTCCTCCTGAAGCTCATTGGATTTCTCCAGGGCGATCTCATTGAGGCGCTGGGCGAGGGCCATGCGCCGCGAGCGAGACGCGTAGCGAATAGCGAGCGTCACCACGTTCTGAGTCATCAGCTCAGCCAGCTCCACACAGCGGAACTCCCTCTCTAGCTTACAGGAAAGCTGAACAACCAAAGCAACACGTGGCATGAATCATTGCTTTCTGAATGTATCACTTAGAAACCGAAAAGAAGAAAGAAAAGCAGCTCATGGGTTAATTGAGGTGGTCGTGGAGAGAGACTCACAGCGAACATCTTCATCAGCAGCTCCTGCTGCTCCTTCTGGCACTGGCTCTGGCCCTCCTCGTCAATCTCATAGCCGCTGGCTGACAGGAAGCCATAGTGGTTTTGGAGGAGCATGGAACGCCAGTACTGCTCCTGGAGAA
The DNA here is from genome assembly GCA_017639675.1 of Aplochiton taeniatus. NCBI lineage: Eukaryota > Metazoa > Chordata > Actinopteri > Galaxiiformes > Galaxiidae > Aplochiton > Aplochiton taeniatus. The sequence goes on along the minus strand of CM030173.1, from coordinate 9,621,086 downwards.
AGAAGGGAGGCGATGGAGAGGGTTCAGAGAGGCTGTCTTTATCAGGGAGCTCAGGGCATCAAAGATCCTCAAGCCATGGCTGCATCGGAGGCATTTGGAGCAGTCAGTGTTAATAAAAAAGGGATAGGACTGTCTTCCTTCCATTAGCGGGGTACAAATACTCCTCATTTCGACCCCGTGTGTATGTATCTGTGCATGTGCGTACCTCCATCTGCCCCTTCTCAGTGGTGGTCTGGCACAGAGGCAGCTGGAAGGGTAGGATAGCCACAGCTGGTCTGGGCAGGGTAGGAGGGTATCTGGAGCCCTTGCATGGGATACACCTGTACCACCGGGTGGCCAAGAGAGAAAGCAGGCTTAAAACAAGGACAGGCCCACAATGAAAATGACAGCATGGAGTGCATGGATGAATGAATGAATGAATGAATGAATGAAAAGCAAAGAAAAGAAAGAGATTAGGGTAAGGATTAAGAGTGTCTTGCCTGAGCTGCTGGGGGTTCTCGTGAACACCCACCACCCAGTAGTGGTCTGACTTTCCCTTACAGCTGTCCCTGGTGTTACACACTGGCGTCCACGTGTTTCCCAGGGAGCGATTTAGGAAGCGCACCACTCCCTCTGAATCGACGAAGCTCGGGGTGCCTGATGGAGCAGCTGACACTTAGTCTACGACTCTAAAAGCAGACACAGCAACACGAGGCCAAGTCACAGATACCTGGGTGGGCTGGAACGAGAATATGGAGGAGGTGAGGCTTGACTCACCCTCTGCGGTGAAGCCCAGCCATGATAGATGGGCTTTACGGGAGAGAGGGAGGGGCTCTCCACGGATGACCTGCCTCTGCTTGCGTCCCAACTGAAGCAGCTGGACGCCCAAACACTGCTCGCCATCAAATCCTGTGCCTGGGGATACAACGACCGTTTGGGGTTTAGATGGGGACTATGGGGAAGGATGGTTGTATGGAGAAATTATATACATTTACTTTCAGAAATCCATTCTGTATGAGGTCTAGTCAGTCTGAGTGGTAAGTACTCTGTGTGTGTGTGTGTGTGTGTGTGTGTGTGTGTGTGTGTGTGTGTGTAAATACCGCGGTGGTAGACAATGAGAAGCTGCTCTCCGTGGCCGGCCATGCACACGACGGGCCCAGGCAGACTGAATAGCTCCCTCTGGACTCCCCCGACCGAGAAGAGCCTGAGGAGCCGAGCGCTGGTGGCGGCGGCGGCCCAGCCCTGGCCCAGGCACACGGCACACACATCCTCCCCCTGCGGCAGGTCCACCATCCACTCCTTGTTGGTGTCCCAGGACGAGAAGTGGAGGCACTGCAGCTTACTGTAAGGGTAGAGAGGAGCCCGTCAAAATCCATGATCGGTAAACTGAGTTTGACTGATTGAGTGATTGGCAGGGAGCATTGATAATGGGGGAGGGGTGGGTGTGCAGTGACTCGGTATGATGGAAGACTAGTTAGTGCATATACTGAAGCCAGACCGATCATGTTACAGTGATATTCTATAGCACAACATAATATCATGTCTAGTCATGGCTGAGCCTATCCAGAGCAGTTTAATTCATTGAATCGAGTCATTTTCACTCAGTTCCGGGAACTATTTCTGTTGCCTGGCAATATTAGCATGCCGGGCATTCTATTAGACCTACAGTATTTATACTACTAGTGATTTCAATGGGAGAATGCTTTCGATTTATGACTAAGAAGGTGGAAGGGACGTTAAGATAAATAAATGCTATCAAATATTGTCTTAGGTTACAAAGCAGGAGGGAGTATAGAAATTTAAATCCCAGAATCACTCAACATTCAGTAGCGTTGGTGGTAGAATTACTCTATTTGCCATTATTTTAAAGGTCCTCTAAAACTCATTTGTTTTTCAGTTTAAACTAATCTTACAGCATTCCAAAAATCCCTTGAACTACTTTCCCCATCAAGATATTTTGAGAAAAAGGGCCCGCAGACAAAGAGGGCATATCGGTGATATTAGTCATGGTTCTACCTGGCCAGCTCACTGGTTGCCGGGCAGGCCAACAGCACGGCCTCCTGGGAGAGTTGGGCCACAGTGTGTCCCAGGGAGTTGGCGAGGTGCATGGCGTGGTGCACGGCCGTGTCGTGGAACTCCACGTCGATGGCGTTTTCCTGCTCGTCGTTGTAACCACGCACGATGCCCACAGAGTTCCACATCTAGCGAATCCAAAACCGACCAGAATCAAGAACGAAAAACTGGACAGCGATGTACTTTTCATTGAACGGGTTCCCATCTCAGAAGCGTTTAGCCAACATGGCCAAGAGTGAGGCCACTACTGATACACGGAGGAAAAAGCCTCACCATGAACCGGTGGGAGAGGTGTGCAGGGGTGGAGCCCGGCTGGAAGGCCTTCTGGAGGGGTGTGGGCAGCGGGCCCTCGTAGACTGGTCGCAGGGGCACAGCAGGAGCAGCAGGGGGCAATATGGCGCTCTCCGCATCATCGTCCTCCCCATACTTATCCAGGCCCAACTTCAATGAGCCAGTGTCTGTGAATGAACACACAGAGATCACGGAGACGTAGTGAACATGCTCTTGGTCTTAACTCTTCTGGTGCGCGTTGTCACGCTCCTGACAGCTGATCTCTGAGGGCTCTCCCAGAACATTAGTAAGTAACAGGCTCTGTAGCTCTCTCTATTTGTATAATCTTCAGTGAGAAATGCTACCTACACGGTAGATCATCCTTACCTAGGGAGTTCTCGTCATCAAGGAAAGCCCTCCGGTTCCGCACCCTGCCAGTCGCGGGCATGAGGTCATCGTCATCCTCAACAGCATGAGTCTTGGCGGGGGAGTGTGTCTCACTCACACCATCGTCCATGACACGGTCATCATCATCATCATCATCATCAAAAAGGTCATCATAGTCCTTGGCTCCTGTGCTTGTTGGTGCCTGATTAAGTTCATTATCCAAATAGATCCAAGAATATTAAGCCTCGCTCACAATTCACATGAGAAGTATAAATAAAATAGAAGCAGGGGACTACAGGTGAAGTGGTCCCATTCTGCCCACCAAAACATGGAGAGAATTAGCTGGAGCATATAGACCACCTCAAATAACTGCTTTGCGGTTGTTATCAGAATGAATGGGCACCCTATACCAATGCACTTCACCAGGCCTCACCTTGTTGGTGCTGGATGAGGTGGAGGAGGAAAAGCCGTCCAGCATACCCAGACAGCCCTCAGTGTCAGTGTAGGCGATCTGAGAACCAGATGGGTGCCAGGCCAGTCCGCACACCGTGTAGCCCTTCTCGTGCTTCTGCCTGTGCAACAATCATGGAATGAGACACTTATTAGGTATTGGTTCTGATTCATCTACCAATCGACTACACAGCAAATCATTGTAATCTACCACAGGTTCACATAAAGCAATTAATATTGAGACCAAACCATTTAAAAATAACACTCTCAACCCTTAAACTTCTGTGTCGTAACTCGACAAATGAGAGGGGATATTATAAACTTTCTATCACAGGGTAGTAGTTTGGACAAATATTACTTGTTGGGGAGTATAGTGAACATTTCATGTGGCCCGATAATGTACCTACCTCTCCAGACACAACTTGCTGTCCACATTCCATATGGTCAGCAGACCCCCAACACTCCCCGCTGCCAATAACCTCCCACAGGGAGACCACGCCACCACATTAATAGGCTGGTGGAAACACAGAAAAAGGTTCATGAGAGAGTGACTCATTTTATAAGAAAGCATGACATTACAAAGTCAGAAGAGCCTTCCTAATTGGAGAACTAAAAGGATTGAAAAAAAAATTATAAAAAAAAAGCGTTTTTCCTTTCCATTTGTTAACAACACATGAAAAGCCTTCGTAGAATGATGCATGGGTGAGTTGGTTTATAAGGCCCAAACCAACAAATAAACACAACAGGGGTTTCCAATAGTCACACCTAACCCCGTTTTAATGATGGAACAAAATAAACATTTAACCTAAGCCTTTAGGAAAATATCAAAGAGTGTACAAGACAGGGATTTGCTTACAACTTTCCTGCAGTGATCAAAGATTCACAAGAAGATGTTTGGACCTTACCTGTGTGACAAGGTCATCGGAGAGCGTGCTCACGTGTTCCCAGGAATCTCGACTGTATAATTCCACCTTTGTTTCCACTGGAACTGCCAGCAACTATAAAAAAATATATATATTGAAACATTGTTTAAAATATATGAATAGGAAAATAATGTTTCACACCAAGTATGGATGCAGATGGTTTTTTCATATTTTTAATAGGCAACATCAATGATATGAAATTTTATTTCAAAACTGCAAACATGTTTGCATCTCTGAGTGGGATTTAGAATTGGTATTTGGTTGAGAAAACAAAACAAAAAAAGAATGGACTGAGTAAGTTACTGTACCTTAGCAGCCTTGGGTTGCCATGCAAGTCGACACAAAGACTTGGCACTGCTGATATCATTGCACTTCTGGAGAATAGGCCAACTGGTCACCTGAGTCTGATTGAACCGAAAGTCAAATATCTCAGATCCTCAGCACCTTTGTATCTGATATGCAGTTTTTGACATTATTAAATGCGAGAGGGTCAAGATAGTAAAACTAGTCGTAAATGCAAAAACACTCAAAACAGAATCTAGTCAGGCTAGGAATGACCATAACAAATGGAAAATAAGGAGCTGTGTCTGGGAGATTTATTATGATACCTGTTCTTCAATCTTCCATACCACCACAGATCCATCACAACTAGCGGAGGCCTATTTAACAGAAAACAACACAGAAGTTTACCACCAACAACTGTTCCAGTGGTTACATTGCCGGACTACACAATTCAAAGTCAACAAATATATGGAATATGCTTGTTTTTAAAAAGATAACTCACCAAGAACTCGTCCTTGGGGTCAAAGGAGACACTTAAGACAGGTGCGTCATGACCTCGTAGTGTCTTTTGTTGACTGCTGTCAGAGACCTCCACCACTTTTACCATAAAGTCACTGAAAAACAAGGGAACAGACACAAAGCAATCAGGGGGGAAAATAGCACGCTAACAAAGGAAATGTGTGTTTGGAGCTGAGTGTGCAAGAAGCGTAAACTAGGGAATCGATAAATGAGACACACATAATTGCCCTCATTTCCTTCTCCATCTGTTGAGGGTTTGGATGTCAGATTAGCCTTAACAGGCCACAGCCATGGACTGTGTTTTCCAAATCAATATCACCACAGACATTAGCCATGCCAAAATAGCAACATCAATCTGGTGACACGGTATGTGTTTTCCTTCCTGTGATGCACCGGTCTAAAAATCCATACCCTACACAGGCAGACATTTACCTTAAATCATGACTAATCATAAACAAATTGACTTATGGGACAAAACTTAAGCATTGTGTGTGTAAATTTGGTTTTGCCTAGCAGAGTTTTCCTCTCACCAACAATTGCCAATTCTCTCTTAACTATTGAGTATATGTCAATTGTATTCTTGAGATCTTGAGTTGAATCAAGGCACACATATTTTTTGCTATATAATGTGTGACACAGTCACACTTCAGTACTATAACTCTCTACCAAACAAATTAGGGTTCTCTAAGCAACAGTATGATTCAATAATACAGCAGATTCAAAGATGAAAAAGGAGTCAACCAAGGTGGGACTTGTTGAAGTACCTTGATCCAGCAGCGACTCTGGAGCCACTGGCATTGAAAGTGACGTGCGTGGCGTTAGTGGTGAAGCGGGTCAGGATGCCATCCGGGTCACCGTCAGGAAACGTATGGATCTGAACAGTGTTGTTGGAGGCTGCCGTAACAAGCTTACCATTCTGATTGGAATCAACATACAGAATTTGTATAGATTCAATTTGAGTATATTTGAATAAATGTTTGTGGTTAAGAGTGTACAGTACTTTTAATGAAGATATATTGTAGATATTGTAAAAATAATAATAATAATAAAGAAATTAAGCAATTAAACAGGCATTTCACATCATAATGATAAACTGCTTGGCAAACAGACATTATTAATGTGATGGGTAGAGCAGTGTCACCTTTAGGGCTAGAGAGTAAGCCTTTTCTCCAACATTGATGGACTTGGGATCATCATCATCCAGACTCTCCCATATCCTCACATCCCCATCACTCCCACAGGTGACTATGAACCTAAAGAAATTAAAGTAAAAACATAAAAACAACTTTTATCTCTGGGCTTCTGGTGTTATTAATAATACATATACTGCATGATTATCCCATTAGAAAGTACTAAATACACTAAAGGTCTTGGCTTTAACCTAAACTGCTTAAACAATATTTTACTTAAGTTAATCAAGTTGCACGTTTGTGAATTTTAATAGAAACACTAACGTTAGCTACATCTCATCGAGCAGTTAGTAAGCCATCAATGACAGATCAGTGTTGCACGCTAATAGGCCTTATTGCATGCAGTACATTTTATGACGGATATAAACACAGATCTGTCACTGATGATGGCATATGAGATTTGACCACGTACTTTCCACTGTCATCGAAGCAAACATCGGTGTGCCCCTCAGAATGTCCATAGCGCATTGGCTTCCTTTCACAGGGCATTTTTAGGGCAACTGGTATGCTATAGTGGTTTGCTGGGAAAGAAGAAAAGTTGGTGGGCAAGAGTTTAATATGAAATACAATATGTATGTTGGGAGAGCTTTCGCAAAGTAGGTAATAGCCGTTTGAGTTTATACATAAACTACAACAATGCTGTTTCCTGACTGACTATCACAGTAACAAATTACAAAATGCCATAATGAAGAGAACTCAATGGCAGCTAAAGCCGCTAATCTTAGCAAACCTTTGCGTAGGTTAATCCAAATAAACTCAGGTAGAAATTTGGTTACGATATCTCCACCGTGCGAGATGTGTAGGTTATGTAACGCATATGATAAAAATAACAAAAACACTTACAGGATATTTCAGTGGCTAGCAAGCGCTCCCTAAATTCTGAAGTTTCTTTGCTGAATCTCCCGCGTTCACGCCGTGTAGAAAACAAGGAACCACAAATGAAAACTCCCGCCAGCGACGTCACATCCCCACTCCCTCGACTCCGCCCACAAACAAAAAAAGGACCAAAAAGATATCCATGATACATGTTTATTCAAACAAAGTTTGGAAATGTATTATTATTTTCAATACAGTTTTGTAATGAAATTGAGAAATATACTGATATAAGATAAGATTGCTCTTTGATTGCTTGATTATTGGTATTCTCAATTTTTTTTTATTTCAGCCTACAAAAACATGGTATACTTGATGGTATTGAGTGTTTTTTGTAACACAGGCAAACTGCTGATTGTTTGCCCCGCCATTGGCAGTCTGCAAGGTGTCTCACTGGGATGATTTGATAAGCACAACAGGAAATAGGCTGCTGCAGACAGCTGTGTCTAAATATTACCACAGTGAAATCCAATAGTCTCCAATAAACTGTGTGAGTGCTTCTGTGTGCTTTGATTGTTGAAGGATAACGGTGCAACACACGCTATTCTTAGACCTTTTCTGAATTTAATTCCAAAATTCAAGCAAGAATACATGTACTGTTGTTTCAACTATGATTTTAACTAGAGTTATTAACAAGCGATTGGATAAGCTTTGAGTGCAATAAGTGGATCATACCAGACCTCATTAATATTTCATCATTGGTATGGGCAGATCAATATGTAAGGCTCTTGAGTCTGTCCATTGACCAACTACTCAACAAACAAGGGTAGCTACACAGTAAAAGATGAATGGTATTAATCCCCCAATTTGTATGCTAATCCGGAATACAAATTTGATAACGGTTAATATAAAAAACATTACTAGTTGCACACTTCTGGACATCTGCTGTACTGATCATTTGGATCATGTAACCAAAAGCAGTCGTTATGATTTTAAATGAAAAATAAGATGCCATTCAGAACAAAAGATAAAAGAGTAAATTGAAGTTCTAAAATTTGTTTCTGTATGAAGGGAAGCATTATCTTTCATTTTTTATCATTCCATTTTCCCTGAAGCACTGACATTTAGAGGTGCCCTTTACAGAGAATGGTTGATGTGAATTGTTTTCATGTACTTCAGAGGGAAATATTTCCATACCATTAACCTGTCTTATCATGACAAGATTCATGACAGAGGTAGACTATGTGCTTAAATTTAGTTCAACATTCCCTGTTTCAAATTGGTACACAAATTGTCTCGTAAAGGCACAGTTAATCCGGCCACATACTCAACAAATCATGGACCATGAAATAGGCATATATTTATTGTGTTTAATTGACGAATAAATGTTACATGGCAGATTACATTACGTAGCAGGGTTGCCACCTATGGTGGTCTGCGAGAGTATTTCGCAAAATCATGTATCCACAGACAAAAGACAAAAAAAAATTGACAAACATTGATGTCCATGATGAAGCCATGAATGTTGGTATTATCATAAATATATGGCCATGCATCCAGAAGTCTTGACACACATACTGTATAACTACATGAACATATTTGGCTCTGGTAAGTGCAGATCAGTGCACTTAAATTGCCATCTTGTGGCAAAAGAAAGGAATACATCCTCTGAACTGACAGGTCACACATATGTGAGCGAAATAGTCAAGTAAAAGTGATGGAATAAGCAGTCGTTTTACATAACACAGGCCCCATTGCATTTAAAGTGGTATTGCCTAAGGTAGTTTCTGAGCTGAGCTGGCAGTGGCAGGGCCTCAATGCCTTGGTAGGTAGTGCTGCTACATATAACTGCCCTGCTCATGTGTTGCAAAGAGAAAGGAAAAGTCCTGGGCAACGGTCGGGATAGGAGGGGCTCGAAAAAGAGGCATGTGGCCGGGTTGCTGTAGTGCTTTAGCAGGCCCGTGACACTGAGGTCTCGGTACATACAGGGGTCGTGACCGTCGAAGCTGAAGCGCTTGCCATTCTGCTCAATCCGCGCGTGCAGGGAGCGGCTGTAGCGTCGGAAGCTGACGGAGAACAGGAACTCGTCCTGAGCGGAGTCTCTGAGCAGGAAGGTCCCCTCCGGTTGGCCCTCCAGCAGATCCTCTGCCTCAAAGCGGTTCAACACGCCCCAGTAACAGGGGTTATTGTTGATTTGGAGTAGGTCTGGGACCAGGATGTAGTCTGTGTGGCCACAGCCCAGTGCTGCCCCATCAAGACAGGAGGGGTCCCAGTCCTCCAGACTGCTGCTAGTCCTGGGCCTGGGAGAACTTATATCCTCCCAGGAGAGAGGAGTCGTAGGCGGCGACGAGGAAGTAGACGGGATGGTGGGTTTGTGCGCAGCTTCAAGGGCCATGATAGTATTTGGGTCGGTGCTGTGTTTTTTGATGAGGTGCCAACAGTGTGCCAGTTCAGACTTGGGGGAAAAGGGGCAGTTGTCCTGCATTAGCTCGGAGACGTGTATTTTGCGTTTAGACCAGAACAGAACAGAGAAGGGCCGTGTGGCCCCATGAGGGTGATGGTGGTGGTGGTGATGGTGAGTGCGGAGAGGAAAACATTGGCCCACTGCGTCCTGAAACTTCTGCCGTAGAGAGCGTCGAGACAAGGCTTTGCGACCTGGCAGATCCACATCAGTCTCATTTAGGGTGGAGCAGCTACACTTCCTCTCACGGCGTCGCCTTGGACAGGAAGCAGATCGCATCCCTTGCTCCTCCACTCCTTCCGCCTCTTGCCCTCCCGGACTCGGCTCATTTCGGGAAATCCGGGAACGCTTCTTACCCCGCCATGCATAACTGTCCGCACTCCAACTACGGATGCCACATTTGGGCCGTGTATCTGAGCTTCGAGACTTCTTTTCTGACATGCTGTGTAGAACTTCTTCCTGCTCTTTGCAATGTTAATTAAATGACAATGGATAAAGTCAGAGTTATGCATAAACATATAATCCTTGCATAAATGTAACACAATAGTAATTGAATCACCAGTGGTATGAAGGCTAAAATAATGTATGTGGGCATGACAAGTTTGAGACACATACACATACTGGAATTGTGCATAGCATTCAAAATAAAAGTAAATGATAATGAATAATGCATGGTTTTTAATGTAAACGTTTACAGAAGATAATACTGCTTTGCATGACACTGCTGAAACAGGAGGCTTTGGTATGCAAAGTTTGCAAGAAGTACGCTTTTGAACACTAGTTTAAAACGATTTTAATAATTAGCAAACCTAAATAGAAATATCTTCATTCGTATAAACAGCTCATTATAATGGTCTACAGTATCGAATCTCATTAAACACAATATAGAATGTTGATTTAGGATACCCAACTTCCGAGTTAGATTTGAATAAGTTCTTACCCTTTTAAATAGTTTCAGACAACAAGCAACCGTTGCTAAATGTCTTTATCCATATTCTTCCCCGTGCAGTGATGTGAGACCAGTCTGTACCGCATCCCCTCTACAGCACTAGTCTGGACAAGTTCCGCCTGAGCTATATAGACTAATCCTCGGGGGAATTATCGTCTCCTCTTTGTCAGGAATGGATCTGAATGATGGATCTTCTCACCTATCCATTTAATATGGCCACTAAATCCTGCGTGAAAATGGCTAATCTGGTAAAACATGCATAAGATTAAGAACGTATATGAGTAACAAAAAAAAAAAAAATCTTCAAGTTTCGATTGACACATAACAATCTACACAAAGAGTATTTGTAGTTTTAAAATAGTTTTAAGTGAGCTATCTTTCTAACCAATTTCATTCATTCATTTTGTAATAATTTAATAAACAAAAGGGCTGGCTCAAAACAAAACAACAAAAAGGTTTAAAGGTTTCAGAGGAGAAAAGCTTGACTTCTTCAAGCTGAAAAAGGAAGAACATAATATTCCCCCCAAAAACCTGTATGCTGTGGTGTGCTGAATGGAGTCTATGAAGGACACAGCTTGATTCAGAGGGGCCCTTTGCTCTATTCAGTTAAGAAATAACTTCTTCTAGATAGACTAAATAAGGAGAATTAGTCAATTCATTCAAATTGCTTAATAATGATACAAGTTTAATTAACAGGAAGTCTGTGAATGACGATGATTAATAATGATAATGATGATAAGTTAATGGGTTTGATTAGTTCTGTTCACAGTGTCTCATATGTACAGAATACAACATGTCATTCAGAGTATCCTCAGAACCTTTGCACACTGTACACGTTTCCTGTTAAACCTTTCCCTTTTCCTTTGAACAAAAGCCTTGACTCCTGTCAATGGAAACAGGTCAATATTGTGGGGGTGGCACAAATTATGTTCCTGTTAGCGGATGTTTACAGTACATTTTTTATGCAGCATCTCATTCTCTGCCAGACATTGTAGTTTATCAAGTGGCTGTTACTCAAATATAAGTAAATAAGATTGCATTTGTATAGGCATAATGGTTATACAGTTTTTAACGCTTGTAGTAAATGCATTTTAGCAGTGACGTCATTTATCTTGAAAAATGTTAATGTATCCTGCCAGCAGTCTTGTAAACATGCCCAGAGTTTTCTAATATCTCACTGGGGTGTAGTATACTACAGTACATCTCTGTCCATGAAGTGCTTGGAAATCCAGTATGGACATTAAGCTGGCACAGTTCATCATGGCAGCACAGGGACTGGGCCAGAGACTCATATATGCCAATTATTACAGAGCCATCGATCGGATGAGCAGAGGAACCAACAGTAGACTCTTATGAATTATTAAAGTGAGTATGGATGAGATAGGGAGCCTGACTTTTAAAATTAATATGACTCTTTACCTGTTTTGCATTTGCAGACAATTTATCTGGAATTAAGATCACTGAGGCCTGTATTGAATAAGTCTGTCAGCAGGGAAGTGGTATTGCTGTACTATTGTTAGTTTTCAGTCCAAAATAGCATTCTGGGAAATCACCCCCTCCCTCTTGGCTTGTTTAAAGCAAGAAAAGCAACATTCACTTGTCTATTTTGCAGCCCTTTTGTTCATTCATGCACATTAGTAGAACATGTACAGATCTTATCCTACAAATAGTATGGAGTCAATCCTATGTAGTGACAAGGGTGAGAGTGGGGCTGAACAGGCTGCACAGTCTTGTGAATTACGGGGACAGTAAATTGAATCACTGGGGAAGTCATCTCCGTCTTCATTGATCTCAGCTCTGTTTTTTCTCTCATTGATCTGTATCAATGGACAGACAAACCACAGCCACTGCTGTATGAACCAATCAGCACTCGGCTCTGGATATTCGGCAGTGTCTAAAACATTCTGTCAATGGAGAATGCCCAGAATTGTACAAACATGTAAGACTTATTCCGAATCCATGTGTTTTCAGTGCTCATACACTCTTAAGTGTCATCGGACGCAGTGGATTACTTGTCAAGGTACATTTGTGTGTCTTCTGACAGCTTGGTTTCAGCTGTACAAAATATTGTTTTCCTGCAAAGATCTTATCTTCGTTATGAAACCACTGGAAGTTCCTGCTTTCTTGCTGCTTGTGACTTGAGAATTTTGTTTTTCGTAAACGAGTGCTGCCAAGAGAAGTAAACACATAGCACAAATTGAACATGCGTACACACTCTATATAGGGACTTATTTGTACACAAATATGTACCCCTACTGGACAGTGCAGATCTAAATGAGCCGAGCGGACATTGGTCGGACCACCGGTGCTTGTTATCCTGCAGTGGCCATTAAGGGGCAGTCAGTAGCAGACAGTCTATCTGTTTCTTGATGTGCATCTACCTCTTTCCATGCACTGATCCATGTTGCAGTCATGGGAACCAGTGTATCAGCTTTCTGACAGGGATATATATTTATGCACACAGCCGCCCCCATTTCCCGTAAGGTCTATTCAATACCCTTCGGCTCTCAGTTCCTACCCTCAACTGTGTCGCTGGCTAACACATTATAGAATAATGTGGCTGATCCTCAACAGTAAGTGGAACCTGGCCTGCCACTGGACAAACTGTCTTTATATGTATATATATATATATATATATATATATATATATATATGCGTGTGTATGTGTGTTGGTTCTACATACACTCTGTGATTATTATAAATATTAATATTTGCTAAGTTCCTGAAGGCAGGTAAACATTGGATACATTTTTTTTTTTACTATTCTGCAGGGCTTTATGACAATAATAGTTCTACAGTAGACAGCAGAGAAACACCAGTTTTTCCATCTCTGATTCCCCAGTAGAAATATATCTGCCGTCTCATATCCTACTCTTGTCTTGTGACCTCTAATACACGGGGGGTAGAATCTTTTCAAATGGCTTATATGTCTCTTTTATTCATGCAAATGTTCAGGGGGGCTCAAAAAATCAATAATAGAGCAAAGATATTCCAGTAACTGTGTGTCTGTGTATTCCTAGTCTGGCGGAAGTATGAACCCTGGTAACATTAAGATATTAACTTAAATGGTAATCAACACCATTCAGCAGAATGTGAGTATAGTTTATTGTGCTTTTTTGAGTACATTTGTTTTGTTTTGTTTATGGTATATGTAAATGTTCAACTTCAAAATAAAACATGTCATAGATCTGATTTACATTTGTATAATTGTTTCCCAGCAATACCAAAAAAGCATAAAGCCAAGAACAGATGTATAAAACACTGGACAGAAAAAAGTATTGTCCTTCTCCAACAAAATGGTCTTTTAGTAATAGTTCAGGATGCTGGGGAAAAAAAGCAGGGCTCATGTGGCTGAGTAAGTTGCATGATTGCTCATTCTGGACACTAACATGAAGATGAAGGTTTCTATCTTCAGCCTGTGGTCAAATTTTGTGAGTTGGTAGAACTATAGCCCGATATTTTGTTAACAATATGATATGCTGTTTTGGGGGGCAGTCACAGTACAACAAGCCACGCAGGCACACACTCTTTGTAGTGGATGAACAAATTGTTCAGTGGTTAAACCAAATGGACATCAGGCCAGCTCAGTATAACTATCAACAAGCTGAAAACTGCGGAGTGTCTGCAGCCCTGTATGAGATGTGATTCTCAGTTGGCTGGAATTCATTTTGGGTATGGCACAAACGGGGTATAGTTAGAAGAGAGACCATCACACAGTTGGACCTGTGCCAAACCCGTCGAAAAGTAAGAATGTTCGAGAAACCGATAGAAGTCTATTTTTTTTCTTTTGTTTGTTTTGGGGAGCTGTCTTAAATAGATAACTGACTTAATCACAGCAACGGCCTGCGTTCTATCTATTTGTTCACCACCTTTGAGCCCTTGGGTGGAGACTCCAGGTGGATGGTTCCTAGGAGAAAGACAATAGAGGAAATAGGAGATACCACAATTATGGAGCAGTTTCTCTGAACATTAAACCCTGAGCTTCGAACTTGGATTAGGAAGCATAAACCTACCACATCCTGAGAAGCAGCAGAGCTGGCCGAGTCCTTTCCGTCAGCACGTCACAGCAATCAATGCTACCAGTACTCTTGACCTAAGACATGCCATCTGCTACGGCTGGTAAACCACATGGGAGCACTACAATTAAGGGACTAAAATCAGAGAAGAAAGGGCATGTTAGTTTGCAGTATATATGACCAGCCAGGTCACTTCAAAATAGATTGCCCAATGAAGCGGGTCAGTAAAATCGATCTGTGCTTTAGGCCCCAGTCCCCAGTTATAGTCATATCATAGTTTGAGAACAAAGTCTACATTTTCAGAATAAAGTCCACATTATATTTCGTGAATAATTGTCGACATTTCTCCCCTGATCAATGAGGGGAAGGCGCTTTTTTTTGTCCAGGTGGAGAATCAAGCAAAGGCAAATAATCTTTGAGACTTTGACTCCATGATGTGTGAGACTTCAGACAAAACTCTTTCTGATAAGGCCTGGATTGGCACTAGGCATTAGGCTGTAAAGCTACCGAAGTTGAGTTTAGCTCTGAGTGGGAACATGGTGTTTCTTACAAGTAACTCCAGTATCTGGCCATGAAAAGGGTGATCCTTGACGTAATCATCATATCAGCTCAAGACCAAGCTCAAAATCTCTATTTTATCACAGTTATATTTGACACAACAATTACATTTGGTCCACATAGGCTGAATATGATGCAGATGGCACACTTGATCCGCCTAACGACACCAGAACAAACCTCAAGTCTAACCATCCCAGTGAACATAAACACGTCGAATAGACGTCCATCGTACGTTAGGTCAGACTTCTCCAGCGCAGCCGGAATGATAGGTTTTATAACGTCTTTGGACGTTCTGCAGAAGTTGATAGAGAGGTCCAAATAGGCCCAGAAGCCGTTACGTCTACGTCCGATTTGACCCAAAATAATATTCCTGTTAGATGTTATAAATAGGCCTAATAGCTATAACCATGTACACATATTTAAATATATAATTAACAGTAATGTTACAGGTATATGTTATGGCAAAAATAGGTCCCAGCCAGACGGGCCGGTAGTCAAGTGAGCCTGGCCCAATTTACGCGATATCCACGCGATATGTCCGTGAAATCGACTTCAGATGTTCCCTGGTATAGCAGCTCGAAAGCTAGAAAGGCGTTTACCGCCAGATAACTCTGAATGAGCTGGCATTGGATCGCGGGTGATGTCAACATTATTCACGAAATATAATGTCGACTTTATTCTCAAAAAGTCGACTTTACTCTTGAAATATTGTTTCGGTTTTATTCTTGAAATGTAATTTGAGATTATTCACTAAATTTGAAAGTTTTTTTTTGTCCCCGATAAATATAGTATTATGATAACTGATTGATAAAAATAATTTAATTGGTGACGTCAAATGAGCCGCGCCCATTGGCTTCAGAATACGTATCTGTGCCACGTCATACCGGAGTGCTGTCAGGAGAAGGAAGTAGAGACATGTATTTCCATGCTGTTGTAAATATAGCCAGTTAACCTTAGTCGAAAGTTAATAAACAGATAGACACTTTCTTTCATTGAATTGATTCTGACGCCTTTGGGTTGCTCTTACTTGTTCTCATTTACACCGTAAGTAAATTCCTCGCCATTCGAAAGATTTCAACAATGTTCTAGCTATCAAGTATCGAACGTACTAGCTTGCTGTTACTAACAGTGTTAGCTAGCTTATGATGTAACTCAACGTTGAATGATAGCGTCAAATCACTTTGTTTGTTATGTCTTGGTTATAAACCACAATCAGAAAGCTTTAGATGATATCAATGATAAGGACACTATTGTTTTCAATCATCCGGTTATGCTCTTGAGTTGTAACAAAAAACCTTAGTATTGTCGGGAACCCCAGGTCTGGTGGTCGTAAAGTTCTACTAAAGTATTTAGTAGAACGTTACCACCACCAGACCTGGGGTTTTAGAAATCTGGTTACTGCCATTGGCTAGCTTTTTTTTATTATTTTAAAGCTAGCCAATGGCAGTGACCAGATTTCTAAAGTTTTGATTGCATATTATTACAAGAAGCCTACCACTCTGTTTCAATGCTTGTTCAGAAAGGTGGCAACAATTGACTCTAAGTTAATAATTTGGCAACTTTATTTTTTTGGTAAAAATGCACATAAGCAAACAAAAGCCACTTTACTTCTAGAGCACACTTTTGTTTTATAATAAAAGCATAGTGTTATAATGAATGGCCGGTCTGTTTGGTCTGTTGGGCGTGTTTCATAAGCCATGTCCTGGTAAGGGAGTGGTGTTGAGTGATGTTCATCTTGAATGGAACACATAGACCTACCCTATATGACGTTGTACAGGTAGCTGGAGCAAAGTCCTGCATATCCTAAGAGAGTGAGTTTCATTCCAAACTCTTTCCAGTTTCTGAGGTATAGGGTGTAAATGTTCTTACAGATACTGCTACAACTTTATTGGTTTCGCTCCTAGAGCCTGCAACGAAATGCTTCTAGACGAGACCCCCCTCTTTGAACCCTCCCTGCTAGAGGAGCTAGACTGGAGCAACAACACTGTGCCCTTCTCACCCCCAATCTCGCCCTCACAGCCTGGGCAAGGCTTGGTCCTCCGGCCACTCTGCACTGCAGACTTTAACAGAGGTAGGCTTACCTTTGAGACAGAGGAGAGTAGTCTAACTGACCTAAACAATATAAATCCAGGTATCTGGCATCTGAAACAGGCAATGTGTAGCTCATGGGTTGGCTGCTAATCCATTTTGATTTATCGTCCTAGGCTATTACAAGGTGTTATGTCAACTTACCAAGGCAGGTGATGTTACACCAGAGCAGTTTATCAGTAAGTCTACAGTATGTATTTTTCTACTGAAGTTGATGCAATTATGGTCTCACCCAGTTAATGACGAATAATTTTTATTGTCTCCTAGGGAACTTTGAGCATATGAAAAAGACCGGTGATTATTTCATTGTTGTGGTCGAGGACATGGATCTCGGACAGATTGTTGCCACCGCGACATTGATCACAGAGCACAAATTCATCCATTCTTGTGCAAAGGTAAGGTTGGCCCCATGTCTACTAAAAGGAATAGTTCACTATTTGGTATTATTTACTTCCAATTCTCCCAGAGTTGTCCCGACTTGTCCAGATACTCAAAAGCAGCCCAAATGAATGTAGCAAACATCTGGACGAGTTGGGACAACTCCAGGACACATGGAAGTAAGGTAAAATAGTAAACTATTCCTTTAACTCCCAACCTGGCACAAAAAGAGCTTCTGCCTATGATCCCAATTATTATATATTTTGTACACGCCTTTCATGGTATGTATGAATAATATGCATTCTGAAACATAACTTGTCAACTTTGTTCCAGCTATAAAAATGTAATTTCAAGTGTAATTAAGTGTATTACCTCAACTAGTACTTAAGCATGTTTACAACGTGTAGTTATTGTAAATATTATTTTCTTTTTGGGATGTTATTTACAGAGAGGGAGAGTGGAAGAAGTTGTTGTTAGTGATGCCTGCAGAGGAAAACAGCTAGGGAAACTGTGAGTATTCACTGTAGTTAATCCATCACGTCACTCTTTTCACAACTTTAAACTAGCACAGAGCAATTCAACTAGCACATTGATCAGCCTCAAGGCCGATTCACGTTTCTGAGAAAATACACACAAACACCTTTTGTATCGTAACAGTACATAGTGAGAAGTTATTTTGGGAGCCTGCTTCTCAGAAGACAAACACACACCTTCCAAATCTCAATAAGGGGCTGTGGGTAGCTATAGTTGTGTGCTTCAGAGAAACACTGAAAAGATGAGGATGGCCTTTCCTGTTATTTACATTCCAGTTCAGTACGTACAACACTGCAAACTAGTGCATAGGTAAACGTTACCTGCAAGTATGTTGGCAGACACCTATGTGTACCTGTTGCACGATACCTTTGCACAATTTGCACACATAGGATACATTTGGTGAAAGCTGATGAATTCATATTGATAATGTTCTACAAACACATTTAGTTTAATGATAGTCCATTAGTATTCACGTAACAGCAGCAGTCATAAAGGCTAAGGTTACTTAGTATTACCTTTACCGCAAACTTGGGTGGTATTACTTATATTCCCCCTGTAGCCTGCATACAGGATAAATAAAATGTATTGAATGCCCTTCTTCCTAAATGCATTCTTCTCATTCTTGCTTCTTACCAACTATAGGTTAGTGTCAACCCTCACTCTCCTCAGCAAAAAAATGGATTGTTATAAGATAACACTGGAATGTGCCCCCAACAATGTGGCTTTTTACCAAAAGTTTGGCTACTCCGCCTCAAATGAGACCTACATGCAACGTCGATTTTTTGATTGACATCAACAGGAAATCCCACACCCTATCAACAAGGGATTGGAACTCCCATTCTCAACATCAGACATCTGAAGGAATCCTGTCATTTTATGAATGCCAAAGTTACCCTGTGTATGTTTTGGAGCCTAAAATTGTCCCCAACTCTGTCTAACGGAATAATGAAATACCGGTTACTATTGAAATTAAGTTACTCATGTCAATGTTTCGAGTTACGCTTTTGTAATGCAGTAACCTTTTTATTTGCTTTGCAGCTAAACAGATTATTTTTTCATGCTACATCATATTATAGAGGTATATCCTTTACTATTATATAGTACTACTACAATTTAAGATTTATTTGATACTATTACTATTTATATACTGTTTAACATGAAATGCTAAGACAATTGCTTTACGAGTATTACATAATTACAATACTATTGCAATTATAGTCATTGTCACTTAAAGCATCTTGTTTTGAAAGCTGGGGACTATGGGGAGTGCAATAAATGTAGTCACTTGTTCAAAAAACTTTATATAAACAGATAAAAATAATAAAAAATAAAGTTACTAGCTAAGACAAAAGAAAACTTGAAAAGTAAAATACTGGTGAGTGGGTAGATTTCCCCCAAACACATTTGTGGGAATGAATAAGGGTCTGTAGGTTAACATTTTCAGATTTTTGTTGTTGGTAACTGAATAAGTTATACAATAACTTTTTTTAGTTTTATGACAAATTATTTGACAAACTAACATGTAGAAAAGGTGGTTGGTACAATTCATTAATATTTATCTATTTTACTTAGGGTATGTGTTTTGCTTCAAAAACTGGGATATTTAATTTCTAATTTATTTACTAAAACAATCTGACACAATAAATTATTTTTATTACATTGTAACCTGTTTTTTGTGTGTATTTAATCTACTAAATCGTAGTAAGAGAGATGCACTGTATTTACAAGAGACTATAAAGACCAGCTGTTGAAACCATGGAAATCCCTGGAGGCCCATCACAACATTGGTGACTATCAACTCTTAATCTGTGCCACATAGTATAACATAACAGTATGGTACGTTACTCAATTAAGAATAATTGAACAAACACATGGGTCAGATATTTCTTTTTATTATGCAGTGGGTTGTTATTTTCCTACATTATTATTCTCCCATAAGTCCGGTATTAGTCCAACACTACCATTCCCAAGCCAAGGCATTAGTTTTCTTTCCACTGGGTACCTTTTATTAACTTTCCCTTGCGCCTACTGCCCCCTTCTGGCAAAACGTTTCAATTCAAGTATCAAAAGTGCATTGTTGCAATACTGTCCTGCTGCAAATGCAAAATGCTTTAAATACTATAAAATTGCAAAAACTCTTTATCAGTGCATAAAGCTCAAGAAAAGAAAAAACAATACACAAAAATCTCACTTATCAAATTTCCCGGGCCATTTACC
This sequence comes from Aplochiton taeniatus, assembly GCA_017639675.1. Lineage (NCBI taxonomy): Eukaryota > Metazoa > Chordata > Actinopteri > Galaxiiformes > Galaxiidae > Aplochiton > Aplochiton taeniatus. Next base: position 9,600,999 of record CM030173.1, on the reverse strand, counting down.
TTTCAGAGGTCTCAGATCTCTGGATAGGTTACCCTCCGCCCCCCACACGCAAACAAACACCCTTCCCCTTAGAAAAGTTCAAATATTTACATTTTTAATCCCAATAAAAATGTAAAAAATAGAGTGCACAGCGCCATACTGGTGCAGGCAAAGCTTATGCGTTCTGCGCTGCAGTGACCTGCATACCACCAAAGTCTTCGTCCTCCTCTAGGGTTCGCTTTCGGCTCCCTGTGTTTGAGACAGCAAGAAAAATCCAATGGAAGAAGGAAGATTAACTCCACCACAAACGGATGTGAGACTAGTAGTACAAGGGGTTACGAGTGCAACATTGCGGCAACAGTAGTTTACACTCGTTTGGAAACAGTGACAGACCATGGTGCAGCCCAGATTGAATAGCAGAGCTTCCTGGTAAGGTACAGCACATCAGCAACTTGTACTGTAGCTTATATTAAAAATAAGTCATAATCCTATTCAACTTGGGTATGTCAGATGTCAGAAAATGGACTGAACTGCATCCTGCCAAATTACTTTCAATTTGGACCCTGTTAATTACAGGTTTGGTCTTGGCATTGCTTTTTTTTACTGTGTGTGTATTTTTTATGTATAACTCCAGTTGTTTCAGATCAGAATGTTTGACCTATTAAGACCTTTATATTGAGAAACAAGCAGCACAATAATTCTGTGTTTTCTTTGTCAGTTCTGATGTAACATGGATAGGGTTTACCTTAAAGCCCACAGCCTAATGTGATGTGACCATCAAAAACACTCACCTGGCATCCCGGCCTGCAGAGAGAAAGACCTGCCGAGCTGCATTGGAGACATCATCTTAATTGTGAGTTTGGCAAGGTAGATCGCTTCATATTCCTAAACAATGAAATATTGATTAATAAATTCATGTAATTTAACTACAAAAGCAAGCTAATATCATAAAAACTTGAATATTATAGAACTCATTTTACCACAACTACATACAAATGAGTAACAATGACCACACCTAATGCTCTGGTTAAGTATTAAATATTGCTACCACATGACACCACCATGGCAGGGATACGTTCTAATTATAAATTGAAGGTACATTTGCCTTTTAGTAAGGAAACGTACTTGTAACTGATGTACGAACCCTACATTAGGGTTGATACAAAATCGCCTCTCCTGCACGTGACTGAAAGCATCCCTGTGGAGGAAGAATGAATACTTGTCAGCTATAGAATGTATGGCTGTATATGTAGAATATAAATGTACGTTTTAAAACTGCACTTAAAGAGCTTCTACTCTTTCCACAAGGGAAGTTAGTAGGGTTAGCGTGTTTTTTACCAAACAGTAATAAAATATTTCCCTTCAGCTGTAAATTTGTCAAAATTAAGCATTTCGGTCTTAAACCTTTCATATGTATTTAAATATAATTTACAACTGGAAAATTATCTCTCACCTGTATTTCACCCCAAATGTCTCCATAAGGTATGCGATGACTAAGGCAGCACTGAAAAAACAATTTATAGGCAATTTATAGAAAGGCATACTTTCCAATAAATAATAAATCTTTTTTTCATAATAAATTCATAAGATAGAAAAATACCATTTTATTTTTGCTCCAATACCATTCAAAAAACAAACCTTCTCGATATCCCTGCATTTCCATGTACAAGTACTTTCCCTTTGTGAACAATCAAAACATGCCATTAAAAATACTGCTCCAAAACAAAGAGAATGCTGAGATGATATAATAAAAAAAAAACACAATTTAAAAAGATAATAAAAAAGTTACCTCCAGCTGTCAAGCAACCATCAATAAATTCTTTAGTCTGTTGAAAAGAAGGGTGCAATTTATTTCTTTTTAAAATTTATTTTTAAATAGCATGTGGGCCAAAAATGATCAACATTGTCATTAATATACACTCACCATAGGGAAATATCTAATTATATTTTCCACAGGATTGTCAGCAATATCTAACACGAGGTATCTGCAAAAACAATAAAACATTAATTAATCGTCAAAATTACACATGAAACTTTTGGCCTTCCGTTTATAATTTACACTTACCTAAATGTATGTGAAAAGTTAGGTTTGATAAAATTGGCTTCAATGTCTTGGCGGACACACACAATGTGGGTTACGCCTTGTCTCTCAAGCATTGGAAGCTAAAGAAGAACATAGGGATTAAAACGAATTTAGTCAATTTTTAAATCTATGTCATCGAACTTAAGTAGTAACCCATGAATACCTTGCTTTTCATTGCAGCTGAATATGGACCTAAAAAGACGCCCGGTAAGATTTCCTGTGGAGAGAGAAGGGCAGAAGAGGCCATGAATATTTTTTTTGACTTATGTACGAATAAAATGTATATTTCCTTAACAATGAACACGGATGATTTTTCCAAATGAGCTAAGTTCCCCTTTATTTCCTCACCTGGGCTTTCCCTTACTTTCTCTAAAGGCACATTAGATCTGCAGTGATGTATGTGCTTGCTTCCCATTACCGTGAAACCCACGGTCATATCAGAGCAAAAGGCTGAGCAATCAGACATAAATCCAGACTAGAGTCTGGTGCAAATGTATCCGGTGGGGATGGTATGCTTTTTTTTTGGCTTGTGGACTCGTGAACATTGTGCTAGTGAGGACTGTTTCCTCCGCTGCTTGCACTAAACCTGTATCTGACCGGAGTCTTTAACCACTCTGAATGATCGTAGTTACAGCTGAACAAGCAAGTTTATACTAGTCATCGGGACGTTCACCCCTCTAAACTCGCACATCAGGGACCCCGGCTGGTGACTTGTGAGCCCAACCTTTATCCGGGACGCATCACCACTGTCGCCGGTGGGGAACGATCTGCTCTAATTGACTTGTGACCCTTGCATTTTGGCTGCTGGCAAAGACTGTTGCTTCCTCCCCCCTGGACCGGTATCAAACTCTTGTTTTTACATGTTTAAACACATGTGGCCTATCAACTAATTTGAAAGTAACTGGATAGTGAAAATTATAATGATGATGGTAAGGAGAAACCATAGATTTGAATTGGTGGGGTTCTTCAGCTGCTGATGCTGATGTCTGTCTATCAGAGCCCTTAACCACTCTGAGTGATCATAATTATACCTCAACTAACGTGTTTAGACTGGTTTGTCGCCATTAAACAAAGCCTTTGGTTTTAACATTAAGGTAATTCTATACTATACTATAACACCCTGTTTTCAATGTTTCCATGGTCTGGCAGTATAGTCACTAGCTTTGGCGTCCTGATTAAACTTTGTTTTCCCTGCCCACACTGCCCCACAGTAAACCCACACCTACCCTGAGTGGGCCAGCACATGCATGTTTGTTGGGATTGTATCTAAACCAGACAATAACATAGATATCCCAAAAGTCTCCATATTTATGTATGTATTTTAGTATGTGATGTAGCATTAAGTATATTGGGTTCTCTAGAGACTAATATTCAATTTACACCTAGTATTAAATGTGGAAGGGGCTAATTTGGACAAGGTCCAGATATATACAGTAGATAACTGCTCATGAAAGGTGTAAATTAAGTCTAAATGAACTTACCTGCATTTCTCTTCTCATTGGATATGCCCAGTCCTATAAAAAATAGGAAATCAATAAATAAATGAGTGTAATAGTATGCTTGCACCTGCAATTTCAGCAGGGTAAAATTCATGGTGACAAGCAGGACCGCTCTGAAATTGTACAGTACACTAATCTGGTAACTACCTACAACAACAACAACAAGAAATGCAAATGAATGCCAATTCATCAACAGAAAGACTATTTTGATTTACCTCAACAAGCATTACCAAGTTTAATACAGTGGCATTTGGAAAATGTAAAGTATCATTATGCTTTAGTTTGTTTAAAGTCAAAGGACACGAGTAAAGAAATCATACTGGCCAAGCACTTATTTGAACTGATGATGATTTATGTGACCCATGCTTAGGCTGGGCACACACACAGTCAGAAATAGATAAGCTAGTTAGTAGCAATACCACCAAAGCTATAACCAAATCTCAGCAATTGCAATCTGACGTTAGCAAAATAACGTTAGCTACAGACGGAACATAACACACGGTATTGAAGAGGCTAACAAAATCAGACCAATACATATAGTGACAGTGACTTGGCGTTTAGTTAATCGCTAGCAATGTAACCTTACTTGTTTTGCTAACTTTAGAGGGGTAACGTTAGCTCACTAATAGTACCGTTTGGATGCAACATCAATATGCTACTACGGGAGAACGGGCACAGCAATGATTCTTTCTAGGATGGTTAAATATTTACTTTACAGAAAAAGAATAACGTTGCCATAAAACGGTGGCAAGCTACTTTCCTTGTAAATTACTTTCTTACAGGCTGTTTAGTTTACAGTTCGAGTGGTGATGAGGCTAATGCTAGCTTAGCAAAGTAAGGTTAGCTGGCTAACCCCAGCTCAGCCATTCCAATCAATCACTTTACTTACTAGTAGGTCCTCCTTGGACGCAGGAAGGGACGGGAATTGAAGCTTATTTTCCTCGTCCATGTTGCAGTTTTATCGGGCGCAATTGACCCTGTTTTTCTGAAAGCTATCGATGTTTATGACAGCTAGCTAACTCGAGAAAGGTTGGAGTTTGTTTTGAGTTTGCACATGCATGTCCGCCATGCTGATCCCCTGTCTAACTAACTTGGTCATGTGACACAGCACTGACAGTCAAGAAATCCTAGAAATCCGGGGAACCATTAAAACGGGAAAACAGGGGCATCTGCTGGCGAGTCTTCACATTGCAGTCTGACCATTACTTTAATATTTGTTCGTTTTTTTATAACATTAATTGCGGCACTAACCAAGCTTCCTTAAAGCTGTGACCATTGACTGTGTATATAAAGGTTGTGACAAATGCAAATGAAAACCTTTCCCTCAAAAGCAAGACTAACTATTCCAGGTTGTGCCCTATGATTTTAGAACCAAATGTGTGTGAGCCAAATTTCACATGTAAATAAAGAAAGCAATTAAGCTTAACAAAAAAACAGCAATAGATAGAATGGCTTACCTCACTCGGTCTAACAGCATTCTCATCCAACAACCCTGATGCACACAATAGATGGCAGTCATACACAACATTTGAATGCTACTCGTATTTTTTATTCTTTGTGAAAAATCGGATGGTTTTGACATTACTAGTCACTCACATTATTACTGTCACTTCTTTGTTGTCAGCACTTTTTGAACTACATCGATAGATTGACACCTGACCACTGAATGTGAAAAAAATATCATGAAATTAAAATTGGCCCTTAGTTTGCCAAAATATTCATCCATCTGTGGGTTATGTCTGATAAATGTATGAAAAAAAATGTAAATAAATTGTAGAGTCAATCCCTTTTCCATTCCAGAAAGTAAAGGCACAATTACGCAGTCAACACTTTTCAACTATAGAGACTCATGCACCTTTGCACTGCTTATTAGACATCCAGGCACAGTCTTCTTATATTGTAATCTAACCCCTTCCCCTTTTATTTCATGTCTCTCATTTCCGTGTTGTCTACTGGATAAGCCAAACAAATATTATCACCATAAAAACAACAACTACTAAATGATGGAGAACACTGCTTTAGGCCCCACATCCTGTTCCTTATCCATTCCGCCCCCTTACCAGTTATTGAGTTCAGCCTTCTGCGACAAAATGTGCTACTAAATCGCTGATTACAGGCGAAAAGCAGTACAAATAAAGGAGTTGCCTTTAGCTTTTAATTGGACAGATGTAATAAAGGGAGGTGATATGTGGGCCCTTAATTGTGTTTACTGACTATTTAATGGACAAAGTCCTCCAAGGGATGGTGCTGATGAGATGAGCAGTGTTCTCAGTGGCCGGTGCTGCTGGCTTGCCATTATTTTTCCTTAATTAAGGCACCACGCCCCACCATAAGTAACTGAGGGCTGATGTAGCATACTGCTTGGTGTTATTATTGGATTTATAACCTTACCAGCTTTAGTTTTCAGATGGATAGACAGGTTCTGAGACATATTGGACATTGATTGTCTCTCGGTATAATTCATTGTATATGTTTTGAATACTTTGGAGGTTTTTAATTAGACAAAAAGATAAGAGTTTGCATCTTCTGAAGCATGAAGAGAGCTCTACAGACACCAAGGAGATATATAACTCAGTCATATAAGAGGTTTACAAGGAAACGCCACCTCGCTACAGATCACTAAAATGCTAATTATACATATAGAAAATAATGTCTTTGTTGCTAACATCTATCGTGTATGTTGCCAGAGGGAAGCCGGTGTAGGGTATCATCATGATGGTCTCTGAGAGATGCCCGGCTTGTTCAGGTAGCTTGATCGAAACAGGTTTTCCCAGGGTTAGTTTTAAGATCTGTGAATGAGAATTGGATAAAGGGGCAAACATTGGCTAGGTTCTAATTTTCTGTTTCGTCTCTGTCGTGATGCAGAAATAAGATATCCAGTTTTGCCTCCCAGTCAGTGTGGAGCAAGAGCATCCACAGAGATAGAAAAGGCTACCCTAGGCACTGCTAGACAAGAGCCACATATGTATTTTTGAGCTGAGAAATACATTGAAAGTTCCTGGGTGATCTGTGGCTTGGCTCCTTGGGCACATTTAAACAGTGAAAAAAGACAGCAGTATTATGAATAATACCAACTGGGAGCCTGGCAGATGGGATAACACAATGAAATAGATTGAAAGGAATGAAAGGAAAAGGAAGATCCCTCAAGCCATCCATTTGCTTTTATACAGTCACCCCTTATCTACGATATTTCATGTCATTAACCCCCCCACCACCCCACCATCTCCAGCACCACTCCCATATTCTCTCAGTTGTATATCCTCCCCACCATCTCTCTCCTTCTCTGTGTGTGTCTCTTTCTCACACTCACAGCTAGACGGCTCTTTGATCTGAGAAACCCGTCTCTCTTTTTCCCTTTCAAATCCTCAGGGGATCTTATTAACAAACACGGAGCTCTCATGTTTTATTGCGTATGATAAAACCTTGTGTGTGATCTCTCATTACACGCCCCGGTCTTTGGAAATTGGCCCACTCTCTTTGGCTTAATGTTGCTCATAATGGGGCAAAGAGCTAAACGTGCCATCTAAGTACATTGTCACATATAGCCCCTTGCATTAATAAGCCATCTCCCTCATCTCCTGTCTGCATGGCTGTTCTTCAGCGGCTCTGTGGGGAGAAGCCCTCACATCCTCTCCGAGCCGCAGGGCAGCAGGAAACTGCTTCTGACAAGGGGAGCTCATCCTCTCCATTCTCTTCACCCACTGGGAAGTACTTTATGCACACCCAGGTCATCACGCCTGCAAGGTGTTGCAATTCAGACGCAATTGTGTCGCCGTTTCATTCTTAAATTAATATGAGCAATTCGTTTTTTAAACAACTATTGTCACTTGCTACTGTATGGTGGGACTTAAACACACTGGAAGTACACAGTAGCCCAGGCAATGCAGCTCTTATGAGATCCTTTCTAACCTTATGTTAAATTTAACATGATGAGCATGTAAATGAATGCATTGAAGACATATACTGTATCTAAATATATATACATATATATAGTTAAGGTCAAAATTATTATCATCCTCCATGAAATCAAACAAAACCCTTCACTTTTCCATGGAAATGACCATAACCAAAAGTGTTAATAGGTGAATGGCTTCCAAAAGAACAAAGACAAAATCTCAAAGACAAAACAGAACTGACAATGCCAAAATTATTTGCCCTCTGACAATTAATAGTCAATAGTGTAACCTTTCTGACTCACAACTGACAACAACCTATTATGGTAGTTCCTAACTACATTGGGACAAGTCTCTTGAGGGACCTTAGCCCCTTCTTCCAATAACAAATTCTTCCAGCTCATCCAAATTGTGTGGTTTTCGAGCATGGACATTAACCTTGATTTACGGCCACAGATTCTCAATAGGATTCAGATCTGGGCCCTAAGAGGGCCACTCCAGAACCTTGATTTTGGTGTCCTTCAAAATATTTTGGACCAACTTGTATGTATGCTTTGGCTCATTGTCTTGCTGGAAGACCCAATGGCGACCTAAAGCCAGACTGGCAGCAGATTTCTTTACATTATCCTTCAAAATGTCAACATAATCTTCTTTCTTCATGGCCCCATGCACCCGGCCATGGTTCTCTGTGCCTGAAGCAGCAAAACAGCCCCACAGCATCATTAAGCTCCCACCACCACGTTTGGCTGCGGGAACTGTGTTTTTAGGGTTGAAGGGCTCTCCCTACCGTCCCCCAACAATAGCAACATCCATGTGCCCGAACAGCTCCAGTTTAACCTCATCAGAGCAAAGGACAGACCTCCAAAACTCCCATGTTTCAAGTGTTCACAGGCATACTTCAGTCTGGCTTAGATGTGCCGCTGTGTGAGCAATCATGTTTTTCTTAGACGCCAACCTCTAAGCCCACCAAGATGAAGAACCCTCACAACAATCTTACTTAAAACATCAAGTCCAGAAGAGGCCAGTTCAGCAACAATAACCTTGGCAAAGATCCGGGGACTGTTGTTGACAGCTCTGACAATTTTCCTCTCCAAAGTCTTTGAAATCTTGTCCTTTCGACCACGCCCAGGTTTGTTTCTAACATAATTTGTCTCCTTGTGCTTGGCAATGATGCAACGTACAGCTGTTCTAGACACTGTGAAATGCTTGGAAATGGCAGTATGGTCTCCCCCCTTAAGATGAGCATCCACTAACTTCTGTCTGTGGTCCAGACTGATTTATTTACTTATTGGCATGATGTAATTACTTCTTACCAAGTTTTTAAGAGTTGTCCCTCTCGATCAAGTGTTGAAGTGTCACTAGCCCTGTTCATTGGAGTACATTAAGTTAAGTTCAATGCTGATTGATTGCTCAGATGTGGTTTGACAGCTGATTGATTGCTCAGGTGTGGTTTGAAAGCTGATTGATTGCTCAGGTGTGGTTTGAGAGCAAAACATCACTAGGGCTAATGATTTTGACCACCCCAATTTTCACTACATTTGGTATAAAGCAACCCTGAATATTCATGTACCAAATAGGGGCCTAAACATTGATTGATGTTTTACTATGTCAAGTTTTATGAATGATACAAACATTGGGAACAATTTTAGGGAAATGCTCCATAGTTCCTTGGGTGCTAATACTTTTGACCTCAACTGTAAATATATATATATTAGTAGACTAGAGCAAAGTGTTGGATCAAGATAAAGGAGCTAAGCACCGAAAAAAATGTCCCGATCACAATCGAGCGCGCATTGATGTGGTTGTCCTCTAGGTTAACCTTCTCAGAGTTGTGTATTTAAACTGCTTGTGACATTTTTTCTGAATTAGGCTCATTTGTACATGGGAAGGTGGCAGGCCAAAGGTGAAAAAAATGTACACAATTTGAAAGTGCAGTGACATTATTTTGAGTTTATTATATTGATATTTTGATAATCTTTCATTTCTAGTGCTAGTTAATGAAGTACTGATTTATCTTACCTGGTCACGCAGACAAATTAAAGTCGGCAAGACATGATCTATTGTTCTATTTCTATTCTGTGTGAGAGGAGCATACACCCAGAGTTAAACTGCTTGATCTGTGTAATGTATAGTCAGATATCATACTGTAGATTAACATGGTATTATTTCATCAACTTGACTGGTCTAAAACTTGCCACAATTTTATTGTTTGCACAACCTCTTTGCAAGACACACCTGCGACAATGCACTTCTGGCAGCTGCTCTGTAACAGTGTGGATCATTCTCATTCTTTGGGTAATGACTGTCATTTTGGTACAGACCCAGTGAAGGAACAAGCAATCATCTCTTTCATAAATATTGTAGCTCAATTTGAGGTATTGTTGGTTTGATTCTTATGTTTACTGGCAGAAATACAGTGCATGATGGGTTAGGAAGGAATACAGAAACCTCTGTCCCGGGCAACTAATATACTAAAAATGATTAATTATGATGTTCATACAGTGGACTAGCAAAGCTAGTGTGTGGTTCAAATTGCGCCGCTAAGTGTAGTGATAAATGAATGAATGAATGAATGAATGAATGAATGAATGAATGAAGTGTGTGTTTTGCTAGTAGGTAATTTTGCGAGTAAATAGACCTTCCATCGCTGCAGAGCTCGTTCAATGTCAAATGTACACCGTTCAGTCAAATTACTTTCAGGGGGCGCTAAAAGTTAACTGTTAAAGTATGATGTATATATGAAAAATATATAAAGCATGTTGTTTTCTTCCCAGAACTCTCATTATGAAACTTGATTACTATGCAAGGCTAGTACACAGTCAGGCTGTCACAGAAAGAAGAGATATGGAGATGCTGAGAATAATTAACAGCCAGTGACAGGCTGCTTCCTCTGAGCTTTCACTCACAGAGTTTGAGTGGCAACTGGAGCGTGAGGGTCACACTTCTTTACTCTTTCTTTTTCTTCTGTCAGTACACAGAGTTGTTTTGTTGGGGACTCTGGAACATGATAACGCCCAGCAGTCTGCTCTGAAGTCCAAGAGCGTCAGTGTAGCTGTCTGCAATTGAACCTTAAATGTTTACTTCACAATGTCCTGTTTCATGTTGCTATTTTGCAAGTTTTCTTGTCATACTGAGTGTATGAAGCAAGCTGGGGAGTCTGAGGGGTCGTCTTCATACCTTCACACTATCCAATCAAAGCCGCTTCCTCTGCTCAGTACCGAGGTTCAAACAGAGTCCACAGCTGCTTATCAGCTCCTCTACAGGTACTGTCGAGTTGTTTATCGTTGTTATTCTCTCTTTCTCAAAGGGAATAAAAGTAATTGATGGCGAAAGGCCAGCGAGCAACCCCCCGTCCTTCCTCCAGTACTGCGTATCAAGCCATTCCACACCTCTCGTTGTGATGTATAAGGTCCTTGGTTGGAACAAGCGGCAGGGTGATGTTTTATCTTTCAGAAATGTTCCATAACTTATCATTATCAGATCCAATTATAGGTCACCAAATGCACATTGCAATATTGCAGGGGCTCGGAGCTAAAACAAATAAGCAACCCACGGCAGATCTACTCTACCCCTCCTTCTTCTTCCATCTTCTTCTGATTAATAAAGGAAATTAAATTACCGCATAAAACATGTTCATAAAGGGGTCTTGGCTTTAATTATTTCTGCTGGTGCGCTGCAGTCCGAGCACAATAAAGCAGGCAACATGAAGACTTAATTAGAGGCACTGCCATATTTATGGTCGCCCACCCGGCCACTGCCACCTGAGATTTGCTTGATTGCGGTTAGATTTGAAAAGGAAGATGAGAAAGAGAGGGGTTTTGATCTAGCAATTACTTTCTGGCTTTCATTTTGCTAGAGTGAGATCCGATGGTATGTCTCTGACCTCGGTGTCACCTTTGAGCTCTGTGAAGTGTGGCTGCATGCTTAAAGAAGCCAGACTAGTTTGCGGACTTCATATTCAGACTCTCACGAGGGGCAATCAGATTAGCTTTGTCTCGCAATTGAGGGCTTTGCATCTAATCCTGCTAGGAAGCTTGCATAATGAAGTCAGAGGCTACCTATAATATGGACTTAAATTAGGATGGGACCTGTCTATGTGATATGCTTGCTGTAGTGTAGGTGTATAGGGATGTATATACAGTACACTGTCATATGCTGGCCAACCAAGCTGTGCTCTCAACTAACTTTTTTCCAACTTTATTCACTCCGCTGTGCTTCATGTTCTCACCTCATGCCAACAGACCAAACCTGGGTATAGTGTGTGAGTGAGGCATGTCTCTTTGTTAACTAAACGCCCAGCTAATTTACAGGGTTGATTAAAAAAGCTATTGACTTTCCTCGTTACCTCCTTTTGAGTGAGCAATGTAGCTTGGTGAGTTCCTTCAATATAAATCATCTATATGCTTAGCAATTCTTCTAAATCTTCCCTTGCAACAGAACTGCTTTTAAGTAGCTCAGTCATCGATGGAAAAAGTTGCAAGTGCACATGCTTGCACATGCTTAAATAATTAAGAGTGTGTTTGAGAGAGAGAGCGAGAGAGCGAGAGAGAGAGAGAGAGAGAGAGAGCTAGAGAAACAGACTGTGTGTGCATCTGTCTAAGAAAACGTTCTGACGATCTCTTAACGAGATGCCCCCGGTCGGCCTAATCAGAGGTAATTGCAATGAGTCTTACCTGCTGTGGCTCAACCAGCTTGGGGGTGGTTGGTGAGCTGTGCCTGTGTGTCGTTTTGATCCTGTTTCAGCTCTCCCTGGGTGCAGTGTGCATGCCCACACACACGTCTCTGCTTTGTGTCTCACCCTTCCTTTCATCTCTCACCTGCCCACCATGCTACTTCATGAGTGTTTCGCTGCTGTATTTGGGGCGCGCATCAATCCCTGGACCTCTGTTGAGAGGGGATTCAACTGCCAACGGCGGTGACCCGATGATGTTTACGAGTTCTATACCTTGTGAGACGGTGGTGACATTCAGTGTTGTTCCCTAATGGCAAACCACTGCATTGTTTGACCCGTCACATTATTTACAGGTGCGGCTGGATATATGCAGAACCGACGTAGAGCTAGGGTTGATAATTCACATGCAACGTTCAAACGGTACTGTTTGAAACGTTGTCTGCCTACGCTGGACAGTTTGGACAGAGCCATACTTGCTTATCATTCTAGGCATCGTCAAGTTGATGGATTGGAGTCCACCCCACATGGTTTACATGATTGATTAGGAGAAACAGGCAAAATGCCATTGACGGAGAATAGAAGCGCCCTATGTTGTCGTCCCCCAAACTGTCACCCCCATTAATAATTTTACACTGGCACACATCTAAGCAGTTTTTCTGTCTGGACATCCGGAGAACGCTTTTGTCACAGAGAATTGAAGGCAAAGGTCTCAGAGAGAATATGGTCATGCATGTTATTAATGATAATGTTCTCTCACAAGATGAGTGTATTTGAGCAATGAAATAAGATAGATAAGAAATTTACATCTGTAAAGAAAATAAGCCATGCTTGGAAATTTGGATTACAAACAGGTCCTTCTCGTCACCTGCTTCTCAAAATGATACTGCGTTTCCTATGACATAGAGGTATCCCCAACCCACAAAATCAATAATTTGCCAGATAAAACCAAATTACCCATGATTTTCAAAGTGGGAGGGAACCCACAAATGAGAAGGTACTCCTGAATAGGGTGATAAGGGTATGCAAATGATAATTGCGATAATAGCTGGGAACATTTCCCCACCGCTCTACCCCGTGCCTCTGTGCGGTGTTCTCATTGTCCTCATTCATTACGACTTCCCGTGGCTCCGCCTGCCAAACCACAAATCACTGACTCTCTGAGTTTAGCACCACTTAGCACTTATTGTGCTTATTCTGCAGCTTGTTTCAATGGGAGATGGATACACGCAAGGATAAGTGATCTCATGGCACTTCATTCAACGGTTGATTTAAAGAGGGCAGCCAGAGCAGGGTTATTGGACCTGGATGTCCGGTATGAACCACAGCCATAGAGTCAGTGTAACTCTTCATTCCATCAGGGACGTTCGCTTACTCATGGGCGAATTCATGATTTGTCAGAAGTCATAAATATGTGCCTGACACTTGTAATACATTCTTAATGAGACAGCAAGAAAAACATATACTGAATGTTGTGAGAAAAATGTTTGCTCTCTTAAGAGTTTGTCAAGGAAAGAAATTGTAGTTGTTACTCTAGATTCTCTCCTTGTTGCGGCTCCTGAGTATGAAGGGTGTTGTGGAGACCAATAATGTGAATAGTTTTCACAGGTTTTAGAACTTTGGTCATATCTTTTTTTTTGAACTTATGGATCTTCTATATTCTACTCTGAAGGACAAACTCCACTCTATCCGTCCCCATCACTCTTATTCGCTCTCCCTCACTTCTATCAATCTGTCCATCCGTCTCTTTTCTCTCTACTCTGGTGATGAAGTCTTTGTCCCCAGTCATTAACTTCCTTCTGCCCAAACAAAGATGTGTCCCCCTCCTCCCCCTTCCCTCAGACCTCTCCATCACTCTTGTACTTTACTCTGCCCCTATTGGCAATAGGCAGCATGCTCCACACACACGCACGCACGCACACACACACACACACACACACACACACACACACACACACACACACACACACACACACACACACACACAAACACACACACACAAACACACACACATGCACGCACGCACGCACGCACACACACGCAGCCTGTGTCTATCTTTCTGTCCCAGCCAGTGTGGCGGAACACCGTGCTTTGGGCCAACCGGACTCATCCATCACATAGGGGGGAGTCTGTGATGTCAACTCTTCTCCTGTGGAGTGTAACGGGCCGTCACCCTCAACCAGTCCCGGGATAATTTGGGAGGAGGGTTGATGGATGTGGCCTGTAGAAAAGGTCCCGACTCACCCTGACTCAGGGGCAAGATCACAAGTGTACTGTCCTCTACTTTGTAAGTGTCCCATGGTAGACATACTAGAGGAGATGCAGGGGAGAAAAATCTTCTTAACCTCTTTCTGAAGACAACAAGTTTCAACACAATTTTCTTATTTTTTCTACGTTGGCGTAAAGCCATAGTTTGATGTTTTGTACCATATATATTTTTTGCGTTCCACTGTTAAATAAGTCACTGATTTGGGGCAGTTACCATAATCACTCACACTGTTTTCCTATCTTTCCCTGAACGAGCCATGGAGCAGAGAGCGGTCTGATTGCAGAATTACAAGATTGATCAGTTGGCTTAGCCATGGAGGGAGGGAGAGAAGGAAAGAGCAGAGGTTTCAGTGACGAACAGCAGTCATAAGTGGCCCAGACAGGGGGCTCTTTAAAAAGCCATTAGACATGTTTCAAACTCCTTCGGAGATAATACAACAGAGAAGAAAATGTATGATGGAATAAGATGTATCTAATCACATTCCATACCAGGTCCGATTGCATTTGTTAAGTCAACAGTCAAGCAGGGCCCTAGATTGCTTCTCTTACAGGGATCTCAGCCCCCACCACCTTGTATCCACTCCTCATTTTAATCTCGCTGAGTGATTCGGAATGCTGAAACACTGATTTTCATGTCAGGGTGACTGTATACAGGCCCCTCCAGACCTCACAAGAGCCCTTAGTCTGTGTTGGGAGTCATATATCCTCATAGATATGCTATGCTTGCACTGAATTACAGGCAATATGATTGGCCCATTCCACGGCAGTGGGAAGGCTCCACTTATCCTTGACCGAAGCCCGGCTCTCACTAAACTAGTGGCTGCGCGTGTCAGCCTCAACACCATATTCAATCAAACCGACAGTGCTACCTTTACGAAATAAAAAACAAATACCTTCTTCTCTTGTGAAAGGTAAGCACAAAGATTTGTTCAAACTGTGTTAAGTCTATATTTGCTACAACGTTTACATTTTTATTCCATGACACTTATATATCTGTATATATATCTGTGTGTATATATATATATATATATATATATATATATATATATATATATATAACCTAAAGGTCAGTACTAAAGGAACCGCATGCTGTAATGGGCTGCTCCATAGAACCAAGGCCGAGCCTAGGGAGGATTCAGAGTATTCTCTGTATCCAGTGTCAAGCATTTGCACCAGTGAAGAGCCAATTAATGCTGGCACCACTATTTGGTAACAGTATTAAGTGACAGTTCCATTTTTTATGCCGTTCAACCGCAGAGGCACTAGCACTAATCTGGGTCATGCAGCGGCTAGTGAAGTGTGTATTGTGTGATACCGTTTCCACACCTCCCAGTTCTATCCTAATCTCCTGGCTGACGCTAAGTGCCGGCTCTTCCGCGCACCCTCCCGGCCTTGACAGTAACGCATATAATAAGAAATTGTGTGGAAATTGCTTCGCCGCCATCAGAAGCGGAGCAATTTACACCCTGCCCTGGCGTCCCCTGCCTTCTGCTTGACATGAGAGGAAGGGGAGACAGCAAAAACAGTGCGATAGAGAGAGGGGAACAGCGAGAACAAGACAGAGACAACAGCGTTCATATCACACCTTTTTGCCGCATTTTTCTACGCTGATGTAGTCACAAGCCGATTTGGAGCGATAACGAGGGGGTAGGTTGTTTTCCAGGGACCATGACAGCCGCTATCGCCAATCAGCACCTTTATCTCTCAGCACCACTCATCCTCTGTTTTCTTTTGTTTCCATCCCCTGTTCGACAGATTTCCCAGTATTCACACCTGGGTGTGAAATGACCTCAATCATGTTGCTAACAGTCTACAGCCTGCAGATTGTCCCTTGATTATAAGCATATGTTATTCTTCTCATCATGCTTTGGGTGTATCAGGCTGACAGCAGACATGCCATGGTGAAGTGCAGCCTTGTGTTCTTGACCCTCTGTAGATCAACCCGAATGCAGCTGTCACTCGACACAATGTTTTGCAATTGTCTACTCAGTCACCATGTACCCGTGAAATAACGATTATGTTGCGGACTGTTAGGAGCAATCCCCATGATGGGTTCTGAGTAAACACAAGCCCCTTGAAGAAGCTGAGGGGAATAATAATGGAAGGAAATAATTCTGGGAAAATGAGAGGAGCTTTGTAGAATACTAACCAAAACCGGAGAGAAAGACCAACACATATCCCCATGCACACTACGCTCACAAACATGCATAAACATGCACATACATTATGCATATAAGTAAACATTGCGTGTTGCAGTTTAACTCATATTGGCAGGTAGATAATACATATGCAGTGGTGGTCCCTCAGGGCCTTCAAGGCCTTCAAAGAAGGCCCAAAGCTTTTTAAAAGAATGCACATTTAATTTGAGAAACTTTTTGTTTTTGTAAAAAATATAAACTGTTCTTTAATAAAATAAAATAAAAAACCTTAAAATAGGTCTAGAAATGTGTATTTATAATGTACTACTATTTTCATCGTAAACCAGCCGTCTATTTGGAACAGCAGAGAAAGGGTTAACATGTAAAGCTATTCACGATTTTGACATACGTCTCTGTTCTCAGGGTTTTCTGTGGCCTGGTTGCAGGTCCTGATCAAACAAACTGTATGCTGCATTAACAAAGAGTAACAATAAAACCAATCAACACATTTTGTGGTGGGTGGGAATAGAATTAGCAAATCTTTAGTTTCCTTTTCGGCCTTCTAGATGGATTTGGGTGATGTCATCGTTTGTCATTTGGCGCTCTGTTCATCAGTTCTGTCGGCAAATTACGTTACTCAAGGCCCAGTTCTAGACCCGTGGCCCACTCCTGCGTATATGCAGGCACACACACACTATTTGTCCCCGTTGGATTCCCGTCCCTGTCTGGTGATCTACAGAGCCTGACACTGGGACGAACGGAGATCACCTGCGTTAGTGGTCTGTCTGTCAGCCTGTGAGGCATTTCTCCCACACACGGATGGGATTTCCAACAAGCAGCTCTGAAGACCTTTGAAAGCCTGCCTGAATCTCTGGGCGCCCTCAGAACGCCTAATAAGACAAGGCAGGTTCAAGCTCCGAGAAACAAGCAAAACATTAGCCGTCAACATGTGAGGGCAGATGGATAAAGAAATCTCCTGTAGACAGAAGCAGAGCCTCTGAACAAATCCTCCTCGAAGAGAAGCAGAGGAGGAGAACATCTTTGTGCAGATAAAAGTGGTAGTGTAATCACCCAGTTGTTTATATCTCTCCCGGAGGCCCGCCGAAAACAGCTGCTGCTTTAAACATGAACAGATAGCAGACAGAAGGCAGGGATGAAGGCTAGAGAATGAAAGATCCTCAGAAAAAAACGGGGACAAACACACACACAGTTTGTCTTCTCTCGCAGGACATGTGATGATAGAGATGGAAAGGGCTTTCTATTGACTGCAACTCCGCCGGCTTTGGAGCCCCATAAAAGAGTCTCGGAGGAGTCCAGTCGTCAGAAAGGCCTGGTACCGCCTTGACGGCCGGTGTGAACTGTCTGTCTCTTGGAGCCATTGCCAGACACAGACAAGATATTAATCTCCAGTTGACGAGTCTGAGCTTTCAGTCTCTTATAACAGTGACCCCGGGAATTCTCTGGCAGCCTCTAAACGTCTGCAGCCTCCCTGTCCTTTATCTCTCCACCTTCCCTCTCTAGACATCTGTCTCCGAGACCTCCTTTTCCCCTTTTCCTTTGTTCACACAGACACACACAGAGGGTGTTACTTGTGCAAACTCGTAATGCACAGACAAAGGCAAAGCAGCGTACATTTTTTTTTAAAATGTACTGCAGTTGATATTCTAAACAGCATTCCAAGTATCCCACAATGGCGTAGCTCATCTTGGATTTAAGGCAGAATGGATATTATAACACCGTATCCTGTGTATTTTGAATCAGCAAAACAACAACAGCAGCTTTTGATCAACAGCTTTGAGAGGTGGAGAGACTGTGGATATGCAGAGAGAATGCCTTAGCCAATTCAACATGACAGTGGTGGTGGTGGTGGTGATGGTGGTGGTGGTGGGGGTGGCGGGGGCAGCTGTCCCTCATATCAGGCTCTATGAGTCCCCACTGTACATTATGGGAAGGTTTATGTTGTAGCCCCTGGCGTTAACCAAGAGGACCCAAACACACAGGATCACAGCGTACATACAGAAATTAGAAAGACTAAGTCCGCATTGCTATTGTCTTGAGATTCGATTGGCTATTGTTCTGCTGCTGCTTTTGTGTTTCTAAGATGCACAGTTCCAGGGTTGCTTCTGTTTGTTAAACTGAACTGCTCCAAATGAAAAAATTCTGCCTACCACTTGTCACTGCAGAAAGAGATTCTAGTGTAAGTTTGTTATGTTATGAACAACTAGTTGAACACTATTATATTACTGAATATTATGGGAAAACGACTACCCTTCCCTTCCCCTCTCTTTCTATAGTAATTCACTCCCAGCAATATCAGCAGGGGGCACCATCATCCCGGAAGAGCAACAGGGAAGGGCGTTTTTCCTGATCAGCTAGCTGTCTTGGAGGTCAAGGGATTAAAGATGGTTTGAGAGACAAGCTCTTAAACAGAATTAACAAATGAAGTGGCTGCATGTGCATGTGTGACAGAAATATACATTGTGTGTGTATGTGTGTGTGTTTGTATTTCTGACCTTGACCTGCTATTACAAGTCAGAAGTTTAAGGGCCAAATTTGGGCAGCCTATGGGATGTTTCAGACTGAGTTGTTGTTCAGATGAGAGGGAACTGTCACAGTGAAGGCTTGGTCACCAAAAAATAACAAATGCTTCTCTGATACAGTGAAGGCTAGTCTTTGTGTTCAAAGCCATAACAAAATCAATGTATACATGGTTTTATAGGTGTCTTTAATAAAGTATACATGTCTATTTGAATACCGGGAAGTGACAAATGTGTTACCCCTTGACCAATGAAACAATTTTACGTTGTTTAGACCTATATACTTGTGTCTACCTTGTCAACTAATCAGAACTTACTATGTTGTTGGAGTGAACTCACTCTAGTAATTTAATTAGCTGTTTTCCAAATAAACTTGACAATATCCATTGCAAATGTCACAGACCTCTAGTCCTATGATAATGCAATTGTAATGAACTAAGGTCCTGACACTGGTGCTGAAATTGCCATCTGCCATACAAGTACTGAATGGTTACATTATTATCATTATAATAACAATAGTGTGTCCATTTTAATTGCCTGAATTGCACGACTTATCATATTTTAGACAGCATTTTGGTGTAAGGGAAGGTATAAAGAACCAGGTAGTTATTGGATTATATTGAACACAAAATGTTCTATAATGCATGCGAGCGCACTCATCGAGGCAGACAGGGCAATGAGGTCCAGCCGGCAACATTTTGCTGGACTTCTGATGCCTTTGTGTTCACATCTTTCTCCTCCTTGGTGGGATTTTAAAACGAGAATGCAAATGGTCCTTAAAAGAGGATTGGAACTGAATGCCGGCATCACCCTTTCTCAGTTTTAATTTTGTTTTTGTTTTATGAGACACCTGTCTAATAAACACTGACACCATTGTTATTTTGTTAGAGATTATTTTCAACTGGGGTAACCCCTTTATTTTACAGTCCCATAACTACCAGGTTATTCCCAGGAGATAAGAAGGTAACAAAAATAAAGTACTCGGAAACTACTGATGGAAAGTGGTAATAGGCTTTTTAGTAATCACATTCCCATTTAGTGAAAGGAAAGGGCAATTATGTTGTTATGTAGTAATACTTAGTAATAACTATAAATGCATTGATGTACCCGTTTCTATCTTGTTACTGTTTCAATTCTTCAGCAGCAACATGGCGTTTCTCTGTACTTGTGGGGTAAAAATTAAGTAATTACTAAAAACGTACTACCACTTTCCATCAGTAGTTTCCGAGTACTTTATTTTTGTCACCTTCTTATTTCCTGGTAATAACCTGGTAGTTAGGTGACTGCAAAATAAAGGGTTACCGAAAAATGGCACTTGGAAAAACATTATTTCCCTTCCCTTCTCATACATTGTGACTAACTCTGACTTGGTTATGCACTGTGTCAAGTCTTTTGAGATACAAAGGGGAGGTGGTAGCCTGGGCACGTCGATGGCATTCCATTCAATGTGTCCGTCACATCAATGACATATTGCTATAACCACAGCAATATATTCTATAGAGGTGTTACAGCAAGTATAACCATCGTTTGGTGGTATTCTATACTTTATGGAAATGCCTTTAGGGAAGGCCCCCTATCTCATCATCTGTGTATGATGTTTATGTGGATGGGAGGAGGAGGAAGATTTCTGTGTGAGACATATCCTCCCCATAGAACCGTCCCACACAAAAGACAGAATGTCACCAATCTCCGCCAGACATCAGAAAGCAGAACTCAGACCACCGGCACCCTGACCTACCTGTTTTAACAAAACTTCAGGTCCTACCATTCAGGCAAACACTATCACAATCTCCAAGCATCGGTGTGGTGGCAGCCTGCATACAGGTGTTTTGGGTGTCGTAACATCCTCACCGTGGCAGAGGGTTCAGCTTCTGGCATCTTTTGGACAGTCGGAAGAGCGTGGCGAGTTAATGAGCTCCCTGACAGAGGGTCTGGAGCTAACATGGACACTCTCCTCCTTCCTACTAAAGGTCAGGAAAATGCCAACTGTGCACTGAAGACCTGAAGGAAGAGAGGGCCAGAGGTATGCAGAGTGATTGGTTCTGTTTGTCACAATATTACAAGGATTGAGTAGGCATCTATTCAGTCACTTCTTACAATTATTTGAATGGTTTGTTTTCTTTAAGTGCTTCTTTCAAGGACGTTCTACAACCTTTTGCTTTACAAAAGGATGCTTTTCTCTAATGATGAAAAACCAAGATGTGTGGGTCAACTATAGAAAGGAATGTAATAGGTACTTTGAGCAAAAACAAACAGATTATCTTGAATTGACAGAATTCTACAGAATTCAAAAACAACTTTATTTAACAGAGACAATACCCAATTGTCAATAGTTCAGCTGTGATCATGCACACTTTGCATGTCCCCACAGCCATGCACAAACACACACACTAATAAACGCACATAGACACAAGCACACTCACACCAGTGCCTCTACCATGCACGCTAACTGGCAGTGGAACAATTAGACTGTATGACAGTGCATCAAATGCCTGCCGTTGATCAAAGGCTTAAGAAACGTAGGGGGTTCCCTTCCCCCCTATTCTTCCTGGTGATGCAATGACAGCCCATTGAAGCACACAGGCCTGCCGGCCACATCACAGAAGCACCCCCTCCATGCCTGAGCCTTGACAGCCACCGCTACGAAATAGTGACTCCTCACAGTGCCAGGTGATACAATCAAGGTCTCCTAAATCACAAATGCATTTGTTTTCTGATATCTGTCAATGGTGACTAATTTTAACATTTCACTTTTATGCACGTACACACGGCCAGTGGGGGGCTGATACATTTAAAATCATTGATACAACACGGATCGACAGTTCTGACCCATCAATATATTAAGCATGGCTGTGCTCAGAACACACAGAGCCTAATTTTTCATTTTTTAGTAATATTACCTTCTAACCATGGGTATACTTTAGCTTTAAGCTGGATAGTTGCTTTGCCCCTAGTTTAAAGCTGCTCTATGTAACTATCAGTTGGAGGTGATTTTGGTGCTCCCTACCATTTGTTTGGTGTAAATCTTTTCCATAGCTGCAAAAAAACTTGCATTTGTATGCATTGGGCATTTGTATTTGCTATAGGCCGATCAACGACCTAAAATAAATCACTTCCTGATTTAGTGACGCACTTCCGTGAACCGTAAAGCAATTAATCACAGTTTTGCGGGAGATCGTACCTGGTGGCAGACCAAATCTACATGAAATATTGAGACTTCAAGAGCAGTGATCTGAACCCATTTTTTCGTTCTCCCATAAATGTGCAATCCGAAATAATGTAATGATCATACATTCATACAAAATAGTTACCGAGAGCAGCTTTAAGGAGAGCGATTCTTGAAAGAAAGCTTTTTATCGAGTTCTGACTTAAGCCAATATGTGGAAGGACAAGCAAGTTAGCATTCCCTGATGAAAGTTGTTGGTCAGATTAATTGTTACATTTTTCAGTGTGCTACACATTTTGTGTTATCTGTTTTCGTGCTTTTTCTCTCCCCATGTAGCCCTAATCATATTATTGTGTAGTAGTGCCACAAGATAGAGGCAAGGTGCGAAATACAATTTTTACTCAAGTGTACCTTGACTTCTGAAAAGCCTAATAACATATTTTCATGATTGGATAGAGAGGTTTTACTTAATACATTTTTGAACTCCTTGAGGCTGGATGACTGATGGGAGAACACTGCTCTGATTTTGAACAAAAATATCCTGATCTAAAAGGAAACTCCATTAAGGCAAGGTGAGAGGACAATGTTTTGTGGGATACAAAAGAACAACTACAGATTTCTCCATTAAAGCCATTAACAGAACCTGTGCAAGCTGTGTCTCTTTTTCCCTAGAACATTTCTATTGGCTGTGTTATTACTCTTGTTTTATAAGAAAAAAATATGGTAACCTCAGACCTGCACAAAAAAGCACACTATACCCAAGTTTAGGTTGAAAAGGCCCAACACTAATGGACACACTAATGGGTCTGTGGACTGTACACCTTCTCCATTATCTCCCTTTTTATCTTCATGCGCTTCTATCTACTACCACTTTCACTTTTACTTTTACTTTTCCACAAGAGATATGTCCATTAAAGGTTTTACCTGAAGCACTGATCAACATTCAAGGTATAAAGAAGGAGAGCGGGTATTCAAAAACGTGCTTTGGATGCGGCACCAGTAAATCTAAGAGGTGGAGAGGTCTCTATTTTGTAAATATGCTTCTGCCTCGCTTCTCTGCAATGCTCCTGTTATTTTTAGGTTAGTCGTGCTTTCCCTCATCCCCAGGCCTGCTGTACTCTGGGCAGGTTATGGTCGCTTGCCTAATTAGTGTGGTTCCACCTGAAGCAGCCAGGGCATCGGGCCACATATGAGCTGTCAAGATCACACCCTTGCGCGTTGTGCAACAGAGCATCGCCTGTTTGTACAGAACCCAGACGACACCATCACAGTGTGGATGTTATTAATACACCAGCAGACATTCAAACGTGTGATTCAAACATTGGTGTTTTTTGTGCTATTGATTCTAAACGCCTCCCACACCAGGGCTATATGGAAATAAATGCTACTAACCATTTAATAAAAGGTTTCTGCTAGATTAGCATCTTTTCTTTGTGAGCCTGCTGGGGAGAAAGGTGGTGCCTTCAGGTTGATTGAGGGCGGCAGGAAGCTGACTGTGAAATTGATATATGACGGAACAGATCAGAGCTGCTCGAAGATTCGTCAGAATTGAGACCTGTCAGAACTCATGGATTACAGCAGGTGCTACGGTGCGTCCACTGTCTGCCGGACAAAATGAAGATGTCTCTTACCTTTCGGTGATGCCTGTGTCTGTCTGTGTGTGTGTGTGTGTGTGTGTGTGTGTGTGTGTGTGTGTGTGTGTGTGTGTGTGTGTGTGTGTGTGTGTGTGTGTGTGTGTGCGCGCGCGCATGCCAATTCTCTTTAGTCAGGCAAAATATATAAACACTTTCCTTGTATAAGTGTAAGTGGTGAGCAGAGGCTGTGTGCGTGCCTTTCTCATACTATGAACAGTGTATCATGCTCTGTCAACTCATGTTTAGGCTTAATTTTTAAGTACATCATTGTCTCGTCTGATGATTCTCTGCATTTTCACTTCAATATCTTAATCTGTTGCGTAGCCTCCACCTTTGACTATCTTTTCCTTGCCCCTCACACTAACTCTTTTTCATATCTTTTTTTTGTCCAGAACACTCAGGCTCATGCATCCCTGAGGAGAGTGTGTGTGACCACATCTGATGTGCCAATATAACAATGCAGATCCAGCACACAGCCCATAAGCCTTTCAAATGTGCAAGGCTTTGCATCATACTCGACCGCTTATGTGGTCACGTCGGGCAATTCATAGGTGAGGTAAATATGGAATATTGGATTTGGCGGGATGGGGAAAAATGTATACTGGGAAACAGACGTTTTATTTTGAAAGATCAGATTTTTTCTTGTTGGCAGACACTACAGCAACCTATGAAACTTTAATTCAATGTATGTGTTCATTGAATTAATCAAGGTTTCTTTCTTTCTTTCTTTCTTTCTTTCTTTCTTTCTTTCTTTCTTTCTTTCTTTCTTTCTTTCTTTCTTTCTTTCTTTCTTTCTTTCTTTCTTTCTTTCTTTCTTTCTTTCTTTCTTTCTTTCTTTCTTTCTTTCTTTCTTTCTTTCTTTCTTTCTTTCTTTCTTTCTTTCTTTCTTTCTTTCTTTCTTTCTTTCTTTCTTTCTGTCTTTCTTTCTGTCTTCCTATCCAGTGACCTCTGTGTGTTTATGCCACATCATCTCAGCCTCCCTGGACTGATACTGTAGGTCATTCACTGTTCACCATGCTGTCTTTCCCCTTTCACACCCGTTTCAATAGTGTCAGATGGCACTCTGATACAATATGGAAGAGACTGTTGACATTTCAAACTGGTCACTCTCCGTTTATCATTCACATGCGGACAGATACAAGTATTTGCGTGCATACCACACGCTCTGAGCCGTAGAGAGGGACCAGTCTAACCACTCCACCGAAGTTTGTTTCATGCTCGGCTGGGAAGGAACATAGATAGGCTCCCTGTTGAATTGGTGCGGAGCGGGAGTGTATCAACTGAAAGAAAATGAAAAGAAAGAGAATATTTTAGAGGGAGGTGGAGAAAGGAGAGCAGAGAAAAGAGTCAGTCCTGGAGGAAAAGCTTGCAGACTGACAGGTTGACTGTTGGAGTCTGGGGAGGGACAAACCAAAGAGCTAACAGGCTTGTGATGTCGTACAAGAGGTCACTGCATGCACTGAAACATGAACCACCCACTCATCTCTTTCTCTGTCTCTGTTTCACTCTCTTCAACTCACTCACTTTTTACTGGACTACTGCTATGTGCATACAAAGTCATGCATACCTTTGAACCTGATTGAGACATGAAAGAACATTTTCTCTTATGCAAAAATGTATCATATCAGCTACCTCATCTACCTGGAAATCAACAGTCATAGTTGGATATGTATGGAGACCAATGATGGAATTGCAGCAATGACAGATGACAGCATTCATCTTTTTTTTCTTATAGCCAAAGATCAGTAAAAGCCCAATTTTCACCTTTCACCTCTTGAAATGTATAGTCTAAGAAGTAGCTTGAACATTTTTACCATAAATTACTTTACAAGAATATCAAGCCTGAGGTAGAGTCTGGTATTGCCTACGAAAGTACTCACAAACACAAAAAAACACGAATATCAAAAAATGCAGGACAGAGAAGAAGCCAGTATTTAAAATCAGAGTCCACTCACTGCAATCTCTCTTCCTTCCTTCTCTTCCGTTTTTATTTATTACTATGCAGAACAACCTTTCCATCCAGATGGGATCCTGGTAAAGATGAAATTGAATCGAAATATTGATCCTCACAATAAACATCATGTTGTGCATGATGGCAGTATATGGACTGTACTAAAGTCTGGTGATCCCTCATCTAAACTAGTGCCTGTAAGATGGAAGAGAGATAGAGTAGAAGGCTCAGTTCTGATTCAATTCAATATTTTCACGCATTCGTGAGAATAATAGAGCTGTCACACCAAGCTTTTTCCTTTTGCATCGGATTTGCAAAATGCGGTGTGAAGAGAGACAGAATATTTGAGATATTTTATAACACCCAAGCGCACACACACTATCTCTCTCTCTCTCTCTCTCTCTCTCTCTCTCTCTCTCTCTCTCTCTCTCTCTCTCTCTCTCTCTCTCTCTCTCTCTCTCTCTCTCTCTCTCTCTCTCTCTCTCTCTCTCTCTCTCTCTCTCTCTCTCTCTCTCTCTCTCTCTCTCTCTCTCTCTCTCTCTCTCTCTCACCTCACACACACAAACTATCCACCACACTCATACACACATACTCACACACAGACACATACAACCCTCCCAGTATGATGGTATACTTTTCTAACCTCTTGTGTAAGAGTTGTGAGGACAGCGCCTTAGACAAGGCTCCGAGTTCCAATTAAAAGAACAGAAGGTAGCGGTGAGGAAAAGCTGTGCTTCCCTGCAGAGAAACAGCCGTCAACAGAATATTAAAGGGTACTGTATTTCTTTCTTAGCGCAAATTAAACTGTTTTGGTTTGATGTAGTCCTGCTTGTGGCTTATCCAAAATATTACCCCAGGCCAAGAGTGTTGTGGGATTCTCATAGGTAGAAAATACATGATGAAGTTGATATTCAAGAAAACAGGGTTTAATCATGTGTTACAAATCCCCCTGTGACAAGTGATATCAGTGCATTTTAATGAAATCTTACTTACCACAAGCTATGCTATTTACCTCAATCCAGCATTGGCATTTCATGAAAACCTTTAAACCTGAGCAAAGCAAACATCATGCAAGAATTGAAAGCAGCAAAGGAGCAATGGTAATACCAATGATAGCCAACCAAAATAGGTTAATTGAAAAGATATCTTATTATAGAATAATTGAAACATGGTTTCTCAATATTGGAACTCAGAAAGCAGTAGAGTCAGAGATGAACAAATAATACTAAGTAATGTAAAGTGGGTGTTTTAGGTGTCTGACGTGTAACATTACAACGATAATTGATGTGGGATAAGTGCTGCGGCTCACTCT
The DNA here is from genome assembly GCA_017639675.1 of Aplochiton taeniatus. Taxonomy (NCBI): domain Eukaryota; kingdom Metazoa; phylum Chordata; class Actinopteri; order Galaxiiformes; family Galaxiidae; genus Aplochiton; species Aplochiton taeniatus. The sequence goes on along the minus strand of CM030173.1, from coordinate 9,573,870 downwards.
ATTATAATCTTTCCCGAATTTGAAAAGCAAAACTGATCTTACATCAGCATAACTTGTCTAACATAACATAATTTCAACTTGCCCTATTCTCACTTTCGACTAATGCTATGCGTCATCAATTTGGTTACTTGGTGAGCGGGCGAGAACAGCATGGACTGATATTGATTATGGGTCGTGGCAAGACACTCTAAAACACACATCTAGTGCCGTCATTTCCATAACTTGAAGGTGGATGGGTTTTAGTTGTTTAACAGCTGTTTAAAGCCATGACAAAAATGTCTCTTTGGGCTCAGATGATTTTGTCTGCTAATTGAGTTCTACCTGATAAATGATGTACACCTGTTAAATCTATCATTAAAAGAAGAACCACTCTTGTCTTGTGCCCCTGCTAAGTTTAGTCACCCTGGAGAAAATGCATCAGCAATCAGTTAGAATTACATCGATGTTAGCCTCTACATATCCCATAAAAGCAAAAAAGAATACATAACTCCAAGAAACCTGTTTTCATGGATATTTTCACCTCCGGCTCTGGCAACCTCTGACCAGCCAATACAGAGGCAATGTATCTCTCCTGGAGCATGCTGGGAATAATCAGGAGCCCAAAAGCCTTATGTGAGGAGGACATTAATAAACAGAGGCTGCCATGCAGCACTGCAATGCTGATGGGCTCACATTAACAGAGCAAGGAAGCTAATGTTGTGTGCAAGGAACGATGGCACACTTGATTTAGTGCTACAGCCAATGAGCTCGGAGAGGACAATGGATCACAGGGCGGTGAGGGAGAGAGGTGTTTGCTAGCCTTTATTTCCTGGGGGGAAATGACAGAAAAGCAGTTGAGACTGTGCTGTGATGAAAAAAGAGAGGCTTCTTGAAGGCTTAGGTTAGATTTAAGGGCTGTAACAGATTCTGTAGGGCTGCGACACAAACACTTTGCACAATTTTCCTAGTTGCATGCCTTCTCCAAATCTTACTGGATAGTAGATCTAGTTTCCTTTAAATCTTTGTACTTTCTTAAATGCTAAAACAACATTCAGGCCATTCTAACAGACACACACACACACACACACACACACACACACACACACACACAAGGCTCTCTGTCTAATCATAACAAATCAGCTGTCTGTCTAAATGCCAGGTCATTAGTATAGTGGGCTCTGCTCGTCTAATTAGTCAAGTGAAACAAAGCCTAGGTTGAAATTTTTTTTGTACACTTTTTCATCTCAAATCAAGGGTGGGGTAGGTGCGGGGGCACACGTAAATATCAACAGCAGACCTAATTTTTGAGACTTTATTGTCCTAACTTCATTGAGAGACCGCAATCAAATATATGCACTAACTCTGGGGGAGATAGCTATTAATATTACATGCAAAGGGGTCCTCATCCACCTGACAAATATATCCAATACACACTTGCCCCTGCATGCAAATTCTCCATTCTTTTTCATTTCTAGTTTAAACTTCACTTGTTTGTTACTCTACGATGATTAAGGCTTTCTATGATGGCTGATTATGAACTATGATATATTTGTTCAAGACATGTCGACACACAAACTGAAAAAGATTGATGAAAACTGTAGCGTCCAAGTTTGCGTGTCAACAAGAAAAGAATGACACTAGGGGGCAGCCTTGTACAACACTCATTAACAGCCACAACCTGATGGGCCGCCAGTGTTGTCTTCTTCTTTCAGAGACCAACAACTAGAAGGGTTAGACATTGCATGATCAAGCATCCTTGGTCCTTTGGAATTATAGAACTAGGCCCTGAGAACTATGTTCAATAATCCACACTGCGTGATTGCGCACAGACATGCCTATCTAAGACAGCATGCACGTTTACATTGAGAAACACACACACACACACACACACACACACACACACACACACACACACACACACACACACACACACACACACACACACACACACACACACACACACACAGAGAGACTGTGAATATCGTATTGCAGAATATTTCGCCAGTGGGCAGATTGCTCTAAATTGTAATGAGATATAGTACTTAATGGATGTGTGTGGATTCAAATTAAATAAGACGAAGAATAAAGAATGGTGAAAAAAGGGGAAATACAGTAAGAAATTAAACACATTGTGTGAGTGTGTGTGTGTGTGTGTGTCTGTACAAGTGCATGTGTGTCCTTTGAATCATCTCCCCAATACCCTGGCTCTCTTCCACTGCATCTTATTGCATGCACAACCATCCCCACATCAAAGTGAACGGTGCCTGCAAGGACATATTTAAAAATCAATGCAGTTTTGAATGTAAAATATTTATATCATGCACAGTACTCTCAAGATGTGCAGATTCAATAACAGATATCAAATAGACCCATGGTGGAAATTTCTTCCTGAGATCCGATGTTCACAGGACGGATGCAGTGGTTGAATTGTTCCAGTTCCAGTAAATCAAAACGCTGCAAGTTCAGCATAGGTCATCCCTTGTTACAGGCCACCTATCAGGTACAATTTGTCTCGTGATCACATGAGTGAACTCTCAACATTTCAAGGGCCTAAGTCTTCAAAGGAACAGGGAGGGCGGAAGGCAGTGAGATGGATTCTATAACTCAGACAGGACAAAAGGTTAGAACATAAGAAAATACAGAAAATACCATTCGTTTTTTCCGACTAGTGCTCTATTAAATCAAACCATTTATATGTCTATTGCACTGACTGGTAAGGTTGTTCCAATCGCCCAATTTACATTTAAATATTATTTTCTCAAGAATTTATTGTATTTAATAGTCTACTTCAAATCGAGCATTTTAGTTTGGTTTTATTCAACTTTGAAAGGGCTGTTGACCTGGATCTGTACCGCAACTGTAAATAGGGCACTTTTCTGTGTTGCTTGATGGAATTAGCCAAGAGAAAACAGCGTGGGCAGACCGTCTATTAAATGACTAGACCAGTCTGACTCACATAGCACTGTCCACCAGCAACTGTAATGGACCTTTTCTAGGGAAGTTGTTAGGTAAAGAACGCAGTTGAATGTCCTTCCACCTCAATGTCCAGTTCTGTGGAAAGAACACAGACAGTATTCAAAAAAATCTGGTTGATACTTTTCCTGCTTTCAAGACTTTGCATAGCATCCATCTTAGAGGTCTCTGAAAAAAGTGAATAACTTAGAAAACTAGAAGGGTCTCGAGAAAGGAATTTATTTTCAAGTTGATTGTGCACACATACCGATTTTATTTGTTGTGTTTCCACCTCAGCTGTATTGGGATCATTTTATTTTGTATTGGTTCTCGTGTTAGGGGTTGTTTTTTTCCTATGAGTGTTGGCTTTCTATTGAGTCATGGAGCTTTTTGTGAGAGCCAAACGTAACAAATAAATGTATACCGATGCAAACATTTTTGCAATATAACTGTCTAATATTACATTACATTAATGGGGGCGGTCATACGGCATTGTACTTGTGATCAATGCTTTTGTGTGGTCACAATGGCCCAGCAAATTATATGGTAAGCAGAAATACATTCAAAAAAAAGAAAGTATGAACTGAACATGCTATTCTATGAAGGTTTAACAAAATTGTGTTTCAGATGTCTACAGTTGGTATATCCATCTATAGTTGATATACTTAAGTGTTCAGAATGCATACTTGAAATGAACTCTAAATCTGTACCCCGGGTGGTTGACTGTACAGATGTGAATCCCTCCTCTTTATCTTACAAGGTTGCATTAACTTGCTATTTGGCAGCCACTGGCTAAGCGCAAACAATCCAGGACTCGATAGGAAGTAAATAGCCTGAGCCATGACCCAGGCGGTAGGATTGGAAAGTAGGATATCTGTCTGTCAACGCCCTTCCATTTGGAAATGTGTCAGAGCTCATTACCATAGCTGTCACTCCATTATTTGGAGTTCAAGACAGTGACTCACTTTGTGCCTCAATGATTGGCGTTTACTGAACAAACATAATCAACCAGTGGAACTACTTAAAAATCACCTTTACTTCCCAACTCAGTACATCAGAAGTTGGGGCTTGCATATTACACTTTATCCTTCTTTTCACGGCTCTTTACCGTAGTTAAGGTTGTCTTCATGTTCACACAGATGCAAATTCAGCCTGTTGCACATCATATTAATGTAATTAAAACATCTGAAACGGTAGAAATGATTCCAGATGCCATACCCAGGGAGGGATTTATTAGTACAGCCCCAGACAGACAGGTTATATCACACACCTCAAACGGTGACAACGTCATTACTGCTGAGGAAGAGATAGACAGGCCAATAGAATAGTGCCAAATGTAAAGGGGTTTGCAGATATTTTTGCTTGAATCTGCTTGGAATCACCTGTCTGCCCTTTTGAATGGGGATATGAATACAGCATTTGGCCGGGTCAGCATAGAGGGAGAATTGCCCATGCGGTTAAACGCGTTTGAGATCAGGATCCCCACAGATTAACATGTGTACACACAAGGTCCACTTGAGTTTACGACTCAATCAAGACCCAACGAAATGGAAGACCTGACAGCTTTGCAGTTGCAGGGGTTTTGACGGAATTACAGGTCCAGCAACACACAGCCGGTGCTCGTGGGGTATGTGTGTGTTGGGGGGTGGTGGTGCGGGGTGTGTCGTGGGGTGGGGGTGGGGGGGTGGGTGGGGGGGGGTGGTGGTTGGGGGGGGGGGTGAGAGGGTGTAAGAGAGAGTTTGTGAGTGAAGTCATATAAAAAGGAATACCGGTTGTTGAGATGTATTGGCGTATTTAAGTTCCTTATGATCGCTTAAGTTATGCAATTAACTGGAATTAAGTGGCCTATTGATAATTGCTAAAAATGTCGCCATTACTTCATGGGCATATTAAGTAATGAGGAGGAACAGTTTGGGCTGAACATGATCTTGTTTTTTTTAGGATTAGTGAATAGCCTTGAGACAGTTTAGCTTTGATTCAATAGTATCACTTGCATGTCAGTGCTGTACGTATGCATTTGAGAGAGAGAGAGAGAGAGAGAGAGAGAGAGAGAGAGAGAGAGAGAGAGAGAGGGAGAGAGAGAAATTGGGGCTGGATTAGAAGTTAAAAATCCAACGTTTACAGTATAATGAAGTGGGGTCAGATGTCAGATGCAACGTATGCCTCCCACCTAATTTTCACTTTTCGCTTTAATAGAGTGCCTGCACCATTATTTTGCTGACCCCGACTCTGACTTACCACAGAAGCTTAAATTACAGAATAAATCTTTGCTGGAGGAGAGGGCAACAGTGTGTGTGTTTGTCTGTGTGTCTGCATGCGTGCGTGCGTTTATGTGTTATCACAACATTGCTGGTAGGTGTGTATGAGCAAAGCAGTTTACATGCAAGATACATGCGTTACAAAACACATGCGTACAGCACAGCTATAAAATCCGCCATTAAACAGGCAAAAACGTGGTTGTTACTCCACTGTATACCATATAGTCACACAGTAGGGCACAGAGTAACACCATCTTCTTTCTCTTGCTGTTTATTGGTTCTGCTGCTGACGGCTTTTAATTATTCAGCTATATAAAATACTGTGGAGACAGGGCGTGCCAGTTGAGAAACCCTTCTGGCTGCTTCAAAAGGCAATAGCCTGGCCCTCTGAGGTTCCTTTCACTTAACATCAGTCACAAGTTATCCATGTTTGGTCCTTCATAAGCATTGCTTAAATGGTACGGGGCTCCCAAGTGATGCTTGTCATGGCAAGTGTGTTGCATTTGAAATAGCTTTCATGTCTAAGGTGACCTTTAGAACTAATAGAACTGACTCATACCTTTAGTCATAAAGGTTGATGCTACGCGTCATCAGAAAATTATGATATATTTTTTATTTGATGCAGATTTTGATGTAACATTTATGTCATGTCCTTTTTAGAGTATTATTCAATAATAGCGTTATGTACGTGGTCAGTTAACATTAGCAAACAGTAGCCTACATTGCCAATAATCCAGCTCCACTTTCCCTTCAAACTGCAGCAAAATAGGATAAGCTAAGAAGTTCGTTTTTTCCCACTCTTTACTTGACTATCATGTATAGTCGATATTGCATCATTAATGAGTGTACGAGCGAAATTTGGGCATCCTAACAGATGTTCAACTCTGAGCTGTTGTTCAGATGTGAGGAAAGGGTCAGAGTGAAGGCCAGAGCACCAAAGGCACAACATGTGCTGCTCTGCGACACAGAAGGCTAGTGTTTTGTCTGTTCTTAACTGTTGCAGAACAATAGTTGACACGTGTCCGTTTCAACATTGGAAGGTAACACGTGTTGCCCCTTGCCCAATGGAATGATTTATTTAGTTTAGAGCGATATACTTGTTTCAATCTTGTCAACAAATCAGAACTTACAGTGTCGTTAGACTGAACTGACTGTAGTAATTATCTTTGTACAGACGCTCTTTTTGCTCATTAATACTTTGATAATTGTTAAATGTCTTAGCTCCTTTTATTGGTTATTTTCTGTGAAGAAGTGAATCTATCCATGACATAAGGTCACTGCTAACTAGTTAACATGAAGGGCATAGACCTAAACTAAAATGACTACAGCTTCGTAGTCGAGCAGCAAACAGCAGAAGCTATAGGTTTTTTCATCTTGATTATAAAGTAGTCAGTAGCTACTAGCTAGCATCCAATGCCATCCATACATTTTCACCATCTTTCTTCTATAGAGACAATTTAACTTTCATTCTTAAGTAGGACAAGGCCATATTGTTCCTTAATCAGATTAACATTTGGTTTGTGGATAATGACATCACAAAATGGAAGCAACAAGGTTGGCTGTACGGCAATCTATTGGCTTTGAATATGAATTCGGGAGCACATCTTAAATATTTGGCGGGGCGTTGCTACGTGAACTAGTGGCAGATGAGCCGGAACCGCTACTTCGTTGGACAAATAGATTGTTCTAAATGTAAGGGCAGTTCATTAGTTTACTATAAAATGCCACGGCAGATTGAATCAACTGCAGTAACGGCCACTGAGACTTACCACAAGGTGGTCTTACCCACGCGGATGAGAGAGCAACACTGACATAGACACTGTCACTAACTCGAACTGAGATGAGTCTATGGGTAAACTATCAAATCTGTCAGATCTGTAAGAGGGAACAGTAGGCTGTTGAGACATGAACGTGATCTTCACATAGTTACTAAAAGACAATAGTATGTCTGTCAAGCTGTAGGCCTAATGCTAGTTTGATGTACAGAAGATTCCTAAAAAAAACATACAACATCGGCTAGATGTGGAGGCCTACCCAAATTATTAAATCTTAATTTGAGGCTATGACATGTTATTTCCACTTTTAACATGTTGCGCTTGACACCTTTATCACTAGTTTCTGTCCGGCTTTCTGCCTATACAAAGCAGAAAAAAAGCCAAAACAGACATGCAGGCTAATCTTCCAGCCGTACCTCCAGGGCTGGGTTTGGTAATGTGATTTAGATGAGTTTCCCGGGCCGGGGTGTCAGTGCTGTCTCTCCTTGCTGCTTCAGCGACAGTCGCTCTCATTACACACCCCGACACGATGAGCAACTCCGCCAACTAGCGTGACATTCTGTGACACCAGGACACCCGGTTTGTTCTGGGGAATGATGGGCGAGCAGAAAAGAATACACCCCCACCTAGGTGTCTATGTGGTAAAATTCTAATTTCTAGGATTCGGCAGAATGTTGGTGTGAGTATCCAAATCTCCTTTAGCCCTAGGCTTGAATAGTCTGGCGGACAGCCAACTGCAAGAAATGTAAAATGACCTCCTCCTCCGTTCTCCACCCTAGGTAATTGCCCAACTGAACAGTGTCATACTGTCATGCTTGGTGTGCATGAATCGAGCTGGAGCTATTGCACTGAGTGACAGACAATATCTGTGCTGGTGGACATCCCCGAGGACAATGACAAAGGAGAAGTCAGTGGCTGCCAGTCCATCTTAATTAACCCCACAGCTGTCACAAGGCTGCTGGAGAGGCACTGTCAAAGTGGTCTAGGCATCTCGACTGGATCTCTGTTGACAGCTCCGATACCTGACCCTGGATCAGGAGAGGTGGACTACACATACCAGCGTGGCTCTCTACAAGGACTCGGGTTGATTGTGGTCAAGAATCTCAAAGACTGAGCACAAAGACTTGTCAGGTCAAGGACATGTTTTTTTTTACTCCATTTCATTGCGCTGGACACACAAAACAAACCAAAATAAATAAGGCCTTATACAGTTTTCCTCTTTACACAGATTATCTATTTTCAGGCCTGAAAACTTGTTTTTGAATGGGAAAAGGCAAGGCTGTCCTAGCATGTAATTCATGGGCTTTTCCCCACTGCAACCTGTGGGTTACACTGTAAGGCACAGAGAGACTTGCACTTTAAAACAGACTCTTAGCATTTACTGATACTTATGTAGTGCTTTTAAAACTGTAACCAATTATTCTCAGCATTTCTAACCTTTTCTTTAACACCTAGTTCTTCTTCTTCTTTTTGGGGGTTTATTTTGTTTTTGCACAGACACTAGCAGCTGCTTCGCAAACCTCAGTGCTGATGCAAGAGGAAAGCAATGGCTCCTTATTGATCATTGATCTGATTCCAAATGACACAAATGCCTAGCTTGATAGATACATACATTTAAGGTTGGACAAGCGTCAGTAGTTAAATTGACTTTAGAGAGGGCACCCATGTGCAAGGCTTCAGCAATACGTTTTCAAAAAAATCATAATCTCTGACCACAAAGTTTAGACCAATATCACATTCCCCCTACATGCCTGCTGTCTAAAAGGGGGCTTGGTTGCAAAATACATCACATTACGTCTTTATTAAATCAAGCAATGTGAATTTGAGACAATACATACATTTAAATTAAAATGCACTAGCGCAAGTAAAAGTGTTGATTTGTTTTTCTTTAGAATAGAAAATCATATTCTGACAAATTAAAAGTAGCTCTTTGGAAACATTCAAGCACAGAAAAGTGAATGAGACACAGAATATAACTAAGAATGTGCCAACAGAAAATCTGATGTAAAACGTCAAATTATGGGGATACCCTATAAAATAAACTGTAAAGAGAATATGGGGATACAAGAAATGGAACATTTTCAAAACCTGTGTTTATGCATACTCCTTGAATTGCACTTGGAGTGCTTCAGAAGTCTGTCAAGCTACATTGCGAAATGGACTATAATGCTTATTGGACTTTGCAAATGAGATGAGCAGATTTAACTATCAACATGGAAGGCAAAATAAGCTTGCTTTAATACTTTGCAATATTGTTTTACATTTTCTGTCAAACAGTAATGAAATGGTTATTTATGCAGTGAGGCTTCTCCAACCGAGTCAGATATTCAACTTTTCAGCATACAAAAGAGGCCGGTGCCTAATTTATCTGCATTTTTAATCAGTCACCAGCCAAAGCTCATGGGATGGGGTGCAGGAAAAATCTTGAAAGATAGACGGCAGACATTTCCTTTCGAATTTGAGGGCTCAAAGTCAATGGTGTTGCATAACACTGTTTCTTGTGACTATTGTCAAAAACATGCAGGCAGCGTTTGTAATCCTCTGAGAGTTTTGCACATCATAATAGCTAAACCTAGAAGGACTGTTGGATATAAAAATTGAGTTTTTTTTTTACATTCAAGCAAGGCATGAAGCAAATGAATCAAGCACAAAGCTGAATACTAGAACAGGGAGAGGGCGAGGAGCAGACTCTCCAACAGATACAGGCATCAGCTCCCTCCCACATTAGCTCAGGGGACACCCATACTTAATTAATCTTCTGCCACAATTTGAGGGTACAAAAGACCAGGAGATATCTATAGTCCACTAAATGCTAAACAACACTCTCTTCTCAAAGACAGATTATAGTGTTGGGCAGATGCTTTTATTCAAATCACTGGGGGTCGATGCACTTTTTAGTATAAGAGAGTGTAGCAACTCGGAACAATATCCAATTAAAACTGACAGCATTGTGTATTGTGTAGGTATTGCTGGGGCTGATGAGCTGTACGAAGAAGAATTCAGCACGAGGAATAGATTGGGACTCAGTAGTCTATTCATCAAGGGTAGTATGTCAAAACAAATGGGAAAAAGGTCTGTATACCAGTAGACAGTATGGCACTTTCTTTACAACTTATTTACTGGATCTTAGAACACCTAATTGCAAATGGATACAGTGACAGAAGCAAATCCACATTCATCAACAAAATACTTCAAATGAGACACATTTTTAAGTAAGTTGGTTATAGTCTGAAAAATAGACCTTCTATATAAGCCCATGTAAGACTTAATCAATTTACAGTTGAGTCACTACTGGTATACAGTCAGAACTCCCCATTGAGGTAAATTCATTATGAAGAATTCAATTCATTGTTCAGTCATTTGTGATAGCAGCACTCTGCCTTATTAGTTAGCTTTAGAGTAGCTTTTTCAACTCGCAGAGTAGATGTAATACCCAAGCTTACTTTTTGTTTTACTAGGTTTTGTGCCTTCTTTGTGTTGTCATGAGAAAATGAAAGCACCAGAGTGTACATTAGATCTGTACCTGCTTCAGTGGCTCTTAACTCTAACTTGACAGTCTATTTCATAGTTGACATCCGGTTTTTAAGTCAATAGCCCTGCTTCAATGAAGGTGTAAATTAAAGCATTACTGTTGTTGAATGAAATGGCCTAACCAGTAAGCCAGTGATACTTTAATTTCATACAGGAAATATTTGGAAAAATGTCATCGCAGAAATGTATGTCTACAAATCTAATAACAAAACAACAGGGTAACTAATAAATACTTTTAGCAACACAGGTTACATACTCTTTGTATATAGTATACAATCTACTTACCTTGGCTATATACAATATATCTGGCTCCTGACTCAGAAACAAACCATGGAGTGATTCTAGCCTCTCACCCGTCTGCCTTGGCTGACGTCTCTAGCTGGGCATAAGTGTAAAAAGGACAGGTGATTTTTCTACACACACAGTTAACAGTTAAGCTAAGATAACCAACCACTTCAAACGCCTTAAGAATGTCACAGCAGGCATACAGGACTAATTATACAGAAAGAGCAGGACACCCTCTGAGGAGCTACTTGCATGACCCCACTCACCTTTCATCATCCTGGCTGTTCACAGCCATTCACTACTGGTGGACCATCCTGCTATTAGCACATTGCCTGCTATTCATGTTCACACAATTTATACAAACTTTCCTATAATATGACTTAAAGAGAGAAAGATGTATCTCTGTCATGACGCTTGCAAGGAAGCACATAATGTGTGTGCTCAGCCCCAAACCGAATCTTTGCGTAGCTATATAGCTTGAGGCATTGTGTTTGAAGAGCCATATATTGAATTGAGATCACATGAAAAAGTGCTTTCTCCAGCCAGATTCAGATAATATCGAGTTATGTCACAACGTTTGAGGTTAGTAAATCAATTGAATCATTATGCATTTAATAAGAGTGATGCCAGCTCATGCAAAGACTGTTACGTTGTTGCAAGGGGGACCCAATCGCTGGACACAGACACTGAGATGGAGTATAGTGATCAGAGGTTAGGGTTTATTGTGGGAAGGTTGTGGGTCAGGAAGAGCAGAGGTCACGGAAACAATTGAGGGAGTGGATCCGGGGGCGAAGAGACAGGAGAGAACCTGAGCGTCGGTGGCAGGGATATTCCGGGAGATGTAGGCAGAGCAGCAGGTCGAGAAGCAGGCAGGCAGTGAGGTAAGCTGATGGAAAGGCAGTGAGTGATCCTAAGACACACGGAAACAAGGTTAACGCACAAGCACAAGTATTGGTTATTTTTAGGAGGCAAACTCATGAGGAGCCATGGACAGGTATCTACCACGGGGTTGAAACAATAATCTGGCGAAGAATGGTTGAGAATCCGGGGTTCATATACTGTTGGTCTGATGAGCTTGATAGAAGGCAGGTGTGTAGACTGTGCAGGTGAGTAATCAGGGAGCCAGGATAGTGAGAGGAGTCCCGCCCCCACAACACAGACACATACACATACCCATAGAATAACAGACCGGGAAGCCACAGAGACACAGGGGAAAGGGAAACACAGGAAACACAAGGGATCTACCAGAGGCACGGCCCAGACCGTGACAAAGACAATACATTAGCTGAAAATGAAAGTACTAAGTTAAAGAAAAAAACATAAAGATGGACTGACACAAGAGGAAGAGTTTGAGTCTGCTTTTCCCTTAACCGTGCTCGCAACCTGCGCCCCCCCCCCCCCCGCACCCCCCCCCCCCCCACACACACACACATACACCCCCCCCCCCCCCCCCCCCCCGCCAGAGGTCAATGTGTCCCTGATGAGTTCAGAGATTAAATCATTAAAAGAAAGAACAAAGGAAAGCAGCAACTCAACGTTATGAAGAAATGCGGAATTGTTTGTATTGGATATTATACCATTCTGAACCTGCAAATTAATGGGTGACACACATTCTCATGTGCAACTAACATATTCCGAAAATTCACACAGAGTGAAAGGCCTAAGTAAAGTTGATTTGGAGCAAGCTGTAGCTGAAGTGCACTCTAATGAGTAGCCTGACAGTTGGTTGAGATGGCCTAATTGGAGCATCGGAATTTTCCATCCAACTAGCTCCATTAACGAATCAAAAGAGGAAAGGAAAAAAATATTTTATGGAGTCTAATGTTTGATAGTTTCACATCCACGCCAAACAAGGAGCCAGATGTGACTGCAGATGGCTAACTTCGTAGACAGCACACCTGAGAAAAGTGGATTAATGGTACAGTACAACATCCGATATGGTTGGTTTTAAGATCTTTCCGTCGCCACTCAAAGCTGTCCCGGGGGTCTGCTGTCGTCCTATGGTGTCTGTGCTCTGTGTGAGTGGCACAGCTGTGCTGTTCTGCACTTGGCGTGATTCAAGCTGGCCCACTCTAGTATTAACTCTCTAACTTTATTCATTTTTCATCCTCGTCCTTTCAGTGATTCTCTCTCTCTCTCTCTCTCTCTCTCTCTCTCTCTCTCTCCCTCTCTCTCTCTAATTTTCGCTTGGCCTCTCTTGCACACACAAAAAAAAACGCATGCACACGTCCCATTTATACATAAAATGTTTCTACTTCTTCCCAGTTTGACTCCTATTTTTATCTGTGATGGTAGCCATCTGCATTGGCCTCTCGTTATCTGACTGATGTTTGTTTGGGAGCAGTAGTCATGGCAGGGCCCCTGTGCTGCAGGCTAGCTGGCCCCTGGGACTGTATTGTCCAGATGCTTCCCTTCCACAACCGAGAGCTTCCCTGCCAGAGGGAACTCACTGCTCTCATTTCCTCTGTGTTTTTCTACTATGGGTGCCCCCACTAGCACTCCACTAACACAGTAATCCAAAAAAAAAAGTTTTTGATTATCAATGGAGCAATGCATGCATGCTACATAGCTTGGTAATATTAACATACAAAACAATTTGAGAGTTGTTAGTGTAGTCCACTGACAAAGGTTGGAATTGCAACAACGCTGTATAAAAATATAATTGACTGTAACCGATAATAAGCAAACTGTTTGAGCTCTCATGTAGACTAAAGAGCCCGAAAACAACCATTGGAGTTTTACCGAGGTGCACCGACTTTATTGAAGATTGTGTTTGAATTTCCAACCTTGTCCTTTTCAATCACTTCCCCTCCCATTCCCACTCTACCTCCGCCTGCACCTGTCTACATGCTTCATAAATATTCAAAGCTTGGACCCAGGTTGCACTAGGCCTGACAGACTCTATCAGGTCCACACCTGGAAACATCAACACTGACCTCTCCTCTCCTCTCCTCTCCTCTCCTCTCCTCTCCTCTCCTCTCCTCTCCTCTCCTCTCCTCTCCTCTCCTCTCCTTTCTCTTCATTTTCACCCCCCTCTATTGTACTAAACCAGCCCCAGCCTCCTATACGGTGGGCTAAAATATTAGGCATGCAGAGCGGTACTCTCTTTTATGCCTGCTGTAGCCTGATTCATTCTGTCGTTGATCAGCAAGACAGACATGGGCCTTGGCCAGGGGCCAGGGCGAGGAACTGGAAGAGGGGAGGGTTAAGACTGGAGAGGCTTGGGCCAGGCTGCTGTGTTGCTCGGTGACTTGGTCGAGCAGGACATTTAACACTGTGTCGTGGACATAAATCATGTCACATGGTTGGACAACCAGACACTGAAAGCAATCCCCCCTCAACGCCCCTGCCACCCGAGTCTGGAGCAGAGGTGTTCCCTCTGTCTTGCTGCTTTGTGCCTGACCAACCGCATTGACTGTGCATCATTTCTCTCTCTCTCTCTCTCTCTCTCTCTCTCTCTCTCTCTCTCTCTCTCTCTCTCTCTCTCTCTCTCTCTCTCTCTCTCTCTCTCTCTCCCCTCACTTTCTTATTTTTTGTTCTCTCTGTCAAAACACTATCACAGCTACAGAGGGAGCATAAAGCAATGGAGTAGAATTTGCAAATTTGCTGTCAGCAGTGTCTGTTTGTGTTTGTTTGCGGGAACAAACATCACGGTCACACTTTGGTTCCCACAGTCACCACCGCTAGATGATATCCGTCCGGAGCTCTGTGATGTTTGCGCAAACATGGGGGCAGAGACAACACAGTTGCCAAGCCCTTTGATGCAATTAGTCAACAGACTGTGAAGCAGAAAACCTTTGTTGCTTTAGGTGGCGCGTGTCACCACTGCCAATACAGAGGGACACTAAGATCACGTGACTGCTGAGCGGCTTTGTGCTTGTCAGTGTCCCCTGCGTTTCCGTTGTACCGAGGGGAGATCAGGGGAGCTCCTATCATCAACTCGCAGGGAGCAGTATTTTGCTATGAAGGCGAGCGTAAATGACTGAAGCTTAGAGTTCAACAGCCTATAGATGTAACACGGGGAGAGTTCTACAAGACAGCATTGTAAACATTGGGAAATCAGTCAATGAAAAATTATCACATATAAAAAGAGAATCTTGAGCAAAAAAGTGCAAAATTCTCCACTTTTCTGTGCTTTGCCAAAGATAACTGTTGGATTGTTTTGGGAACACTTCCCAAAAATTGCTCTTTCAACCTTTGTTGAGACCTGTGTCTAGAATTTTCAGATTATGTATGCTCACTTTTTAAAATGTGTAAAAAGTAAAAAAATATGTAAAAATCTTTCCTTCTGGGATGTTAGTTAATGTTAATGTTAATCTTCGACTTCAGTGAATGCCGAGTCAGACAGTCACAATTGTATCAGTACTTCTTGTTTGAATAGTTATCACTTATTTGGAAATGAAAGTTGCTGGTGAATCTATATACACTTATCTGATAGGAGTAGTACTATCTAATATTCTCTAGTCCAGTCCCTATTAACGTTTTGTCCACAAGAACTGTGTCTCTGGTTATAACGAGCTGATCCAGGGGTGAAATGAGTTGGGCCAAGGCCACCAGAGGGACCTGTTTCACTGGGTTTATTTGTGGTACCAGACAAGCTTCAATTAGAGAAAGCAATAAACAGCACTTGCCGAGGGCCACATTGGAGATGATCATAGAAAGTGGGTAGGAGGAAGAGAGGAACGTAGGAGGAGAACTAGCTGTGATTGAGGGCTTAGAGAGAGAGAGAGAGAGAGAGAGAGAGAGAGAGAGAGAGAGAGAGAGAGAGAGAACCACAGGAGATGACCTGGAAGGCGCCACCCTGTGAGTTTGGCAAGCCAATTCCCAGAGAGCTACACCTCTTTGATTGGTAACTGGGGGGAACATTTTAATGAGAGCGTTCTTTAATCAAACCCCAACAAAACATTCCCTGCCAAGCGATTTCTTGTCACCAGGGTAATTGATTTTTCTCTCTTTCTCTACTTCCCTACACAAGTCAATAATTGATGTTGTGTTATTGTTGTGTTACAGTTACCGTTTTCTTACTTTGTGGGTGATCAGCTGTTGAATTGGTTTTTATTGTGTTTATAAAGCACAGAGCTGTAGCTTGGTGTTTGACATCAGAAAATGCCCTACACTTTATTTAACCATCAATCTGAAGGCATCCATTTTGAGCCAATTCTTTTTGTGGTAACACCTCAACTGGTTTTCTATAGGTCTGAAAGCCTCCAGGGACCGGCTATCCTACTCAGGAAGAACTGCTGCTTGTTGTTAAAGAGAGGAGGACCAGTGTGCCAGTTTATCCCCAAGGATCGAGCAGGAAAGGGGCGGGAGGCATGAAGTGAGAGGGGGATTGAATGAAAGTAGGAGATAGAAAAGAGAGTTGGAGACAGAAGAGAGAGAGAGAGAGAGAGAGAGAGAGAGAGAGAGAGAGAGAGAGAGAGAGAGAGAGAGAGAGAGAGAGAGAGAGAGAGAGAGGGGAGAAGACTCCGTTTGTGTGGGTATAGTATGGAGTACTGAAGTCTCCAATGCTCTCATTAGAGGCAGGGACACAGGCCTCCCAGGAGAGGCCATCTAATTAGGGTCTGTCCCACTCTTCGACACTTTCCTGAGAGCACCATAAAGTGGAAGAGTTTAGACCGAGACAGGGGCAACAAATTAAGGGGGACAAGGTAGAGGTTAATACAGTGTTTGCAATGGTTTGGGATAGGGAATAGATGCAGTTTAGTGGCTTTGTTGGTGTGTGTTTGTGTGTGTGGGTGTGGGTGTGTGTGTGTGTGTGTGTGTGTGTCTGTGTGTGTGATGGTAAAAGCTTCTGCAAAGCTTCCATTTTTCCACACAGTTGTATCACCACTGCGATGTAAAGAGACCGAAGAGAAATTGGCCGAAAGCCTTGTTTCTTCCTTCTCTCCATGGATCACCTTTTTCCCCCACAATAGTCGTAAACCACCATTTTTTTACCGTGAGTAAAATTTCCCCATTATATAGCAATGCCAGTGTTGGAACACAATTGTGTTAATGTTAGTGTGCCAAGTCGTACTTAATGTATTACTTGAAAAATTTTGTAGTATATGAGCAGATATGCTTGTTACAGAGTTTGTTATGAAGGCTAGGTCCCATATTTCTGATAGGGAGGTTCTGGTAAATTATTTCATAGTATGGCTCCCTATCTGTAAGATAAGCAAAGTCTTCATACATTGTCATTCATTTTAAAGAGCGGATTTTCTGTTTTCACCTGACATGTATTCCTTGTGGGATGGATACATCCTGGGAATGATGACTAGAGAGATACACATCATTCTCTTTTCTCCTTTTTTTTAAAGAAAAAAGTCTATTTTCCTTTCAGGCATTCTCCTAACAAGACAAACGCTGGCTAATTTCTGCATGAAGAACCTGGTCAATACCCCGGCCCGTGTTTGGAGATTTGATTAGATCTCAATATACCCGCTTTCTCACTGTTGCTCTAAATCCGATTTTGTTCTCTCCTAAGAGAGGGGCTCTCTACAAGAGGCAGCGTTGTTGTTTCATCGATTGTGATGCTAAATCACACTTACCGAAGCACATCTCCCATGCCTTTCTCCCTAGACCTCCACAAATGAATCAACAGCTGGAGAGAGGGAGAGTGTGAGAGGGAACGTGTTAATAGAGCTTTCCAGGGAGCCTCCCTAAACATCTGACAGCTTAACTTTGAGATCGATTTGTGTCTTTTTGTGTGGCTGTTCTCTCAGATGGTGGTTGGCTCAATACTTCAGAGTGTTTAGCTGATTACTCTGACTCCCCGGGGAAGTCTGGCATTGAATGACAACTGACACATCTGTCAGAACAGCAAGTGATTAAAGAGTCTTTTTTTCTTCTTTAGTGGTCCCCTATGATTTCGTGAGATCACATGAATTATTCTTTGAGAAAAAAGGCTTTCTGTGAAATCCTATCTACATTATTGTCTGTGTTTTTATTAGATTGTGCAGTGTATTATCAAGTACTGCAATTGTAAATAGTATAATATAGTATGTGTGGGACTGCGAGCACACATTCATGTATGCGTGTGTATGTCTACGAGACCACAAAACAAGAGACAGCTATTGCTGCTACTCTGTCCAAACAAGTTGAATTTATGCAATACCAGACAATGAATAAATATAACATTACATTATATTGGAAGACCAAGATCTGCTTGAAATATGAACTCTGTTTTCTTAATCGACAGGGTTATACACACATTGCTGCAGGATCAAAGTAAACAGTGTTTAAAGGTATTCTGACAGAGCTTGTTAAGACCCCATATATTAACCAATTTTAACAGTTGAGCTGTAGAGACACCTTGAAAATTAGGTAAATATGTGGTTCTGCTATGACATGAGGACCATTCATAAAGCCCCTCCAAGCTCAGGTGGAGCTGAATATATATTTTCTATCCTGTTTGTAAAATGAACACATGGAATAGCCCTGAGGAGAATTGCAAGATGTATAATTCAGATATCTTATGAGGCACAACATTTCTAGAAACAATAATAGAAATTGTCCTAAAATTGTCCTAAAACGACTGTTCACATGATAAACTAAACAATGTTTTGTTCAGTTGTTTACTCTCGGCCCATAAGGCATAAGGCTCTGCATTATGTATTGTTTGTTTTGTCATCCTAGAATGAAACAGCAGAAGGCAGTTTGAGCGGCTAAGCAGACATTGCTCTTAGTTGTTATTGCTCAGCTCAATACAAAATGTCAAGCTTATATACATGATGTGTTAGAACATTTCATCTGATTTACTGATTTGCACATTTGATATACACATACGTTTT
Organism: Aplochiton taeniatus; assembly: GCA_017639675.1. Classification (NCBI taxonomy): domain Eukaryota; kingdom Metazoa; phylum Chordata; class Actinopteri; order Galaxiiformes; family Galaxiidae; genus Aplochiton; species Aplochiton taeniatus. The sequence continues at coordinate 9,555,315 of CM030173.1, read as the reverse complement.
TCTGACCATAAAGAATATGTAATTGCAGATGAAAAGGCTGTTTTACAATGGACAATGATATTTGTGTCTGCAGAAAACATAGTCTAATGACATCTTTATCTGTTTTGTGTAGTGTCTGTCAACCTGGGCCACCGTGGCCATGGATTTAGGACGTGTATTTGTGTTAAAGACAGAGAGCTGATGGAGAAGGACATGGAGGCGGAAGGTGCATGGTACCGAACAAACTCTCGGATGCTTCCTTCATGAGGAGGTCCAGCTGCTTGTGCCTGGGGAGACCCACTGGGTCCAGCTCCAAATGAGCAGCATCTCAGTGCGAGTCTTCATTTGAATAGGTTCCCAGGGCAACGAGGCGATAGAGTGGGGAGGCAGGAGGCAGGGGGCAGGGGGTTGTGGGCAGCAGAGTAGAAAGAAAGTGAGATGGAGTAGGAAAAACAGAAGGAGACAGAGTGAGTCAAAGAGTCAGAGCCGAGAATAATTGTGGAGAGCTGAGCCCCATTCGGACCCAGCAACCAGAGGAGGACATCAGCTCACTGCCAATTAAGGGAGCTGTCTGGCAGGATATATTAGAGAGAGGAAAAAAAGCAAATTAAGAGAGCGGGAACAAACTCGGCTTCCTCGGGAGTGGAGGCCCTTGTTGTGCTTCCTGAATAATAGTCCTGAGCCGTGCTCCCAGAGCCACTGAGCCCAGGCAGAACGGAACAGGACAGAACCCCTCGGCTTTATTAGCCATCTCACTAGAGACAGGACGCCCTCGCTGAGACAGAACATTATTAAAGTGCATATGGAGTGGAGAGATTCAAATTGAACTGGGAGGGGCGAGACACACCGCAAGAAAAAGAAAGGAAAAAAAAAAGATTCAATAAGAGAGCTTTGACGTTAATCACGGAAGAGTCCGCTTTCCGGCAGGCCTGATATCTTTGAACAAATGGCGTTTCCTAAACTTACATCTCACAAGACATTCCATGTCCTTTGCCCTTACCTCGTATAAACGAATCTCATGCAAAATGTCTTCTATTTGCTCCAAGTGCATATGGCTTTTATATAATACAGAAACATGAAACAGAAACATGCAATAAAGAAAGCTCCTATGGCAGGAGGTTGTTTACAGTGTGCTCCACAATAATATGTCTTTCAGAGTGCTTAAACAGGAGTCCTTCTAAAAAATAGAATAAAACCCATATTCTTCTTTCAAGATGGCCTGCTCTCTTCCCTTGTCTCTCCTCTTCTTTCTCAACCAGGCAGCCTATCAGCCATAGCCTGCTGCTTCCCCATACCTTTCCGTAATAAGCTACCCGGCCATTGTGATCTGCCCCTCCTGCCACCGGCCTTGCTCTCTCCAGTACTGAGACCTCCTTCTGTGTCTGTGTATTAAAGAAGGCGGTGTCACCACATCCTCCCTTTCATAGACAGTGGGATGCACACTGTTTCTCATCCACCACACTGTACACACCCCGACAAAACCCATAAAAAGACAGACCCATGCTCACACACACACACTCACACACGTACTACGCACCACACACATCAAGGCTCAGGGACATCAGATAATCCAAGAAATAGCTTGCCTCTCTGCAAGATCAGTTGTTGTGTGCCAAACATATTAGTCAGCAAGGGACTGGGGACCTTACAGCCCTAACATGACCCATAGGTGGAAAGAGGCAAGTGTGTTGGCAGCTTATATTCGTTTCCTGCCAAAGTGGAGGATATGAAATGAAGTACTGCGGGGCTGCGATAGGGTTGTGGGTTGTGTTTGTGTTAGCCTGTAGTGTCTCAGTGCTGAAGAGCATGGTGGGAGACGGTGTGTGTGGTAAGGCTCGGACTGGACCGGAGGAGCGGCTGTGTCAGCACTCACCGACAGGGAGATGGCAGGGAGACACATATGTTGGGCCAGTTACTATCACCTTCAAAATGTGTGAACTATTTCAGATGAAAAATACATTAGTATGACTATATAGATATGTATATGTGTATATGTATATTTAAATATGTATATTCACATATATTTGGATGTAAATGACGGCAAATATCTTTCGAGGATGAAGGTATTATTATTTGGTTTAGAGATGGCTTAAACAACTATGATATAAGGGCAGTGAAATGGCCCCATCAAAAACAGAACAATTTTTGTTTTTAATGTTAACTGTCGACAATTTGTGCCTGAATAAAAAGCCACATGGTCAATTATTTCTGTTTGAAAGTAAATTTTTAGACTTGATGACTGAGACTTAAACACCTCCAGGGCAGTTGTGTTGCAATTAAAGAGCTTTTTAATGTGATAAGAATGGCTCTGGTAGTCATTATCTATCAAGCATGATGCTATAAAGGCATTCTAATGGGGCCCCAGGGACCAGATAAAAGCAAGTTGGCAAATTAGCATTAGCAGATTGACTGTATTACTGCACAGGTATGGCAGATGCTGTTTGTTGAATGCACGTATCATTTAGTTGATGGAGAATGGGCAGACAGTTAAGAGTCATACAAAACAAAAAGTGAAAGCAGGTGAGTTGCGATGTTAGAATCAAAAAGCATTGCAAAGTTTAGCTATGTTAGTTGTGCCGCTATTTGTAACTTATTGTTAGACCCACCAATACCAACAAATACAAAAGAAAAATCTGACTATTGAACAGATTTAATTTAATCAATGTTTTTTTCTCAATCCTTTTTTCATTTATTACCACAAGGTGACATTGGTCCATGAAGCGTTCGTAAGAGACTGAACAGGAAGGATGTATCTTCATTTACTGACAGATCTTGACAGACAGTGCTGTATTTGAGCTGTCAGGAACACAATGTGTGATTAGGATGACTCGAATTAATAAGAAGTTGCTAAAAAACAAATAAGCTACACTTCAATCAAAAGAGTTTATATTCTGATATCAGAAAATGGGCGTGACAGTTGATGACTGTGTGAAGTGAAAACAAAAGCACCGGATGAGTCTGTCAATTGGAAGGTTGGCAATTTGCCAGTATGATCTCAGCTGAGAAAAAAAAACACACCACATATTCTCTCTATACGACTTAATATTATACTTGGGTGACACTCCACTTACACTTTATACAGCCAAGTGTCTTGGCTTTAAAATAATTATCTCCTTTTTTCCGTCATAAAACTTGCAATAACAAAGTATGCCGAAACTATATCAAGGTCCGTCACCTTGCCCATAACTTTTTAGGGACGTGGTCAAACTTTCTTCCTATTACGCAAAGGACTCTTCTACATTGAGCAGGGCCATGCTTTTGAATCTGAACTCGGGCTTGGACCACTCATAAAAAAAAGAACCCCACCTCAAAAGAACACAATATTTGTCTTCAATAGAGTCGCAGCAGTAGCCCAGATGGCCAAATCAGAAAAAGTCTGGTGGTTGCATCTGGAGCCAGCAGGACAGATGGAGAGCTGTGTCGATATGGACCGAGCTGTGAATCCAGGGCCAGGGAAAAAAGAGAGTCTGCTTGTGGCATCAAACAGACTAACAATATTAACAGGCCACCTTCTCTGACCTCCTTATCAGAGGTGGACATAGCAGGAACGAGTGCAATGGACTGGGGGACGTTTAGGTTGTTGGCTGGAGCCGGCCAGCTGGAGAGCCAGGCCCAGTTTCCAGTGAGGTGAGGATGCTTAGACTGTACAGCCCTAGGCTAGGGCCTGACTGCTTTATTAACCATCCGACTGGCTGAGCCAAATGCCAAGGAGGATATGGTCCTCTTAAGTCTGGCTCCACGCAAGGTTTTCCCCAATTAGGGATTTTTTTTCCTATTCACTGTATCACAGGATTCATTGTATCTGGAAAGTAGTCAGTTGCCATTTAGAGACAAACTTCAAAAAATTATTGATATTATTAATTATTATTATTATATTAAAGATTATTGACATTGTATATTCCAAATGAATGCGATTTTATTATATTTACTTAAATATGCTTATAACAAACAGACAAAACTGTTTTGATTTAACCAGACAATTCAGACCTCTGATGGCCACGTCATCAGCCAGCAACAGTAATACTCATTCATTGCATTATTAGTTTTTAACAATCCGCTCTGCTGCGCCGTGCTCTTACACCGCCTGCGATTAAGATCCAGTTTACAACATTACATGGTATTACGTGGAAAGCAAAAACAGGTATTTTATGTGGCTTTGGTGAGATAAGGAGACACAGATAAGGAACAATTTGTCTTATCTGGCCAGAGAGAGGAAGATGAGGATGAGAAAACAGAGACAGTGGGGGTCAGAGAGGCAAAGTAACACACACACAGAGGGGGAAGAGAGTGATGTGCAGTCAGCGAGTCCTAAAGATGAAGGGAAGGTTTGTCATACGTGTAGCAAAGGAGTTAGGATGGGATGGAAGACAAAGCTGTTGTTCAGAGACATGGGAAAGAGACTCCTCAGGCTTTATTGGACTTCCATTATAAGCAAGGACACCAGGTCCAGGCCTGAGGAGCTTACGTTATGCTACAGCGTCAGTAAACCCATGCCTGCCTGCTAACCTGCCTGCTTGCCTTCTGAAGGAAAAAACACTGGGGCTCGAATAAGCTATTACAACTGAGCAACTGTATTATAGAGTTGGGCTAATCTACATGGCATATTCGTTCCTTTATTGGGTGAAATGAATAATTTATCATATGATTATACTCTATGCTATAATGTATTATTTCTTTAGTGAAAAAAACGGCATTACGTGTTTTAGTCTCTGATTGACAGAGTGGCTGGTTTACGGTGTACAATTTAATATCATAATCAAGTAATCAACCAATTACCACATAAAATGTATTGCGCTAACCGAAATCGATTCCAGATGAAGCCGCTGGTATAAACCGGTGAGATCAGAGCGTGACCTTGAGGCTGAATCTTCTTGAGATAGCCCTGGAGCCCCCCCAACGAGATGCGAGTAGAATGGATCCCCCAGAGAGAGGTATCACCATAATGACTGGTGTTTTCCTGTAGTGGAGACAAGAAGGTCAGGGCTCAAACTCAGTGCTTTACACGGCCGCCACCGCCAACCCCCTCCCGGAGAGCTGTGCTGCGTAGCGGCACCGCAAGCCCACTAATTAATCCAGCCTGCCTTACAACCGCCCAGCGAGCACTCTATCACCGGAGGTCACTGGCTGTGGTTAGGGGCCACTGCATTGCAAACTGCCGAGGCGCTGAGGCGTGAACAGCAGCGCCGCAGTTTTCTCTCCCAGGCAAAGGCCTCGTTCCACTGGCTGATGTGGACTCACTCTCGGAGAGCGGCCCGGCCCTCTTTAATGACGCTGAATACTGGAGGGCTGATCTGATTATTCTATTTCGATCAGTTATGGCTCCTATAATTTGTTATGCCAGAATGGGGTCTAGTAACTTGGTCACTTATAGGACTTATTTCAGAAATGTTTGGGCTTGGAGGTAAAAACCAGGCCCTACATTTAAAATTGCATCTGCTCCATGACAAACTGTTTCATATATTACATACACGGTAATATATTTTGACAGCAACCTATTGTGTACAACAATTCAAAGTTTTCAGAGAGAGCTGCTAGTCATTCATGGCCATAAATAAATAGTAATAGTGATGATAATCAAGAATAGTATGTATTTATTACAGATGGCTAGGGGGGATTAAACAACCACACGAACCAGCCAACGTGCTGCTTTATGCTGCTCCAGGCTTCTTGTCTCAAACCAAATTTGATTCAGACGGAGATTAATTGAACAAAAACTTGCCCGAAACAATAATTGAGCAAATATTCAGAGACTATCTGGATTAAATAATGTTACAAATAGGGTGAAATAGCGCTCGTGGGGTGTCCATTCAAACTGCACAGTCAGGTAGAATAGCGAGCTTTAATCTAGTACCATCTTCCAATAACACATAGAAATGGTCACTCACTGGCCCAATTATGAAGATCAGGTTAGTCCAACACACTAAATAGCATATCTATTAACAAATGAGGTACGACAAACAAAACCTTACTGAATTTTTTCAAATTATTTCACTTCATATCACTTTGGTGTTTCGTAAGTGGAATATAACCTAAAGTGGTTAAATGCACAGAATGAAGAGGTGGAACAAAGAAAACTCACAAACGTAATAGCTGGGCCATAAAATAGTTATGTAAGCCTTTTTCATGTAAACACCTGCAGTGGCTTAGAAAAGGAAAGTGTTGATTCTAGAAAGTTGTCAGTTGCTTATTGTCCTTGCAGTTTTTTACACTGAAGAATACAGCATTCAAAGTACACCTTGGCTTCCAGGCCACCCAGTCTAGATTCTGGTGCACAACACTTCTGTAGCTCAAATATAAAAACAACCTACCCAACGTGAAACTAGAAGTTAATAAAGGTGGGGTTTCCATGAGAGTAAAGCCATAACTCCATGTTTTTCCACATCCACCTCAGACAAAGAGCCAAGGAAGGCCTGTCGCCCCTCTGCCCTGCACCTGCCCCAGCATGAGGAGAAGTTATGCCGAGTCTCCCCCCTGCTGAATACAGGTGGTACACGGGACCTACTTATTACAGCGCAGATATGGCTGCAATCCATCACTGTCTTCTCCTGCCCAGATCACACTCAGGAGAATGCCAGGAGCACATTATTTGTGTTTGTGTGTGTGCGTGTTTGTGTGTTTGTGTGTAAGAGAGAGTGTGTGAATGCATGTGTCGCGCCAGGGGGTTGTCTGTGGGTTTTTTATTTAATATTTGCGGTTGTGTATATGTGTGCTTGTGTGGTGCATAGCCAGTTACTGCTTGACTGCCTTAATTGTGGCGGCACACTCACATTCACTTGATCATATTTTATTATCTCTCCTTGAGAGAAACATCAATGTATTATGTTAATTAAAGTCATAATGGCTCTGTCAAAGGCAGAGGGTACATTTGTTAAAGCAATTTGCTGTTTGGAATGGCAGCCTTAACGTGACCATAAGCACACATTCATAGTTTCCCGCTGTGTTTACATTTGAAAACACAGTTAATGATAAGCTGTTGGAGCCGTGGAAAGGATAACAGTTGCGCTGTATCCTAAAGGGTACGGTGTATTCCATACTGTACGTTGACATTACACACTAAATCAATCCAGGCATGCACCATTAGGGTTATCTGGTGCTGCACTAATGAACATGTGCAATTTGAAATGGATGGAGACAAATGGATCAATTTGAATATGGTACTAATCAGTCATACTTGAGAAACAATTTCTGCTAATTGCTTGTGAAAATGCCACACATCCAGCCACAGCACCTTTATAGTGCCCTGCAGGGGGAAGGCTTACCTTCAGATTGGGACCCCACCTGTAGGTGTTAGGGTCCGTGAATACCGGCAAAGGATTATTCTCTGCCAACGCTGCGAGCTCTCGTGCTCTGTCCCTTGGCGCAGATGTCTCATGCAATAATTGACCAATCGATACGGAAGTGTCAATGGCGTCATGGTGAGGCAGCGAGTGTACGAGGGAGAAAGAGGAGCCGCACAAAACCAAATAAGCACCTGAGCCGGGAGCTTATCTGTCAGCCGGTCGATGCCGACGATGACATGAAACGACTGCAGCCCTGGTAAGATCATCCTTCATGGACGGCCACTGAGGCTGCATGGGGGAAATGTGAGGCTACGGTTTAGCCTACTGTAACCACGCGATCATCACTGAGGCAGCATGGGGGAAATGTGAGGCTACGCGATCATCACTCAAAACTGTGGCTGATCAGTGGCTGACCTGTGGAGTTCATTTGGTGCCAGTGTGTTTTCAGGACATGTGGTGTGAGCAAAAGGTAAGAGAAAAATTGGTTGGCTGTTTTTTTTCTTTTTCATATGTATTTCTGAGGGTATTATGTAGACTACATGTGACATCTGAGCATCTCCATGCTGAAATTGATTTGGGTCCCTGCCTGGCCTTCACAGTGACCCTAAAGGGAATAAACTGTGTGGTGATGTCAGTCTGAAGGTAAGAAGGAGGCTGGGATTCCGAGGCCAGACACCTTTGCTCCCACACTTATACCTCTGGTCATGTTCAAACTTGTTTGGACGAACTTGTTTTTTAGCCCCAGTCAAGAAGGCATCTTTGTCTTCCACAGAAGTCTCCCTGGACTTCCACCCCAGCATACGGTTCAGACTATCAGACAGTCAGGCAATTTTCTTTCTCACCTCACCAAGAGTGGGGATGGGGATACTTCACAGACAGGTACTTACACCCTATAACTGGGATAGTGAGTTCATCTTTGAATCACACATGACCATGCCATAGCACATCACTTATGACCCTCGCTGCCAACGCAAGAAGATGAGAAGCTTTTCAATAGCCTGTGTTTATATGCGTTTGCTTGGTGTTTCATCCTTCGAGACCAACATGGGGTCTTGTGTCAATAAGTTGCCTCCCTCTCCCGTCAGTATGCATACCGATTGCTTGTCCGTTTGGCCAAAGGAGGAGGGAGGCTAGTTAGGAGAGCCAGCAATTAAAGCTAAACAGGGAGAAGCCCTCGTCGACCTGCCCGTCCACCTGCTCATTGGTGGGCTGGAACATCAGCGCAGTCTGGACCATCCTCACCACCAACTCTACCGATTACCTGGGCCATTCGAATACACCTAATTTGGCTTAGTCACAACGTGTGTGGCTGGACTTGTGAAAGCCTTGAGCACTAATTGTAGAGATAGCAGGGTGAGGAGAGGGTCAAAGCACATGCTCGTCAGGATCTCCAGCATGGCCCCATGGGACGAGGAACGAGTGGAGGAAAGGAAGAAAAGAAATGAGACAGGGCTTAATCAGTCCAGGAGGACCAAAGCAGAGACGACAAGCAGAGACACATCCAATTTTTCTGCTGCTGGGCGTCTCTCTCTCTCTCTCTCTCTCTCTCTCTCTCTCTCGCTCTCTCTCTCTGTCTCTCTGTTTCTCTCTCTCTCTCTCTCTCTCTCTCTCTCTCTCTCTCTCTCTCTCTCTCTCTCTCTCTCTCTCTCTCTCTCTCTCTGCCTTTTAGTGTGGTGTGGCAGCCTCCTCTTGGACTGACAGCCCCACCATCCCACCCCACCTGCATGAAAAACAACCCCCACCCCCTGCAGAGAAGATGGTAGAAAATATACAACAGCCTAAAATGTTTGTAACTGTAGCTATATACAGTGTCAAAACAAATGCCTGGTACGTTTAGGCTGCATGGGGAATGTGTTTAAAAACAAACTCACAGAAGGGGAAGCACAATGCCTCTGAAGAAAGTGCTAATGAAGTTGATGCCATCAGGACACGGAATTGGTCTTTCAGACTCAATTGAAGTAAACTTGAAAGCAAAAACATCAGTGGAAATTGAGGCATAATTAGTATGTAAAAAAAGAAATCCCCAATCATTAGTTTGGAGTCATCTCTCCTCCTTCTCCTCCTCCACTTTCCAACAGAAGTGCTATCAAAGCTGTTGGGCCTGTTTTTTGCAAGCGCACCTCATCAACAGGCAGGAGCTAAACTCTCCCACACCCCCAGCCTCTTTGTAAGCTTTCCCAGTGGGCATTGCGGTTCAAGTTGGGAACAAAATACGCACACGCTTACACAAATCGGTAAACACACATACACACGAACACACACGCAAACACACACACACACACTCACAATAGCGCTATCATGGTGGTTTCTGTTCTCACCCTCTTAGGGTCTTCCCACCTGTCCAGGGGGAACTGTGATCTGATGGCATCAGTATTTGATGGTGGGTGAGTGAGTGACGATGCCACTGTGTAGGTCACACATCATCCAGGCCTTCTCATTGTGTTCAGAAGGCCTGTGACGGAAAAGAAGCACGAGCCACAGCTTGGAAGGAAAAAGCACGCTGGACTTGCTCCCCCTGCAGGCTCCCTTAGACGAGAGAGGCAGCCACTGTTTGATCTTATTGATTCACTCCTCAGGGCTCGCAGACAGAAGCCCAGTCACTCCATAATACAAGGCGGCTGAGCCAAATCAAACACACACGCATGCACACACACACGCACACATACACAAGGCACTGAACACACTGGTGTACTATCCGCACCACAGCCCGCTCGCTGCAAGGTGTCGACCACACGCCCAAACAAAAAGAAATATAGGCATTCCCTTTTGCATACTCCAGCAGTCAAAGTTTAACCCTCAAATTCCGACAGACAGTGAAACCTATGACGACCACTCTTTCATCCTCAAAGACTAAAGGAAGTTGTATCGAAGGCTTGAAACAGCATGGAAGAGCGGCCGGGCCCTTTTTACAGTAGGAGCAGGCCAAAGGGCCCGCGCTAATAAAGGCCTCCAACCAGCTCTGCTCGCTCTGCTCTCACACAGCATTAACCCGCACCGCCTTCAACCCCTCCACGTCCCTGAGTCTGTCGCCTCTGAGCCTCTCCATGATGGTAAAAGTTCAAACGCCTTCCTCCATTCATCAGTGTCCCCGAGTGTCTCTCCGCACCTCACACCATGTCTCTTTATTATGACGAAGGTGGGGGAGAAAGGAGAGAGACACATTTGTATTTATGTGCCTAACGCAGGCGAAATTGCGTCCGGGGCATCGCTGCGGCGATGGCGGCTGGGATGATGGCCTCCCGCGTCCTCTAATAAGAGACACAAATGGATCTGCCTCTTATGGATCCGCCCTGCGCCATCCATAAAGCTGCTGTCAGCATGGAGGCCGCTTCGTTTGGACCGCTGCTTATTCCCATTATCACCAGACGAGGGGAGGCGAGCGCTGAGGCGCCGCTCGGTGGCGCGTCCTGACGCCGGCGGCTGTTTGTGGCTCAGGTGTTTGCTGCCCCTGTCACTTTGGGTGAGGCCCGACGACTGTGAGACACCCACCTCCCACCGCCACAACCTCGCCCCCTTGGCAACGACAGCACATGCATGGCATTAATTATCATGTTATTGTTGAGAGTAAAAATACGTTTTGGTCGATATTCTTCAAACAACCATTCCTCCCTTGCTTCTGCGGTGAGCTAATTTGAGTATTTGTGCTTGTCTTGTCAAAACATCATATAATAAGCTCTATCATGGGATTATCATTCAGCAGATAATGAGTTTGCGAGGGAAAATCATTCTTTAATCGTTACTCCCTGATGATGAGACTAGTATTATCTTAGTATAATTAACCGTTGTGTTAATGAATCGAGGTTCAATAGCAGTTATTTGAGCACCTAACAGATGGAACATCAGTAACAGCAACAGCGACTATGGCCATAGAATATGTTAGGAAGCCCCAAGCTAATCAACCTATGTTCTCTCAAATGGTATCAGACTTGTGTGTCTCCTTCATACAGTGGCCACTTCTCTCAAAGATGCAAACGCAACCATGGCAAAAAGGCGATTGAAAAGCTCCCGTGAATACTAAAGAAGACAGATACCATCCAACCACATTACAGTTGGAAAGTTGGAACGCCGTAGATCAATGAAGCAGAGCACCACGACAGAGGAGATAAATCCAAGCGGTCCATAAGCAGATGGCAAGCACCTGTGAGCAATTTGCGCTGGTCCACAGCCGACACACAAGCCTTTATGACCCTTGAACTTCCTCCTGCCTGTCCCGTATTCTCTCGCACCCTTTCTCCCAGACAAGTACTTTGGCCTGAGACCATTACTTTGGATCTCTCTTCATCGACTTCTGGGGTTTTCTACTTCGAACTTTTCATTTCTGTGGCTCTCCTCCATGTCTGTATTTCTGCCGTTTTCCATGTCTTC
>CM030173.1:9503691-9541191 GCA_017639675.1 Aplochiton taeniatus | reverse complement strand
TAGTCTTTGCCAAAAACAAGACCCCCGGGGGGATGGTAACGTGATGATGTTCGATTTTATATTACAAGAACAAGCGTCATTATGACATGACTCCCGGAAAGCCGGGACTAAAATACATAAAGGGGGCCCTGAAGGTGATGTGAATTTAAAATGGAGTTTTTACAATGTAATGTGGAATGCTGCTATTAATTTTCATTGCAGACCATTTGAAGGTATTTTATTTACGGTTTTACATGACTTGAACGGTCTGAGTGGGCTGCGGGGAGACAGAGACGGCCATCGCCATAAAACACGGGCAGAGCGGAGACAGGGCGATTTACAAGGCTGCCGCGGGCCGTAGCGCCTCTTTATTAGTGGCCAGCAGCCTATAGTGGGCGGGCTGGCAGGCAAGGCAGGATGCCATGCTTTTACAGCGGCTTCCACTAACCTTCTCTCTGTGTCCAGACAAAACCTTGACAGGTCACTCAGGGAGGCTTCAGGCCCTGACAGAGGCTTTTATGAGCTTCGTATGTTGGTGGAGCTCTATGGCGTTTCATTTATATGCTACTCACATCGAACAGAGACAAACTGTGTCCCACGCTGTGTCACACTTTGTGATGGGTTCCAATAGAGCTATATTCAATAAAGATACTGTATAAAAATGCCATATATGGGTAGTGGAGTGTGGATTTGTCTTTTTTAATACTTGTGTTTCTAGGGTACCACAAAGTGTGTGAGTGTGTGTGTGTGTGTGTGCGTGTGTGTGTGTGTGTGTGTGTGTGTGTGTGTGTGTGTGTGAGAACGCGTGCGTGGGTGTGCGTGTGTGTCTTTCTTAAGTGGGGAACATGTGTCCTGTCAGGTGTCATTAAAGTGTGGGAACCCTCATGAGGGCTGTCAGGAGAGGAGTAATGGCTGTCTCTCTTGATTGCTAACAGGGATTGCGCCAATACAAAGAGTAAATTGAAAACGACATCTCAATGGAGATGGGAGGCACAGCTGGAAAAGGAGAGTAAGATGGGATGAAACACAAACAAAGTTTGAGAGCAGTATGCTGTACCTCTCTCTGCACTTCTGTGTTTCAATTGTAAAGGGTTGTTTAGAAGGTGCGGTTTTGAATTGAATCTTGGAAAACTTCATAACCATGTATGTATAGATTTCTTTCCATATACGGTGATATAAAATAAGCAAATGGAATGCATTTTTATGACCATATTCTAGGGATTTTGGAAAGCTTTTCCAAGCCCTGGAAAACAAAGCCAAATGCTCCACCTGGCTTCCAGATATATAGCACCCGGACATTTTATTTATAAATGTTTCACAAAAAAAAAAGGGTTATTTACAAGAGCTTCAAATTGACAACAATCAATCACTAAACAGAGAGGAATCTAACTTTGGTCTAGGTAAACCGGATAGCATCAAGGAATCGCCCAGCTTCACTCACGAGCCAGGGTGCCATGATGAGCATTGGAGCTGACAATATGAAATGGATTAGATTTGAGCCCAATTAAAAATGAATTGCTTGAAATGAGCAGTGACCCCCACCGAATTGGATGCCACTGATCTCATTATGGGCGGCGGCAAACTCCGGGGCCTGCTGGCGGCGAGGGACTCGGCACTCCCTGATGCACTGGGAAGAGCCCTGGGCCAAGGAAAGACTAGCTCCTTGCAGGGCTTGCGAGCGCCTCCTGGTGCGCCTGTGCGTGTGCGGGTACCTGTGTGTAAATAGGTTTCAGCAAAAATTCGATGACAACCAAGAGAAAATATAAGAGGAGAGATAAATGAGTGTAGATTACATTTCTCTTGGCCAAAGTGCCATCTGGCTTTAATTGAGTTTTTAATCATTGGCTCCGATTCAGTTTCCTTCCAACCCGACTCCCTTTCTCTCCCCTCTACTCCTATTTATTTCCCCTCTCTCTCTCTCTCTCTCTCTCTCTCTCTCTCTCTCTCTCTCTCTCTCTCTCTCTCTCTCTCTCTCTCTCTCTCTCTCTCTCTCTCTCTCTCTCTCTCTCTCAAATGCAAAGGCGCAGGAGACGATTACATCTGTGGATTTAGCAGCTTTCACCATGGTGATGATGAGACGAGGGACTTGTCTTCGTACACCAATACACGGGCAGTGACTAAGAACCCCAGCCTCCATCTTTGAGTCCATTTCCATAACGGTCTCCATCCCGACGCTGCGCCCTGAACAATTAAGCGCTTGTCTCCTGACAGAGAGCATTTTGATAGGTCATTATGATTCCGAAGCCTCTCGTTAGCGACGGGACCTTTTATCACGGCGAGGTAATTAGGAGAAGCACTGAAAGCAAGGGATGAAAGACGGAGATCCGTCTAGACGGAGATAGGAACGGATCTGTAGCCGCGGACGGACGCTAAGCCTCCATCAGAGTGCCAGTGTTTCTTTGCAACAGCTCATCATCACAGCCTGTGACCCCAGAGTCAATGGCATCACATAGCCTGCCTTAATGGGCGAGGCGGCCGGTGAGTGACGGCCGGGCCAGGTTTGATTAACCTTTGAGCCTGAATTAGAGCGGCGTGTGCCGCTCAAAGTGCTCCACTTAGACGGGATTGGCCTTGACACCCCAGCGTCCTGCGGTACAGAGCGAGCCGACGGACATTGCCGCGTCCCCCGGGGTTTCCATTAATGCACTGCCAAGGTCGTCCTCTCTTTGAGATGCAGAGTGCAGCCCCGAGAGCAGCTCCACCTGTTTTGACACGGATGGGGTGGCCACAGGAAGCCCTCCCTATAAAATATGGACGGATCAATAAAGGGGAATGCGGGCGCCACAGGCAGTTTCCATGCGAATTCTGACAGAAGAAACAAACAAAAAAAAAGGAGTTGAGCGAGTAAGGGGAGAGGGTTGAACAGGGGTAAATCTGTTTTGACTGGTATGGGAGCATCCGGCCTGTTTGGAAATGAGGGACCCAGTCCAGACGTCCCGGGGCATTGCTCGCTCAAGCGTTTTATCTTTCCGTTCGCCGTTTGTTTCCACTTTGCTGCGTCAACAGTCTCCAGTCAGTGATGGTGACCCAAAGAGAAACTAGCCAACAGAATAAACTCGCGCTGTCATTCTGTCTTGTCTGTGCAGCGTGCCCGGGTACCAGCCATTTGCAAGGCCATTCATTCGTTAACATCTTTACTGTCTTATCCGTTGTAATGCAGCGGGTGTATTTTTGTCTCATTCTCAGATTCATTAGCTAACAGGGGCACTGGAATACCACTCTATATAATTTGTGCTCTGCAATAAAATTGACCAGCTAAATAATGAATTACAAATGTAGGAGAAAATGACAACCTGAAAATGAGTAACACACGGATTAGGATTGACCAATGCCTCATGTGAGTACATACACTTATATACTGGACATTTACAAAAAGCAGAGCAATTGTGTTTTTGTGACTTGTAAGGGAAAGCAATATAGCTGCTAGCAAAAGTGACATTGACCATATAAGCAATAGGACATAGTTGAAGGTGCTTGAGGATAATAATACTGGTTGAGGTTTTATCACACAGCTTTCTGTAACAACATAAAGGTGGTTGAAAGTAATAGATTCTAATCTTTATATTTATTATTATCATGCTCTGCTGCTCACTCAACATCAACCCTAAAGCTCCCTGCCACACACACACACCCACACACACACACATGAACTCCCACACACCTGCACAGAACACATTGCTGATACTGTACATCACACAGAAATATATAGTAGACATGGTCGTTCATGGGCTAGGGTATGTTCTTGTCTATATAGCACTTCAACGATAAGTGTGTTTGTGACCTTGGCCAGTGGAAGGTCATTTGAGCTGTTTGAGGAGGGTGCCCAATAGCATGAAGGAAAGGCTTGCGAGCTTCTGGCTATTGTAACAGCATTCTGATAACAGTGGATTATCAAGACCTTTATTGCTGTGAACTGGATCCAGAATTAAACTGATAAGACTAAATCATGATGTGGCTGCTTCGCGCAGATGTACTTTTCATACACGCCAAGGTCAGCATAACAGCATGTTTTTTATAGGGATACATCAAGCTATTAGTAGAAGTCACATTTTTAGATATACACATACAATATTTTAAATCATGCTGTATACATTATAATATACCGAGTGCTCACTACCAATTGAGAGCGAGAAAGAAATGTGAGATTAAATCTCTAAGGTACACATAGACTTATTTCACATGGATATACACAGACAGGCAGAAAAACCTACAGCATATGACCAGTATATGTAATCAACCTCCAAAGGTTATCCATTTAACATAGCCACATAATATAATTTACAATAACTCTTTCATGCCTCTGCCAGTTGTTTAAACTGTAATTATAGTATTGTATATACACTAAACACATTCTGTACATTATCACGCAGTGGGTTGTATTCCTTCTTGCTGAAATGATTTTACGAACACTAATGAAAGATAAGTGATAGAAAAATATGAATATCCACGTACAATAGGTTTATTTTTTATCTGTTCATTTTGACCCTTACAAATTTAATTCAGGCTGCATACACTGAGCCTTTCATACAAATACACCAGACTAACAAAGGATTTCAATAACAATGACAAAAGACAAAAGGACAAAATGAGTCAACGCCTTTGCGGAACTAGTTCAGGTGGGCAACTCAGACAACAGCTATTTCTCCACATCACAGAAATCAACCACTCGCACCCACTCAATGGTTTAACACGGTCTTCTTAAACCACAGCTCACTCACCGCACTGGCTTTTACATTTGCTCCAATGCTCACTGCGGCGTGCACTACTATGCTCCTGCTCTTGCTGCTGCACGCCCACCTCCACCCCAGCCTCCACCTTCTTCAGGTCTGTTGCTCAGCATCTGTCTGGGGGGATCTACAGATATCTGCTCCCTTCCCATGGTTTCATTGAGTGTTTGAATTTAACTTTGGGCAGGAAAGTAATTCAGAGCAGCTGACCCTTGACACTAGCTTTTAATGTATTACCATGTTATTGCGATAAACAGTTAAACATATCCTAAGTTGTCCTGACTGAAATGTAGTATCTCAGGTGTCTTCTGTGAATAGATAAGGAGTCATGGCTGTCCAATTCTGCTCACACTCTAGACATTAAACAATATGTGACTGATTCTATCATCTGACCAAATCCTTTAGTTTTGTTCGACATCATTTTCTCTGTTGAGTTTTGCAACTTTTTCTGTTTGGTTTGAGTATTTGTATTGTGTGTGAAAGCCTTGGAATATGACATTTTGATTGTCAAATAAAATGTACCATTTTGTCATGGCCCTGGGACTGCCTGGTCCTGAAGAGGACACACCCTCCATTGACTTTGGCATGTTTGTGCCCATTGTGATTTATCTTTTTCACCTGTGTCTTGTCCCTGTTTAGTTTAATTGATTTCACCTGTGCCTTTTGCTAGTGTATTTAAGTTCCTGTTTTCCTTTGTTCGGTCATTGTTTTGCGTATTCCTTGTTAAAGAGCATGTTTCATTTTGAGTAAATGCCAAAACTCAGTTTGGAACAATGACAGTTATTTTGTCTCCAGTGTTTTCCTTTTTAAGTTTTATATTGTATAAGTGCACTTAGTTCAGTTCTAGTCTTATGTCTGAACTTGGGCCATCACCTACATGATCCCTGACATTATTTTGCTCATGAAGTCATGATGGAGATCAAGTGAACCCCAATTTCCTTTATTGTGTTGTCTTAGCAATTGAAAAAAATAAGTAAACCTTTACCTACACATATCATTATATGTACAGTATCTTTTCCACAGGAGGAGAAACAATAAAAGAGTGGGAGAGGCTGGATTGGACACATTTTTCCATCGGTCAGTTTTACTTGTGTTAGTCAGTTCATGCAATCAGTTTTGTTAGCTTTGCAATAAACACATCAACAGTTGAGTCTAATTGCTTTCTCACAAACTTTCTCGACCGTGGTAAGTGATGACAGAAAGCACCTGGCTTTATGACAGAGTCTGTACAGTATCAAAGGGAAACTTGCTTGCACACCTCATTGTTTTGTCACAACATTTTCAAGTAGTGTCATGTGCTAATAGAGAGCACATAGCCCCATGAGTAAGTTCTGCATGCCCAGCATGTGTAACATGTGCATGCTGCTTGCCAGTGAGCTCATGCCATCTCCATCCTGTAAAATAAAAAAGGCACTTCAGAGATAACACTGAAATGGGAATAGGAGGTTAACAGTCATTTTCCATTTTTAATGTCTCATAAATATTCACCAGGCGCTTCATGAATAACTTAGTGCATATTAATATTGAGTAAAAGATCAATTAACATATCAGTCAGACCATGCAGAGAATTCCAATCAGGCTGAGTAATAACGGAAAAGAAATCTCTCTGTTTGTTGAGTCTGGATGACGTACAGGTTCCTGGTGGACTTTCCCACCGTTGGTCTATTGAGCCCTCCATTATTGAACGTGGTATTCCATTCATTAGTATTCAAAGGCAAAGGCCAAGCCAGCAAGCCAATCAGAGGACGTCATGGCTTGAACTGCCACGTCCAAGCCCTGCTGGTTGTCACCTCTACAACCCATTGCGACTATTACTTTAGCTCAGCACTGTACTGAGTCTTTCTCTGTAGATGCAAGGTGATTTCTGTCTTAGAGAATAAAGACTATATTCTATGCTTTTTCCTAAATATAAAATATATAATCTTGGTTGGTCGGTTATCATGGATACGTGTAAAATGTAGTAATAATAAAATAGTTTGGCAATACTGACGTTTTACCTTATGTTCTCGGCTCCTGGGGATGTCCGGACACGGGAGGCTGTTATAGAGTAATTAAAAACGAGCCAACTATTCCTTAAATAACAGAAGGAATGACGAACACATTGGGGAGCAGTGGTGACATCTTTTTCCACATCCTTTACTTGGCCAATAGATCAACCCTCCAGTTTGGCTTCTCTGCAAGTACACTTTGTTTGTATTACTATTAAACGATAAGTGATATTTACTTTTCAACCCACGTGTCTTTACTGTAATAGACGTCCAATCATCACGTCCCTCTGGGCGAAGGAAAGGTAAGAACTGAAGCATAGATAAACAGAGGAGCGAGGCTCTGAGACATGGCACATCAATCAATTAAATAACACCGTAAAGACCACATGGAATTTGACATGATGTCAACATAATACTATCCTCAGCCATTAGGGTGAGATATCATGGCAGCACACACCTATTAATTTCACATGAGTCATCGAACATAAGTCACAAGTGACACACCTGCAAAACTTGCCTCGAGTTAAGTCTGATCTCGCCAAGTTCCGTCCATTTTTCGGACTTACGTCTGTCAGTAGGGCAACTCCAGTGTCTCCCTTGACAGCGAATGACAGAGCACATCACTTTAATCTGCACCCCTGGTATAACCCTGACTCCTGCAACCCTACTATGCAATAAAGGCTGGGCCATCAAAAATGAGACTCTGTAGATGGTCTCTCTATTGCAATTAGAAATTCAATGGAAGCGATAAAAAGCCTCTATTGGAGTCATGAGGATAATTTGAGCAATACTGTTACTCAGGCTGTAAACCAGAATAACAAGACCTTGCAGGGTTAGCACATTTTTTTTTCACTTGACATAATAACACAATTCATAGGTGCCTTTATAGACTCAGCAATGCAAAGTTGAAATCTGATTAAAAGGAAAGGCATAAAGACATTGTTGTAATCCATGCTCACCATCACGTCAAAATATGTTGACTTGTCTTTCCGCTCTGCGAGCAAAGTATGAATTCATTTTGGTTCAGACTGACAAACTCATCCGTCTTAAAACATTTATTAAATGTGAATCAGTTTTGGCATGGTTGGGTCTGCTACATATTTGAGGCTCCCTGATGTACATATCCGGGACAACCTCCAGAGGCAGGGAGCACACATCGATCCATCGATCTGCTTTGGAGCAAATTAGCAGATTAGCAGACCCGAGATGGCTGTTGGGGTGGAGGTGGGAGGATTTTCCCATCACCTCATCCGACAAGCACAGAACCCAACATGGACTTCAATCATCTAAGTACCTCCCCCCCTCCCTCATTGACATGAATTTTGATTGTGAACAGGTCTGTCAAGTGCTTACTGTATGTGTGCACGCACAGTAAAGTGAAATTGAGGCACCCTCCCTGTCCTTTTTTCTGCAATTGGTGAGTGCTACATTACATTCTTGGATGCTATTTTTGCAACAGTATGACTCCACGTCAGCAGCGCAGAGACTTCGAGTTATCTCCCTGAACTTTAGCTGAAGCTTCATGGATTGCATCACCAACATGCAAGGGCAATACTCTAAATACACCCACTCACAGTGCTTTGCAGTTTAATTCAGTAGATTTCATTTTATGCACGTTTTGATTAGCCCTTCTGTGTTCCACAAGAGTGATCCTAGATTGGGATATTGGCGGAGGATAAGGTATGCTACTTATACTCTGATAGCAATCGGACATTCAATTCAGCCCCAGGCTTTTTGTTCTACAAAGTAACGGCTGTCATAGAAAATAACAAGTCACTATTCAACCCCAAGTTGTATTCTAGGTAAGTGACACATACCTGAGTCTGTCTCAAGGTGCAGGGTGTGGGTGATGCAAGGAGCTTGTAAGAGGTCTTACCACTGATCCTTCATGTTGAGGGATATGTGTAGCACGGGCTATCTATGATACGGAATACATTATGTGTTACACACAACAATGCACTGTAATAGGTAATTGTCCTGGTCTTCTTAATATTCATTGCATGCTATGAGTAGTAGAGCACGTCTAACCTACTGTGATCAGTCCTAGCTGTTGGAGTCATTTAAGCGGCCATTAGTCTGTCATAGGAGACACTTCCGTGAGTGATCTGTCCCAAAGTGCCTATCTACTGGGGTCTGTGGGGAACCCTCACATCTGTCCAGCTGTCTGCTGCATGGATTGGTCGAGAGACAAAGCAGTGGTGAGAGGAGGCCTTTGATGAGACGGGGATGAAGGGCGGACGTTTCAGGTAATACTCCCAGATGAGCCATGATTATGACACTGGAAAACAAGTTCCCAGTGAACTGTTAGGAGATGTGAGTTCATCTGCCTATTTTCTACACCCACTGATGGTTATTAGTTAGTAACTGACAGTCAGTAATTATGTTTAAGGGTGGCAATGCAACTATATTAACTCAATTCTATTCCGCTGTTTTGTTGGGTGCATCTTCTGAAATAGCAGTAATTAACTTTGCCAGTTTTTTTTATCAGCTGAACAAAAGTGAAGTATATAACAACTGTGGGAGAACAAAAAAAATCTTAAAAAAAGATGAAATTGTTGATATCCATATGTGAAGTCAATTTACTCAATATTCTGCTGCTTGGATACCAACGGAAGTATCTTGTCTCCCCATCTGGCGGCTTATTGATGAGCAATGAAGTCTAAAAACAACTTATTTCTTATTTAAATAGTGCTCTGCTGAGATATTGCAGTGTAGCACAGGGTTATTGTATGCCTGTTAAAAATGTATGAGTGCTTGATGGAGCATTTGTTGATAACACCTAATCTCCAGGTCCTTCATCTCTTCACCCTTGCTGATGTTTTCAGACTTGATGAGAAAGTGTTCTGCACCGTTGGTGGACGTGTTTTGTTTATCACTCCCACCACAGGCGGAAAGACATACACTTGGATGCGCGCACACTCACACACGCACACAACTGAATGCATTTATCACAAAACATTTTTTTTGTTTCACAAGCCAATCGGTTTCCATTAATAATTAATCAATGTCAATAAAGTAATAGGGCACCATATATATTGCATACCCTATTGACTTTTAAACCAACCTGGTGGACAGCACTCCATCTAAAGCCGGTCTAATCTCCCTCTAACTAAATACATCCTGAGTCATGATAAAATAGCTCTTATGTAGTTAATCCTGTTGGCCACGGTTTGCTCTTTGTTGTAAGAAGATGGGTAACCAAGGAAACCCGTAGTCAGGATTACGTGCACCATCGTCTAGAGATGCACACATGTACACACATACACATTATTTAGAAAATCCCATAATGCAGCAATGTGTGGGGGGCAGACGTTAATGGAAATAGAGCTTTGTCCATAATTCCTTCATATTATATTATCTCACATTGTATAAATGTTCTTTCTCTATTTGAATGGTAAAACCTTTCCTTTTACCTGGCTCACAATGAGGGCTTATTGGAAAGCACTTGGATACCAAGGGTTATCTGGTCTATCTCAATTGGTACACAAGATCCTTTACAACCCCACCCTTAGGAAAAGCAAGCTGAATTATTAAGAGATGCTGCACGTGCATCACAATATTTCCAACTGCACATGGTGGACAAACCTTTGCAAATAGAGCTAAGTGATTCCCTGCTCTGGGATTCTGCAAGAGATTGCTGCGTTATAGGGAGAGGTTCTATTAGGCACATTCCATTTACGTGGCATAGTTAACCCCCTGACAAAACAGAAACCTGTTGCTCTACCCACCAAAAAGAGTTACAAGAACACTCGTTTAAAAAAATAAAAGTCAGTAGTGAAGTGGAACTCTGGTACGTGGGTCATATTTTGACCATAAACATAAAGTTCCCCACCAGGAGTTATTTATTAGATAGGAATCGCTTTGATAACCCATGATTACACCTGTCGTTCTCTGTATCACGCTGAAAGCCAGGCAATTACCCATCAGAGTGGTGCAAAGCATCAGCCAGCCAGCAGTGATGGCCAAGTTGTGCTGCGCAATCAGCCAAGGCTGGTGAAGACCCTAATCATGTTGTCAGGGGAGTCCCTGGTTGTTAGGAGGAGTGACACCCCGTGATTTTTGATTACAACCGCACAAAGAAAAATGCGATGAGCTGATATCCACTTGTGGCTTTTTTTTGGGATGCGAGCCTATGAGATCGTGCCGTGGCATTGTTGTTCGGTCAGTGGGTTTGTCGATCAGTCAGTCAGTCAGTCGGTGAGTGTTTCAGTCAGTCAGTCGGTCAGTCAGTCAGTTGGTCAGTGTTTCAGTCGGTCAGTATGTCAGTTGGTCAGTGTTTCAGTCGGTCAATATGTCAGTTGGTCAGTGTTTCAGTCGGTCAGTATGTCAGTTGGTCAGTGTTTCAGTCGGTCAGTCAGTCAGTCGGTCAGTGTTTCAGTCGGTCAGTATGTCAGTCGGTCAGTGTTTCAGTCGGTCAGTATGTCAGTTGGTCAGTGTTTCAGCTCGTCAGCCATTCTGTTATACCGTCAGTCAGGGATACAGCACCAACAACTAAACTGATCCTCCTATTCTATTTCATATCTGCTACACTAATATTTAGACTATTTTTTTTATGTCTAAATCTGCACTGATGAATAAGGAAGTACTTATAGTTCAACTTTAATCCAGTTGTGGCACAAATGAAAAAACAAAACATTTATCCAGCTTACTTTAATAAATCTCATTTTTTAATGCTTTTTGAAAAAAAAAAATCATTTTATTCTTGTTTATTGTGTTCTGTTTCCTGTGAGTAAGCCATGGCATCGGGGCACCTGTGCTGAAAATGTAATCCTCACTAGGAGAGTAAATTAGACACTAATCTATCTCGATTAAAAATGGTAGAAACGGAAGAGGGGGAGGACATTTGCTTATATCCTCAGGAAAACTCTAGTCAAAGAGAGATAAGAAGCAGTAGAATTGCTATAAATGCAAGGTGTCAGAAATACTTCCAGTCACCTGCATAGTGTGTTAACCACAACATTATTGCTGTGTATTAAACAACCAGAAGAACAGTTTTTATTGTAAATTACTGTCAATGGTTTTGCCGCATCTTACCAGAGAAATTATTAATTTCCAGTGCATCGTTATTTCTTCAAAATATTTGTAGCTTAGTTCTCTTTTGATATGTTTTTGATATCAGAGGGTATATACGGAATAATTGTATGGGCCTGCATTTGTAAAACAAACCCCCAAAAACTGTAAGGAAATATGTCATAATGCCATGAATGAGGCAATGCCATGGCAGAGCTAGTTCAAGCGGGCAACTCAGACAACAGCTATTATCCATGTCACATCAATTAACCACTCGCATACGCTCAATGGTTTAACACGGCCTTCTTAAACCACAGTTTACTCACCACTTTAGCTCCTACAACTGCTCCAATGCTCACTGCTGTATACAACATCATGCACCTGCTCTGGCTGCTGCACACCCACCTCCACCCCAGCCTCCACTTTCTTCGGGTCCGTTGCTCAGCATCTGTCAGGGGGGAATCTACAGATATCTGCTCCCTTCCCATGGTTGTTCACTGAGTGTTTGAATATGACCTTGAGCGGAAAAGTAATTCACTGCAGCAAAGCGGTGACACCAACATTCAGTGTATTACCATGTGATTACAATAAACAGTTAAACTTATGGTGAGTTGTCCTGACTAAAAGACATTTTTGAAATATGTGATATTTGAAATGTCATTTTTAAAAACGTGCCAAAGCAAAAAACACAACGTTTTTGAGATACTTTATAGTGAAGTTGTTTTTTGGTTGAATAGCAGAGGGGAAAAACTGTTTTGTTGTTGCGTTTTGTTTTGAGCACAATAAGGTACCTCTCTGCTCTGTGCCCGGTGCTCTCTCCAGGGAAAGCTGCTGAGATTAGTCCTGGGTCTTTACTCAAGGCTCCCTTCTGTGGCCAATTTGTATTCATCCAACATCGCTCTTATAAATAACGGTGAAGAAGAAACAATTAGAGAGCTATAAAAGCTGATAGCTCAGGGCTCTGTACACCAACTCTCTATTACTGGGGCATTAGGGGGTGAGGGGGGCCACAGGGGCACACTTCAAATGGAGTCACGGATGAAACAAATGAGGGGGAAGGGAAGAGGGAGTGGGGGAGTCGTAGGGAAAGGAGGGGCTGTAGTCTTTCGACACAGGTGTCTGGGCTGGGAGCATATTGTGCCTGTGAAGCGAGGGGATGTGGGGCTAGGGGGTGGGGGTTTGGAGGGGAGTGACATAAGTGTGGCAGCACGCAACTGGCACTGGACTCTGAGGAGCAGCTGCTGAGTGGTTTGTCTCACACGACTTCACCCACGGTAGCAGAGAGGAAAGGAGAGGGGAGTCAGAGGATCGCCTGGTTTGTTACTCGGCTGCCTTGTTCAGAACGCCTCTGCTCCTCCTGAAACAGTAACTCCCAAGTGCATTATTCATATAGAAAATAGAGAGGTTTTCAGACTTCAACGCTGTCATATCTCTTACTCTTCACCCTCAGCGTAATGGAAGACGGTATGGAGTTATGCTGTATGTTGCTTTATCTCTTGTGCTCATTTACTTCGATGCACGCTCTGCGTCTTGGGGTAAAAAGAGGCACTAAAATCCTGTGTGTGTGTGTGTGTGTGTGTGTGTGTGTGTGTGTGTGTGTGTGTGTGTGTCTGTGTGATGCCACAGTAAACAGGCCCGCTGCCCAATGTCAGTGTCTCATACACAGCTCTTTGACTCGTATGTAGTCATGCTCACATTAGATGTTAGATTTGAGACATTCCCTGTAATTCCAAGGTGACGTTCCCCCACAGTGGAGGCCAATGTGTCACAGAAATCACTCGTTTTCACTTCACATGCAATTCAAACCAACCTTTTGTACCATAGTAACAAACAATAATCATTAAAATGGCGGAACACTTTTGGATGGGCTGGGAGAACAAGAGTTTTGGGTGACGATTGATGGAAACAGCAGCATAGTTCATCCGATTTCATTTCACCATGCATTATTGTGTGACATAACCGCCATTATCCCATTATTTTCTCTCAGTGTGAGACTCAATAGCGTTAATGACACCATGCAGCCTATTTGTGTGGTAACATGGACCTCTCAATTCAGCTAAGTGTATGGGAACAAATTGTGATTACTTAATAATAGACACAATTCACTCTGGCTCATTACCCCCGGCCATTAGCATAAACAGGAGTTTGGAAAGTCATAAATCAGTTGGATTCAAATGAATGTGTGTATAATAAAGTACATGTTTTACACCCCGCAGGCACCACATGCAGAGCCATTAGGATAGTCACTTTGTAAATAGCAGGCCATGTTTGAATGAATAATTACTAGAATCTAAATATTTTTTAAGTTTCAGCAGAAAAGGGCCTCATAGCTGGAAAGCATTTTAAAATGCAAATGTCACCGGTAGAGAACTAAAAGCACAATTTATAACTTGCGCTGCAGTCGTACCTCGGTATGATTTATGACCTCTCAAAAATAAAGATGAACAGTGTCTGACAAAACCAGCGTCAAACTGCTTCACCATTCACAATGTATCAAAATGTCAAATGTTTTCATGGGAGCCAAACATCATCTGAGAAATAACTTGAATATTTACTTAATTATAGATATACATTTATTTCCAAAAGTATCAGTTAACTTGTAGGATTTAGTTAGTTCCATAGGAAACTAGCTTTTATAAAATCTTATACTGGGGCATGCATTCTGAACAGCAGCACCCTTGAGAGCCAAACAAATACACACACTCACACACACATACATGCACAGACATCCCTATGTAATTTATCACAATGTGGCTCAAGAAGGTTTTTTTTAATCCTAAAGCTAGACAGTTTCCAGCATATTTGTGTTGTTCCCCCACAGACTCTTCCACCCTTTTGCTTGTCATGTCGCTCTAAAGCTCAGCCTGCCTTTGGGGAGCCTGAGAAAAGCTTAGAGTGTCTTATTTTAACAAGGCGTGGCTTCACTGTGTCTCCTCACCCCGAGACCTGAAAGCTGAATCGAAAAAACACCTGTGCACTCTCAAAAAACCTTTGCAGTCCGGTAGAGCTCTTGAAAAGTGCAGGTCTCTGTAATCAAAATCCAAAACATTTGCCCAAGGAAAGTCTAAACAACTAAAGTGTATTGGTTTTGTGTGCTGATGAGTAGCCCACCATTGCCTGGGTTGAGTGATGTAACGTTAGCTATTATTGCTCTGAAAGATTGCCTTGTTGCTTGGTTCTTTATGACTTGTCACTCACTCACACACACACACACAAAAATACACCATCATACACACCCACACTCATTAACTCTCTCTCTCTCTCTCTCTCTCACACACACACCACATGCCCACATGCTTTCCCTCCTACTTATTTTGAATCCGTTGCCCCGACTGAGGTCGCTATAGGCTGCTTGGAGGTTCACCACATGGGGGCTTTCCCTCCCACAGCTCTCACCCTCCTTATGCTTCGCACACAGAACGGCCTGTTAATTGCCAGTGCAACACCCCTGCGGTTAAAGTCAATACCTCATTTTCAGCCCTGTCCCAATTTGAGGGTCCCCTCATCTGGAACAGACAATTAGAGCTGGGGGAGACTGTCTAGTGCCACCAACCCAGTAATCCCTCGCCAAGTTAGCTCGAGTCTCTCAGAACCAGATCCACACCATATGCTGGACAACGCTCGTAGCACATTCACATAAATACTGTACGGCTGCTGTGTAATATTTTTGTCGTTATGCTATGTTTTTTAAAGATCCTATTTTCAAATAGTGTTTTTATGGTTATTTTCGTATTTTTCATGTAGTTGCATCATTAATCCCTGAGTTGCGGAGAGCAATACAGTACTGAAGGCAGTTTAACCTCTGTTTCCATCAGATTCTGTTCCAGCGCCATCTCCTTGTAATGACATTGTCGAGACACAGGTGCAGGTGAGTCAATGGTTTCAATAAAACAATCTGCAGGCGTGCACCAAAACAACTTAACTAATAACACTATAAGCACAAGCGATAGTCGTAAACTTCTCAAAAGAACTAAGACACATCACATAAGCTCCAAACAATGCTACCTGCTGCACAACACTCAGGACTGTGCCTATAAACCCAATTCACCCAGGTGTCCATAATTAATAATCAAATGACTCTGATTTCTGGAGAGGGGGCGTGGATGTAACACTCCTTATACCAGCGTCTTCAAGGCAACTGTTGTACACAAAATACTCGATGATTGTCAAAGCACTTTCTACAGTGTTCCTCCAAACGGTTTGAACATACTATAAGACCTGATGAATCTCTGTGTACTGTTTAGAAAAGTGCATTCTGTGGCCATTATGTGCAATGTGAATGCTGCATAGGTCTGTGTGTGTGTGTGTGTGTGTGTGTGTGTGTGTGTGTGTGTGTGTGTGTGGGTGTGTGTGTGTGTGTGTGTGTGTAAGAGAGAGAAAGAGAATGTGAGGGAGAGGGTATGTCTTTAGTCTAGCGGGTGAACAGCACCTTGGCAAACATGATTAATGGAATTCCCATGCAATAAGACCACCGTCCACACAGGTGATTTAATGCTATAATAATCCTTTACTATATTGCTCTGTGGTTTCCAGACCATTAAAATAAGACTGCATGAGTCAGTTGAACACAAACACCTCATTTAAAACATATTGCTGCCCAGACACTCGGGAGCTATTGCCAAGGTACCATTACCTTGGCTATTTTGACGAAAAATCTCAAACGTTTAATGTCAATCCTTTAATATTTTCTGGGAAAACCTGCTGAACTATCCTATCTCAATGGTTGTAGCACTCCACTTTAATATGCTTCATACAGATTAAAATGCCAAGACTTTAGTGAACACTAAAAGTCCTATAAGTCCTACTATAGAACCATTCTGTCTGTTAAATCTCCCACATTTGGCAATATCAGCTATAACTCATATAGCATTGGCATTTTTAAAAACAGCCCAAGAATACTGTAGACAAGTCCATCTCAGTGTATTAACCATTCACACTTACCAAGCCAAAATAACTGCTCTCCATGGGGCCCACTGGTTGCACTGACACAGCGGGTAGGTCCCACAGTGGGAGACAAACTCAGCCCTGCCTCCAGGAGCTGTTGGAGGAACAAAGGAAAGCACAGGTCAAGTTTTGCACAGCCACTGGCACTCTTCCAAGCCTCCGCCAAGCCACGGACGAAACTTGCCGGTAATTGAGGAACTTTAAGGGCTTTGTTAAAAATACATAATGGACTATACCATCGGTCTTATCTCACATGTCCAGTGTAATGAGTGTTTAATGTATAGCATGTATAAGACATACTGATTCAAATGTTCAAATATTTCAATATAAGTATGGGTTTGTAAGTAAACCGGTGTGAAAATCCAGCATTAGGGACCAGATCCATACCTGATTTAAACAGTAGGTTCGAAAGGGACATATATAGATTTGTTTAGAGCCACTATATTCTACTCTTTCTTGTACTACTACTGGATAACTGACAAATGAAAAGCATGCAACTTCCCAGGCTAAGAAGCTCCAGCTACACCTGCCAAACACTTACAAACTAGGAAGGTAGACTGGGGAATTTAAGATCAATGATCTGCTAAAACAAAGACCAACTCAGAAAAGTTGACAATCCCTTTTGTAACCTTGGATTAGTGTGAGTGTTTTCATGTGTGTGTGTGTGTGTGTGTGTGTGTGTGTGTGTGCACTTGTATACACAGCTCATGCTGTGTACGTTGAAGATTGAGTGAACTGAATCCGCGTGCATGTGTTTTTCATTTTTTTCCCAAGCAGAAGTTCAATTCTGAAACTTGCAGTGCAAGCAACGGAGAACCACCACTTAGAATATTGACAACGCTCCTCTACAAGAAGTAATGGATATCTGTGTTCACTCTGGAGTTGACATTGTGTGGTAATAATGGTGGTCAGGAGGGCTTGTGGCAAAATGTAGAATTGATTTGCAGTTATTTTCCCTGCATGCTTCAAAGCCACGCAGGAGATATTGTTGAATGTACATGGTGGGCTCAAGGTCACTTAGCACTTAAGAACAGACAGAGCCTGACGCTAACCTCTGCCTAAGAATGGGCAGACGCTTCGCTTGGGAAAGTAGGTTGCCAAGTGTCGTCTTCAATAACCTTTAGGGAGTGCCGGAGAGGAGGTGGCAGTTTCCTCAAGAACACTCCCTGTTTGCTTACTCTGTGTTTTGCCCTGTGCTTCATGTCCTTAACCCGGAAGCACACAGAGCAGCCCTGCAACACTCTTCCTGAAAGCTTTGTGGGTGTTCGACGTTAATTCGGAAAGACAAAGTAGACTCTCCACAACAAACATTGAGAACAGACTAAATTAACTTATGACCTACTTTTGGAAACCTACATGGTTTTAATAGTATTTTCCTTGTATATGACTTTGATTATACCTTGTTTATAACTTCACATTTATTTCTCTATACTTTGAATATAGCTACTGCCATTGGAAACATAGCAAGTTAGAGTTACAGTAAAATGAATGACATGACTCTCAAGATTTATCCCTTGAACCTCTACATTTGTTTTTGTCTTTGAACCTCTCGTTTTTCTTGAGCTCTAGCTTTGAAGAATGTCACACTTAAGATACAATTCTGTTCCTGTGTAAATCATGGCATTAAGCAATTGAACCGTCGTCTCCATTAATCACTGGGTCACACATCCTGCAACCTGTCAAGTGCTTCTTCTTTGCTGACAGACACTGATCTACTGCCTGGAACTGTTTCACATCGCATCATCTCATGCCAAAGCTCTTCTTTGTCCTTTGGAGCAGTCGCCATTTAGCGAGACAATCTTTTCAGTCAATATTAGTTGTGTGTGTGTGTGTGTGTGTGTGTGTGGGGGGGGGTGACCTGAGGTCAATTAGAGGCGATTCCGCTGGCTGACCTAGTGCTTGTACATATAGTACTGTGGTTGACGCTGCTACATTTTGATGGGGTTCGCCATTTGAGGGAATGCACCTTTTCTCAGATCCCCTCGGGCGAGTGAGGTAGTAACCTGGGCTGCAGCCCTCCAATAGTCCCACTGTGCTGTCCTATATTATACTAACTAGACTATACTAAGAAACGCACACCATAACCACACTGATGCAGTCGTCTATCTTACATCAGATTTTACGAGAGCCTGCCATATATAAACCCCAGCTCTAAAGTGTGAAGTGTGACCGCCAAGCTGGATGATT
This sequence comes from Aplochiton taeniatus, assembly GCA_017639675.1. Taxonomy (NCBI): domain Eukaryota; kingdom Metazoa; phylum Chordata; class Actinopteri; order Galaxiiformes; family Galaxiidae; genus Aplochiton; species Aplochiton taeniatus. The sequence goes on along the minus strand of CM030173.1, from coordinate 9,522,356 downwards.
GAAGTCTAGTGAATTAAGTACAGAAACCCCAAGGACTATTGAGGCGCTTAATCAGCAGATCCATAGAGCCTTTCACACAGCATGCAAAGGTTGGGATAAATATTAAATATTGGTTAATGGGGCGATGGTTTTGAAACACTCTCTCTCTCTCTCTCTCTCTCTCTCTCTCTCTCTCTCTCTCTCTCTCTCTCTCTCTCTCTCTCTCTCTTTCTCTCTCTCTCTCTCCCTTTCTCTCTCTCTTGCTGTGTCTGTTTCTGTCTCTCTCTCTTTCCTTTCTCTTTGGCTCTCTTTTCTCTTTCTTTCCAGCTCGGCTCAAACACCCCCACCCCCCGCTGTATGTTGACCTATTCTCCAGGAACAGGATTGTGTTTTAATAGGAGCTGACTCTTTGAGTGCAGGGCTGAGTCCTCTTGGATCTCAGTGTTGGCATCCTGTTTCCTGGTATACAATGTCACACATTTTGGGGTGTACCACTGGGCTATTTTCAAGTATTTACCCAAATGGTCCTAGACTTTGGTTATTAATATTTGACTACAATACCAAATCTATTACACTTTCTACAGATCTGTGTTTAATATTAGTTGATAGTTCATTGTAGCCAACAACCATTTTAGGAATTTCTTACCAGAGTCTTCTTTTCTCAATTTCATATTTTATAGAAAGCTTCCGGGACAGTTTTTGACAACTTAAAACTCCTATGTGATTTTCCTGAGAAAATGTAGTCCTTTTACAGACAGTAGTCCTGTGACAGATTACGAGTAAAATACCGTCTAGCGCTTAAATACACCAACACTGTCTCGGTAGAGCAGCTTCAATAAATAGAACAATTAGGTATTCAGATAGACAATGGAAAAGCAGAGCTTTGACATGACGCAGGATAATGTGTGCAGCAGTAATCTGCAGTAAAAGTCTCTCTTGACAATTTCAAAAGCAGCTCGTCGTGAGGACACCAACTAATTTGTGGACATAATATAAATAATTGACACCAGAGACGCCATGCTACTGTAAACCAAAGCCCTTCCAGGACAGAGGGAGTATGGAGCATTGGTGGGACGGGGAGGCATCTAAGTCTAACACTGCGACTTGTAAAGGGGGTCGACAGGGAGTTTGGCTCCGTTTCCATTTCCTGGGAGACATCGTCAACCATTGGAGGAGAGGGATTTAGCGGCGTATCCACGGCTGCCCCTCCTTGTCTCTCTGGTTGCCGGTCCCACCTCGTCACACCCACTTCACTCTCTGTGAGAAGTTAAATATTATTATGTTAACAAATTGCCTGAATCCTTTGAAGTGCAATGCTCATGGCACCCCTGTCGCTGTGTATCTTTCTCTTCAACCCTCTCCTAATACTTGAAGTCTATTTTTCTTTTCCATTGTTCCTCCTCCTCTGCATGTTTCCCCAAACAGATTAAGTTATCCCTGCATTGAACAAAGTGCAAATTAAAATGCTCCAGCCTGCCGTATATTTTAATTAAATTGTTCAGTAACAACAATTCAGCATCACATTGGTCTGAAATTAGACTTGTTTTTTCTCTAGATTTTTTTTTTCAACATATTTTTGAAATAGGAAGATAAAAAGCACAGGAAATTATTCATTCCGAAAATCTCTTTAGGGAGTGAGGCTGCATCGACAGGGCCACCAGTAAGGAGCCATCCATATCCGGACATATTGTCTGTGGCCGCGGCAAACACCTTTGGTGCTGAGTAGCCTGGTAATAAAGCCGCAGTGGGAACGGAGGATCTTCTTTATTTGCTGCAGAGGTTGAGCTCTACAGGCCCCCACTGTGATCTCAATAAGGCCCCAATAAGACCAACGTTATTAGAACTTTCAAAATGGGAAGCTGGATGTCACTCAGATTTACTGAGGGCAAATTCAATCATAACCGATTTTATCTCTGGGTCTGTGGTTGTGGGTGTGTGTGTGTGTGTGTGTGTGTGTGTGTGTGTGTGTGTGTGTGTGTGTGTGTGTGTGTGTGTGTGTGTGTGTGTGTGTGTGTATGTGTGTATTTGTGCGCGTGTGTACAGTTGCGTGTACATGTTTGTGTCTTTGCCGTTCCACCTGCACATACTGTGCATGCATATGGATGCCGTGCATGAGAACGTGTGTGTTAGCACGCTTGCATGCTCAAGTGACAGACCCTTTCAGCAAGCCAGCGGGGCATGGCCCAATGTTGGGGCCAGCGTTTTAATCTCTGTCCAAGCTGCCATCTGTCACCCTGCGTTTGTGGCGCCGCCCGTAAGTCATGCTGGATCATGAACAGTGTAGGCCGACAGGTACCTCATAATAGCATTGTCTTAACCAACGATAAACTGTGCAATAACAATGTCTAGGATGCCCCGTCGCTATCTTACTGCTGATGCCCTCCACAGCCCCGGGCCCTCCAAAGAGAATTGAGCCGTGTTGCTGGTATTAGCCTCCGAATAGGCGTTAAGATTGAGCGAGCAGAATGAGAAATGATTAGCACATAGCCCTGAACTCCTGCTGTCCCCCCCCCGCCCACACACACTCCCAGTTCCAGTGCTACCAGCCCCTCACAGGTGGCCATCCAATGCTGTCCGCATGTCTGTCTCCCTCTTCGCTTCCCTGTGTGTTCTACAAGGTTGTCTGATCTGTCGGCTGCATTCAGCACCACCATATTCTATGCTGCATCTCCTAGCCTCCTGCTGTTTTGGATTATTTGTTTATCCTATTTCCTCCTGTCCATTTTGCTGCTTCTTCCCTTCATCTATACCTCCGGCAGTCTGTCAAAGGATCTTGCCTGGCAGCTAATTTCAATTTCAGCCCTGAAAAGCAGAGTATGAAAGGAGGCGAGGCGCTCGCCCCTTTCACAACGGGTAAACCACTAAAATGGAAAAGAAATGTTGTGAATTTTTTAAGCCTGATAAAGAACAAAGGTAAAGCAATGATGGGAGTTCTACATTGTTGCCTGGCTGATTGAGTGAGTGAGTGAGTGAGTGAGTGAGTGAGTGAGAGTGATAGAGAGAGGGAAAGAGACCAATATAATCCGATGTCTATTTGCACCCTTGAGAGAAAGGCCCAACTCTGTTTTTAAATAGGGCTTTTTGTATTTCTGTGTGTGTGTGTGTGTGTGTGTGTGTGTGTGTGTGTAGTGTGTATGTCTCTGCGCTTACTTTCATCTCTCAGTGGGAGTCGGTAGTGGAGGGAGACGAGTCTGGTCCTACCTCTCCTGCTGATAAGAAATCACTTCCAATGAGGCGTTACACACTGACCGCTGCCTCTCCACTATGAGATTACATCTGCTTATGATCTCTGAAACACTCTATCTTCTCCTCCGGGCGACACAGTAAACAAAACACCACACACAGAGAGAGAGATAGAGAGAGAGAGAGAGAGAGAGAGAGAGAGAGAGAGAGAGAGAGAGAGAGAGAGAGAGAGAGAGAGAGAGAGAGGGGTATAAATAAACAATCACCACACAAAGCGCAGAGACAAACAAGTGAAAATTATTCATGTTCTCCATAGCAGATTGCACTGTGATTTGGCTCATCATTATCACGGTCAGGGCAGCGCGGTGGCTCAGTGGTTAGCACTGTTGCCTCACAGCAAGAAGGTTCTGGGTTCCTTTCTGTGTGGAGTTTGCATGTTTCTCCCTGTGCCGGCGTGGGTTTCCTCCGGGTTTCCTCCCACAGTCCAAAAACCATGCAAGTTAATTGGTGACTCTAAAATTGCCCATAGGGTGTGAATGTGAGTGTGAGTGGTTGTTTGTCCCTATATGTGTTGGCCCTGTGATAGACTGGCGTCCTGTCCAGGGTGTACCCTGCCTTACGCCCTGTGACGGCTGGGATAGGCTCCAGCCCCCCCCGCGACCCTGTAAAACAGGATAAGCGGTAGAAGATGAGAGTGAGAGATTATCACGGTCTACTTTCTAGTGAAATGTCCGGACAGGCTGTGGGAATTAGTGTTGGTTGGCAATAAAGGCAATCTGCATTTAGATGATACCCTGCTTTCTCATTTTGGTCATCCCCAGTGGACTATTGTCTTCTGTGATCACACAATACCCTATTCATGTGGATAATGAACACTTAACTTAGTTAAATCAATACAATTACATCTACACAAACCAAAAAGGTCTGTTGCTTTTCGTGAAAAAAAAACATATCATCAGGATTTAAGAATGACGCCATTCTTTGTATGCAAACGTTTAACACGTTTTACTCACGGCCCCCTCCGCCTCAGCCATTGGAAACATTACATGGTGCTGCAGGGCTGTTCCCTGTGTTTCCAAACTGCATTTTTCCTTTGGTCTGTGACCGTGAAGCATTGTCGGCAGATTGAACCACAGCCAACTCCAGCCACACTGGCCATGTACCCCAATAAATGAATAGTGAAGGTTGTTTTCCTCCCCATCAAAAAAAGGTAGAGTACAAAATGCTGTTAAATTGAGATGTCGATCAAAAAGGAGAAAAGAAAGATGTGAATAGGACCACTTAAAATAATGAAACTACTAAATCTTCTTTCTGGCTTAAAACTGTTTATTTGAACAAAGCACGCAGCAAATAGATCACTGCAACCTATACTTTTTTCTCTCTTCAAACTGAAACAACCATCATTCTATGTCACTATCATTACATGATTTAGTTTAACATATCTCTTTTCCTCAGTTTCTGTATGTGCTTCACAAAGTCAAAATTAACTATCCAAGGGGTAGTATTAAGTAACAATTTACAACTAAGGTAGATAACCCTATATTTCCTATTTAAGATTTGAAAATTGGATGCAAAACTAAAAGAAGCCTCAAGAAAACCTTGTAAAGAAAACCATAATGTAGATGTGTATGATATTTCCTTGTATTAAATCTGTGTTTTTGTGTGTTTGTGTGCATGTACAGTATGTGACGCAGCCATACCGATTCATGTGGAGAACTGATAAAACAAGAACATCAGTGCATTGAGAGCCTTAACGGTGGCCCCTCTTTCATAGTGGACCAGCCAGGACTGTAGTTTGGGAGCCATGCCTTGCTGAGGGATTATGGCGGCTCAAACCTCCTGTATAAAGGACAGGGATTTAGGGAAAAGGGCAAAAAGGCTTTATCTGATTCCAAACTGCCGCGCTGAGACGAGACGCTTGGTATTTAGGGAACTAACGCTGAGATAGCTAACATTTATGCTGGCCACAGGCTTTCCGTGTGGAACTCTGTGCTAGCGGGAAGAACGTTTTTTTCCGTCCTGAGACAGTGGAAACGTGGGTGAAATAATGATAGCTGCTGCACAGTCTATTCAAAACACAGCAGGTTAGGGCGTTACGGTGTCTAACAGCCATTCCTGGGTGTTGGGGTCTTAAGATTCAATAGTTTTGATAACATAACCAATGTTCATGAAATGGTCATTTTTCTCATTGATCAGTAAAATGGAATGATAACCCACGGAAGAATTCCCTGATATAGTATTTTGCTTGATTTAAACGGCTGAAGACCTGCACATTTTCAAATCAGTCTTATCAAACGGCACCAACTGAACAGAGCAGCAGCTTTTCAGTGATTTTGTACCCGGTAGTCTGAGCGGCGCAGTGGATAGTGATCTGGCAGATGTTGTGGTCTTCCCTAAGCCCCTCTACAGAGGAGCCCCGCGGGTTTATTCTCAGACTCCCTGTTCACGTCAGTCAACAAGAGAAACGGCCCGACTCCTCGACAGCCTCCGAGGTCACAGCTAGAGGTCACCGCTGGGGAGGGCCTGTCGACGGGCTCTCGTTATCCAGCGTGGATGCCAGTGACAAATTGGATCCCAGAAGTGAAGCTGGTCAGAGGCGAATGTCTTGCCGCTATCACAGCACAAGCATTATTTCGAGAGGGTAAGGGGGTTTTGAAAGGCACCTGAAGAAAGTCGGTGTTTGGTTTGTTCTAAGGGCTACATTCTCTTGGGTATTTAACGTAAACCAAATGAAAAATTGTTGTTTTAAAGTGTGTATGGTGCAAAAAAAACAAGGTGAGTGCTTCTGATATCAGCATTTTGATGTTACAGTAATAGGGAGATTGGGTTGAAGGCCCAATATGACTTTTGGGGGGTTTTCATCTGGTCGCATTATTTCTTAAATGTTTTAATGTATTCAGCCCACAATATCTCCAGAAAGTGAGTTCTGATGTCTTATCATTCTCAATACTGGCGGCTGTTCTTTTAGTTTAGTTTTTTTACTAATCCAATCCGTTTGGTTTGAAACATGCATGGATCCAGTCTGTAGGGTCCTCTGGCTTGTAATAGCCCAGCAGGGTCCATTTTCTTTCCTATTTTCTTCTTACAATGCCTGAACAAAACATTTCTCTCAAAACTTGAGACTTTATAACACGTTACAATCAGGAAAGAACAAAACAGAGAGAAAAAACGGCCGTGAACACTGACTCACCCATTAAGGAATAGCCTTTAAATTACATCTGACAATAGCTGAAATTGCAGCTGAACCCAATTCATTGAGGTAAAGTGGCCATTTCAAGAGGGTGGCGGGGAATTGGTGCTCTGAAAGGGAAGGATCTCGTTAACCATACAGTACATCTCGCCAATTCCAACACCAGGGCGCTGTGGTCTCTCTTTTCCCATGAAAGTGAGGGGGATGGGGGTGGGGGCACCCACATAGGAGAACCCACATCCACCAAGTAGCCACAGGTCACATAGGGCCAAGAGAATAACAATTACTTGGAATGCTAAGCAGGCAGGGGTGGAGGCCTGGGCCATAGAGCAGGTCGGAGACAATCTCCAACTTATCTCCCGCAAGGCAGGCTGGATGGAAGTAGGCAGAACTGGGCCTGGAGCCAGTGACACACTGCTAACACAAATAGATACTGGCTTGCAGTGTATTCCCTTTTAAAATACTCTGGGTCTGATAAAATCCAGTGGACAAATGTTGTCTCTGGGGCTGCTCTGGGGGTCCCAAGCTGTCAGAATGTCTGCCCTGCAAGTTGTATCTTTCCTCTCTCTGTCTCTCTCTCTCTCTCTACAGTATGTATATATATATATATATATATAAACTGTATACCCTCTCTCTCCATAACTGTATGTTTCTCCTTCATTTACTTCTGCACCCCCATCACAACTCAAAAAGCCTTTGCATCATCCAGATATAACAAAGGTATAAAGTAGTTCTCAGACTTTCTCCTATCCTTTTAAAACATTGTAGAGACAGCAGGAAAAGATGTTCGGTAACAGTGGACCAGGTGTAAGTCAGGCCCCCAGCCCTTCCAGATTTGACTGGTCTCACTCACATATTACAAAGAGCCAGTGTATTGGCAATCACAGTGTATTGCCAATCACACAAATCTGCCTGACAGTAGTAAATTAACTATGCAAGGCAATCTATCTGGGCATTTCCCCCTGCATTCTCAAAATTTGCAGGGAGAAGTGCCTTGCACAGGCCTCATAATGCAGCTGAACTAACACTTCCTGTGTCTGACAAGCTGTCTATTACTCTCCCAGTCCACTTCCTCGGTCACATCTGGGGCTGGTATCCGCAAAATCAGGACATCCTTTTTATACTTTGATCTTTAAAAGTTTTGTACTTTGATCTTTAAAAGTGTGATTGTCTGAAATTGGAATAACTCCAACGGTTACAGATCACCAACTTAAACCCTCTTGATTTAATTGAAAAAAAGTAAAGACATTTTTCTCCCAACAGAAAGTATTGCCCTCTCCATCATAGAATGTCAACTGATGACTGAGCACTGTCATAACGGAAGAAGGTGGAACATATTTGTAATTGAAATGTAGCATGACACTTCTAATTGAACGGTCAAGATGACTATGTTTGTAAATAAATGCTACAGAGCAACGTTCTTATTAATGGAAACGCCATGTTGGATTGTCTTAATCCACTGTGTGCATAGAGGGATTGTAACACATGTCAACATTAATCATGGATTATGTATAAAGGAATACATCTGTAATTGGAAAATAATATTTGTGGTGACATAGTTTTAGATGGTAAATAAAACGGATGTAAGACATTAGATTTGCTGGATTTAAAGATGCCAAGATTAACTAACTGCACAGAGAATGCACCGTCCCCATCCATCAAACTCTAACCCCCTTCTCTGTTATCACAGATACCCCAGACTTGCTAACGAAGTGTGTGTGTGTGTGTGTGTGTGTGTGCGTGCGTGCGTGCGTGCGTGCGTGCGTGCGTGCGTGTGTGTGCGTACGTGCATGCATGTTCTCACAGGCTCACGCGTGTGCGTGGATGGATGACAGAGAAATGGCTCTGTTTAAATACCATATCCCTGTCTAAACACAAAGTATATTTCAGTCAGAAGGATTATCCCTCCTCTCATTCAAATAAACCTAATTCATAATAATAACTCAGCGTTGTCTTCTCTCTCTGCCACTGGCGCTGTAGTCTCTCTCTCTCTCTCTCTCTCTCTCTCTCTCTCTCTCTCTCTCTCTCTCTCTCTCTCTCTCTCTCTCTCTCTCTCTCTCTCTCTTTTTCTTTCTCTATCTTACACACACCTCCTGTCTGCTCTGTGGGCGTAGGCTGGTGCTGTGAGCTCCGCCGGCTTCCCCCGCCGACACGCGTTTAAAGAACCAGTAAACCAGGTAGCCCGGGCAACCGCCCTGGTGGGACCTGTCAGCGGCCTTAATTCTGTTGAGGTTGCACCCATCCCTTGCCGACTCAAAAACTCCTGCTTTCAGGGTCTCACATCTTTTTTTTTTGCCTCCTCCTATCTCTCTCTCACTCCCTCTCGCTCACTGGCTCTCTTTCTTCCTCCACGCCTCCCCAGATCTCTTGGCAGCAGCTCTGCTTGCGGTTTCACCCATCTGTTTTCATTCATTAGGACAGATCCGCTTCTCTGGGCTTCTGACACCTTTTCACGTTGCGCTGCACAATGTAATTAAGCAGGTTGGGGAATCATTTCGGCGCTTTACCAGCCAGCTTCTTTCTGCACATCCTCTGAAACTCCTGTGCTGTCCTCGCAGACCAGGAGAGGCACTGATAGAGCTTTGGAAATATGCAGATATATTTTGTTAGACCAAAGAGTGCCCCACGTCGGCTCTGTCAAGTCCTGGGGGTGTTGTTTTGTTCAATTAACACTGCGCAAGGTTGGGAGCCGTGGGGCAATGCTGTATGATAGGTTGTGCAACTGTCACCTCAAACCAAGGAAGTGGTGGCATGCTGAGAGAGTTGCGTTCTCTCATAATGAAAGTATCTTTCTGCTGCAAATGAACTGTCAAACAACGTAATTAGGAGGGGTTCTCGCTTTGTACTTAAGGTCCCTCCCCCCTCAATGATTACAGCTCAGATGGCACAACATTTGCACGCAAAAGTGATTTGGAAGTCATTCTTTCTGTTAATCAACAAGAGGGACCAAGCGCACCATGCATACAAAGCAGAACATGGAGAGAGAAAAAAACGCGTCTCCTGCTTGCGGGCTCAGACACAAGGCCGTGAGGGAGCCTTTGTGAGACTATTTCTCTGCCGCGATGATGGCTCCTGCCGCCTCATCAGCACACACACACACACACACACACACACACACACACACACACAGCCGAAAACCCAGAGGGAAGCCTAGGTCTACGGAGAGAGAGAGAGAGAGAGAGAGAGAGAGAGAGAGAGAGAGAGAGAGAGAGAGAGAGAGAGAGAGAGAGAGAGAGAGAGAGGGGCACACTTCCAATAGGGCAGTAGGCTGCTGCCACGGTCCGCCTCATTAGGCTGGCTCTGTCACCCCCCTTATGGAAGAAAGGCAGCTTGTCCTGCCATGGAACCCTACGACTTAATTTCTTCATCGGCAAGTGACAAGCACCCAAAACACAACCCCTTCTCACAGCCTAATGCTGCACACACACACACACACACACACACACACACACACACACACACACACACACACACACACACACACAATTGCTCTCTGCGTGAGGGGCTAGGACCTTATGTTTCAGTGCTGCACACAGAGCTTCCCTTCATCAAACCATATGACCAGTGCATGGTCCCCATCCAGTCTCTCAACAGAAGGTCTTCATGTAGAGGATTCAGCTACGCCGCTAGGTAAATATTCAGTTTAAACAATCAAAGGAGCTATCTATTTCCCCCTGAAGTGTCTCATTTCCTCAGTTCATATTGATTTTTGCGAGCTAGAAAGGTAAGTTCCCAGGGGGACTGACCCCCACGCTGGTCACTCTCTGTCCTTTGACCTTTGCCAGCTCAAGGAGGGAATTGAGTGTGGTTAAGGGACTACCTTAAGTAAACAGTACAGGGCATGCATTATGTATGCTCACGTAAATAATCCCGACCCCGTGGCCCTGGGACTCACTGGGCGGCACCATGAATCCCCTGGCCTCAGAGGGAAAAAACCTGTTCCACCAGCAACCGTGAGCTGACCTGAATGATAACCAGCCAATCTAGGAACAAAACTCCTTGGTGACATGTAGCAAACCCTGGTTGTTGTCTACTTAGCGGAGACGGGGAGTGGACATCTGTGCTTACTCTGGGCCGAGACAAAATCCATAAGGACTACTAACCTAGTTCCTGGAACAGAATGCTTGGTAACTTTTAAAACAATGGACTCTGGGTTAAAAGTATGAAAAGAAAAAAGCTTGGCACAGAAATTTGTCATTGTCAGCCGAGAGGAAGTTCCAATATCAAGAGGATAAATCATGCCTGGGACAGGAACAGGTTTCCTTCCTCCATCTTCTAATTTACCTTTGTTATTTAGGGAAAAGACTGAATCTGCCATGACCAAGGCTTACTTTCATCAACGTAGTCAACAAAGTCTCTCAATACTATATTATGTAATGAGCTCTTTTGTTCATGGCTGTTGACACATGGGGCATAACAGCCGAAGGTGGACGGTAAAAACTGGCATTCATGCCATGGAAACTCACATTCAACAAACCCCAAGCATTTGTTAAAAGAGCATTACAACCCCCTCTTCTTTCAGTCGTGCTGTTCATAACTCCCTGACCTTTATAAATAATGAGAGGTTCTAGAAGAAACCACAGCAACCCCGACCAGGAAGTAGATTCTGGGCTCCGCTCTGAGTGGAGATGTGGTGAGTCCTTTTGTTTCACAATGACAGCCAGAGTACATACTGCCGGGGCATTAATATTAAACTTTTAAAGCAACTGGGTGCGCTTTTAAAGAATGTTATGTTCCATTAAAAGAGGGCAAGAGCAAGCAAAGGTGTAACAAGGCACTTGGCTTGACGCTCAAATACTTTATTTGCGTTCCCTGTTCTGTTTAAAAGGTCTTTGAAATCAAAACTTGTAATTAGTATAGTTTCTTTAGGAAAGGATAATATTTTAAGTATGTACAAAGTGCATAATTAATAGGCTTAGAAAGCTAAATTGCTTCTGGGGTGTTCATCGTTAATTGCAGTGGCAAATTAACATATCCACCCCAGACACTTTTTCCTCGCTGAGATCTATGCATGGGCAGTGTGAAATGAAGTCTGTGAGAGAGAAAAAAGTGGTTTGATTTTTTTTTTTTTTTTTATGTCTATTTTCCATTCCAAAAAATATTATGAGGCTAATTTAACAATAATTGTTAGAGGACTATTTTTTTTTTTTTTAGGGCTAGATTTAGGCTTACTTTTAGGCACAGATAGAGAAGTTAATTGTCTCCGACTAAACAAGGTTGGCACAATGCATTATTGGAACCAAATGTGCTAAAAGTTTTAACTTTCAAACAAAGGTACAAAGCTCCGTGGCAAAGGCCATTTTCAAACTTTTAAAATTATAAATGCTACACATTGGCAGAGCTACCGACTGGAATAATGCTATGGAAACGTGAACTCGTAGCAGAGCCTGCCGTAACGTGCCAGGATCCGATCCCAGCAGCGCGGTGGGGGCCGCCCCCCAGCCTCTGATGGACAGGTTGGGAATCAGTGGTCTGTGGAAATCAATGGTCAGCCCGTCCATCTCCCGTCCACGCACTGTGTGACTCCATCATCACATACCAGGGGGCCGCCATCTGTGTCCACCAGCTTACTCTCTGCATGCCTCGCTCCCAGCCTGCCGGATGAAGGGATGGAGCGATAGAGCGGGGGTGGAGGTGTGGGCCTACAGTGTGGTGGGAGGAGGCGGGGTGCTAACAAGGTGGTAACAAGGTGTGACGTTGACTTGGCATGTTGCGACCGGCGTTGGTTAGCTGCTAAAGATTTGAAGATGACCAAGTATTGAATTAGTCCGTGAAAAAAGTCTTGGCTAGGTGTTGCCAATACTTCTAGGCCAAGAGTTAAGTGTGAATGCCATGAGTCATATTTGTGAGAAAGTAATGTGTTTGTTTATGCTGTCTTATCTGAGTCTTGTTTCATTTTTGCAATAGAAGTACCGAACAAACATGTATACCAGCAGATATCTAAAAAATGTTGGTTAAAGTAACCAAACTTTAGAACATTTTACATTTTTTCTCAGCCATCTCGAAAAAGAAAAATCAACATTCTAGTGAAGGCAGAACAATTTTTTTAAACAAAATACAAATATAGCGTGTGTGTGTGTGTGTGTGTGTGTGTGTGTGTCTGTGCGATTACATGTGTGTGTTTGCCTGTGTGCCCGTATGTGTGTGTTTGTGTGTTGGTGTGTGTGAGTGCGCAAACACGTATGCAAGCCCATGTGTTCCGGTGTCAGGTAGCCGGTGCTTGGCCAATGTGATTTACAAGCTTTGTGGTCCCCCAGAGCCACCGTAGGGGTCCTTCTGTAAGGTTCTCTTCAGCAGAGCATCCATCACTGCCAGTGTGAACAAGCAGGCCAGAGGCTTTGTCCCAAAAAACCCAAGCCACCAGCAGGCAAAGTCACCAAGGCCGCCATGTAGATCACAAAAGTAAACACATTGCAAAAAAAAGTCCCCTGGTGAAATAGGGGTGGTAGTATATCACTGAGTGACCTCAAAGCAGTCACTCCAGCTTTAAATAAGATAGAAATGGCAACAGAAGGATTTTTTTTACGTGACCCAAAAAAGCAAATGTCACGTCTGTAATTATATTGAGAAACATGTTTACAGGCGGTCAGATTAGTTTTATTGCCAGTTACTTTATTGATAATGTTCCTTTTGCTGTCCTCTAAATGCCTCCAACTAAACTTACTGTGGCACATGTAAAGAAGTAAATGGTGAGAGGGTGTCCATACTTTCGACATGGCAACATAACAGAACCAGCTGTTGTCCAAGGAACTGTTTACGCCATAAAAGACAACAGTGATAGTTGACTGTGGTGGGTGATGGTTGACTAGTCTGAAACAGCCTTCACCTAAACTGGGTTCCTTTGTGAAGCTGTGATGACAACGGCGGTGTTCGCCATGTTTCGTTTCTCGGTGGCAGGGTGTCAAAGTTGGACAGAGCGTCACAGGATTTAAGCTGCATCCTCACTGCTGAAGTACAGCTCACATAGTTATCATTCGCCCGCAGCTGTGTCTTCTGAGCGAAAGTGCCTTCTCCTGTGTTCCTGATATCAAATTGATTTAGGCGGTATTTGTCAAAAAGAAGTGATATATGTTTTTGTGCTGGGTGTGGGGGCCGTAGAGTTCAGAGGGATTTAGGAGAAATGCCAGTTTGAAACCTGACCTTCAAAGAGTCTGTAGCAAGTCATAGAAACCTGTTTCTAATTTCATTGTGTTTACACAGAGCTCAGATTATACATACATATCCTTATTTTTCTGTTCCTTTCAAGAAAGTACTGAAATACCTAGCAGCAAAGTTATGCCACCATGATACTATGGTATGGTACTGCAACCGTACTGTTAACACAATTTGGTCTGCTGTAATGTGGCTGTGCAGGATTCACTGGTGCCTCAAACCTGGGTTGATGTTCTAAGTCCTGTCCTGAATGATTGACCCCCACTACCACGTCTTTGCTAAAAAAAAAAAAAAAAGGTTTTTCGATGTTCTTCTTGTTTGGGCGCTGTCCATTGTCCTGACTGGCCCTGCTGCTGTGCGGACAGTTGATTCGGAAGGATGGGCATTTCAAAACTAGTGAGACAAAGTTTTCAGATACCAAGGAGTGCTTGTAATATATTCATAAAATATGCATGAGGACAAAGAGACGGGACAAAATAGACAGCTACATATAATTTAACCTTTATAGAAAAATATTTTGTGTACTAAGAGAGGTCACAGTGTCAGGAAATATGTACCTTGCAACTCAGAAGTCCGGCTGCTGCGAAGGAATAAGAAATTGGAAACATGACAAGGAGTTTCATTTGGCCCCACCAGTTCTCTCCAGGGCTTGCCAAGATGTCGCCGTCTGTCACAGGCTTTTGTAAAGCACAGTGTCTAGGCTGTATAGACTTCATGTAATAGGACGACCATTTTGCATAAATTCCACCGCTATATTAGATAGAGTTAGCATAGGCCAAGTGCCGCTAAACATTCCAGTAAGATCTGAGTAGAAAGCAATCTCCCTTTAATTAGACACCATTCTTTATTGACAAAACATAACAGGAGGCAATAAGATGATACAGATTCAGTGATTTAAAATCCGCTGATAGGCCAACAAGCGCTGATTGACCCCGCTTTGGTCCAGGCTAATGACTATCAGGGACGCTGGAACATATTTTGAGTTGAGGGTGCTGAAGTTCAGTGGCATACACAGGACTCAAAGCGGTGTTTCCCCTTATAATGCCTTCAACGGTATAGGCCAGTTCAGTTTAGTTAATGTCACCACATATGGTTTGGAGAGCATGGATAACATAAATGTTATTGAAGCCTTAATAACGGTTACTGTAAGACAGTCTTTTGTTTTCATAGTCTGTTCCTAATATCTAAAGTAGATGTGCAAGTTCAAATGAAAATGTATGTTGCTGACTTTTAAAGACTGACCAATAGTTACACTTAGACACATCTTCAGATGTACAGCCTGCCAGTTATCCATGTAAAGCAAATGTGGTTTCTTTACCTGAGTAGCTTATCATCATCAATATGATCTGTAGAGGCTAATTTATGGTTAGACAAGGTTAATTCATGCATTTATTTGAATGGAAGTCCGTGAAATTCTTCCACAGCAAATAGGCATTTATAAAGGGCTTAATGAAGGTGGCTGTGGTGTTTGCCAGTATGGTATTGATTGAGGTACCTCATTCTTTTGAGACTTTCGGTGAATCATTCTTTTTTTAGGTAAATATGGAGTTTTATAAACTTTAAATAGAATATGTGTACTGTACCAGCATGCTATTGATTTCTTATTGACTGCTGGGTAGCTTTGCATGACTTATAATGGGGTAATGTGGTTTGTTTTTCTTATAAATATACATTAAATAATAATGTTAAAGTTTTGTGTGACTTTGCCATTCAATAATGTTATGATTAAAGTGCTCAAGGGGGCACTTTATCCATTTTGGTCAATATCCATCCGATTGGTAAAATGAGCTATCCGCTGGTTTCTGTTTTGAAAAGGAAACAACTTGCTCTAACAGTCCCTTCCTGTCAGCAGCATGAGCTTGGAGAGAGACGATTGCTTGTTGAGCTCAAACACTGGAAAGACACCCATCACCCATGTTTAGAGCGCTTACAGCCGTACAGGTCTGACTGCTTAATAAACAGAGAGACGCACCTTTGCGTGAAATGAAGAGGTGTCCCTCTTGGTAAACGTTTGGTTTATATTTGGTATTAGCATACAGAGTGTAATTAAAAAATAAGCAAGCGCACGTTTCCAAACACACGCTCTGTGAAATCGTGCATTCTGATAAAGCACAGGGCTTTAATTAGCAATCCCCGTAGGTGACACTGACTGAAATATATACCTTATGGAGAGATCAGACGGAGAGAGTTCAGAAAAATCAGTCTTGTTTATTTATCTTGTAATTGCAGGTGGGCAAATGTACTCTAACCAGAGCTGCCAACTTGAAGTGCCACAACTTGCCAATTTAGATTGGCTAGTGATTTTGATTTGTGTTAATTGGCACTGGGACATAATATATATATGTATATATATATATATATATATGTATATATATATATATATGTATATATATATATATATACACAGTGGGGCCAAAAAGTATTTAGTCAGCCACTGATTGTGCAAGTTCTCCTACTTAGAAAGATCAGAAAGGTCTGTAATTTTCATCATAGGTACACTTCAACTATGAGAGACAAAAATGAGAAAAAAAATCCAGGAAATCATATTGTAGGATTTTTAAAGAATTTATTTGTAAATGATGGTGGAAAATAAGTATTTGGTCAATAACAAAAGTTCAACTCAATACTTTGTAACATAACCTTTGTTGGCAAAGACAGAGGTCAAACGTTTCCTGTAAGTCTTCACCAGGTTTGCACACACTGTAGCTGGTATTTTGGCCCATTCCTCCATGCAGATCTCCTCTAGAGCAGTCATGTTTTGGGGCTGTTGCTGGGCAACACGGATTTTCAACTCCCTCCACATATTTTCTATGGGGTTGAGGTCTGGAGACTGGCTAGGCCACTCCAGGACCTTGAAATGCTTTTTACGGAGCCACTCCTTCGTTGCCCGAGCGGTGTGTTTGGGATCATTGTCATGCTGGAAGACCCAGCCACGTTCCATCTTCAATGCTCTCACTGAAGGAAGGAGGTTTTGGCTTAAAATCTGGATACATGGCCCCATTCATTCTTCCCTTAACACGGATCAGTCGTCCTGTCCCCTTTACAGTAAAACAGCCCCAAAGCATGATGTTTCCACCCCCATGCTTCACAGTAGGTATGGTGTTCTTGGGATGCAACTCAGCATTCTTCTTCCTCCAAACACGATGAGTTGAGTTTTTACCAAAAAGTTCTATTTTGGTTTCATCTGACCACGTGATATTCTCCCAATCCTCTTCTGGATCATCCATATGCTCTCTGGCAAACTTCAGACGGGCCTGGACATGTACTGGCTTAAGCAGGGGGACACGCCTGGCACTGCAGGATTTGAGTCCCTCTCGGCGTAGTGTGTTACTGATGGTAGCCTTTGTTACTTTGGTCCCAGCTCTCTGCAGGCCATTCATCAGGTCCCTGATCAGGTTGAGTTTGGAGTCTGACTGTTTGAGGCTGTGGACAGGTGTCTTTTATACAGATGACGAGGTCAAACAGGTTCCATTAATACAGGTAACGAGTGGAGGACAGAAGAGCTTCTTAAAGAAGAAGTTACAGGTCTGTGAGAACCAGAAATCTTGCTTGTTTGTGGGTGACCAAATACTTATTTTCCACCATCATTTACAAATAAATTCTTTAACAATCCTACAATGTGATTTCCTGGATTTTTTTTCTCATTTTTGTATCTCATAGTTGAAGCGTACCTATGATGAAAATTACAGACCTCTCTCATCTTTCTAAGTAGGAGAACTTGCACAATCAGTGGCTGACTAAATACTTTTTTGGCCCCACTGTATATATATATATATATATATATATATATATATATATATATATATATATATATATACATATATATATATATATATATATATATATATATATTGCCCTTGACCTAGAAAGACAAAGTCATTGTGTGAATAACTGCACTTGAACATCAGGTACAATATATTATCTAAATAATTCAGCTAACTCCCCTCATCTTAATAACTGCAGTGATCTTTCATGTCTTATTTTTTATTTTTTTACTTTCAATGCAGCTAGTCAATGCAACGCACGACCAGGTTCTGTGTCTATTAACCAAAGGTTGTCATGAATCTTACCTATTTTACTCAGAACTAGACACTTTGTAAGCCAAGTAAATATCTTCTGCATGCAGTTCATTAGAGCATAGTCATGGGTATTGGTAACGTGGAGGTTTGACTGGTGGATAGAATTATATAACAAATGTTGGCATAGCAACACAACTAGGACTTATAAGGCTGAGATTCTGTACATTCAAATTGCACCCTCTGGCATGTTTTGTAAAAAAAAAAAAAATCCATATAGAGTAACAGTTGTAACTGCCCATTACATTCCTAATCACATGTCAAACCAACATTTACTCCCGTTCATCTTTTGTCAGCATGTCTGAGATAACACACAAACTACAGCTTCAAACCGTTCAATGGCTTCAGGGACCCTAATCCTCCTCACTCCTGCTTCATTGTATTCTCCTTATACATTATTAAAATACTACATGCTTCTGAAGAAGGAGAAGCCTATTCTATGATCAAATTATGTTATTGTTGTGGATCAATTAAGTATGAGTGTGGCATGACAATTATTTTTAAGCTGTAAAAACACTCACATGCCCACCTTTTTGAGTAAGAGTGCCAAACTCTTTAGCTAACTGGTTTATTTTAAAGCAGGTCAAACAAGGCTATCTGCTACTTTTTTGTGTGTGTGCAACATTCACACGTAAAATCTACAACAACGAAAAACATTACAAAAATGTGTCTTAATAAGACTACTGTATCATTGGAAGTATTTACCCAGCTGAGATAAAAATACATTATGATCTATGTGACAAATAAATAATAATGTTAATAATATGGTAATTTATTAAACATGAGTCAAAGGTGGATGATTATTAGATAAATTACATGCATCAGAGGTAGTAATTAAAAGCATTAAACACACGATTAACCTTGATCACGTATTTGATAAACGTTGTGCAGTTGCAGTTAGAACGTGCTGAAATCTTCCTTTCATCTACCTGTTAATTGAGAAAGAAAATGGCTAATGACAATTGAAAAGTTGTATTAGTGGTGAATGGTATTTAAACAAATCAAGGCATTACTGTGAAGCAAAGTGTTAAGGTAACTTGATGTAAATAGAAATTCAAGAAATTCAGTAAACATAATATTTATCC
>CM030173.1:9446191-9501191 GCA_017639675.1 Aplochiton taeniatus | reverse complement strand
TGTTCTATGCTTTCACCCACCCTTTCCTTCACAGACAACACACAGGGGTCCATTGGGGATTATTAGTATCAATTCATTTCTCTCCCTGTCAGACTGGTGCGTGCAGACGGACAAAGAGGTGCTCACAGCAGTTTCATGACGTGACATGTTTATCTCTCTAACTTCAGTATTCCTCTCAGCACCATAACAAACAAAACTACACCACCCAAATGAGAAACTGCCATGCCGTGTAGCGCTGTGTTCACTTTATCCTATTGGCCTTCAGCTGTATTGTATGTACAGGCCATAGATATTAGGTGTTGGCCTGGATAAACAGGAAATGCCCTTCTATTGTTAGCTCATGCCTCATGTATTTTTTGTGTGTCTGTGTGTGTGTGATCGTTTTTTTTCCCTATTGTGGGTCCATGGGAGAAGGGAATGGTGAAGAGATATGGGTACAGCGTACTTGGGGGGCACTCTCTAAAGGGAATAGTTGTCTTTCTTCACACTAATGTATCTGTCGCTGGGGGTTGGGGAGGATGAATGGATTAATATCTCTTGGCAGAGGTAGTTAAGTCAATTTTGAAATTAATAAATTACCTTGGAACATCAGTAAAGAAAAAAGAGATGTCTTCATGCTGGGATGATCTGCCAAGCAGAGCAATTATGTCTGGTGAGGACTGCCAGACAGTAAAAGCTTACTTAAGCATGAAAGTGTGTCTGTGTGTGTGCGTGTGTGTGCGTGTGTGTGGGTATGTGGACGTGCGCATGCGTGTGTGTGCGAGAGGAACACACTTCAACAAAGAAACAGATGAAGTGTATTCATATCTGTTTGACAGAGACCTACCTCCAGAAATGGAATCAAGACTAGATGTACCAGACAAAAGGCTGAGGGATTCCTACTTCAAAATCACAGCTGCAATGTTTGTCAGAACTGTTTCAAGAATGCGTTGTAAGAGTTTGTTGCAGTCAAGGTCCTAAAAGAAAGAAAATCTACAGTTAGTGGTAAGACAAAATAACAGTACCAGTGATTAGACTAGGTCAGTACAATATGTCCTTTGAAACTCTGTTCCCGTTTCTGCTGCCTGCTGGTGAAGACAGAGTCCCTCTATTCCTACATTGGGGATTCATCCTTCATTCAAGAGCACACACCCCATTTCTTGAGAAATGATGAAGGAAAAAGTAGCCAGCAGCCAACTTGGATAGTGGATTTCTATTCCTTTCCCGTGGTTTGCCTGGACACACATGCAATCTTACATCAGTGGCCCTGCCAGGGGCAAGCCCTTGCACAAACACATTTCCATGCTGCCGCTTGGAATACCTGGCCGCCAGATTGTGATGAACGATATGGATCAGACAGTCTATAAATCCTGATGGGGTGATCCGCAACCTTTAAAGAGTAAAGAACGAGGGGACGAGAGAGAGAGAGAGAGAGAGAGAGAGAGAGAGAGAGAGAGAGAGAGAGAGAGAGAGAGAGAGAGAGAGGGAAAGAGGGAGAGAGCGAGAAAGAGGGAGAGAGAGAGAGAGAGCAGGAAGTGAGACCAGCTATGGCCCGCATTTGCAAGCAGATCTGTTTGGGGGGATTCCATGTCTCTCCCAATGTGGTCTAATTATCTCGGACTGTCTTGTGTTACTATAGGCGATGGAGGAGGGAGGGATGCAAGCTAATAGGTGTTGGAGCAGGAGGCGGGAAGTCATCCGTTATCCACACTCACTCCATTCACAGCAAATTGCTCTGAGACTTTAAAGGTTCTCAAGCCCTGTTCTCACCTGGGAATCTGCCTTGGCGTCGGATATATGCCTCGTACGTTTCCAACTTGTGTGCTCCCACATCAGCCTGGCCAATTAAGGCTCTTGTCCCCTACATTCGGGCCTTCTCTGGTCTTTGTTATTGGGAATAGATATAAGTTGCACTTTTCCCGCAAGACCAAGTTGAAGATAGTGGGGCAGAGAGTGTGTTGTCATTTGTTTCATCATTCTGATATGTGGTTAATCTGCTGTTTAAAGGGTTAACTGCTCCTGGGACTGCGCCTCAACCTCTCTTTTTGTGTGTAATTATAAAGTAATTTGTTGACCAATCAGCATGCGTGGTCCTTCATGACTTGGCTGGTAATAAATCGTGCACTCCAAGGGTGAATGGTGGGCGATGCTGAATTAACCCTTTGAGTTCTAAAATATTAATATCTAAATTGAAGTCCTGCACCAAACGAATGGAGCCTTATTAGGCATGGTGTTTTAATGGTTTCCCTGGAGAGTTCATCAGCGTTCCCTGTTTTTGAGTGAACGGGGGAGCACACCGTGCACAGTGTTACGTGGTCAAATAAAATATTCATCTATTATTTACTTCCTCCGGTGCTTCCCAGCCTCCGCTGACTCATCAGAAAGAAGAAAGTTAGTGAAATTGAAAAGGGCCTCCATTGGGGGGTCAAACTCTCGGTACAGATCTCTTTTAAGGGTCCCACAATCCTTGTGGTTGAACACGCTTTGAGCTTTTTAAATGGCCCCTCCTCGCATAACAGCTGTAGTTAAACAAATGCTACTATAACTCATTTGTAACTTAACCCTCGCCAACGGTGTAAATTGTGTGCAGTGTGTATAAATGCCCGTGCATTATAGTTGTTGGACATTGTTTGTCTTTTACAGGACCTTACCACAAACAATACCCAAACATTTATGTGCACACAAACTAAATGAGAAACACAGACACAAACACCATAGGACAACAAAGTACCCTTGTCTTCGATATAAAACACACAGCAGACTACTGGAATATTTGATAAACCTGGTAATTATTGTTAGCTGAACAAGAAAAGCCTCAGAAAAACGTTTCGTAAACATAGCTCACAGAGCCTCTTGAGTCATCCACACTGAAAAGGGTGAGGAATGCAGAACCAGGGAAGCCATGACAACTGCAGGAGAAGAAGGTCTGGGCTTCTTTGAAATAACCTTCAAATGAAAAGCTCTGTTCTGAAATACCCTGACCAAGCTGCAGGAGAAAAGTAAAATATAAATATTTGTCCTTTATAGTTAAGTTCAAATGAATGACTGTCTTGTCATTTTCCCAATGTCCTACTGTGCACTAGTATCCATGTTGGACATAGAAACAGAGGATGTAACAATATAATGGTGTGACTTTTAAGTTTTCCAGTTGCTATCTGAAGCCATACATTGAAACCCCCAGAATCCATATATATACAGTACTGTGAAAAAGTTTTAGGCTGGTGTGAAAGAATGCTGGCAAAAATTTTAAAAGGAAAGAGTGGTCACAGCAAATATTGATTTGATTTAGGCTGTTGACTTTGCATTTACTTAATTGATAAAAAAAAAAACTATTAACACTTTGATTTTTGAAAGCATTCGTACTTTACACACTTGCCTAAAACTTTTGCACAGTACTATATATATATATATATATATATATATATATATATATATTAACACGTTTTACAGGAGAATTGTTAAGAAACTATACCTATACTTTGTCAAGGCTCTTATGTTGCATATGTGCTTACTGTATACTGCATATTACAACTCTATACTAACAGTTCATGTTGTGAGCTATTCTCTATCTATCAAGAGAGGGTTCTGATTCTATGGTGAGTTTTAACTCACGGTTTGGTCTAACTGAGTGATTGATAAAGCTTACCCAAGCACGTGATAAACAAGAAACCATGGTAAAAATAAAAAAATTCAAATGTAAAGCAGGAAATCACACAGATGATAGGAAAAAAAAAAGAACTTGTATGACTTGTGCGAATGGCTGTACCACATGTTTACGCATACGCCCAGAAATAACAATAGATGCGACGCCAATGTTTGTTTGTTTATCGGTGAGGACTATGCAGTATCAAGCCGAGAAAGCTCCTCCTGCTCCTATTGTCTCTGAGCTGAGATCAATGCTCTGGCTGAAGCGACTGGGAAAATAAGCCGTAATTTATCTGCCTGCATAAAAAGTGAGTGAGAGGAGGAGGGCTTTGTGTGGGGGGAAAAGAACATGACAAAATAAATAGTTTGTTGACAATTTCGTAAGACTTATATTGCTGTATGTAATTGAATGTAAAATACATCTCAACTTGACAAACAGTAGTGTTAATTTTAGGTATGACACTCTGTATTGACACACCAACACATGCTCACACACATTTACACACACACACACACACACACACACACACACACACACACACACACACGCACACACGCACACACACACGCACACACACACACACACACATACACACGTCAGAAAAACCTGCAGTGTTATGACCATTTCCATTTTAGTTTATCTCAATCATTGTATATATTGCCAATGCTCTAATCATATCAGCTCAACTGAAATGCTTTTATTTCAAGATATTGTTGTCCTTCGAAATACCACTATGTTTGGTAATTACATTTTGGAATTTGGAAATATAAATTGGAACCTGCATGTTTCCATTTTCGATGTTGACAACATGTCTCATGCTTCTCATGATAAGTATTTATCTTTTGTTTTTAGACATGTTATAATACCCAAGTTGTGTTCTGTCAATCATGATTTTCAAAGATACAACTTATAAATGTACAAAAAAATTACTTACCAGGTAATACCAATGAAAGTCTTCTGTAATTAGCTTGTTAAAATATATGCACCCTTTTAATTAAAATGAACAATTTAAGTGTCAGTCTATTGCAACTTTAAGGAACTCTGTCTCAGTAAAGATTCTGTTACCCCACTGTCTACTTCCACCAACCTTCTCATCTTCTGCTTAGGTACTGCATAATATTACTGATGATGATGACAGGGGACACTCAATCGCTTGCAATTTTATTCCAAACGATGTAATGTCTTACTAACCTAAACCTATGATGTGTCGTTTTTTCCGACCTCCACAGGCGTAGTAATTTGCACAAAGGAAATTATAATTCAAGTAGGACATAATGATCAGTCATAATGACTTGTGTGAAGTGAAACATTTAAGGTGAGTTTGCGCGTTTTACACGTTGCGTATTTAAATCAGTCTTACACTATACTGGTTCAGCATTTGTGTTCAACCAGCGGCAGTTGTGTGGCCCTTTTTCTCCTGATGTGGTTAATTCACTCCGGTTCCATTTCATCAATTACAGGCTGACCTGGGAGACACTTAGTACTGCTCGGAGTAGCGACCCGAGTGTAGATGGAGGCTTTCTCTAAGTGAGCCTCATCTGCTAGTAGCACTCCCTCGGACTTCATTTGTTTTATTCTGCTTCTCTTGCATGTCACCCCTTAAGCAGACACACAAACACACACACACACACACACACACACACACACACACACACACACACACACACACACACACACACACACACACACACACACACACACACACATCATACTCACACCCACCTGCACATAAGCACATGAGGCACACAGGCATAATGCATTAACCCTCCCGCCTACGACAGTAAAATACCTCATTTATAATCATGAGCCTGGGAATGATTAAAATACACCTCTTTTCTCCCATCTAGAGCCTGTCAAGTCCTCATACATTATGTCCATGTCCTAGTCGGTAAGATAACCAAGCCTATTACACTCGTGCGTAGGTAACCTAGCAAGGCAGCAGAAGTGAACACATCTAATTTGAATTTGCATAGAAACACACCAATCCTGAAAACTTTGGTCAGCTTGACTCACAACAGCCATTGAGTGTTAAGCCTGGTACTGCCAACATTTTGATTCCCTGTTCAACGTGAACCGATGTAAATAGAGGCAGAGGGTTTGCTCTTTGGTGTGCGACACATGCTGTGTGGCTGAGCGGCTAACACCACTCACAGGAAGTGACACAAAAAACAGCAGGCAGCAACTATTGATATTCGCTGCATGAAATCACACTGTGTGAACTTGCATGACCTTAAAGACCCTCTGTGCCGGATCAATTGGTATTTCATTCACTTTTAATGAAAAAGATTGAAAACATGTTTTTGTAATCGTCTGGTTCTATTAACCAGCTCTTTTGGAAACCTTTTTTGTTTGCACGGACACAAACTAAGGAGTAAATAGAAGATTACAGTGTTTTTGGAGACTGGCTGGGAAGAGATCTGCTAAAGAGTGAGAGTGTTTGCCCTGTAAAAATGTAACAGACCACTGATTGAAATGTAACCTGCGGCTGGAGGAGTTAAATGATTGTTTTCTCAGTGATTTGCATTGGCTTTCTATGATTTGGTCCATTCCTGCATACTCTTTCCAAGTGGTTGGTGCTGACTACTACTACTACTTAGCTTTTAAGATGTCCCTTTTTCATTTTGTTCTAACTAACAATGGTCTGTGAAAAAAGGTCCTACCAAGCGAACTGATTTCGGAGCGAAGTGGTTGTGGTTTTCCTGAACCCCCCCCCCCCCCCCCCCCAAATGCTGTCAGGAAAACATACTTATTGGAAAGAATATCTTAATATCTACAATAAAGACGGGAATAGATTTTGAACCTCCCTTATAACAAATGTATTCATGCAATTTGTTTTTGGTTTTACACCCCCCGAAAAACACAATGCAGATTGCAAAGAGGTTTGCAGCCAACGTGGCTCTGAATATTGTTTAGAAAACCCAACCTTCCTCCCTTTGCTGTTCAGAGTAATTTGCCTAGCACGAGTTCTAGCAGACCTTCATAGCCGGTCTCCCCTCTCCATAGTGACGTACACTCCAGCCCTTCTAATTAACACAGCATGTCTCCGTCGTGATTTGGAAATAAACTCCAATTTAGTTCAGAAAGCAATTAAAGCCCTGGGTAATGGTAAAACAAATGATAGCAGAAGGTTAATGGGAAGCGAATTAAAAGTGAGATTACACTGATTAGCTGATCGTGCTGCTGGAGCGCAGCAAAGACAAGGGTGGGGGTGGGGGGGGGTAGGAGCATAGGCAGATAAACTGTATACACACTTATGTGGGAAAAGCTTTTGATTGCAAGTAACACATTTTCTAATGAATAATATCACTCGGTATGATTTACCGTAAAGGCTATGTGTCATGGGTGCTGGACACATGTTACACACAAAACTCAAGCTTTCATTCATCCGAATGTGCTTCTCGACCAGAAAATATACTCGCGCCTTTCCAAAGTCTTTTCTTTTGCCCGTTGCTTTAGCCTTTCCTCTGGATGTCTTTGCCAGCATGTCTAAAAGCTGCTAACCGAGCATGCCATGGCTTGTGGTTCTCTTCATTACTAGTTGTTTCAATCTAATTCCGCCCTGGTCTTCTTCCTCACGCCCACCAGGGCCGTCTTGAGTGAGACAACAAGGTCTCCATCATGCCCAGCTCTGGAGAGGCTCCCATGCTAAACATTGGTTCTGATTGGACATCATGAAGTATGATGCCTCCCGCCGCTTGGAGTGAGTCTGCTTGGTTGTAGCCCAAGCCAGAATAAACATTCCTGCCGGGTTTTGGGTTTGGTGTACCTTGTTGTATCTTTGTTTTTAGCTTGCAGGTGTGTGGAGGCGTGAGAGTGTGTGTATTATTGTCTGAAGATGATCAGTGTATCTCTGTATTTGCCTGCAAATAAAACTACTGTATAAAATGCAGGCTCTAAGTCAATTTTAAGTTTTATGTGGACTATATTTTTCTCACAGGACACCACCCAGTTGTTTTGTGTTGCTTGGTGTAGCCTGATTGGTTTTGTTTGCAAACATAAAACAACAAATCTATTAACTAATCTTCTAAATACAGTTTGCTATGCTCATCTGGTTTATCGGAACACTATCTACCAACATCGTCAAGTTTGCACCATAGGCTTTTGTCTCTCTATACCTTCTGGCTGGAATTCATTTTTGTATTAATAATTTTTCTCCTACTAATTACCAGAGCAAATGCAATTACTTAATCCAGTAATACAATCAACATGTATTCACCATGGCTAGTGCATTTTACAATAAATCACTTTTGAAAGATATCTTTGTGATATCTTTTTTTAAATAGCAAAGATAATAGTTTTTTTTTTTAAACAAAAATGGATTTACTCCTTTCAAAAAATAGGAACTGAAGTATAGTTAGGCTGGTTAGCTTCGAGGAGAGAGAGCAAACACTGGTGTCCCTTATGCCCCATACTTTTTCAGGCGTTTGGCTGCTCAAACTCTAACGCCCCCAACCCATCTGAACACACACATACACACGCACACGCACAGCAGTCGTTTCCTATCTGACCCTACTGTGATGACACCTGTGAAAGGGCAAACACATCTGCTTCAGTGCTGGCATGCACACACCAACAGTCTGCCTGCTGAGATCAGATTACCCTCCCAAACATTTAAAAAAAGATAATTATACATTCAGGAATACCGTCTCCAAATTTTATTTAAATTTGACAATGTTGTATTCTTGTGTCAGTGTTTACTCTGGAGTGATGGTTTCTGTATCAGCATGTCCCATAAAAAATAAAAAAAATTATATTAGAAGAATGCAAGGCCTACCAAGAAGAAGAAAAAACAGTCCTTCCTCTCTACTAACCTTTTTTGGAGGATTCTTTAGGTTTGACATTTGAAAAGTTAAGTGAGTGAAAGGTTAGCAGCCAACGCTCACAGGCAAGTACTGCCCCCCCCCCCCCCCCCCCCCCCCCCCTCTCCCTTCAGGACAATGGAAGACCGTAGGGGCTTTGCTAATAGGCTAGCTAGCCTGTCTGAGCCCTCTGAACCACCCTTCCTCTCTGTCTTAATTGGTCTGTTCCTCTTCCTGTTCCGACTCCATTACTAAAGGATTTGAGAGCTAGGGTTAGATGACTTTTGCTACAGGGCAGTGTCAAGAGCAGCCGGATCATAAACCTTCCATTATTGACCGAGGTCAGGAGCCTTAAAACTCCACCAACCTCTTACGCCACTAATTGGAGAATCAATATTTTTGCAAAGGTTCTGAATGTTAAGACTGTGGTTATGTGTGCATTTTATTTAAATGAAACTTGTATTCTCGGGTTGAGAAAGCTAAACACTGATGTTATCTGCAGTTTCAACACTATATGTTACGTTGAAGTATGTTCAACTGGATTGTGTGGTGTATTTAGGTTATCGGAGCGTTTTAATTTCACTGTGGAAATGAACACAGATTTAATTTCATGGTGCCTGCCATTGCAAACCGGTGCAATCAAATTTCCCATGGACTTAATGTTGTTATTCCTCCAGCCAGAGCACATGCAAAGTATTCAAAGATAAGTCATAAATCAGTGCACAGACTGTGAAATTATACCTCCTCCTTCTTTTCTTTGTCTTGCAGCTATTCCCTTTCTTACTTCTAAAGAGCATTTCAAAAATGACACGTTCCACCACTCATTTACACAGGCACGTTGGAACGTTTTTCCCTGAATGTGTTCAAAGTAATTTCCATGTGGCACTCAATAGGAACCTCTGTTGTATTTACAAGTCCTCCAGTGAATAATACCATGTCCTATTCATTAATCCACGCTTTGTTTAAAAGGGCCTGTGAATCAAAGAGTATTGTGTATTTGATGCTGTTTCTGTGTGTGCATGTGTGTGTGTGTGTGTGTGTGTGTGTGTGTGTGTGTGTATTTTCTGTACTCTCTCGGTGGTGAACGTGACTTTATCCCAGCGCTCCTAATACAGTCTGGTTCCTCTGGTGGCTTGGCTGCCTTGTCAGGGGAGCTTAGGCCTGCTACTTCCTTTCTTCATTCATTAGTCAGCACCAAAGTAACTTGTGGAAACTACAGGGAAACAGGCCTTGGAGCAGGCTGGGGGGGTCGCTCCATTGGCAGGGTGCGACAGCTTAATCTGGCCTACACAGCTTGTGACTGTCTGGCCCTTGTGTCAAGCAGAGCTTATTGATGTGCAAGACCCACTGTATTCTACAGGGCTGGCGGTTTTCCATGGGATGGGGGTTTTGTGGACACAGGTAAGCACCTATGCAGTTGAGTATTGGATAATAGCTGTTGAATTTTATCTTCTTGCTTCCTAGTACCCCTCTGGTACTTTAGAATGCAAAAATTCTTCTTTGACGTCAAAAGTTATGAACTTGCCTTATGAGGAAGGTTATACAAATGCAAAACCAATGAATAACGTGTTTATTGTGGACACCTACAAATTTTTGAGATTTTAGAAATTAGTCACACGTTGCCTATACAGCAATGCCATTTTTGAGCTATTGAATCCACCGTCCCCCCTCCTAATGTGCCGACCTTATAGACCAATTTTAGTTTTGTTCTGTGGCTAAAAGCTTGCCGTTTTCTCTTAATTTCATCTGTTGATCTTTTCTTTTCCCCACGACATTGACTTTCTCACTGACAATCTCCCTTATGGCATTTCTTTTTGTTATATTTGTATGTCTTTGCTGTAGCTCAACAGCTCATTGGCCTCTCCAATGATGATCGACGCATTTACTCTTAGTTGATCCACCGCAAAACGGGTGCAATGTTTACGTGCAATTTGTTGGAACAAACGCACAATTTAGTACGTGCTATTTGGGATCTTAGTGAATCGGGCCCTATGTGACAAGCTGTGTACTGTACATGCATATCAAATGACTGTTGAACCAAAACCCTGTTTATGGCATAACAAACATATACAAGTGTGTTGTTTCTTTCATCCCAACATTATTCTCCAGGACTCAAAGTCCTGCTTTACTGAACATGTTGGTCACGGAGGCCTTTAATAGCTGTGTTTTTTTCAGCAGCTTGTCAACGTTAGCCCAACCTCTGGAGTCTTGTTAGAAACCCAATTCCTCTTCAATTTAGCCCCTTCAGCTCACCACAGTCTCCCTAACCACACTCCTTTAGTGGAATTTGTTGCTGAAATTGAGCTGCAAAGACGGTTCCAGCCAGGCGTTTAGCAGGAGGGCAGGGAGACTGCCATGCCGCTTAACATGCAAGTCAGGTTGGACAGCACCCCTCTGAATCCCAGTTACTAAAGTTTTGCAAAGGTCTGGAGCAAGCAGGGTAACTGAGAGAAGACCAGCACACCATTGACACCAGGAAACAACGTGTACCGAGAGCTCACAGAGGGATAGATTATGCATCAACGAAGCCACGCACAGACAGCAGATAGCAGGAATAATCTCATAAACAAAAATGTTTAAAATAAATATACTGTATGTATACATTTTAAAAATTCCGTTTGTTTTGGTTTAATTTCTTTCCTGTCTGTGAGAGCGCCTGCCGATTGTTAAGTCAACCTTTCAATTGCATGCGTTTGTGATAAGCCAGGGACATTCGGGATTATATTACCTGCTATCAGGCAGACACCACCATCAGAGAGCAAACATACTTAGCAGCGTGCCTTTTATTCCTTGTGTGCCAATGTCCCAGCTACAGTTGATGGAGTCTTTGCACAGTGTAGCTAAACACAGGCTAGAACGAAGGGCAGCTAAATGAGTTTAATGGGAAACTACTCGACCAGTCTGATCTCATATATACAGTACTATAAATACAAGTCCATCCTGTGTTTTTTTTTTCTTCAGATGTTCTATTAGAAGCCCATTTTTCTTAAAAGTAGTTGTCGAGCGGTTGAGAAGCTTCACTGTGAAATATGTATAATTGGCAGCATCTGTGAACTAAGGCCATTAACAGGTAACATACATGTACATTTGTAGTCTCCACTGGACGGAATACAAATTGCCTCTGTCCTGTTCAACTTTGAAAGTGGATGAATTCCTGTAAAATTATGAATAACATCATCTCTCTTCCTATTTCATTTTCATTTCCCCCCTAATGTCTATAATAGTGGAGGCAGAAGGGGGGGGGGGGGACAGTGAAAAAGAGAGTTTCATCAAACACAAACACTTAATATCCCATGTATGCCTAGATTAATGTAGTATTACAGTCTGCCCTCATTTTTTTTGTACTTTATTTAAGGGAGAAAACCGAGTTTTATTCAAAGAGATTCCCATTAAAGGCACCTCGGGGGGGAGCGGCCATGGGATTGGTTTCTGCGCCTCCCCTCCCAACCTCACTCTCTTCAACTGACTCCAACTGTTTCATTAAGACAAATTACCATACATACAATGCAAACAAGCTCTTAGATGTTGATATGCCGGGATATATTATGATATATCTTAGAAGACAAAATAGTAAGAAGACTCCTGGGGTGTAAAAGGATGTTGTGCGTTTTGTAATTCCAGCCTTAATGAATAGGGTAACGGTGTTAGAATAGTATTAGGTGTTTGAGGACAATTGCAGATTAAACAGTTTCCTCTTGAACATTTATTTATGTCTCCCCAGAGACTCCCTGGCTGACCTTGAGTGAGCGCCAGAGGCTAATCAATAGCCGTGATCATTACAGAGATGGCACTTACTTTAATTCCACGAAGACGCCATAGAGCATCATTATTTATAAGGACAGGTCAGCCTCTTTGATATTTGCAAAGCTCACATAAAATGGCGGTGATTACTTCAGTCTCTGTCTTTCTCAGTCTCCATCTATCATGTTACAACCACCTTGAACAATGCTTTCTTTTTATTGACCCTGAAATTGTGACGTGGTGTGGGGCAGCTGGATCTCCACATTCTCTGAAACTAAGGTGACAAAGGACAAACAGGCCTGCAACATATTGTATTCATCTCCACCACCTCAGCTCACCCCCTCCCTCCCCCACAGGTTGATTTCGACTTGGACAAGTCCAAGGGGCAGTAGAGGCAGCTATGGATTGACCTGCTTCATCATCGTTGCCCGTCTGCCTGCAGGCAGGACAAACCAACAAGCAATTCATCTTTAAATTGACAGTCCTGAAACATCTTTTGCTGCTGTAGTATTCAAGCTTGAGGGGATCGACAGTTTTTGTGTTTGTTTGTCAAGAATCACGTCCAAACAAAATCGTCATGCAAGGTCTAAACTAATGCCTGGGTATCCTGAAAGCATGTTTCATTTTAAATCTGTTTAAAGCATGGTTGACTGTTTGTAACATTGAGGGAGAAAAATCATACAACCTTGACCTGACGAAATCATTATTTAAGCATACTTTAACGTATTATAAAGCCTTGTCAGTGCTATTAAACTACCTTTATTTATTTTGCAAACATATTGGAATATTTTAAATCACCTGCTCATTCAGGTGTCCCAGGGTGATGGTACAGAAAAGGGTTGATACAATGCAAGGATGTTGTTTCTCTAATATTCACTCAATATCCACAAATTCCTACTCTGCAATGACTGCCATGGCAACAGCTGCCATATATACAGCAGCTATTTTGTGTGAAATGTACAAGCGTGAAATTTGCAATGGTATAAAAAGGTGTATTTGATATTTTCCCCACTGCACAATGACAAACAGATAGCAGCTTTCACGTACTTCCTTTTCCAAAACAATTTCGCTCAGATGTAAATGCTTTTTCATAAACCCTCTTTGTATTTCACAGATTTGCTTCCACTTCTGTATGGTTTCTGTGGGCACACACCAAAGTCCATTTCAAGGTCTGTATCTTTTGAACTTTCATCTTTTCTGAGTAGAACGCATCCTTTCAGGTTTATTTCACCTAAACCAGCTGAACCCTATCAATAATACACGCACATGGTAATCTTGTATAAGCAGAGCGAAGTCTTTCTTTCTTCCACTTACATGTAAGCTGGTAAGCAAGAGGCACCTCATAACTCATGCAGTGTAGGAAAATATCCGGTCCCAGGTGACTTGAGACTGCGCTGTAATGAGAGGGAGCAGCCCAGACTCATTCCAACCAACAATCTCCAAGCTAGAAAGGGAGAGACTTAATTAGCCTTCTATCCATCTCTCCTCGCCTCCAGAGCCCAAGCACAGGGGAGAGTAACAGGGAGTAAGAACATCCTTCAGTCCTGCTATTGTGCTTGTAATTCCTCTCTCATAATTCAAAGAAGAATGAAGACAGGATGTCAATCTTTCTTTTTTGTTCTTTACCCTCTCCCTCTCTCTCTCTCTCTCTCTCTCTCTCTCTCTCTCTCTCTCTCTCTCTCTCTCTCTCTCTCTCTCTCTCTCTCTCTCTCTCTCTCTTTCTAACTCCGTGTCTCTCTTTTGAGAATATGAGAAAAACAGGATTGGATAGACAAGATCCATAAGGAAATAGTGTTATGGACGGAGAAAGAAGGAACAAAGGGATGAAGGAGAAGGACATGGAGACGGATCAATTAGGGTGGGGCTGGTGCTGTAGGCAGGTCGGTTAAGCGGGGTCCAACCTGCCCTTGTTTTTTGGCGGCGTTGAACCCAGACACACGGAGCATGCTCTTGCCACGTCCAGCTGGGTCTTCCTGTCTGAATACAGGTCCAGGGACAAGTCCTCTTGGCAGGCAAGGCGAGGCAGGTCTGTAAACGCGATGACAGCCCAGTGGGCGCCCCTCTTACTTTGACACGGACACACACAGACACAAACACCTGCAATCTTTGCCCGCGTGTTTGGCTCATTCTGCTCAGCTGGACCTGTCAGTGGGTTTACCGTGATACCAGCAGGCGCTCTGAGTAGGGGTTAAAGTGCAGCGCTGGCTAACAGCAACAGACTGGCGGTAAGTAGGAGTTCTGGTTACTCACATGCAGCACTCGTCAGCCATGTGGATGGAATGCAGGGCTTACCACAAGTCTTTAAAGCAGCATAGGCTGTTTCTGATGCCATTACCGAATGCATAACATAACCAGAAGGTTTTGGTGGCTCCACACAAAGATAACCTTTTGCCAATGTCCTGGCTCCATTTGAAAGCTTTGCCATTCCATCACAGTGTCAAGGAAGACATGCCTTGTTGGAAAGAATTCCTGGTTAGAGCCTTTGCCTATTATGTCTTTACACCCCCGTCAAAGTGTACTGTAAATGAGCGGCGATCAGGCCTGAGAGTCCTGATAACAGGATTCACCGTGAAACTGTGTTTGATAGTGAATGCCCGGCTTGAATTCAAGATGGCAAGAGAGGCGTGTGTGAGTTTGACACACTCTTCATCTCCGCAGCTCGCCAACGGGAGGTGTTCGAACAGTGAGGTCATTATTCACCCGCATGACTCAGAGAACGCCACAGAGCTTTTAGCCGTGCACTGGCGAATTAAAAAAGCCACATAAACAAACAAAGCATCATGTAGGTCTTTCACGATTATTTATTTATACATTTCAGAGTCATATTTCAAATATATTTTTTCCTCTAAAATAGTTTATTACATGACAGAGAATATACAACACGCAGCACTGCTACCTTTCAGACTCTTTTTGTGAAGGCGTGTTCAACACCTTGCTACCACGAGCCGGTCCACGTACGTGTAGCCCACAGCTGTGCGGCCAGGCAGTAGCTGTAGCGTGTTGTGCGGTTGGTCACAGGGACCAGAACCACAGCGTCGGGGAGGGTTCGCTCTGGGACCAGGTGGCGACCGGAGAGGGATCGGTTTGAGGCAGCACAGTAAAGTACAGTCATGGGGAAACAATAACAGTCAGTCTGGCCCCACTGTCAATGGAACCTTTTGTATCAAAAGTCCATTCTGTGTGTGTGTGTGTGACGGGAGTAGCTCGAGACACTCCGCATGACAAGGATGACTGACAAGGCCTATATCGGGACCATCGACCGACCTCGAGAGCTCAGCGCTCGGACTGTGTGAAGTGCCATGGAAGGAAGGAATAGCATTGGGCGTGAGGCACTTGCTTGATGGGTTAGTTGTTTGTGATACGGTGGGAGGCCAGTTCTATCCTCAAGGTCTGATAACTCCCCTGGGAGTCTTGACAACGCTTACACAAGCTTCACTCACAAATAAAAGAGCCCCTCTTTTTTATATGCTTTAATGAAGATGGTATTTCCTTAGATATAGCATGAGTTAATGAATCTAAATAAAGATTCACCCTTACTCCAACATGCATCAATGTTTCATGTATCAATGAGCGTGAGTGAGCCACTTTGTGGTGGCTATAGTCCTTACAGTTGGTTAAAAGTGTAAAGAATGTTATTAAAACACTGTGTCTTTGCTGCATCATCGTGATCCAATGAACGAAAGACAATTGTTCATTCACATAAAGGCATATTTCAAATGGAATTTGACTAATTCTGGACACATTTCAGGCATGTTGAGTGATTTAGAATACGTAGAGGTAGGCCTTATAAAGAAAGGCATGATTTATCTAGATATGTCATAACATGCCGACTGAAAAGGAGAATTGAAACATTAGAGTTTGGCCCGGTCAATATAGGCACTTAAACTGTCAAAATGGCAAAACAAAAGGTCTTCAACTTTTCTTGATGTGCACACTCTCTCTCATGTATTTGTGCCATCAACATCGACAAAGTCTCATCAGGATCTTGACGAGTGAGTATTTGAGAAACATTCATACAAGGAAGACATTTGAACACAAACATATCGTAGATGTATCATAATGCTTCTATTGCGACTAGCCATATGTTAAGTTGGTAATGGACAAGTTCTAGAGATTACAAAGCAGGCGGATTCATTAGAATACAAAGTCTATTTTGCCAGTTGGTTTCAGTAATGACTTGACTAACGTTTGTTTAACGCATACATTATGTATTTAGCCACACTTTGTACTGAATGGTTTATGATTTATAGTAAGTTATTGTTGATTTAAAACAAACGTTAACTTTTTCCATTCAAAGCACTTGACCATGGACAGTTATATATTGTCTAGAAGTGAGTCCAAGTCCAAATTAAAAGTTGCAACTAAGAAGCGATCAATTTCACTCTTTGGGATCCAATAAAACCAATTAGCTCCCTTGAGAGAATAATTGTGACATTTTGCCTTAAATCCTATGGGATTTAAGGCCTAATGGATATTATAACACTGTATCCTGTGTATTTCTAAACTTCGGTGACTATCTGTCCAAGGTCAGGCTCCGCCAACAGGGCTAGGTCCCGCTTGCTATGATCAGTAGACATAGTTACACACCAAATATGGTTAAATGGTTATAATGAAGCACATGGTCAGCGTCACGCACACAGCCATTGTGTGTATGGGATACACAGATCACACAACACTGTTATAGCAACAATCCCTCCGGAGTTACAGTCCCACTGTACATAAAGTATAATGCTAATGCTGAGATAAGACACAGGAGCCCACACTTATCAATAACCACTTCTTGCTTGGCGAGTCATCGGAGACACTAAGATGATGCCTGTTGAATAGTGGTCACGCTTTGAAATGAGTTGATACACTTAATTGTAGTCCAGCTGATAAGCTATGTATAGTGCTATACAATTAAGCCAATTTCCCTGCTGAACAGTTAGCAAGTTTAAAGCACATCCGTTGGACTGATTAGCTGATTAGTATGAGCAAGCAAAGTTTACAAGCAAGCATGAGGATGACATTACTCAAGACAAAATGGCTTCCTGATGACCTGTCAGTCAGTAGGCCTTTGTGGCCATGGACCATACACAACACAACAATATTATGCTATGTCAAAAAGGGTACAAGAATCAATATCCCTAAATCCCTAAACACGGGCTTAGACGTTATCATTATGAGATGCGACACCCAGAGGCTCGCATTGTAAAATGTCCGTGATTTGAGTGTTTTCAATAACAATATTAAAGGTTGCACAACAATCATATCACAGGACAAACACTAGCCCCTAACGCTCCTGAAGCAGTTGAGCAGCAACGAAATGTGGACATAGAGTAATGTGGAGTGTGGATGATGTGGACATGATGTGCGGGGGTGAACCTGTGTGAGGAGGGACTGTGAATGACTATTGCTTAACCTTCAGAATAACAACAGCAAAGGCGGCTGTCGGGTATTGAACAAGACTTTCACCACAGAGACATTCAACCGAGATGGACTGATGGAAGCTAGATAGCACTCCTCATGTGCATCATCCCTACCAACCAACCCCCCCCCCCCCCCCCCCCACCGTAGCGTCCCACTATTAGAACGTTCCTATCTTACATCCTGTACACAACATTTGCGCGTCCCAAAAACCCGTGGAACAGACCATCTCTCTCTCTCTCTTCATCTGATATACGATCCCCACATTATCCGGCCCCCCCACCCTCCTTCCCCTCGACATGTCCCGCTAGAGGGATGGGCCTCCAATGGTTGTGGTAATGGAGAGGAGTCATCAGTTGAGTGTTTGGTTCTGTCTCCGACTTGAACTTAGCGGGCATGTGAAGAGAGGAGTCCATCATCCTAACGCTCCACAGCGGGACATGGAGAGATGAAAAGGCTGGGAGTGCAGAGCTCAAGTCTGTCTGTGTGTGTGTGTGTGTGTGTGTGTGTGTCTCAATGTGTGTATGTATGTGCTGCAGAATCAAAGGGTCCTGACCCTATTTGTCTCAGTCCAGGTGGTTGGGGTGGTGACGGAACCCCTGTGGCTGGGTCCCGGCTCACACACCCATCCTTTCGCCTCATAAATATTAACACAGATCGGCTGCCATTGCCCTTGCCCATAGTATTGCCAGAACAAAGCAAAAGATTGACAAAAGGTTCGTCCCACATACTGCAACATCACACGAGAAACCCAAAACAAAAACAGAGATTGTATAAATTTGTGCTTCTTTAGGTTCACTTTGTTGATTCCGTCACCCGTGTGTATTAGGGTTCCAAACTTTAAAGTTTAAACTTTGTAATATATCATATATAGATAAATGTACACATACAATCTGGAGCAGGATATCTACTGTCACAGAGCGCAGAGGCAAGGAGAAGCCCCTTCTCTTTTCCCTCCGTCTCTTAGCTCATTGTCTTTCGTTTCCTGTGTCCATTTTACGCCCCTTCTGAAGCCTCCTGGCGTTTGGGCCAAGGAAGAGAGGGGGTCCCTTGAAAAAGGGGGAATCTGACCCCAAGGCTTACCCCCTCGTCTCACCATCGTCCCTAACTCGTCCCTTTGTTTCCTCAGGTCTTTTGTCATCTTTGGTAGTGTCTGACACTGGCGTGCCTGGGGGGGGGGGGGGGGGGGGGTAGAGGGGGGAACGACACAACGGGGCAGTAAGGGGGGGGGGGGATTAGTGTGCTGTGTGCTAGCTGGAAATGAGACGGGATTGGGATGTCTCTACAGCCGCACGGTCCAAGAGAGTCACAACCTGCCATTGAATGGTTACACACATGTAAATAAGGAGGTGAATCTAACACACTGTGTGTCTGTGTGTGAAGAAAACAGACAGCAATGTTTGAGATACAGAGAAAAGGTTTCAAGCATGAGTATGTGTCAAGGACTAGGCTAGGTCACGGAAAATAAATGGCTATGCGCGTAGCAAGGTGTGGAGCGAGGAAGGATGGTAGGATGGGAGAGGTAAGGAGGGAGAGGCATGGGGGTGGGACAGAAGAAAAGAGCTCGAGTCGGGGCAGTGCCTGTCTCCACAGGTAGGGGGCGCTGTTGAGGGTGCTCATCATCTGTAGAGCAGCAGCAGGTAGGAGCAGAGGAAGAATGGAAGTGGGCGTAATGCTGAGCCTCCGCCAATCAAAACTGTAGGGAACAAAGGAGAAACAAAGTGCCAATGGTCGAAAGTCACATCATGAAATACCTGAAATATGATCTTTTTTTATCCTTACAAGCAAAGCCAATCCTAACTTGACTTTTGATCGATTCAACACCACATCCTACAGTATATTCCAAATTGCCTCTGATCTATTTTACAGAGACAAAATAAATCTAACAGGGATCCAACAGGCAGCGCATGCAGGAACTTCAACCTACATTAGGGCCAAGGTTAAACAAAGACACTTGAAGACTGTAAGAGATCAAACATCTCTGAAAAGAAACATCAAAGATGTGTGGTAAAAAACCCAAAACAATAATCTAAAAAAAGAAATGGTTAGGCAATTTAAAGCATGGGAGGAACGAACAAAAGCACCAGAGGGGGCCGCAGTTTTATCACTCCGGAACAGAATCCATGACAGAGATTCCAATTGTGCTACAAATGCTTTGAGATCCTATCTAAAACATAAGTTGCCATTGATGTCATCATCAAACTGTTTTGTCATTATTCAGCCAGCAGCGTCTCTGGCATCAACAGAATAGCAGCTGGCAATTCTAGCAATAAAGTTAGCTGATATATTTTGTATTGTTGTGATTGGAATGTGTTGTAATTTCATAATTGTGTTTCGGATTACACAGATTGTACACCTTAATTTCTTTATTGTACAAAAAACAAATCAAAATAAAGACACACACAAGAACACACACACACACACACACACACACACACACACACACACACACACACACACAGAGTAAACAACATACACTCACACATGCATGCTGCATTCAAAATGCGTTTTAAAAATAAAATAAAAAATTGCATTAAAAAATGTATTCAAAAGATCAATATGAATTTATATAAGGGGTTTCACCTCAAGGCAGAAAATCAATGTCTTCATAATACAGCTTTTGATTCCAGCCCTTCTATAGAGGCCACGCTAAGTGGCTGGCACAGGGTCCACTCCACTCCTCATATTCTCTGTCCCCCTCCCCCCTCACTGCCTCTGTCTCTCCCTCAAGGTCTTTTGAAAGAGAGGGGAAGTTTGGGTCCTGGGTTTGGCCAGGGAGACAGATCCATAAGTCGCTGCTCTGTCATCTTAATTAAATATAGATAGGTGGGTTTGCTAGTGGATTCGAGCAAAGCGGAGCAGACAGCAGAATAGACAGCGTGTGTCCTGCACATTTCTCTCCCGGCGGCTAGCTGGCACCAGATGGAGTCATCTGCAGCACCTGTGCCAAGCGTACACCTGTGACTTCTAGCGCAGAAGAGAAAACACAAAGCTGACGACATGAAACTATTCACACTTCATCAGGAGAGTGTCTCGTTTCCTCAGCTGGCTCCTCCTCCGTTTATCTGAGGCCGGGAGGAGAGCAGGTGGAAGCTTTTCTCTTTTTTTTATGGATAAACTGATCTATTGTTCTAGGCTTTATGCCAGACAACGTCCCCAATAGAAAATTGGCCAGCAGAACTAAATTATTAAACGATATCCTACTTCCTCCTTCCAGGAGCTCCAAGCATGAAACATTGTGTTCGAGTCCTGCATACAGCCGACAGCTAAAGTTAGTGCCGAGTCTGTCTGTAAACCTGTTCTTTAAAAATCTGTTTCAGGAAAATTCAGGTTCACTCTCAGGGACCGGTAGGGACAGAGTGAAAAAAAATTGTCGTGGAAGATATATCTGTAATAAAACAATTTCCTTAACTACGACATTGTATCTATGATGTGAAAATTAAGAACTTTTATAAAACATAATAATTACATATTATTATTAAAAATAAATAAACAATTTCTTCGATACCAAGCCTTTATCACTTGGAGCTGGTTATTTAACACATACCTGCACACAAACATCTGCACGCAAACACACACACACACACACACACACACAAACACATCTGGGCCCCTGAGCAGTCACATCCTTGATTTATGTGTAGGGCGCAGCACAAAATATGTCAGAAACAATCATTATTCATTTTAGGGGAGCCACACGGAAGCGCACTCCCCTGTGCCGAATGCTCCCATATAGCTTTCCCGGGGAAATGTGTGTGCGTGCGTGATGCACGCGCGTGTGTGCACGTGTGTGTGTGTGCGGGACGGGTGATGTATCAGCTGGGTAATGCTGCCAGGCTCTCCTGCCATCCCTATCTGGTGAGAGAGGCAGGAACTAGGCCTCATAGGACGTGGGGCTGGCAACCCAATGTGCACGCGCTGGCTCATCACGGGACCCAGGTGCAAACAAACAGATGGCCATATGAAAATTCAGATGAAAGACGCCATTGATGTAGTCGGCTTTGTACATTTTTGTACGTCGCCGCGTCAGTGTGCTCAACTCTAATATTTGGCGCCGTCTACTGTATGCGTCACTCAATTAGGTTGAATCAGTCCTTTAGCTGTGCTATTGCTAATGTGTCTGCCAGCAACGAAATGTGCCGCGCCATCACTCAATTCAATTGACTTAGCCCTGGTAGTTTAGTTTATCGGCAAAGCAAAGAGTTTAGACAGCTGTCGCGTGTGCACTGAACAACACAGCATCACCGTAGGTTGGGGTTTCACAAGATCAAAAAAAAGCTACGCGATAAAGTGTCTCTTCAGTGTGCAGCCCCACGGTTGCCTTGGGTAAGATGCTCAAAGCCACTGCACACTTCACCATGTCGGTTGGCATGGTCTTTGTAGTTAACTGCGCCTGGGCCAGGGTGCGGGGGCCCTTAAACAGGAAGCGATCCGGGACAAACAGATGTGTGTCCTTTTAGTGGCTCTGCCTCTTGACACTCCGTCTCCGGCAATAACTGCCCATCTGGCTGAGCTGCACGCCGGCCTCCTCCAGCGCATCACGGACCGACCCCCCCCCCCCCCTCCTCTCTCACGGACCGACCCCCCCCCCCTCCTCCTCCTCTCTCACGGACCGACCCCCCCCCCCCCTCCTACTCCTCTCTCACGGACCGACCCCCCCCCTCCTCCTCCTCTCTCACGGACCGACCCCCCCCCCCCCCCCCCCCCCCCCACCCCTCCTCCTCTCTCACGGACCGACCCCCCCCCCCCCCTCCTCCTCCTCTCTCACGGACCGACCCCCCCCCCCTCCTCCTCCTCCTCTCTCACGGACCGACCCCCCCCCCCCTCCTCCTCCTCTCTCACGGACCGACCCCCCCCCCCCCCCCTCTTCCTCTCTCACGGACCGAGCCGACTCCGTTCCCTCAACACATCCCCATCCATTATGAACATACTCCCAGATCTCCGTCACCACAACCCCCTCGTAGACTGGCTCCACGGCCAGCGGGCCCCCACAGACCAGGCGTCTGGGTGGGGAAGGAACGCTGGTACATAAATCAGCCGGTGGCTTCGTTGTGTTGTTTTCTTTTGCGGTCAGTCTGATGGAACATGGAGGCCAGGTTTATT
This sequence comes from Aplochiton taeniatus, assembly GCA_017639675.1. Classification (NCBI taxonomy): domain Eukaryota; kingdom Metazoa; phylum Chordata; class Actinopteri; order Galaxiiformes; family Galaxiidae; genus Aplochiton; species Aplochiton taeniatus. The sequence goes on along the minus strand of CM030173.1, from coordinate 9,478,517 downwards.
ACACACCACATTTTACCGGCTGCTTTAATGTTGTTTGGGCAATGCACACGGAGATATTTAAATTGGTATGTAGCAGTACAAGTGTATTGTGCTTGTAGTGTACCCCATGAATAGTACAGTTCAAACCGCAACATACATTGAACGATGCATACTGATAAAAGCATCAAGTTAGTGTCCTGGAGTAAATTTGCGCCAACTGGCTTGGGGTGTGAGATGCTCCGTAGGACCATTTATGAACTACGGCCTCGGCTCAGATCCCAGGCCAGCATGGCACAGCCCTGTTAACTCTCTCTCTCTCTCTCTCTCTCTCTCTCTCTCTCTCTCTCTCTCTCTCTCTCTCTCTCTCTCTCTCTCTCTCTCTCTCCGGCTTAGCTAAGTGTCTAACTATGGGCCTGGGGTAATGTGGAGCAACGTGTTGTCAGTTCAGGGCAGCGGCCTACGTGCCAATGGGGGAGGGGGGGATGTGGGGGGGGGGGCAGCGTGGACAGATGCCTGAGAACTATCGGAGACTGGCGGATCGCCCTCTGCTGCTGGCTGCCCATTTTATCCCTGCCAACACTGTGCCAGAGCAGGGCTAGGGGGCATTGCTCCAGCTCTGGCCAGTAGGGGCCTCGACCAGGGGAGAGGGTTGATAGATAAAAGGGGATAGGAGAGATGGAGAGGGAGGAAATGGTTGGAACGGGAGGGCAGCAGAGAGGGAGAGGAATAGGAGGTGAGGCGGCCAAACCCACCAAGGGCAACGTCCCATAGGATGGGAGTTCAGCAACCCACATTTCTCAGATCTTTGCGGTAGTATTCTTTCTCTCTCTCTCTCTCTCTCTCTCTCTCTCTCTCTCTCTCTCTCTCTCTCTCTCTCTCTCTCTCTCTCTCTCTCTCTCTCTCTCTCTCTCTCTCTACATTGTCTCTTTATGTTTAGCATTTTCCCTGAGATCAAGTATTGTGGCAAACGTTACAGTACCTGTGTTGGAGACGTTAGACACCTGCTTGCACTTTCCCTTTGTCACTGACACGTCATCAATGGCGATGTCACCTTCAAAGCTGGGCCCCCGAATTCCCTCGAAAACGATCTAGGGAGAGGGGAAACACACACGGTTGAATTGAAATATTACCACACGGTACAGATCAAACACATCTTACGCATCTGTTCAATCCCACATTCTCTAACAATCAAGTAGACTAAAGACCGAAGGGGGAAGACATGAACAGCAGGAAAGAAACTTTCGAGGAGTGCAGTGTGATGTAACAGTGCAACACTGTGGGCCTCCGGTAGGTAGAACAGCGTTCCACCGAAAGAGAGACTTTGGGCAATTGACTGACAGCTTAATTAGTCTGAGAAAGCACGGTCCCAAATCCCTTCCCACCAAGCTAATCAACAACACCAAATATTCCCGTAAAAAAAAGAACAAGAAAAAAAAGGAAACACAGCGCCAACAATAACAACAGCAACTTCCGTCCTTATTGATTTTTACCTCTGACTGTGTGCTAATAAGCTCTTAATTGAAAAAGAAAATAACAAAAGGCCACATCCCTTTTGAACGGCTCTAAGAGGTTCGCTGATGCTTTTAGGGGTTACAAGAATAGATGGGTTGACATCCATTGTTGGGTGGAGACGAGGTTTCACATTAGGAACACCATGATGCAGTGTAACAGCGTGGTGCGCACAGTGCATTTGTTTTTGGGCGTGCATTTATGTGGGAGAGTAAGCGTCTCCATTTGTTCCTTGGTGGGGCGTGCGTGTGTTTGGGTCTCCTATCAAGGATACCTCCCTTGTTTTGTCTTCGCTTAACGGGACCTGCCTACCTCTCCAGCTTCCAATTAGTGCCTCCCGATTTGACTGCCAGAGTCAACAGAACAACATGCAGCCAGCAGCCTCTTGAACGGAGCGACCAGGGACACCCGCCCTTTGTCCCCGCCTCGCCCCGGCCCGCTTCCTCTTCTGCCGCGGTAGAGAGTCTCTCCAATTACCCACACAGAGGGGGCCAAACACAAGAGCGGGCGCGTCTCTCTCGCTCTCTAATTGAATCCCCGGACGAGGAACTTCTTTGAATAAATAAGGGGATGGAGAGAGGCTTGACGGCGACAGGGCGAGTAGAGGCACGGAGAGGTGCGGGCAGGGTGAGACGGGGATGGATCTCACTAGTCGGCTCATTTGGGACGGGGGAGATTTGATTTGTTGGACCGGGTGTACGTGAGGGGAATGCGGGGAAAGCCGTCACAGCTAATTGGCCAAAGGGCCGTGGTGATCCATTGTCTACGTACAACATCTCATCAACATGGCACTGCAGAGTACACTTATAAACACGTGCGCATGCACCGTTTAATGTAACAATGGCAGCGAAATCCTTGTTATAATGTCCTACATTTCATTTATTTATGTGTTTGTCTTTGGAATTCCATCTCTGAGTTATCTTGTCTGCTAGGCAAAGACCAGTGCCGTCTGTCAACACAGCAACTTAACAGGCTATAACACAATTGAACACCATTCTAATTCTATTATACTCTCTCTCACAACTCACAGATGCATACACACACCAAGGACCTGATTTAGTTAAGGTTTAGTGCGTGTAAAAACGTGTAAACGTCATGTCAAACAAATGTCTAAGCTGATCTACAAACGAGGAGCATGGAGGATTGGGTCTTTCATATGTGCAATTTAACACACTATGTCCATTTTGGGGGTTTGCCCCAAGGCATGTGCAATACTGGCCGTTTCTACTTGAGTGTGGAAAATACTGGGAGGAGACATGCAAATAGATCCTAATAGAAGTAATCACAGGAGAAATGATTGTGTGTGTGTTTTAGTACGACTGCAGGGCATGTACTAATCAGATGCGCTTATTAGGAGAGATGGCTGCTCTTATTATGGTGAGGAGACGCAGGGAAAACCAAAGAAAACGTCGAGAAGGTGTTTTTTTCCGCCCGTGTTAACATTTGTTCTTCACCTAATATCTTGTCATCTTCTCTTGATTCCATCTTCTGATCTTTTTCTTTTCCCCATGTCATTGACTTTCACGCTGATAGTTTCCAATATGGCATTTCTTTTTGGTACGTTGATATGTCTGCTTTGGCTCAACAATGTGCTTATCGGCCTCTTTTCCTTTAACGATCATTCTGTTTTCCATCCAAACTATTAAAGACAGTAATCACTTTTAAATACGTAAGTCCCTCATGTAAAAATTGCTGTTTGTACCCTATATCATTTACGCAATTACTCTTAGTTAATCATCCGCAAAACTCGAACTGCCGATTTAGTAGACTTTATTTGGGATCTTCGCAAATCAGGGCCATGTGAGAGCAAACAATGTTATACTGCCAAGGCCACATAAATAAAGCAGAGTGTGAGTATGAGTGTGGTGTGTTTTGTAAGGGCCAAATGGATGTTCAAGTCTGAGCTGTTGTTCAAATGCGAGGGAAGGGTCAGAGTGAAGGCCAGAACACCAAAGAGATAACGTGCCTCTCTGAGACACTGAAGGCTAGTGTTGTCTGTTTGTAGCCATCATAATACAAGTTAGCACACGTGTCCTTTTCAACACTGGGAGGCCCTGTGCTCCCCTTGACCAATGGAATGATTTGTTTAGTTTAGACCGACATACTCATTTCCACCTTGTCAACAAATCAAACCTTACTATGTTGTTGGAGTGAACTCACTGAAGTAATGTCTCTGAGTACAGACTTTCTGTCTGTACTCATAAATACAATTGTACTTTGATAATTGCCTGAAGTCTCACCTTCTTCAATGGGTTGTTTTCTGTATAAACATGAAAACGTCCATTACGGTGTGTGACTCTGTGCCTATGCTCACGTTTGTGTGCAAACACAAAACACCAGAAACACACACATACAGACAGACACACATGTGAACCGATAGGGCCACAGAGTCAGGCCACTGTCAACTGTCCTGGTTCCAGCTCCATTGGCGAGAGGTAGACCTTGGATCAGGTGGCGAGGGCAGAACGTTATGCTCATCAGGAAGTACAGTAGAGGCACACAAGGGCTGTGAATGTGCTGCTTTGCCGATGCTTGTAGCCTTTAATGTACTCATTGATCTGCAGCCCTGCACAAAGTGTGCCATGGGAGAAACAGCCTGGAGAGCGCTCACTTTGAAGTGTAATGTGTGTGTGTGTGCATGCATGTGTAGGGAGTGACAAAAAATGGGGGGAAAAGAGTTAGCAAGTGTGAAAGAGAGAGAGAGAGAGAGAGAGAGAGAGAGAGAGAGAGAGAGAAAATACTACCGCAAAGATCTGAGAAATGTGGGTTGCCCTGTTTTCCAACAAGCCCCCAGGCTGCAGGGCTGCGAGGTACACAGATGGCCTCTGGGTAATCGAGAGAAGGGAAAGCTAAGATTCTGAAATCTCCAGCAGAATCCACACATAGTTTACTTCTGATCTGACGAAAACTATTTCCCGTTTATTCAAGAAAACAACGCATGGATGATAGTGAACCTACATCTCTGAACTTCTATCCCGGGATGCTCCCAGGCGCACTGAGGCTCTACTTTAGATAGGTGCCCATGGAGGCCACACTCAGAAAGGGATGACGTGAACAGAAGAGGGCCAACGGTAGACCGGACAAACGCTCTCTGAGGTCTCATCATTGGCTTTTCAGCCGATAGCAGCAGATACACTGCACCATGTGGGCCGGCCTCTAAGTGAATCCTATTGAATTTGCCTCCATGCGAGATCTAGTGGGGATCGAACATAAACACATTTTGCAATCTATTTGAAAACGGTAACACACTCAGTCCCCACGCGGCAGCTTATGAGCTGACGTTTAAAAAAAATCCCAGACGATTACTTTCAGGACATTTCCGCACGCTGCACATTGAAGACTCAAATTGTTTGTGAAGTGGATGAACAGAAGGAGTGCATAAACCGTGGAAAACAAACATCAGCGGTTGCTTTTGTGGTAATTCCCACTGTCAGAGGCCCTTATTCAAGTCATCCTCATTGATTAGTAAGACAAACAGGACTCTGACTGTGAGGAAATCATGATTTACAGGGGACGAAGGCATGCTCAAAACGAAGAGAGAAAAGGGGAGCTTGTGCTTCAGCAACGCGTTGGTATCAGCATCCCTCAACCGGCTGGTGTTGGGACCAAGGCCGTGTTGTTTGCATTGGTCAACACCTCTGTTTGAAAATCTGTAGGGCCCCGCCAGGAATCTACTGGGTGGCACACTCAACTGCCACACCAATGTCGTTGAAAACACCCATTGTCTGACCATTGTCAATAGCAGATGTTTGGGTCCTGGAGATGTGAGGGCTCGGTTCTGCTAACGCTGGTACACCGCAGACATCTGCGCTTGAACGTCTCCCGTACCGATTAGGGCCCTGGGCAGTGACGTCTGAAGCAGCGAGCCCTTTCGAAAAGAAAAAACAAAACTCTGTTCCGTCCACAGCAAACACCCATGAAACGAACCCCTTGATGAGGTGGCTCCAGAGGAGGGCATTTGCTGCCTGTCAGGGCGCGGAGCGAGCCGGAGGCAAACTGGTGAGCGCCAACGGAGCGACCCAGAGAGCGAGCGGAGCGAGAGACGACGACCTCGATTCACCAGGCAGGCGACGCCTCGGCAACCGTCGGCGTGGCCCCACCCCAGCCGTCCCGCCCTTGTCACGGCGACACTCTCCCCCACGCTCATCCGCCCCAAAAAACAAACGGGGGATGAATATTTAAGGAGCGCTGAAAGGAAGTGCTGCTTTATTAATGAGCACTTCAGACGAGGGAGAAAGTCTCTTCAGGCTGTCTCCTTAACTTTATTATTTCGATTTATTACCCATAGACGGCGTGGGGGTGAATCTGGGTGGCGGTTAAGAGCCACTTCGTGGAACAAAGAACAAGGTTCCCCTCGGTTTTTTCCTATCTAGTCGGGGTGCTGGTGCGCCTGAGTGGGGTGTGTGTGTGTGTGTGTATTCATTAGCACGTGTTTAGGCAGCCTAATAAAGCAAACAGATACGCACGAGGGGTCTGCTAACGGGGTTCTTAATATGAAGACCCAATTCCCAAATATACATTTTTCTAAATAAATATTCCATGCAGTCAATTTAGAATAGTTATGCTTCCGTTACACACTCTACCATTCTTTCGTGAGCACCATAACAACCAAAGTTATTTGTCAGGACGGCACTTGCTCTTTCGGAGAGAACAGCACATGACTCATAGGCTAGCAGGAACAATGAGAAAATTGTTTCAGTCACCAACTCACTTACTCATGAAGTGATAACGATCACCAAAGCTGCCAACAAACACACCATCCAGATAGTCTCCCAAATGACTGCCAGTAACTCTTCAACTCCAACTCGCTCTCAATGGGGCCACAGTTTTCACTTGAATGGACTTTTTAAGGAGCCATGTTGCCAGTAAGGGTTCAACTAATTCTGAACGGAGCCATAGTTTAACTAACTTTAGTTGGAGTATTCGACTCTTTGTCATCTCATTTTGCCTACAGTGTGTGTCTGTGTAACCCCCCCCCCCCCCTCCCCTCCCCGAGATGTGGATCCAAGATGGACTTTGTTTCATCTTTCATGAAGCCATGTCCTGTATCTGTCAACGCCAGTAGAAGGGCACAGGGAGTTCAGAATGGTTCCATCCGTCAGTGTCTACGCGAGCCTCTGTGTGTGTGCGTCTGTCTGTGTGTGTTGAGGGCTAAAGTGGCGAAAGTATGCATTCACGGATACGTTTCGCTTAGTCATGACAACATCGTATTTGACACGCAGTTAACTGTAACTGGTAACATCGATAGCGAAGCCCAAAACATCGTCCAGGCAAAGCTCATAAACCCCAAACGCAAGTTGCCGAGCGCTCTGCGGACGTTCCTCATTGATTCCATTTTTCCACCGCACACAAATACAGTTTATCTGGAATCATTACGAGGCGACTACGAGTCTTCTCAAGCTCATAAATAAGGTTGCTAATTGAGCTGTCATAGCTAATTGCTGTTGGGGGCATGGGACTGGGGATAGAGGGGGAGGTTAACGCTAAGGCTATTACTCTCTAGCATGGAGTCTGGGGCTGTGAACCAGACCAGGGGAAGCCATTGATCCAGGCTGCACCGGGTCTCACTGCTGGGGCACGGAGAGTGGCCAAGGCGAGGCGGGCTGCACTGGGGGGATCGTTTAAGATGAACTTCAGTTTATTGGCTCATGGGCCCGGGTGGTTCCTGGGTCTCCTAGGTAGGAGATAGCCCTTCCTTTTCTCAACCCTACTTTTTGCTCTCTCTCTCTCTCTCTCTCTCTCTCTCTCTCTCTCTCTCTCTCTCTCTCTCTCTCTCTCTCTCTCTCTCCCTCCGCCTCTCCCGCCTCTCCCGCCTCTCCTTCTTTTCTTGTCGGTATTTGACGATGATGTGTGGTGAGGTAAATGTTTAGTTTGTAAGAGGTTTTCTCCAGGCTGACACGCCTCCTCTCACACTTTACTTTCAAACACACACACACACACACACACACACACACACACACACACGCACGCACGCACGCACGCACGCACACGGGCACACGGGCACACGGGCACATACACGCACACACACGCAATGTTACAGACTCAGCAAAAAGGGCAACCTGGGGAGGTGGAAGAACCTGGAGTGATAAGTACTTCACACACACACAGAGAGCCCTGCACATCAAACACTGAGTCAGCTGCAGCAGTGCTGACCTGCTAAGGGAAAGGATCAGTCTGACTGCACCCCGCACTGCCTGACAGGGGCTCCACGCTGGGGAGACCTATGGACTGAATGAGATGAACTCTACGGTTGCTCTCGGCGTAATGTTGCATGTAGGATGACCTTTTTTAAGTTATGATCACAAGTATAAGTGGTTAGTCCACCCCGCGGTAAAAAAAACAACTGTTAAAATGCAAGACATTCTTCTCCCCACCTTCACCATTGTTTGTGTCACATAGCTGCTGTGGGTACAGTGAGGCTTACCTGGAAGGGTCCGCTGGGGTTGATATCAATGCTGGCCCTCTTCCAGTCCGGCCCCTGGGGGCCCGACTTGGCCCAGGCAACGGTGTCCACAGAGGCAATGCTCTTTACCCGCAGCAGCACGTTCAGGGAGCCTGTGCACCACGCACACACACACACACACACACAGAAAGGGGCACTGTTAAGGTCCAGGCTATGCTGATCCACCTCCAGTGTTTTTCTCTTGTTTATACTGAGATGTTGTGGGACAGGTGGAGAAGGGCGAAAGGCGGCGGTGAGTCACTGGCCTTGTCCACTGACCCCAGTTTAGCGTGAGGCGTGAGGCCCATCAGTACCGGCCTGCTCCTACTGATCTGGGGTGACATTGATTACTGGCCCGTTTCAGCAGGGCAGACGGCAGGGTCAAGGACAGAGTGATATGCAGATGGAGGGATGGAGAGATAGAAGAGGAGGGCGTCTGGATAAGGCTTTACCTTACTAACTTTGGCAAAACGCAAAACAATAAAGAAAGGTAGGATTTTGATGTGGTCGCGCTAATTCTGCACTTTTACCAAACACGTTACCTGAAGCTGAACACAATCTGAACTACGTAAAAAAGATATATATCACACCAAACCACAAACCCAGTCGGAGAAAAATGATTCCACCTTTTTATTGGAAAGTAGAGACCAAGAAAACAGCAGAGAGGTTAATGTTTGAATCTCTCTCTGAGGCATGTGACTCATTCTGTCGGGGCCATTCATCTTGTTAATGTTTCGCTACGAGCGCTTAATTGGTGCATTAACAACCACCAGTTTCTTAAACAAATACACTGGCAGGGGGTGGATGGTGGTGTGTCTACGTGTGTGTTTGTGTGTGTGTGTGTGTGCGTGTGTGGGTGTGCGTTTGCGTCCTTGAGCTTTGCTGCTGAGTAATGGCCCCCTAACATTGCCGGCAGGCTGCAATTATGAGGCCAGCCGGAGAAGGTAGAGCAGACCTAGGCCTCCATGCTGCATGAGGACTGTTAATTGAGCTGGAGCCCAGGCTGTCAGGGAGACTGGACTACATTACACCAGACGGTTACGTAAGATGGGAGGTTATTGATAGTTTTAGGATAAAAGGCTGGAAACAAGTTTTGGAGACGATCAAACACATTTACTCACGCGCACACACACACACACACACGCACGCACACCAGCAAAACAGTAAATGTGCAATACATTTAAAAAAAAAAAAAAACAGTATTGATGTAGGAGACAAACAAATCCCAAACTGACTATACATTTAAAAACAAATAACCAACCTGCCTTCATCTTACTTACTTTTACCGCTGTGCTCATTAAATATGTATTCAAACTCTTAGCAACTTTCAAAGGACTATGGAGACATGTTAAACTCAAAGTAACACGCACGCACGCACACACACACACACACACACACACACACACACACACACACACACACACACACACACACACAGAGACACAGAGACACAGAGACACACAGTCACAGGCACAGACACAGACACACACACTCATGCCCACACATTAACTGTCTAGTTAAGAAATACACTCAACACCCAGGCACATTCACAAAGAACGCTTCCATTAGCGTAATGTTCGCTACTCCTTTTCATGTATTTATTTTGTGAGCTTTCCTAGTTCAACACAAAGTTACTTCTTCATCAAAGGATCCTCTGCCCATCTAGCCTGACAAGGCCATGGAGAGACTCTCTCTTTCTCTGTGCTCCTTCAAAAAAAAGAAAAGAGACCGGTGAAAGACGAATCGATCGGTTGATGTAATGCAAAGCTTGTCAGTGCGAGTCAGAGGACTGGGAACAACTCCATCAGTCCTGCTGTCCATAGGGCAGGGCATCAACCAGACAGAAGGATAGACACACAGCAAACATACCAGTCGGCCAGCCAGTCAGCCATCTAGCCAGTCAGTCAGCCAGCCAGCCAGTTAGCCAGCCAGCCAGCCAGCCAACTAGCCAGTCAGTCAGCCAGCCAGCCAGCCAGCCAGCCAGCCAGCCAGCCAGCCAGCCAGCCAGCCTGTCAGCTAGCCTGTCAGCCAGCCTGTCAGCCAGCCTGTCAGCCAGCCAGTCTGCCAGCCAGCCAGTCTGGCTTGCTTTCTGTCTTTCTTTCTTCCTCCCTGTCTGGGGGGGGCTGACAAACCCATGGTCCAGTGCCAACGGTCCTCCCCCACACCCAACCGACCTGTCCCAGCCCAATCTCCCTGCCTGTCCTGGCACCTGCTGATGATGTACGGCCGCTCCGGACAGGGTTGGCCATACATCATCCCGGGCTCTCCTTCCTCTTCCCTCAGCATGTCCTTCAGGCCGGGCTCCACCGAAGGGACGGGAACAGAGCGCCTGTTGCCGAGCTGCGTGTAAACGCACCATTGGTAACAATGATGGGCCCGCCGGTTGCCGTCAGTGGCGTTCCTCAGAGCCGTGGGGGAGAGATAAGCACACGGCGCCGCTCCTAATGGCTGACACGTCGGTGAGGAACGCCGGGGCCGGGGCTGCCTCTGCTCTGAGCGGGGGGGGGGGGGGTATGTCACTGGTACGATTGTCCTCCAACTGGAGGTTCAATTCTTCCCTCCTTTGCTATTTCCCTCCCGGTCTCTGTCTCTCTCCTGCTCGCTCTCTCTCGCTCTCTCTCGCTCTCTCTTTCCCTCTCTCGCTCCCTCTCTCGCTCCCTCTCTCGCTCCCTCTCTCGCTCCCTCTCTCTCTCTTCCTCTTTCTCTCTCTTCCTCTCTCTCTCTGTCCCTCTCTCTTCCTCGCTCTCTTTCTTTAACCGAGCCTACCTCGCCCTCTCTGTTTCTGTCTGCCTTCTCCCCTTCCATATCCCTCAGGGGGTAATTAACAAAGGGTGAGAGACCACATTAAGAAGATTCCCTGGCAGACAGTCCCTCCAGCTAGCTCTTCGAGCACGCAGAGTGCCAGCGCCGGTCCTACGCTTATAATGGCCTTTCCTGCTGCTGGGCAAAGCAAGTGAGGATACAATTAAAGTGTTGTTTCCCACTGTCGGAGGATACTGCCTGGGGCCGACCGAGTCAGGAAAAGGTCGGCTAAACAAGTTGATAGACAGGAGGAGAGGTAGGGCCGGGCCGACCAGAAACACCTGCAGGCAAACTGGGTTCCGCTAAATAAAGAAGCAGAATACGCGCAACAAAATCAATGGGTTTACAAATAAAAGCCCTCTGGTGTATGTCCTATTCAATGAAATAAAGTACAACCGTCAATGACACCGTCGACTTGACACGCGCTTGATTCCAACCCAAGCCGCACAGGCAGATGAATCGGCGGACGCACCGGAATAAATAAAAAGGGATATTTCTGTTCCAATCACTGGGAGCGTTCCAACAGGTGCTTCATTCTCTCCCAGGTCTGTTCAGACAGATATCAGACAGGCGGAGCTAATAAATAAAACACACACACCCACTCTTTATGCAGCAGACAATACTGCCATCACAATGAAGGCGCGCGCTCGCTCTCCCTCCTTCCATCTCTCTCTCTCTCTCTCTCTCTCTCTCTCTCTCTCTCTCTCTCTCTCTCTCTCTCTCTCTCTCTCTCTCTCCCCCCTCCACCCCCCTTCTCTCCCTCCTTCCATCTCTCTCTCTCTCCCCCCTTCCATCTCCCCTTCTCTCTCCCTCTCCCTCTCTCCCTCTCCCTCTCTCTCTCTCTCTCTCCCCTCCACCCCCCTTCTCTCCCTCCAGGGGCCCTCTCCACATTAGGAACAGTATTAATGGACTTTCCCTCGTCGCTCTCATTTTCAGCCACCGTCCCGGATTTCTCCAGGCAGGCAGCCCGCTAGAGAGCCGTCGCTTATTAATAAAGCATCACCTTAAATAAGGTAAAGCCTTAAGCCAGAGAGTCTAATGCGAGAGGTGTGTGTGTTGAAAGTGTGTGTGTGTGTGTGGGTGTTGAACGCGTGCACGTGTGTGTGTGTGTGTGTTGAAAGTGTGGGCGTGGGTGTTGAGAGCGCACGCACATGTATGTGTGTGTGTGTGTGTGTGTGTTGAAAGCGTGTGTTTGCGTGTGTGTGTGTGTGTGTGTGTGTGTGTGTGTGTGTGTCTTCGGAGTGGTACACAGTAGGCTCGGACTGCTGGGCCGACTGGGAGCTCTTCCCGACAGCACAGCCAAAGGCCTTGTAGACAACAGACAGGCAGGGCGGCCGGAGACGCTGCCCTCACAGCGAGAGAACAACAGGGACAATGGTGACAACCGCAAGTCCCACTCGTCCCTGAACGACGGCATGGGGGACCCGAAAGAAACGGAAGGTCGAGCGGAAGGGGAGACGGAAAAAATGAACGCAGCGGACCGCTCGGTTATTCTACAAAGCCACAACATGCCAGGCCAATACCCCCAATTGGTTTATATAAGCCTACTCCAAACGCACACAACAACCCACCGCTACACAAACACAACCCCCCCCCCCGCTCTGCTCAGGGTCAGGCCCAATGCAGCAGACAGGAGACGGGGGCTGAGGGTCAGCACGGGAACACACACACATGCCTACAGGGGTGCCCTGTGTGGCTCTGCCTTCAGACGCCATAAATCAACGCCGGCGTCCGCGTGTTGGGTGTGTGCGGGTCACGCGCGACAGGAGAACGCCGCCTGTTAAGAGGTCCCTATGACGAACCGCCGCCTGACTTGACTGATTGCCTCGCGCCGCCCGTTGTAAATCAGCCCGTCCTCTGGGCCTCCTCCGTCTTCGAGGAATGATCGAAGGCGCGCACACACGCGCTCGCGCACACGCACACACGCACACACACACACACACACACACACACACACACACACACACAGACACAGACACCGTCTGTTTGTCTTTCATGGTGTGGGTCAGGTAGAGAGGTTAAATGTTGACAGAAGTCCTGAGATAGTGAAGCACCGTGGCCTCTGATGCTGGTGCCTCTGTGTGTGTGTGTGTGTGTGTGTGTGTGTGTGTGTGTGTGTGTGTGTTTTGGGTGCTCACCGATGTGCTTGCCCTTCATGTGGTAGTAGAAGGACACACAGAAGGGGACGCGGCCGGATCCCTTGGGGGCCTTGTCAGAGGACGCGTTGAAGAGAGGGGACATGAGACGAGCCTTGTCTCCTTGGACCCGGGGCCGAGACGTCTCAATGTACATGTAGTAACCTGTCGCAGAGGGTCAAAGGTCACACAAAGATTGAAAGGGTCATGTTTAGCAGAGATTAAAGCCACTCTCTTAATGCTTGTGTTTTAACCAGTGTGTGTGTATGAACGGCATATGCCTGTGATTGCCTGAAGGTCTTATGTGCTGCCATGATGCATAGCTAGATGAAAACCTGGTCGCTAGGCGGCCTATCCCAACTGAACAAACTGTGCAGGATTCCCACTCCCAAGCCTGTCCCAGAGCATGCACGTGTGCCTACCCTCCTTGCTCCCACTGCGGTCTGTGTCCGGGCCGGTATTGGGGGAACGCTTGGGATTCTGGCTCAGGTGGTTCTGTCTGGTCCAATCGAAAGTGTCGCTGCGGTCCTGAGTGAAGCCACAGATGCGCTCGTCGCTGAAGCCGCACACATTCTCTGTATGCGGGGAGAGAGGAGGAAACAGGGTGGATCGCTGGTGATGGGATGAGGAATAATGGAAAGATGCTTCAATCAGGTAATGGTTTCGTGATAGACGGAGTTTCCTTTAACCGCTCCATCAATAACCACCCACTGGAATAGGGGATGGCATTGTCCTGTTCTTTGCAGGATGTTGTTCTTGGTCTCACCCAAATGGAATGTGTGCATGAATCGATAACGCATTCCAACGCTGTCGTTTGGAGAAAAAAGAACGCGGACTGAAGAGCGCGCGCCACGCGACCACACACACTGTGTCTGAACGCACGCGAAGAAAGGTAGCGCTGCGTACCGCTGGCGGGAAAGCATAACCATTCAAATAGCCCACACACGGCCACAGATGTTCAAGGAGCCCCCTGGCAACCCAATACTTTAAGAAATGCGGGCCTCCCATCAGCACATGGCACATGGCGCTGTTATGACAAAATAACCGATTACAATACGCACGTTCGCTCTGCTCTGTGCACCTCTTCAGTTGGCTCCGCTGTCCTCCAATCTGTTTCAATCTGTGTTGTTTTAATTGTGCTACTTTGGCAGAGCTCTTTGCCCCCCTTGCCAAAACACTACAACAGCATGTCCTAATTGAATAGAATGGAGAGACGAGAGGAGACTACGACGGAGAGACGGAGGTAGAGGGAGGGGGGAGACAAGGAGACAGGAAGAGAGAGAGAGAGAGAGGCAGAAGATGAGAGCGAGCGGAAGAGAGGCCTGGAAAATACAGGCAGAGAGAGGGAGTGGGAGGAATAGGCAGAGAGAGAGAGTGAGAGAGAGAGAGAGAGAGAGAGAGAGAGAGAGAGAGAAAGAGAGAGAGAGAGAGAGAGAGACAGAGGGAGGAGAGAGAGAGGGGGGCGTGAGGTAGAAAAAAGGAGAAGAGACTGGGATGGAAGCCAGGGCTTTTACCTGAAGGTCTTTGGTAAGTGTACGCTGTAAAGGGAGAAATAAGAAAAAGCATTACCATGCGGTTTTCCATTACACTGAGACAAAAACACACTATGATGTCTAGATAATTGTAATACAAAACCGTAAGCATTGCAGTTATTAGCTTTTCCCCAAAAATGTAGATAAATAGCACGTTTATGATATGTTTACGACTTTTTGGGGGGGACATTTCTGGTATCTCTTCAGTAAGTTGTGAGCTGCCATTTTGGTGCAGACGCGGGCAATCAGTTACAGGCGGTGACTCACGCTCTGAGTACTGGATGATGCGGCTGATGTAGTCTCCACTGCTGTAGGTGGTGATGGGGGACAGGCCCACCTCGTAGGACAGTGGGATGCGCAGGTCCGTCAGCAGGTAAGAGATCAGCACTCCTTTGACTGGATCATTTCCCTTCAGATCAAATTGCTTCGACATCACAATCTCCTTGCTCTGCACACACACGCCACACACACACACACACACACACACACACACACACACACACACACACACACACATATACACGGAGGATTAAAGGGAGACGTAGTAAAAAAAAAAAAGAAATCTAATTCTAAATGTAAATGTATTCCAACAGACAAAGAATGTGAAAAAAGAAGAATGGGACAGAGACGTGTCACCTCCTCCCATCTCCCTCCAATTCATTTCAGGAAAAGTTTCTGGACGGAAGAGGAACCCTGCACGGTTTCATTACAAACATCATACCGCTGCTACTATTGGTGCCGGCATACAAGGACACAATTATTAATTTTAAAATCTATCAAAAACCTTTTTTTAAACTGTAATAAAGAGTAGAACTCTCCTTGGCACCATCCTCTAGCACTCCATCATCACTTCTCCCTTTTGCTTTCAACTCACTTCTTATTTTTTTGCTTTTCTTCTTTCATTCCACCCTTCTCTCCGTCTCCTTTCTGATCTGCTTTAAGTGTCTGTTAAGTGATGGAGCTGTGGTGATGGGTGTCCTCTGACCAGAGAGGTCCACCACTTGCAAACACTGTAAAGAGTACTGTGCTGAGTTGTCACTGCACTTAAGTGCCCAGAGCTCGACTTAGGTTGCTCATTTGACCTATAGCAACGCCACTCCACGCTAACACGTTAACACCCTCCACTGTCGTTAGAAGTAGTGTGTGTGTGTGTGTGTGTGTGTGTTTGCGTGTGTGTGCATGTGTGTTTGTGTGTGGGTACACCTACAGCTCTTGCCCACCTGGAGCAAGTGCAGAACAGCAAGCACACCCACTCAAGGCAACTTCGTAGGCTGAGTCTGCCATAATACATTTCTCTGCTAAAAGCATGTTGACGATGTTGTATATAATGATTACTCAACTCAAGGGTTAGAACCCTTCAAATTCAGCCTGACCAAACTTCCCCAAAATGTTCCATTCATGTTTACAAAACCATTCCCGAGAAACTCGAGCACACTAAAGAAATGGCAGCTACCAATTCATGTGGGTTAAATAATTGAATTCCCATAAATAGTAGTATCTAAATTACACAATGCAAGTGCCTTGTTCTATTTCAGTTAATTCTATTACTGCACATCCTTAACAAAACACACACACACACACACACACACACACGCACACAAATACACACACTCAATAGGAAAGACCACAGATGAATAGATACACAGGGTATCAATGAGATGTTTGTGTGTGAGCCAAGGGGGAAGCATATCCCCCTACAGTACACATTGACTAGTGTGTGTGTTTCTATGTGTGTGCATGTGTCTGTGTCTACAGGGTTTTATCTCTGCATGTGGAAGCGTGGGAATGTCAGTGAGATCCTGTGGACAGTACATCTTCACAATGAGCAAGCGTTTGTGTGTGTGTGTGTGTGTGTGTGTGTGTGTGTGTGTGTATGTGTGTGTGTGTGTGTATGTTTGTGTGTGTACGTGCGGCTTCTGGTTGTCAGTGTCTTGGTAATATGGACTTACAACCAATTTTGTCTGGATGTTTCAATAATGGCTAGTAAAGTTCATCTTCAATACTTGGATTTATATTGTATTGTATTGCTGTATCATCTTGTCAACTTAATGTGCATTCACTCTTTGCTTGGGCTATGTACGATAAGAGTTCCAAGAGCCAGAGACAGAGAGATATTGACTTCTCCCAGTCGATATCTCACTCAGGGGGAGATGTTGAAGGGTGAGAGGTGCGCACTTCCACAGGCAGCCCTTCTTTGAAGACTAGAAGCTCGGGCTAAGGGCGCCCATCGCCATGTATAAATAAACCCCTCTAATGATATGACATACAGTTTCATTGGCATGTGCAGGGAGAGGTGTGTGTGTGTGTGTGTGTGTGTGTGTGTGTGTGTGTGAGTGAGTGAGTGAGAGAGAGAGAGAGAGAGAGAGAATCAGAACTCTTGTCTTATTGTCTCGTGTGCTATTGCGTAGGGGCCTGCATGGTGTTCGAATATGTATGTAAATGATGCGAGCACTTGATTTAATGTCATTCAGCATGCATATTTTAATTTCTCATATATATGGTAATGTGTCTGAATGCATGTGAGATTGTCCGCATCTATTTATCTCTTTGTGATCCTTTCTGTACCACATCTCTGAGTAAGAATTTCTGTGGTTGAAATGTAAACACTTGAGGAACTTGAGTGGTGGTTTGTGTGTGTGTTTTTTTTGGGGGGGGGATGTTAGGCCAAAATCACAGTCAGCAAAAAGAAGCTGATTAGGGCCTACACTGACAACAATTAAGGTGCGAGTGCCACAAGAGAGCTTCCCAATTGGAAGCTGACACTCCCCACTGCTGCCAGTGGATAGCTGAGCCTCAGCTCGGCTGGGTGTGAGAGAGAGAGAGAGGAGGAGGGGGGGTATCAGGGATGACAGAAGCGAGAAACAGGGGGATGAGAGGCAGTAGATTGCATGACGGGGGGGAGGGGGGGGGGGGGGGGACGGGGGTTAGGAAAGGGTAGCGAGGGGTGAAGGAGGATCTGTGATCTCCGCTAATCTCTTTGGGGGGAAGCCCCCTTGGGGGACGTGACTAAATAAAGACGTGCCAATTGTGATTTCACAGTCGAGCACCGAGACACATTTCAAAAAGGGGCCGCGCGCGCGGGTCCTTGGGAGCTGATCAGAGGATGGCTGGCTGTGTGTGTGTGTGTGTGTGTGTGTGTGTGTGTGTGTGTGTGTGTGTGTGTGTGCGCGTACAGAGTCACCTTGCCCCTCTCCGCTTTGGTCCCTCCTGAGGGAACACTGCCATGCCGCTATTGGCATTCTTGATGTTCGGAGGACAGACTGGGACGCGTAACCAGGTGGTAACAAAGTGGAATGAGCTGGCAGATTGAAGTGCAGCTCCTTCATTTGAATGTGCTTGTCTTCAAGTTGGAGGGTTAATACAACAGGCTCCACACAGGTTCATCATAGACATTTCTCCACATTCAGCCCAGCGAGGCTACGCAGATTGAATCAATCTGCTTATTCCAATATGATGCCTAGTGTATGGAATACATGAATATTGTGCGCAGCCTACATGGCACGGCATATGAAAACATATCGAAGTTCCCCCGGGATGTGGGAGAGCGACCATGTCAACCGAGTCTCCTTCATGACAACAGTGCTGCTGATGACAGAAGGGGTTCCCCACTGTCAGTCTCATATTGCCTGGCACCAATTAGCATTAGCACAATTCGTTACCCCTTTGTCAACAGTCTCAACGCAACGCTTGGCTTTGTTATCCACAACCTCCAACCCCCCCAATGCACAAGCACACACACAATACACACGTCCTTAACCAAGCAGTGGCATGCATCTCTGAGCACACTCTCCCAAGCATCCCTAATGCTAATTTTCAAACTCCCAACAGACTCTTACTTAATAAGGTAGCAGTGATTTTTGAGCAGGAGATGATTAGCTATTCAGCCACACAAAGGCAAGCGGGCGATACCCGCCCCCTGTTTTCTCAGCTTTGAATCTGGCTGCCGCTGTATAATTCATCAAACTATTTCCTGTACCACCCCCCCCCCCCCCACCCCCCTCTAGCTCTGGGCCTCCCTCCTCTTCCTCTCCATCCTCTCTGCTCCTGCCCTCCACTCTTTTCCTTTTCTCTCGCTCCTACTTTATTTGCTTTACTACCCTTTAGCATCTCTCTTTTCCTGTAATCTCCAATCGCCTGTTTTTCTCTGTCTCCTTTATGATCTCATTTACGCCGCTAATCCTCTCTTCTCCCCCCTTCAATTCCGTCCTCTCGTATTCCATATCAATTTTTTTTTCTCATTTCATCCTCTTTTCTCTCATTTCCCTGTCCCCTTGCCCCATCTCCTCTCCTCCTCCGTTACCACCACACCCCTAGCGTGATTGGATTGGTTTTCCTTCTTTTTACTAAAACAACACCTTTGACACTGTTTGTGTGTAATCAAGATTTCTAAGCCTTTGTGCAAACGACAAAAACTTGATAAATTACCAGGTGGCCAAAAACCAACTATTAAGGGCAAAGTTTGGCTCAAGAAAAAACATCCGGGCCATCCTTAGACAGGCCATCTTGGCCTTTGATTATGCATGTGTAATTCTAGAGCTAGAGTATGTAGAGCATGGGCTCTGGGCGGCAACAGCAAAGCGAGGCGTAATTGGTAGAAGGGAAACTTCTAGGACCTTCGCTGTGTTCAACTAACTTAGCAAAAGGGCCGCTTGTCCAAGAGAAAAGACGCTGAGGAGAAAAGACGCTGAGGAGAAAAGAAGCTGAGGAGAAAAGACGCTGAGGAGAAAAGACGCTGAGGAGAAAAGATGCTGAGGAGAAAAGACGCTGAGGAGAAAAGACGCTGAGGAGACTGCACGTCGACGAGACCTTGCGGGTCAAGCGGCCATCATTGGTAACTGCCCTCCTATTGGGATGATGAGCGGGGTGACTCGTGAAGACGGTTTGAAAATGGCGCGGGGAGGACGAGCATTGAGTGTGTGCTGATTAAAGAGAGTGTTTTGCGGCCGCTGTGGATGTGTGTTGTCGAACAGTGTTAAGGAAAAGGAGACCAAAGGAGAAGAGCGGGCATTGTTAATGCAGTCCAAGCCTCCATCGATTGACCAGCTACTCCCAACACAGATCGGCTGTTCCCCAAGCTTACCAGAGCCCGTGTTTACTTAGTTTGCTTACTTCATTTGCACAACACTCAATAAAGAGGGTGTGTGTTAAGAGCTGCGTGCATGCATCACTGTGAACAATGTGTCCGTCTGCGTGCGTCCGCGTGTGTACTTGTAAATCTCTGTACATGCACGTACAATACATGTGCATGTCCATTTTAATAGGTGTTTGTTCGTCGTCTATGTGTGTGTGTGTGTGTGTGTGTGTGTGTGTTTGTGTGTGTGTGTGTGTGTGTGTGTGTGTGTGTGTATTTGTGCGTCTGTTTGTGTGTGTGCCCTACCGATATGGATCGGACATTGATCCAGTAGCCCCAGATGCGGTCAGTAGCCTCTGGGTCCCTCTGTGTCCATTGGAGGTTGTAGGAGTAGTTGATGCCCTTCTGGACACGGATGGGGTTGGGCGTATCATAGTAGAACTCTGCGTTGTAAGCCCGCGCTGCCGAACCACAAGGAAGAAGCAGAATCCGGTTTACTGTCAAGTAGGTTAAGACGTACAAAGGACTTTGTCTAGGTCTTACGCAGCACAACGAAAGCACAATACGATCAATATGACGCCACAAAAAATACAAGTAACGCAAGGGATATATAAATATGTTTTTCAGAAAGAGCTGTACAGTCTGTTATGTTTTAAAAACATTGTCCAGGGAGTACAGAAAAGAAAAAGAAAAAGGTGCGCGTTAATGTAAAGCATAGACGGATTGTGGAGACTTAACACTGAAGCAATGTGTGTCCATGGGGCGGGATAGGAACAGTGTTCCCTTTTGACTATAAAGCGCACTTCTCGTGTTTGATCATATTTGCTCACCGGAGACGTTGAAGGTGCAGGTGGAGGTCCCCACGCCGTTGGTGACGCGGCACTCGTACGAGCCGTTGTTGGTGTTCTCCAGCTTGAAGCGGAGCTGCAGGGCCTCCTGGGGGTCCGGCGTGGGCATGCGCAAGGGCTCCCCGTTGCGGAACCAGCGGGCGCCCACCACCCGGGGCGGGTTGGACTTGAGCACCAGGCAGCGCAGCACCACCGTCTGGCCGCTCCGCGAGCGCACGTCCTGGAAGACCGGGTCGAGGAGAGGGGCGTCTGTGGACCACAGAGGAGCGTATCAGAATGGGGGACGCTTGTGTCTTAACCTGTGCCCGCCAGCCCTCTCCATCTCTCCCTCGCTCCTTTCCTTTGACCGCATTAGTTAAACGTTGCGAATCCTAAACCAACGAGAGGCGTGAGCGGCGAGATGTCACCGGGCCCCGGTCAGCTGGGCCCCTGTTCTTTCCCCCGGGGTGGAGCAGGTGCCATGGGCCACGTGCGCGTAGCTCCTATGCTAATCGCCGGTAATTAACCTGTCAAAAGCAAGCTAATGACAGACTACCAGCTATTAGCCCCTGGTCAAACCGCGGTGCACCGCGGCCAGCTGACTGGGCGACAAATCAGTCGCTAGCCAGCCCCGCTAATCAGATGGACATTAGGGGAGACGCTTATGTAGCGGTGACGAAGCAGCCGGCTCCATAGCCCCAGACACTCTATGGATGTCACTTTACCTGTCATAAATCATAATAGTCGATGCAGTTATGCACCCAGGAACAGTGTTATGGATGAATACAAATAAGACAGTTATACGAGGATAAAACGAGAGAGATAAAAGGTGCGTATGATCTCCAGCTGTTACCGGAGGTAAAACGTGATTATGGTTATTGATTCGTATGAGATGAAAGCACTGGAACAGGGAGGGAAAAATATCAGGTTTTCTAGCACACACGCATTGTGGTATAAGCTGCTGAACTGAGGATGGAGGGAGATGATCACGGTATGATCTTAACCTTGAGAGGGAGATCGGATAAGAGGAGATAAACAGAGAGATAGAGAAAGACAGGGAGAGAGAGAGAGAGAGAGAGAGAGAGAGAGAGAGAGAGAGAGAGAGAGAGAGAGAGAGAGAGAGAGAGAGAGAGAGAGAGAAAGAAAGAGGCAGAGAGAGAGAGGGTGCAGTTGGGAACGCGATAGAATATTTAACACAGTGCTAATAACATTATTCATTAGAAGTGATTATCCCTGTGATTGGTGGTGAGAGAGAAAAGTCATCTACTAAGATGATTCGGGGAAGAAGATTCCGTCAGAGGCGGCAAGCAAAACCACTTGTCTGCAGCCTGACGTGGGAGGTGGACGTCTCAGTGCCCCACCCTGCCCGCCCTCTGTGGATGGATGGGCCGACAGCGAAGGGTTAATCCCCCGGCCCTTATTACTGGCTCTCTATTGCATGGGCACATCCCTGCTCAGAGCCCCATACATACTGATCGCACTCCTCTGACACTCCGTGTGAGCAGGGGGGGGGGGGGGGCATAGGATGGACGCAGACCCGGACACAGGCTGGAAATAGACAACGGTGGACGAAAGAGGACAGAATAGTTACAGGGTGAGGGACAGAGAAATAGGAGAGAAAGTGAGGGAGAGGGATGGGGGGGAGAGAGAGAGGGAGAGAGAGAGAGAGAGAGAGAGAGAGAGGGAGAGGGAGAGGGAGGGGGGGAGAGAGCGAGCAAAAGAGAAAGTAGAAACCACAGAGGGAGGCAGCACAAAGGGAGGGAAGTGAGGAGGCGAGGCGGGAAGACATCCCTGGAGAGAGCCCCGGAGGGCGGGAGGGAGGGATGAACAAACAGCGGAGTGGAGGGCAAAGAGCTCTGTTGGTGCAACAGTCTTCCTTGCGTCCCGAGGGCGGACATACGGTCACACAAAGGGGGCGGGGGGGGGGGCACTGTGTTAAACGACGCAGCCGTCACTGCACGCCTATCCATTCCACTCCCGGGCTCCTACCACACTGGAACATTTCAATTTCACACCAGCATAAGCCCTGGGAGCGGCTAGCATCGGCGCCCCCGCCGGAGAACACGGATTTGACGGCGACGTCCCGCACCCGACGGCTCGAACGTTTACAGTGCTCAACAAAGGGGGGTGGTGGTTGACATGGTGGGATTTGGGTGAAGGTTAGAGCAAAGGGGGGGGGGGGGGGGGGAATAGGAGGGACCACTATGCAATAAGTGAGGGAAATGATTGATCTCAATGTAGAGCGAGGAGGGAAAAGCAGGGCAGGCAGAAGGTCGAGAGACAAAAAGTGAGGTGAAGGAAAGAGTGAGAGAAAGAGTGAGAGAAAGAGAGAGAGAGAGAGTGAGAGAGAGAGAGAGAGAGAGAGAGAGAGAGAGAGAGAGAGAGAGAGAGAGAGGAGAAAGACAGAGAGAGAGAGAGAGAGAGAGAGAGAGAGAGAAAGAGAGAGACAGAGACAGACAGAAAGAGAGAGAGAGAGAGAGAGAGAGAGAGAGAGAGAGAGAGAGAGAGAGAGAGAGAGAGAGAGAGAGAGAGGGAGAGATTACTCTGACATATTTCTGACTATAATGACATTGGCAACGATGGAGGAAAGGCACATCTCATGAACCACTATAAGAGCGCTGACTTTAGAAGTGTGTGTGTGTGGAGGGGGGGGTATATGTAGGGATGGAGGAAAAGGGGCCACTTAATTATAGAGCCGCCAAAAAAAAAAATGATAACATCTTCCCCCTGCATCGATCAATGGAGCTAAATGGAAGAGAGAAAAACAAACCCGATAAAATAAACGTGTAACCCTCTGGTACCAATCCCCAGGGGAGGGGCAAGGCGGGCTTTAACACTCCCCTAAATGCCTGTAGATCCCTGGCAACAAACTGCTGCAATGTCCTTCTGCCTTCCTCTCTCAAACGCCCCTCCCTCTCTCTCTCTCTCTCACTATTTCTCTCTCTCCATTTCTCTCTCCATCCCCCTCTCTCTCTTTCTAGTTCAGTCTCTGTTTCTCTCTCTCCCTCCCTATTTCCGTCTCTCAGTCTATCGCTCCCTCCGTGTCCCCGTGTCTGTCTTCCTCCCTAGAGTGGGGTGGCCACCTGGCCTATAAATCACGGGGGCTATGGGATGACACGGCCCTGTGAGTGTCGCCCTTCCGCCCCGTCTGCATTAGCCAGCCCTGTAAATCCTGCACTGGCTTTTTTGGGTCGCGGGGAACAGAGGAGAAAGGCCACACTGCTCCCCCGCTGAACCAGGCTATTGTTCATTTAAGAGCTGGGAGGCTGGAGAGCTTCATATTAGTATGCTCTCTCTCTCTCTCTCTCTCTCTCTCTCTCTCTCTCTCTCTCTCTCTCTCTCTCTCTCTCTCTCTCTCTCTCTCTCTCTCTCTCTCTCTCTCTCTCTCTAGCTTCAGCACGGAGCCGTAGCACTCTGACTCCATGATAACGGCCACTAGGTAGGCTGTCCATTTTTGGGTGGGCGTGAATGGAAAGTCGTAATGTCACTCAAATGTCACCTCTTTCTACCTCAAAGGGAAATGGGTGAAAGTATGTTTTTTATACCACCCCCCCCCCACACACACCCCGCCCCCGCCCCCCCCACACCCTGAACAGGAGGGTAAACACATGTATTCGTCTGCACAGAAAGAAACTGTTCAAAGGTTCTAAAAGGTTCTAAAAGGTTTTTGAGGGGTTCTCCGGAGACGATTTAACGGGGGCGTTATTGAAAAGCTGCGGCCATTGTGTGATGCTCAGATGCTCATCTAAATGTACCAAACATATGGAGCATTGCATAAAAGCGCGGAGATGCTGCAAATGGAACATGCGTTGTTGGTAAAGCCGAACACACACAAAAAAATGGAACCACAGGGAAACTTCCAGTAGCGCTAGCAGACATGCTACCGCAGCTGTCGCACTCACACTGTACGACGAGCTGGACCTGCAGCTCGCGCCGCTTGATGTTGAGGCCGTTGTAAGGCGCCGTCTGGCAGCGGTAGGGCCCGCTCATGTCCCTGGTGACGTTGGTGAGACGCAGGCGCCCGTCCCGCGTCTCCACCACCATCTGGCCCGACGGCATGGCCTGGTCCTTGTCGGCCCGCGACCACAGCACCGGGGGCCGGGGCTTGCCGTCTACCAGACACACCAGCTCCGCGTTGCCCCTCTCCCTGACGCTGACCGCCGTGCCCCCCGGGGGGATGGACAGCACTGGGGGAGTCACTGTGGAAAGGAGAGGGAGAGACATGGACATGGGGTGGAGGAGTGAACCAGGGAAGGAGAACGTGAGCACGGGAAGAAGTTTCAATATTGAGTATTGAAAAGAACCATTAGGCAAGAGTGAATGACATAAACAGTTAAGGGAAAAGGAAGAGAGAAAAAAAGGAAATATGTCGACATTAACAAGGGCATTTTTACTGGACACTAAAATGGTTATCATGCAACTGGGGAAATATAAAGGGGCTGTTCAGTTGCGTGCACCAGCATCAAGGTTAAACATCCAGCCATCCAGAAACATTAGAGCCATCAGCTAATTGTTCAGGAACGGCAGGGCAAAGAATACTGGACAGGGGAGGGCAGCTTCCTGGTTAGCCCAATATATAAAATGCAGATTTCCATTCCCTCTTGAGTGCTCGTGTGTGTGTGTGTGTGTGTGTGTGTGTGTGTGTGTTGAGAAGTATTTTTCACCACCATGCAGCCATGACTAGATCTGAACAGCCTGTCTGTGAGGCCAGCCACTAAAAGAGAGATGTGGATAGACTGAACACCAGACAGCAGAACAAAATAACTGACAGATTTACACAGCCCTGGTGAAAGAAGGGCACCTGCTGGAAAAGAAAAGAAGAAAAAAAAGCAGCAGATTCTCATCCCGGAAAGATGAGAGAAGAGAGAGGGGTATAAGGTGAACACTGCTTTATATATAAGACGGACCAAACCATTATCTCCACAGGAGGGGGATGTCTCTGGATGGCTCCAGACTGGAACACTTTAATGATTTATCAAATGTTCGATTCACACCTTATTTGATCATCTCTATTGGTATGATCCAAAACAGGATGAGGGGGGATCGTGTTGGACGTGCTCTGCTACAGCCCTGACTGACAGTGGCTGTTTAGCTCTTTGATTCAAATTAGATGCGAGTGCTTGCGATTATGTATTCATGGTTAAATGCATTTAGGCACGCACATGGGGGCCAACGTACAAGCACACATGCACAGAACACAGCACCCTCCCAAAACCAGGCTCACCACTGCTCTGAGTGATGTTGACGTCCACACGGAGCTCCGGCACGCTGCTGGCGGGGAAGTTGGCCACACAGCTGTAGGTGGCCAGGTCTCGGAACTTCATGTCCACGATCTCCAGGCTGCTGGTGCCGGGCACCATGTCGGGGTCGCTGCGCAGCACGAAGAGGCTGTCCGAGTTGTAGACAGGCGAGCCGTTCTTGTACCAGGTGTAGTTGACCTTGTCCTGGGGCTGGGCGTCCACGTGACAGGACAGCTTGAGGTCGCGACCCATCTGGATGCTCTCGCTGTCCTTGTTCGAGTCCGGCGTGATCTGGAAAGTCAAGTTACTCATGGCTGGACAAGAGTAAAGAGAAGGGAGGGGGTCGAGGGGGTAAAAGAAGAAACGGTGTGAGGGAGATAGGAAGAAAACAGAAAAACAGTGGGATTAGAGAAGCGATGACAAATGAGAGAATTGTGCTAACAACACCTACACTGTCACATTCAATTTAAGTTTTCCACAGTGTCCTTCCCCCTTGCACCTCCACACTGAATATTAAACTCCACTGGCAAGCTCTACCGAGGGAGGAGGGTGGTTCAGGCAAAATGGGTGCAGGAAAAAGGAGGGGGAGAGGGGCGCTTTTCTTCGGCTCCCGAACAGCATGCTAACTAGGACTCCAGGTGAGGCTGGGGACACTTCACCGCCATCTGGTGCACCAGCGCTCCCCTCCAGAGTGTGCTGGGCGGCTCCGCCGTATGCCAGCTCCAGTCTACCTGCCTGCCGGAGAGGAGACTCGGGAGTCTGCCACCCAGCCACCTGGGCTGTTGTGACACGTTCACACGACATTAGCGCGCAGGAAGAACACGTCCAGCTCATGTTATCGCAGCCGACTCGGCTCGCTCTAATTACTTCCACTCCAGTCCGACTAATTGGAGTAAATAAAGATGATTAAACGGGATAAAAATAGCCGCAGGGAGGACGAATAAGGATTTCTGTTTAATGGCATGGAATTACAGCGACGCACTTAACCCCGAGTTCTGACGAGATGTGCAGGTTCAGAGATAATGATAGATCAACTGTGAACAATGGACACGGCCAGCCCGCGCGCTCTCCACGCGCACGGCTCACGTACACATGCATGTACATGCGCACGCACACTCACGCGCACCAAGTAAAACCCAAACGTCTTTTCCAAAACAAGATAAACGCATCCCCATGCAACACCCCAGATGTTTGTTACTGTACAGTGCTTAGGGTAAGTGATTAGGCCCACTTATGTTCACAACTTTACATAAGGAGGAGGATATGATAATGAAAATCAAACAAGCACATGCCATATGCCGGCGTACTGTGCATGCACCGGTGCTTTGCCTCTACAACACTGTAGGGACCAAAACACACTCCGAAGCCCCTTTCACCACACGCGTTTCGGAACGCACCAGCCGATCAAACACACTTACACCTGACCAGGAGATTGACATTCCTCTTGGCAGGGTTGCCCACGTTGTTGACAGCGGTGCAGTTGTAGAAGCCTGAGTCGGCGGGGGTGACGGAGCGCAACATCAGAGAGCCGCCCCGGACGATGGCGCTCAGCGGGAGCAGGCCGGGGTAGCGGGACCAAGTCACGTTGGGCGCGGGGAAGCCGGCCGTCACCTCACAGGTCAGCGTCACGTCCTTCCCAGGGTCCACCACCAGCGTCTCGTTGACCGACAGACGGAGTGCAGGAGGGGCTGAAATACAGACCGCACCGCATTAGGGCGTTGAGGGTTGTTGTGCTGGGTAGGGCTGTCTAAGCAGGGGGGAGGGTGCGCAGTCATTCACACATTAAAAAGTTTGACTTTACAATCGACTGATGTGTTATCAGATCATTCGGATAATTGCAACAACAAAAAATGCATTACAATTCTCACCTTACGCATCTCCATGCACTGAACAACTTACTGGCGAAACATGTCAATTTACCAGACTTGCAATTAACTCAAAGTATGCCTTGCGACGCCTCATGTGGAAATCAGCCCCAGGTAAAGTCAATATCATCATCTCAGAGAGCCTAATAAAAGCGGTGCTCAAAGCTCCTCTTGACTGGCTTAACAAGCTAGTGGGGAAATACCTGACTTGAAATTATATTGGCACACAGTTAAGATTCAGTCGGCTTGCACATAAAGAGGGACAGACGCGTTGTGTGTTGTTTCGTCAGCAATCACTGTTTAGTGATTCCACTCCCTCTCAGCTTATCACATTCTTTAAATGAGTTTAATGGAACTAATGCAAATGGGGACAACTAAGTCCTTTTGCATGCCTGATGTTCAAGTGCAAACAAAGAAACTCAGTGTGGATCGCCTAGTAAAGAGTAAATGTCCTCAGCATCATCTAACAAACACAAACCAGTTTCAGCCCACTGACCTACCAGAAATGAAAAAGTAAAGGAAGTCTGGAAATCCACTATGGAGGGGAACACTACATACAAAATAAAATACAAACTCCAGACAGAGATCGATAGTAGCTTAACACTTTGGAAACACAGAGGGCAAAGAGAAGAAACAAAACGCACTGCTGTATAGAGTGGACAAAAGAAAGAGAAAAAACTAAGGTGAACTGGGGGAAGAAACAGGGCAGGCTGTAAGGAGACATTCATCATGTGTAGCAGTGGCTGCTGAACACATTAGTTCAAAAAAAAATACAGGTTTGGATAGAGGTGAGATGAGTGACTGAAAACTATTTTCCTTGTTCATTTGAGGTTACATAAAAAATGTATATACCTAAAACAGATGAGTTTTCAGTTGACATGTGAGCGTGTATTTTGTACTAATGTGTTGTCTTATTAAAATATTTATTATATATAGATTTGTAGATCACATTAACTATCATCAAGTACAGCATGGTCATGAGAGTCAACAGCTAAGAGGCTATGGAACAACTTACTCTCTGCACTGGTTCAGTGAATTAAACGAATGAGGAGTTGCTGAAAGAGAACATGGGGTTCCAGAAACACTAGAGTACAAACAAAAGGTCAAGCCAATTAAAATTCCAGGGCATTAAAAACTCTAAAGTTGTCAAGTTAAAACTTTCAACTAATTTATGTGTTGAGCTTTGTTCTATCTGCTGTGGCTATTTGTCTGTCGTCTCACTAATGGCAAAAAAAAAACAAAAAAAACGACATCTTAAACTTAATCTCACATTCATTCATTACAATGGCTATTTATGTTTGCCTAAGTGAAATCCTTCCATTTTAACAGGACAAAGATAAAAGCACTGACACACCTGCAAAAAAAACAACAACAACTAATCAGCGGCATGGTTTGACTCCACACGTAAAACAGAAACAGAGACAAACCCCGAGTGTCAGAATCAAACAAGCACCGCCAGGCTCGGCCATCTCTCCCACTTTACGCCTAACGTTCCCCTCACTTCGCCTGCCGTAGGCCATTAGAGGTGAAACATGTTCTTTACCGGGCGGTCGAGTAATATGGGCCCGAGCAAGCGGAAAGGGATGAGCGGTAGACAGAGGCGGGCAGTTCAAAGGTGACCATGGAGAGTTGCTGACCCATCCGGAAATCCACTGACAGGTAAGTGAGTGAAACGCTGCGGCGTCACCCATGCATGTGGGCCTTTAAACCCGGCTCCCAATGTAATCATTTATCTCGAACCTCGCTCTAAAGGGCTGAGGGGTCTCGGCAATCCCGGCTTTTTAGGCCCGGAGTGACAGATAATCCTATATGGAGACCCCACCCAAACAGGAACCTATTCATCCGAGAGCATTATATCCTCTCATCTAATCTTCCGCTTGCCAGATTGCAATCACAGTAATGACAGGGGTGTGCAGAGGCTCCACACACAAATGCTCTCACAATACCCGGAGAAAGCCACATTTGCTCTCCAGTGAGCGTCCGCACACACGCGCCCATGTTCTCTTGTACGCCAACACATTTTCTATGAATACACTGAGTTTCATTTAAGGTCATTCATAACCTTACAGATATTGTAATGATGATATTTACCATAGAGACGCGCACAGGTGACGTATCAACGCTGTTGCGCAGATAGTCATTCAGATGATTGTTAGCTTGACAACCCAACAAAATTACTTCACTTGTTTATAAAAAAAAAAAAAATGACAGAATAAATAGCACTGTTGCATTGAATCCCATATCCATTAGCAAAGAGAAAGCTGTGTTCATCAGGTCAGCAGTATTGCCCAACTTGTAGTTTGAAATATAACTCTATCTGTGATGAATCATACAGGACACACTGAACATTTGTCTCATTTTATGTTCCAACTTTCCAAGAAGAAAAAAATGGATTAAATAACTGTTCGGGGGCACAACATCTATAACCGAAATCGAATAGGTGAGTTTATGGTCAGCCCTGCTGCCATTAAAAATGGCTTATGAGACATCTGACTTGGGCTGGGCTCAGCTTTTTTTTTGTCGGACAAACCCCATCTATTTGATGGGTCCTGGGAAACCCAGGTCGAATAGCAGCGTTTAATGAACACAATACTTCTCTAAAAGTTATTAAATGTGAGCTGGTTTGAGCCAGCCACACGGAGGCGGATCCCCCGCCCCCCCCCCCACACAGTGGCATGGCCCGGCCTCTCCAGGAGCCTTTTCACTGACTTCATTTTACAACAAATAAAAGACTGGAACCGGAGAGGGCAAAACGGACGCCAAAACCTAGAGAAAGTGCAGTTGGCAAAACAAAACACACACACACACACACACACACACACACACACACACACACACACACACACACACACACACACACACACACACACACACACTCACACATCCACACACACACACATCAGACAACAACTAAAGAGAGTGAGAGAATGGGAGGAGAATTATTGCTTCAATTTCCAGGGTAAGCGCGGGCGGCGGAAGTTCTGGGATCAGCCTGTGCTTGTCCCGGAGTAATGGGATTGATGTGTGGTGGTGAGATTTCGCAGCGAGGTAACAAACTGCAGCGCGACAGCACCTGGAAAGCCCTCCGCGCGGCGCGGCAGCCTCCATCCAGCAGGATTAGCCCGGCTCTGGCATGGGGGAGCAGGGCGGACTGGGCGTGGGAAGAGATGCAGACGGAAGAGGGATGGGGAGGAGGAGAGCACAGGATCAAGTGAGAGAAAGAGAGGAGAGAGGGAGAGAGAGGGGGAGGGAGAAAGAAGGAGAAGATGGAGAGCTAACTGGAATAGAGGGTGCCACAGGGACAGAAGAGTGTGTTTAAAGAGCCGAAAGGGGGCGGATACAGGAGATGGAGAAAATGACAAAGGCAGGGGAACAGATGGAAGCTAAAAGTAAGGTTGATAGGAGTGGGTTTTGAATAAACGTTGAGCACTTAACGTTTTTGAAGAGAGCAACGTTTGATATTATTCGTTCATGTAGATTTATGTATGCCTTTGAGGTTATGCCATAAAATGAGTGTAATTACAAAACAACTCAAGTAATAAAGAGTCTGGACAAATACTGGCTTTCAGCACGAACTGCTGCATTTCAGAACACATAAAAGAAATAACTGTGCATGCAGTATATTATTCTCACTGTTCAACTGCACCTGCCACAAGAAACAACAAGTCTATACCATAAGAGTAGTGGGAGAAGACAATGTGTTCTGCCTCAGTCTTCAACACAGCCGGGCTCAATTAACAGTGACAGAGAGGGGAGCTGTTTTCTTTTCTTGTGATCTAGTTCACGAGGAACCCCTTCTGTCAACGTCACATACGGCTAAAATATTGGAGGCATTACAAGATAAATTTGAAATGTTTTCTGTATATGCACATTGTATAATGTGAGTTTC
Organism: Aplochiton taeniatus; assembly: GCA_017639675.1. Taxonomy (NCBI): domain Eukaryota; kingdom Metazoa; phylum Chordata; class Actinopteri; order Galaxiiformes; family Galaxiidae; genus Aplochiton; species Aplochiton taeniatus. The sequence goes on along the minus strand of CM030173.1, from coordinate 9,447,226 downwards.
TTAAGTAGCATAGGTGACCTATAGAAGCAAGGCTTTGTGCCAACGTGTGTTGCGTGATAACAGGTTGGGAGTACACAAGAAAATGGCAATGGCAATGTTCTAGAATTAATTTATCCTCTCAGTCAGGTGATTACTTTCACTCTTTCTCACTCTCTTTCTCTCAAACTGACTGTGATTTCTCACTCTTTTTAGGGGCATATGCACACACACACACACACACACACACATACACACACACAAACACACACACCAACTACAGTCTTTCAAATGCAGTGTACATTGTGAATTCTTAGGTGATATGCTCCTTGAGGCATACAATCAGTGTAATTCCACATTACTGTGACGGAATAACGGGAGGCGTTGTAATCAACATAACATACAGTATGTCAGCCACCATACGATTTACTGTTTCCCTGAATCAACAGGGGTGTGTGTGTGAGAGTGTGTGTGTGTGTGTGTGTGTGTGTGTGTGTGTGTGTGTGAGGAGCAAGGAAGCAGCAGGGGGAAGAGGGGTAGAGGGTTGCGGGATCACAGGGACAGTCCCTTGACCCAGCTTAAATGCCATGTGGCAGAACACGATATGAACAGCCCAACAAGAGCACGGCCATCAAATGCCTACACAGCAAGACACACTGCAGGAGGAAAGTGCTGCTTGGAGGCCAGTCCTGCCAAGGCGACTGGGATGGACCGTGGTGGCAGTCCAAGCATGGCCATCCCCCAGTGGACCGGTCGGTGGGCTAATTAGCGACACAGGCCAGCCAATTACTGGGCACTGATCCTTCTCCAGCGCTACCAGGAGGATGGCAAGATATTAGAGCCGCTAAACGACGCATTCAGATGGCTTCTTAACTAGCCGTTTAGTAGCCTGCCACACAAAGCCATTATGGCGGAGCGAAAAAGCCAAGAGGAACTGGTGGGCCGTGACAGACAGCCACCCGCGCCAGTCCTGGGCGTACTGAGAGGTTTGGCTGGTTCGGAATGTAACAGAAGTATAAATATATGTGGCAATTAAAACTTGTGTATTGTCTGCAAACG
>CM030173.1:9413691-9441191 GCA_017639675.1 Aplochiton taeniatus | reverse complement strand
ATCCCCTCCCTTCCAGTAGGTACCATTTCAACCGCTGTCAGGCCAGTTCCATTCTCCTGCTTGCTGCCATATCTCCAGAACCTCACTGTCAGTTGCATTCTTCTTGGCGTTCCATCTCTCCCTCCCTCCTGCCACCCAGTCTATGGCAGGGGTGGAATAGATAGGTACCTGGCAGCAGGTTCTTTTTCAACACATTGAGAAAGTGTGTGTGTGTGTGTGTGTGTGTGTGTGTGTGTGTGTGTATGCATGTGCATACATATTTTAGTGTCTGCAATTTTTTGGAGCCTAATTGGCACGCTGACAATTTCCCGCGTCACCGACACACAACATCTGCTGTCAGCGCGCTCCTCTCCTCTCCTCTCCTCTCCTCTCCTCTCCTCTCCTCTCCTCTCCTCTCCTCTCCTCTCCTCTCCGCTCCTCTCCTCTCCTCTCCTCTCCTCTCCTCTCCTCTCCTCTCCTCTCCTCTCCTCTCCTCTCCTCTCCGCTCCTCTCCTCTCCTCTCCTCTCCTCTCCTCTCCTCTCCTCTCCTCTCCTCTCCTCTCCTCTCCGCTCCCTGTCTCCACCGTCTCCATCTGCCCCTCCGCCGAGGCAAGGCTTGTTCCACAGGAGGATGCCAGGTGGAGAGCGTGGCTAATCAGCTAATCCACATCGTGTGGGGGCTTGGCTGGGCCTCGCTGGCCGCCTGCACAGAACCGCGTAGGAGGATGTGGACGAGACACCCCCTCGCCCCCTCTCGCTCACGCAGGTTTTGCCTGCACGCTCCTGCACAGCTTCCTGCCTTACAGAGCCTGCAGCACCGCGGGTAAGAAAAGGGGCCGTGGGAGCCGTTGGAGTGACTGTGTGTGTGTGACTGTGCGTGTGCGCGCGTGTGTGTGTGTGTGCACGCGCTTCAGAATTCAGTGTTTATGCCTCAGGGGTAATTGTGTGTGTCCGTGTGATTTGGTTGGTGCATGTCTTTGTGTGTGTGTGTGTGTGTGTGTGTGTGTGTTGTTAGACTTGGAGTTTATGAACAGGGGTGTGACTGTAATGGCACGGGTGCCCTCCTGGCCCGCGCTTGGCCCAGGGCACATCTGCGCTGCGTAGCGCCGTGCGCCCAGCTACTCTCTCCACAGTCGGGAACTGTCGGGTGTGAGCGAAGGGGCAGTGAACCAACTCTGGTGACCAGAGAATGAGTCACGGCTAACCTCCAGCTCCCTCCCCGTCCCTGGCCCACTGCAGGCTGTTTCTGTGGGATGGGGTAAACGTCTGGCTTGGAGACGCACTTTAAGGCCATCTGCCTCCAGGGAGTTTATGATTGAGAAGGCCTTTCTTCTCAAGCAAAGTCATTTCCTTCTGACTCACTTGAACAAACATATCGGGGGGAAAAAAAGACATCACGCAATAATAATTGTTTTGATTTGACGAAAAAGAATCTCTCATTCTCATTCACACACATATCAAACGAGAACATGAAAGCGACCGAGACAGTGAAGTGCCTCCAAGCCCATTTCTGAACCACCAAAGAGAGTCCACGTCCACCAGGCTATTGTGATGGGCTACCTCCGCCACAGGCAATGGGTCCTGGGCAGCGATCAAAGGCAGACTCCCCTGTCCTGGAAGCCCCTGCCTAGCCTGTTGGAAGGGCGTCCGGCCACTGGGCGTCAAAGCTTGGGGCACAGTAGGAACCCTGGCTGACTACCAGGACAGGACAGAGACTACACAGGGGGAGTTAAGTGCAGGGCGGGGGAGACTAGCTTTGCCTGATTCCTCCTCCAGAATGTTTTCCACTACAACACCGTTCACTTAATGCATTCACACATTTATGAAGCGCCTGGAAGAGAACTCGGAGAAGCAGCGCTGCAGGGCCTGTGGACCGTGTGAGGGGTAGTGTGTATCTATGCACGCATAACCGACATAAAACATACACCGAGTCAGGAGCTCTTTCAAAATTCCTATCAGTCCGTATTCATTGTATTCCGTCTGTTTGCCATTGAGCGCTGTGGGCTATGTTATTCAAATAGAAGGCGTGAGGTTGAGACTACAACATCATATTCTTCAACGGCCAGAGGTGCAAGACAAGAGGGAACAGAGAGGTCAACAAAGGTTAGGGGTCGCTCAGTGTGATAGTGAAACACTGTGACCTCCACTCTCCATTATCCACTGCAGAGAAGGCACCAACTCTAAATCCTCTTTGATTTCCAATAAGCCAAAACGTCTGTAATAGCGCTGAGTGCAAGTAGCAAATAAGCAACAACGAGAGGGGGTGAAATAAAGGAAAAAGAGAAATAACTAATGTGTGTGTATTTGAATGTTTGTGTGTGATAGTTTGTATGCATGGCAGAGGAAGGCCAAATAATATTAGGTTAATGTTTTACATTTAGATGTTTTTAAGCCTTTACAGACAACCCCAACCCCAATTAAACCCTCACTACAGAGAGCATAAAACAAGCACATGGCCCACATTTGGTAGGATAAAGGATTAAAAAACAAACAAAAAAAAATCACCACACGAGACTGAAGATGAAAGCCACTGTACGTGCAAGGGGAGAGAATTACATGGTCTGTTACATATAAGACTTGTTGATCTCTCAGATAAGACATTCCTAGAGCCAAACATCTGATAACGATAAGCTGCGGTGCTTTATTCAATTACATTTTCCTTTGTTCCTTGAATTTGCAGAAAAAAAGATTGAAAACGGCGGTGGATACACTAAGCAGCACAGATAGTGAACGGGCACTGAGACCCATGGAAATGACAACCGGGATGTCATTTGGGCCAATGTGCAAAGCGAAATGTTGATGGGAAACACTTTTTGTCATGTGTCACAAGTATGATGTAGGCTCCCATGCCTGACAACTGCACAGCATGGATACTCATTAGGCTTTAATATGCACAAGCAAACACAAGGAAGATCAAACAAACAATTACAATGCATATTTCCATCTGAAATGCAACCACACACACCCACACGCATATTTACAAACACACACGAGAATATGCAGAATGAGTGTGTGCATGCAGAAAGGAGGGTGTGCATACAGAAAGGCACAAACAGAGACTGGCTGTGTGTTTGATCCATCCAGCGCCTCGTCAATTATTCAACATTTTTCACATAGCCCTAAAGAGAGCATAAAACAAGCACAAGACCCACATTTGGAAATAATGAGAACATTGGCAGTGTTTAAAATGCAAAGCTGAGAAGTAAAGATTTATTTAGGCTATTTCCCTGCTCCCTACGAGAAACACTGACATTTCTCAACCCCTCTCAGCCTCAAATCAAGGCTGTCTCTAGTTTTCCTCTACTCCACTGATCCTGCTTAGGCACATCGGACAGAGCAGCCGAGGGGGCTAAATCAACATGGGCACTTTCTACAACGATTCATTTCTTCAATAACATCAGAAATATCTTATACACAACATGTGTGTTTTTGTGACAAGAGGATTTGTCTCGTCATCAGGCTGTCCCTAAATAGAGAATACTGTAGAGGTGGATTTTTCCCCTCATGCCTGCAGAGCAACAGAAAAAAAACTAAAAATAAAGTGATAAAGCCCCTCTATTCCGATTCCTATGGATTAATGGTTGTGCCTCTTATTAAAAAAATATCTGATCTTAGCCATTTTTTTCTGTGATTTGCATAACTAATTTATCTAACAGGGTATGGGAAAGGTGTTCTATTTCTAACCTCAAAGAAAAAAAATACCACTTAAAGAGACACCTTCTGTATTAAAGTAATGGCTTCATCCACTATATGTAAAACTATCTATGGTATATTTTGTTAATGAATACCTTCATAATTTTGATTCATAAAAAGTATTAACCTCTGCATTTTTATAGCCTCCCATGCGTTTTAAAACTTAAGGGATTATCCAAACTATGTCATAACATATGCTATATATTTTCTGGCAATATTGACATCTGGGTGACCAGGTCGCCAAATTCAGGCAAGATCAACTCGGGATCTGGATTATCTGGGGCCCATGTGCGTGCACAAGCCAGCTGCTACCAATGACCGAACCATGGATTCTGGAATTGTGAAACATGTTCCACCAAACTCAGTTAGCCTGTATATTAAATCAAATACTGTTTAAAATTATAATTTCAAGACCGTGTGTGCTTCTTCACGTAAATTAAGAACATCAAATGAAATATAGTTTGTTCAACAATCCAAATTGTAATGTCATTGGTACATGTAAAATAACTGAAATGAATCCGGTGGGTTCTCTTAGGTGTATACAGGTATTTTTTTTACAACGTAGCTTTTTTCTACGCGTTTTGGCCTATCGGCCCAGCACAAACTGTGTTGTAGGTCACTGAAATGGACCTTTTACATAACTCCTTCCAGGATAACGATGTTCAAGAACTCCGTTTTCAGTGTGGCCGTGTAGACAGGGAAAACTGGGTCTTGGGCTTGTAAAGTCAGTGTGTGCCGCTGTCTCCTTTGTTTACATGAGTTGATTTGATGAGTTGCCAAAACCGTGCTGGTTTTTACCAGAAATATCTTTTTTTCAGGCATCAGATTGGCCAACATGGCTTTACGGTTTGGGTTATATCGCCGCCTGTTGACAGCGTGTTTTTGCACCAAGACGGGTTCCAATCCCTGGAAAAACAATAACATTCCACTTTGTTGTCCTACAACTCTACCACTACGCTACAAGGACATTGAAGTATTTTATTGGTTTTATATAGAGGGATGCCTTGGCAGAGCTAGTTCAAGCGGGGAGCTATTAGACAACTACTAGACAAAGGAATGATCCATGTCACACCAATCAACCAGTCGTATACGCTCAATAGTTTAACATGGTCTTCTTAAACTGTAGTTCAATTTCCACACCGGCTCCTACAAACGCTCCAGGTCTCACTGCTGCATCACACTGGCTCGTATTACTGCACCATGCCCACTGCTGCATTCACAATACGCTGCTGTTGCTGCGCCCCCGCCCCCTCCACCCCAGCCTCCACCTACTTCGTGTCCGTTGTGCCTCCTGAGTCTCTGATCCCTCCTATCCCTCTCGTAAGCCCCTCCCCTCAAACAGTGTTCACACATGCTTGCGGTCCCTGACCTGAGCAAGCCAGTGCTTAACAACTGTCCAGATTGGTTAGTGATTACCGGGCTTCCAAAGATTTTTGAGGCTGAGCACAGGGCCCAGGCACTAGGGCGCTCATAGAGAGCACATTGTCTCTCAGAGCATTTGATTTATTGATATGTGCCAGGAAGTGGACGAACGGAATCATTTTTCATAAAATATTATTTTCTGATGGAAAATTACAAGCCTAAACCTTTTACATTGGTGCGACTCGTTGAAAAAAATATTATTTTCAAAATGGAATTGGAAGTGGCTTTTTAGAGCAGTCGGTAAAGCAACAGGTCAGATCATTGATATAGATCTTGAAGAACGTTCAGTTTGACAGGGATCGTTTGTTTTTATTAGCGTTAAATACACATATAGAATTTAAGTTCATATTCTAACTTTCACTGTAGGAGACCTGTCAAATTTGCTTTTCAATTACATAAAATTACTTAATATACTGACACTTATTTTCACTGTTCCAGAAGGCTTTAGCCAACTATCGTTTGCAACTGGCTCAAGCATGGACCCCAGTCAATCCGGATCCCGAGTTGATCTAGAACACTGGCTTCCTTCCTGTGCGTTCTCCCCATCAACAGTATCTCCATCACCCCATGCTCATAAGAGCAGAGCATTGGCCACAGCTGGAAGACAGTCAGACCCTCAGAATTTCATCCGTTTTGTGACAAAACAGGGCCCTTTTTACTCACAGCAATGTATGCTTTTTGATGCCACTGAGTCACTGTGATTCCATGGGTGGCACGGGGACTATATTTTCCTCCAGGGTTGATTTCACAATGCACTTAGGTCGTTGCCACTTCAGATTCTTCACGCGTTCAAAGCACTCCCACGTGGTATTATCCTTTTCTTTAAGCTAAGCAACTGAGTGTACAAGGATTCATCTGAAGATAAATCTGAATTATTGAGAGATGTTTAACACTGCTTAGTTTCGCAGCAGGATTACTCTGAATTGTAATGATTTTTCTTCTGCCTAACCCCTCGCTATTACGATAGGGGGATTTGCATGTGATATAGTATGACTATTGGAAATGTCCATGACAGGTTATGAATTCCACTAAACCTCCACCAACACCCTAGCTTCATCATGAACCTTCTTCCCAGAGGGCAACGTAGCTAGCACTCATCGACTGACATTAACAATAAAGTAATGGTGTCCTTAGGCTGCACTGCGGGCACACATATTAGGCTCTGTGTCTTTTAGATTGGGAGGTTAAAGGTCACCTGCAGGTAAAAAGAAATGATGCAGAAACTAATTTACAATTTTGGTTGATTTTTTCTGTTTTACCTGGCTATGTCGCTCTGTGAATTGTGGTCTCTCCTAATAAAATGTGAGATTATTCTGCAACTACTGACTGTTTTAAATGGTATCGCGTTTCAATCACAAATCTAATAGCAAATCAAACTTTTCTACTAATATAAATCAGCTTATTTGTTTTCACTTCTTAAAAAAATATGTAAATGAATGACCATCACTTATTGGTCATTTTTCTTAAAAAAAAAAATTTGTGTTGAAACTTTCCACTAGTGATAAGTATACTATTAATAAAATATAAAAAATGATTTACAACAGTTGTGTTTATTGACATATTGTGCACATAATGCACTGGTGTAATATTTTCAAACAAGCCGGTCTGCAGACAGATGAAAACTTTTCATTTATATTACACGTTATCAATCAAAAAGTTAGAATAAGAGATCATTAGCAGAAGAATGTTGTGTGTTCTTGATGCTCAAACAGTAATATTCCATATTGCTGATTTTATACGTTTGTTCGAGAAAAATACAGTAAGTAGAGCACCTTTAGAGTCCAGTTCAATAGGAATTGCAGCAGTCCCCACCAACGGCTCTCCATCCACCATTTTAAGAAGCACCCTGCAGCCAAACCTTGGTGGAGCTTATAGGATAGAGCTTTGAGTGTGTGTGACCCACCTCGCCACTGGCTCCAACGGTTATTGCATACTTTCCAAACGAATTTGTGTGGCATTCCTTCATCAACTCCATTTGTGCTACAAAAGTGCTGAGCTAGCCTGGCAACTGTTAAGACAATTTAAAGCCTTAGGTCGGTGCCAGAGCCCCCAGGATACCATTCTTTTTAGGTAGAGAAGTTTGGGATGGTTTATTTGCTCTTTCATACTTTCCACTGCTGTGTTTTGGCAGCTCTTTCTTCACCCACGACAGAGAGTGGCAGAACTATGCAGAGTACTCATCTTATCGCAATCAACTTACTGCTCTCCTCAAGTCTTTTTATGTCATGTCTGCAGAGCAGCGTGTATTTCTTCAGCCTTCCCCTCACTGTTCCAATCTTTCTATGCCAATACACAGCGTCTCTCTAGGCCTAGGGGCCTCTGCGACACTTTATAACCCTGCCTTTATTATCTAGTCTGCCACTGTCGGCTGAAAATGAAAAGCTGAAGGCAGGGAGAGGCAGGAGAAAGAGGAAGCGCATAACTCTGTCAAGGATAAGGAGGAAGAGTGGATATGAGAGAGAGCAGGATAGATGGTCAGCGGGCGAGAGATGTAGAGAATTGGAAAGAGAAATCCAAAGAGAAAGGAGTAGCGGAGTCAAAGTTATGGGAGGCTGGACTCATAAAAAATGTCATGGCCATAAAATAATATTAGAATGGGTCGAGCCAGATAGTTTTGATGAATACAGATGTTTCTCTGTGGATTAGTCGGCAGGGTGATTTGCACAGACATTTGACCTTAGAGGACAGTAAAATAACAGTAAAGGTATTACAATAAATAGTTTAGTGTGAGTGGGTGGTTAAGGGCTGCGCTGGCATCCCACATCTAGTCTGTTGGCAGTCACTACGGGACAGGCGTACTACTGTAATGCAGGGGCGAGGCGTGTCTATCAGAACTGGGCCTTTGGTACCTCCCAAAAAACAAAGCAACCCTAACCAAAATGTCATCCAGGACGTATTTTACTTCCATCCTTGAAAATTGCATTGTTGCTGTAGTTATACCCGCGCGCACACACACTCAGTCACATTATCTGATGTATTTTTCAGTCTAGTGGACCAAAATAACGGTATAATGGCATAATAAATATATTTTATATTGAACATACAACAATGGTAACAACTATCACTGCAAAAAAGACCAAGTCAAGACTCACAAATGAAATGCAAAACCAATGCTTAACGCTGCTCTAGCTAACTTTTTGTATTACCATATTATCAATACATTTCTTCTGGTTGCACGATGTAATGTCTATGGGAGAGTGAAAATATTGCAGTTCAGGTCAGTCCTCTTGGAGTCTCAGTATTTATATATTTATTTTCATTTTGTCTGCCACTGGCTACGATCTCCCGCGAAACTGTGACAAATTGCTTTACGGCACAAGGAAGTGCGTCACTAAATCAGGAATAGATTCATTTTGGCGGCTTCATTGCTGTTAATCGTGCTAGCGAATGCAAAGGCCCAATGCATACATATGTATGTTTTCCTTAGCTAAAGAAAAAAAGACCCGTGGCTATAGCTCAATAGCCAGGCTCTAAAGATGCCCCTGCCTTGAAGGCCCTGATGGTTTGCCACTGCTGTAATGACTGAATTCACTGACCACTGATAATTAAACACGGCAGTCAGTAATTTGTACAGGCTTGGCTTCCAGCTCATTACTGACGCCTGAAAAAATTAAGAAATTGCACACTCAGATGTAATTAGTGTGTTGATACTTAATTATATATTATATGCACATGATTTACCTGAGATTCCTGTTTGAAATATTTGAGCTCCCATTTTAGGACATAGATTGAATCTCCCACACAAACCCCAGCAATCTGCCAAACCTTGTCTGACACATTATTGCTGTATTGGGTCTCTCTCTCCTTCATAATTTGGAAGTGTGTTGAAAGTCAAAAAATATTGTTCATATTCACCTAATCAGAACTAACTAATGTAACTTTCTCTTTCATTAAATAACCAATGTTTATTTTTTTTTTTTTTAACTTAAAGTGTATATGATCACCTCACTAGAGGTGTAACCACTCACAGATGGAGCGTAAGGGGTTAATGGGATCAATAACAATAATAGGTAAGCCGGACAGATTTCATAACAATAAAACAATCTAGTGTCCATTATAGTCTGCCTGGCCAACCCTGCCCCCTTCCCTGTTTATTAGCCCTGATTGTTCCTAGCTTCATGCGCCAGAAAGTGATGACAGCACAAAGCGTGGTGACCGATTGAAATGTGATAAAGCTATTGATCTCTGGCTATTGAATACTCCGACCGTCGTCTTAATAACAGCCCCCGTCCCTGTAATGGCTGGATATCGCATTTCCATTGTGATCCACGGACACAATCAAAAAGCACAAGGTCATTCTAAACTGAGGGTAAATAGAGAAAAGTCAGCATTTTTTTCTGCTTTCCACTGGCTTTGTGGTGTACTGTAAACCAATCTAGACACAGCCTGTGGTTTCTTTTCAATCGTCTCATTTCGTTCTTTTGTCTCGACACGGCCGCCCAAAAACCATGTTTGAAAGACTCAAAAGATTTACACCACCTAATTCTGTTTTAATGGTATGTTTTTCCTCAGAAAAATAGGCTGCAGGAGTAAGGTCAAGATAATCTCAGCCCCATAACCTTCACAGATGAGAAGACGGCCATAAATAAGGGACGGTAATAACGTATTTAAGATAAAGCTGGCCAAAAGATGTGGACAAGTAGAATGATCTTATCATGTCCTGAGTCTGAGGGCCAGCTTATTCTCTACATTTAACCTACTTTGTCCTCATGGTAGTATGTGTGTGTGTGTGTGTGTGTGTGTGTGTGTGTGTGTGTGTGTGTGTGTGTGTGTGTGTGTGTGTGTGTGTGTGTGCGTGCGTGCGTGTGTGCGTGCGTGCGTGCGTGCGTGCGTGTGTGTGTGTGTGTGTGTGTGGCTTTGTTCTTGCATGTGCCTGTTTTGTGCCTAGGAGTGTGTCGGATAAGATTTTTAAATAAAAATAAAAATATACTGTGTGTGGTTCTATACTGTTGGCATGTATTATTAAGAAAAAAAGGGTGTTGAGACGAAGAAAGAAAAAACAAATGGGGGATATTGTTTCATCACTTTGCTAGGAAAATCTGTGACCATCTCGAAAAGTTTCTTTCATCATTTTTATCAACTTATCCACACATCTCTCACAAATTAATATTTGTCCCTGTCAATCTTCTGCTGTCTATCACTAGCTTTCTATCTAGCTTTGTATGAAATCCACAGTATATGCCTTTATCGTTACATCTGTGGGCTTATCTGACTGCACCACAATATAGACAATTTAAAGGTCCAAGCCTGACTAAAGGTCAGATAATGGTTTTAAAATGTCTTTGTTAAGAAGCTTTCACATAATCCCATCCTCAAATTCAGCATAGATACCGGGAACACAACAGACTGCACAGGCTAGTTAAATGCCCTGTTATAATGAAACATGGAGACCTAGGTATTGCAGGGTTGTTGCCTAACTGTGTGACTCCTAAACCACAGTTTTGACACTAAGTATGCCTTATAAAAAGCAGACCAATAGGCTGTAATTAAACTGCCAACACTGACCAACGGAGTCGTGCAACACTAAGGCGGAAGGCGGAATGTCTCTGCAAGGTTGAAGGGCATGTCACACATGATAGACTCAAATACACAGAAAAACACATTTGTGCATGTATAGGCACCAGCACAGTGCATAATCATAGCCCACTGTCCCTTGCACACTACTATGATGCTGATGCTTTAACCCTAGAACCATGCAGGACTCTTGGGAGTGACACTATAGATACACTGTAGGGCTAGGCATATTGGCTATACAGTGACCCAAAACTGTCTTCGAGGCCTATGTTACATGTTGCCGTGGGATCACAGCAAGAAGATGAAGATGAAATGGGAGGGGGGGTGTAAAGGTCCCTGGAGGTAGCCCACTGCTGGTGCCATATGCCTCTCTTCTTCCTGTGTTGCTGAGGATCACTTCCGTGCCTGCACCAGGGCAATAGGGTGACACAACGCACACACGAGCAGTATATCTGTACACGTACCCAGCACCAACCGCAGTGACACACACACACACATGTGCAGTTTATATATATACACACATACCCAGCCACGGATCACTCAGGGCAGTGTAGTCAGACAAGCAGAAGTGCTCAGATTGAATTATCTCGGGCAATGACTTGATGAATTGAAAGCAGAAAAGCTTTATAAATGTCTCAGAAGTGGCAGCTCTTTTCTATTATCAGAGTTTGTAATAGATCTACCATATACCGCCAGCAGCAGTTTAACCCAAGAGTCGCAAAACCTTCACTCGTATAATTTGATAATATACAAAATAATTACGTATAATAATGATATATTGTATATACAATCACAGTACCAGTGAAACGGTTGGACACACTTCTTCATTGAAGTCAATGGGAAAGTGTGTCCAAACTTTTGACTGGTTCTGTGCGTAAATTATATACTGTATTATATATGCTATATTTGGATGGAAATGTCAAATAATTCACCTTTACGCCCATTGACTCTCGCTCTTTCAGACGACGAGACGTAGAAAACAGGCTGATGATAAAGGTTGCGTGGGAGCCAGCATGGACCAGAGGTCGGGGTCAATGTCTGAACTGATGCTTGGGGAGAGAACACATGTCCTGGTATTACTTTCCGGCGGGGGGCTAATGGAGTATAAACAGGTGTGTCTCCCCTGCGGAGAGCACAGGAAGGTCAGGCCGTAGGGGCGCCCGGGAAAGCCTCCTTTGGACCACCGCTGATCACATCCTGTTGGCAGGCTCCTCCTAGCCTGCAGCCACCGAGACCACCAATGAAGTCTCATTCCACCAGAGGCGGGGATACGCCCCGCTCAGCCAGACGGGAGGCTAATTAGGATCCACTCGGCGTGACTTACGGTGGCGTCAATGGCTGTTTTTCACCGCTCACACCCAGCCTGTCAGTGGGGAATCGATGCGGATCTATACGCCCCAGGCGGATGGGACATGGGGCTGGGGTTGGTTGTCCCATGTTAGGACAGTAGTGGAGGAGCTGGGGGTCAGCAGAGGAGGCTGGTGGTTGGTGGTGACTCTAACAGGTGAGGAGCGTGACCATGTAGGAGTTTGCTGCTGCAGGGAAAATCTCATTCAATGAAGAGTCCAGGCTCAGATAGCTCTAAATTATCATTTTAAGTTGACGGTCCCCTGGGGGTGCCAAATGACCTCTTCCCAATGGAAAGGTCAAAAGCTAATGTCAGCGAGGATATAACTTGAATAATTATCTTACTGTCCCGCTCCTTACATTGAAAAAGTGTGATGGTCTGCGGCATAATATTGACTTCTTCTGACCCTGGTAGACATCAATATGGAGACCCGTCTGAGGAGCCTGTCGATGGGGGAATTTGTGCCTGCCTCCAGGCATTCCCAGCTCACACACTCTCATGCAAAGAGAAAGCTACGCTGGTTCTCATGGCAACCAAGGAAGAGCGGGGAAGGTGTGAGTTTTTCTTTCTAGCGTTTCTTCTTTTTTTTTTCTTCTTCTCCCCTAGCATTCGGACACGGGGTTTCTGGGATAGGTTAGAGTGCTTTTCGCTGTAGAGCTTGCGTAGGTTTTCTGCTCAACACGGAGAGACCATTATCTCTCGTAGGCTCGGATGCGTTCGCGTCGGTTAGTAACAGATGCTTTTAGCCTCCGAGTCCACTCAACAACACGAGGCAACACGCAGTGCCAGGGAGTGTGAGCAGGGTGTCTGATAATAGGAACCAGGCAGAGCTATGTATAGCGGTGGGATCAATTCATAATGTTACCTAAGTAGCGATGGCGTACGGCGCCTGGGACAGGCACACAGACAAGAGGTCATAAGGACTCTGTCATAACCCCGTCATGTTGTCACTGTGCCTACCGCAGGGTGGGGGAAAACTGTCCTCGTAAAGTATCATACCTGTATTATTCAACTTCCCCAGTTCCTATATTACTAAGAGCAAAACAAAGGAAAGTGATAAGAGTATACCCATGTGTTAGTGGTGAACCCATTAGGTTTCTTTAAAACTACTTAACTCCTGCTTTTCCATAGACCCTTTCATATTCTGAAACGAGGTGTCCTTCAAGCCTTGATTACTTTTCAAGCCTAGAATGTTCACTGAGCTGGACCTGAGACATTAAGACCGATATCTGTCTAGACACTGTCTGCTCACCAGTCTTTCTCACACGCACACTAATAGACACAGGAGTGAAACACTCACTCTCAGGTTAAAAGGCAATCCATTCAACACAACATTTCATTTCCTATGGCCTATATTTGTAAACAGGAACAACTCTCCCCCACACCCACAATCCAAAGCATGGAGTCGACTTGACTGCAGTAAATGGGCTTTTATACCCAATGCACACCAACAGTAGAAGAAGATCTATCCTCTCTTGATGAAATATTGTTGGGGCTACTTGATAACCAACTGAGTTGCACCTATGTCTGACATTTAAGGAGTACGGATGGACTGGACCATATTCACTTAAAAATCATAAGCTTATTACCTTGGTGAAAAGTCCATATAAAGTTTCCTGAAATCTTTTGGGTATCTTTCTTTACTGTGACATTATAATCGTGCTGTAATAGTTCAGAGATCATTATCACTGGCTGCAAGGAGATGATGGCATTCTAGAGAATGTTGACAGAGGTATTCAATTACATGGTAGTGGTGGTATTTTTCAGAAAAAGGAGGAGGGGGGGGGGGGGCTAAGGGGTTAAGTGCTTTGATATGTAATGGGAATGATGAGACGTTCCTGGCCTCCTGATATTATAAAGCTATTTTTCTTTTTGATTATTAAGAGATGAGAATGAATTGGGACTATTCCATCCTCTATGAGAGGAATCAGGCTTAAATTGAAATGGAAACGTAATGAAAAAAGGTGTATTGTAAGTTAGGTAAGATAAGCCGTTTGGGATGGAGAGAAAAGTTCCTTATTGTATATTGTATAAATATTTTAGCTCCGCTTAAAGCTACAGTTATTAGGTGCCACAAGTGTTGCATTTCAAGGAGTACAGCTCAGGTGGGCGGCAATGGACCCAAGTCTAATTTCAATTCCATCACTAAAAGTTGAAACGACTGTTGAAGCGGCATCAGTGGCGCATTATTGGCTCAAAAACTTTATAAAAGGCACCCAAAATACTGCCCAGATACAATGATTGAAAACAGAAATTACTGCTGTTTTAAAAAGGATGGTTCATTACTAAGCCAAATCATTTTCACAATGCTCTGGTTGAGGCAATCAATGTCTCATTACAATTAGCTACCCAATATGTTTTAAACGAGTTTAGTGGCAGATTAGGAAACCAAGCTTGTAGCTGTGGCTATTTGTCAATACTACTGCATCGATACAAATGCAAGCATGTGGCAAACACATGTTTGTACTCATCAAAGACAATCAGACACTTACACACACACACACAAGCACACACACACACACACACACACACACACACACACACACACACACACACACACACACACACACACACACACACACACAGAGTGACATACACAAATGCAATGACAAAAGCTAAGCTGTAAAGGCCGAAAATACATTTGTGACCATGTATCTTGTTTTTTGTGTTCTTGTAGGAGCCATACTCTCCCAAACAAGGCAGAAAAGAACAATGGAACATGGTATTCTAACTTCCCTTGTACTGTGTTTAGATAAAGCTGCAAAGCATACATCCAAATAGGACAGTGAGTAGAATTGGTTAGCGGAGACCCAGTGATAAAGAAAAGTCACATTTCAATCAACCCTCAACAACCCCTGTACAAACTGGTTAATCTACCAACAGCTCTGATCCTATTGCGGACCACAATGAGTTGAGAAACCTACAGGGGATTATCACAAAATCGCTGCCTCCCAATATATTAAAGGGCCGTAATAACAGAAAGCTGAACTTAATCAAAAATGTATTTATGAAAAAGTAGACCGGCAGCAGCTCCCCTTTGATGCCGTCGTATCTAGAGGACATCATTTGCCAGTTAAATCAGAATCAGGACCTAGAAATAAATGAGATCTGATCGAGAGATGTATTATTCCCGGAGGACAATACCTTCCAGCTAGACTCCATCCAATACCTTTTCCACCTTAATCAGGTAGAATAACTGAAAAAATATATAATATATATCCTATCGGAGGACAATGCAGTGAAATGAAATATATGAATACCATCTATTTGGGGGCATAACCATGATAAGCAAAATAATCATATTCAATAGAGAGTACATTCACTTTTTGACACTGAAATGTTCAAAAAATACTAGCCTTGGTGATAATTAATACAAAGGGTGTAATAAATAAAAATGAATGTTTAGTCTTTTTTATGAAATGTATTTACTTACTATTCACTTAGGGCGCACTACTGTCATTAAGAGCAAGGAAGTTGTCCTAATACAGTGATTCAATAACCATGGCCCCTGAGAGCAGTCACAACAACCATTTCCTTCCATTTCAATGCAGCCCATCGAGTCATTAAGGGGCACTTCCAAGGTTCTTATCAGCAGTTGCTGTGCTGCAAAGCGGGTATTGAAAGGAGAAGGGGGTGAACGGAACTTATTCAGATCCAGATATTTTGCTTGGGCCCTATGCACCTGGTTATGACCTATGACTTCCAGAGTCCTTACAATGGGTTTGAATAGGAAAATAATTTGGTTCAACCAAGGCATAGCAGGACTTCACCATACCGCAGACAATTAACGAAAGCTAAAGCTTTCTGTCTATTAAACTCAAACCAATCTTAGCTGGTACCCTCTTCAACTCTCAGACATTGAGCAATGACCTTCTAGTAACTTTGTATCTCTGAAAATAAATGCATAACATTTTAAAATGAAACTCTTCTATCATTTGACTCAGGCATCAGAGATCAAAGATTACGTTAACAAGGAGCCAAACTACAACAAGGCCAGGGGTTCTTTATTAGGCTGCTATGAAATTTTCATGGCGAGTGAAACATTCCCTTTTATCTGAGCAACAGTTTGACAGGAATACTGGGATGCCGGCAGGAAACAGAGGGAAAGCTTGGCAGGGAAAGAAAGTGTGTGCGTGTGTGTGTGTGTTTGTGTGACTGTGTGTGTGTGTGTGTGTGTGTGTGTGTGTGTGTGTGTGTGTGTGTGTGTGTGTGTGTGTGTGTGTGTTTGTGTGTGGGCGGGTGGGTGTGTGCGTATGTGTCTGTGAGCACATTCACTCCTGTGCGTGTGTGTGTGTGTGTGTGTGTGTGTGTGTGTGTGTGTGTGTGTGTGTGTGTGACAGGAAAGGGATATGCCTTAAGGGTTGACTGTGGCGCTGAGGGAAGCCGAGACAGGGCGACCCGACTCTCGTAGGGTGCCAATTAGCAGCCAAGCGTATGCTTGGACCAAACGCACCCCAAATATAATGATAATTAACAAATAATGATAATGATGCTATGGAGATATTTGAGCCTAGCAAAATATAATGCGATAATCAAACCAGGTAATAATAATCAAAAATATATATATTGTGGGTGTTTGCCCGCGTGAACTTGAACACACATCGTTGACAGCTTGTGAATCTTTAACTTATATTAAATATAATATTATTCAATCAAACATTGAATTTGCTATATTATCTTTTTTATTTTGTTGCAAACAGAGGGGTGCAGCTGATTGTTGCAATTGGGAGGAGGCAAAACTAGTTGTCATTCAAACACTGGCAGTTGTATGGGTTCACAGGCTCTTGAACACAACGCATTAGAGCACACATAACAAGGACACACACGCACAATAGTGTAGCTGTGATAAAAGGAGTTCCAGATATTCGAGTAGAGGGTCGGAAAGGCCTGTCTCCATTCCCTTTCTAATTGCTCGCTCGCTCGCTTAACTTTTTAGGCACAGAAATGACCAAACACAATCATTTAACAGCTTGATTTTTATGGAAATGTCTCAGTTCCAGAACAAAGTACGGTAATAGGCTCAAGGACACCACTTTGCAGAATACAAAAGGGTCTTTTCAAAAGTAGGTGTTGAGAGGCTTTAACGCTTGCTCACTCACTTGTTTACTAGCTCGCTCACTCACACAGTACAAAATGTTGTGTTATCTCAAGACGCCATACAAGAACATATGTAATGTCACAACATTACAGAGCATAAATTACACTGGAGAGCAACAGCCACTAAAGGTTTCACACTGCAGTAAATATAGGCACAATACCAGAAAATCAGAACACCCGAACAGACAATCCATAGAAAGTCTCCATCTGCAGCATAACACACTCAAACTAAAATGCCTATTAATGTATTCAGAACCCTGATAAACAACTTCAGGATAGTGGGGTTAACTAATTAAAAGGATTATTGTTGAATGCCATGATGAAGACTCCAATACCATTTCACCTTTTCATCATGTCAACACCGAAGTGATTGTCAGTGACGTAGTAGAAATGTATATTTATTGTGACCATCAGCTGCAGATGAATCAGTTTTCAACTGGATTCCTGTTTGTATCCTGTTTGGGTCTTTCCTTCCCTGAACGGCCAGTCCCACAGGGTTTTTCTGAATGCCAATCAGACACGTCCACTTCTTCCAGCTCATCATCGGCTCCATTAACACCCTCCCTCTCAGTTCACCGTCTTATTGTCAACTCCATTGAGACCCGCCTCTGTCTTTTGGCTCTTGAAAAGCCAACGCAATCCTCCACAGTAATTGGCTACCTGAATCCACCGGCTGTGTGTGTAGGTGTGCATGAGAGGACAGGGGGCTATTCAAAGTTTGACAGATGAGTTTTAAGGCTCTAGTTGGCTCTGTTAGTCAGAGGAAGGCCTGCATGTGACTCACTGAAAGGTCAGCGTCTATGTTATCTACCCGTAATGTCCCTTTCTCCTCCCCTCTCTTCTTCCAGGAATGGGCGATTTGCTGCCTACTTTAGTCCATTGTCTCTGCGTGCTTGCAGCGTGTGCGTGTGTGTGTGTTTGTGTGTGTGTGTGCGTGTGTGTGTGTGTGCGTGTGTGTGCCTTCTATATTTATGATGTTGCTGTCCACCCTCCTCTCAGGATGTGTGTCCCTCATTCCCATTCTGCGACGGTCCGAGCCACTTGCTCTATCGTCACCCACCGGCACAATGGTCTTGTTGTGAGGACGCTGTGACGCAAGCCTTTGGCAACCGGGGACTAAGTGAGGCTGGCATGGGCAGAACACACTGAGCCATGCTAGCAAGCAGGAGCTAACCCACTAAGAGCTTCTATTATCAAAGCATGCCCCAACAACTCTCTAACAAGTTAAATTGCAGTATTCAGGCAATATTCAGCTGCTTTAAAAGGAACCTCCACTTTTGACAAATAAGAACCCCCCCCCCCCCCCCAAAAGAAAAGAAACCAAGCCAAAAGAAGCGACCAAGACCACCACAGCAGCGCCCCCGCCACCCCCCCCACCCCCACCCCCCCCTCCCCAACCCTCCCGGCAATCCCCCCAGCCTTGCTTACCTGCACTTGAAGGCTGCCGGTAACAAAGGAGAGGCTTTGGCCTTAGGATAGCTGCAGTTGCCTCGGATTCAACCCACAGGGACTTTTAATGTGGAAGGCTAGTCTACGAGTCAGTCACATCAGCCCAGCGGCTTATTTTCGGGTCTCTGAACCAAGTCCATCCCAACAGTAGAGGCAAAGATAATTCCAGCCCGCTCACTGTCCCACTGTCTCACTGGTCAGAGTGCCGGGGTCAAAGTTCAGCTGGCTCTGGGGCCGTCCCCACACAGGCACCAACGAGGGGGTAACAGGGTAAAGGTAAACATCAAGGGTGTTAGGGATGGTGATCGGGGCGGTGAGGATGGGGTGGGGGGGTCGGTGTGCTTTTTCATGCATGAGGATTCAAAGTGAAGATGCCGTGAAGAAGCAGTGAGGGATGATGATGAGGGTCTTAAGAAACTTCACTTAATTACTTTCAATTTGTGTTTTTTTAGATTGTGTTCATTCACTGATTTTTATTTTGGTTTCATTATTTCCCATTCCTTTTTACGTTTTAGAAGCAGATTTAGAGAGCTTGTTCTAGATCTGATTCCTAGCTATTCCCAAAATGGATCTCTTCTCTCAGCTGTTACTTCCTAACTACATTTTTTTTATGTGCGCCTTGTATTTACAAGCTAGCATTTGAATGTGTGTGTGGTGTAGTGTCCACAATGTGCCCACCATTAAAATCCGGTCGAAGGAGAATCTGCCTGATCATTTCACAGGCCATGATGTCTACAGATGGTGAAGTGGGACTCATTTGGACATGGTGAAACAGGGGGTGCTGGTGATTAGGTTTGTTTTCAACTCGTTAAGGATTTATTTGCTCAACACATGGTGCAGGTCAATGAAAACATTCAGTTCTACTCTGACAATAAAACGTGTCTACACCAAACCAGAGGGATTTCTATTTTTGTTTCTATTATATTTCATACAATTCCAATTCCTTACTCTTTTCCCCCTCTTACTTTTCTTCCCCAGACTGAATACATTTAAACTCAAAATGTCAACCTGACCTCAATATGTAAGTTCACTCCTATCCGTCTGCTTTTTCTAAATTTCCCTCCTTCATATATTCTTCCTTAAATTTACCCCGGCAAGTAATTCCTCTGTCCATGTGTTGTCATCTCTGTCCCCTCTTTATGTCATGCTCATCACTCCTCCATTACCTGTCACACTCTATCCGGGACTAGCTCCCTCCTCACCCCATCCCCCACCCACCAGCCCCGTTTACCCTACCACTCCCTCTCCCACCCCCTCTCCCACCCCCTCTCCCACTCCCTCTCCCACTCCCTCTCCCACCCCCTCTCCCACCCCCTCTCCCACCCCCTCTCCCACCCCCTCTCCCACCCCGCCCCCTCAGCTGGTGGCTAGAAGTCTAATTACCCGCGCCCCGACTCCAAAGTCACCCGGGGAGCATGCTGGGAGCACGACGGGGGGAAAATTGAACAAGCGTCAGCTGTCAGTACTGGTTACCCTCAGAGCCCTGTCAGACGACCTGTTTACTCGGCTCGCAATTACCCCCCCCCCCCCCCGCCCCCCCCCCCCGAGGAGGACACAGCCTCTGGAACGCAATCAGGCACAGGGGATCTGAGGCCAGGCCCAGCGGAAAGGGGGGGGGCTCTTTAGGGTGGGTGTCCCCAAAAAAAGACGGCCAGCTACCTACCTATAGTACCCTCATGTGTCAGGCTGGGTGGGGGGTCAAAGGCTGTGGAAACCATGTGGGTCGCTGTACAACTATCTGATACCGGGTAAATATCAAAGGAAAAGGCTAAACTACAGTAACTACAAGCCAGAGCTGTGCTGCTGGGCTAGCGTGAGTGTGCGCCACATAGAGGTTAGTGTTGTCATTGTTCCGTGTCGAGGTGCTGTGAGTGTCTATGAGGTTTTGCAAAGGTGAAGGCTAGCAGTAAGCGCTGCACTGTGTTACTAAGAGGTAAAGGGTGGGGGATCAGAGGTAGTTTGAGGGGATGTGGTGGGGAGTGGTAGGACAGATGAAAGGTGTGTTAGTGGCAGGGGGTACAAAGGGAATGGTTAGTGGGAGACTGAAGGGAGAGGTGTGGGGTGAGGGCCGTAGAGCCAGGCTGTCTCTCTGACCTGGCCCCTGACTCAGAGGGACAGTGGGCCAGTGAATACGGGCAGTAGCGCCGGCCTCCTAGACAACCATACTGCTTCTCAACCATTCATAGTGTACATAGGCTAAGGGGAAATAAAGAAGAAGGTCCACTAAAACCTATATGTAATAATTAATAAACGATACATTATGAATCATCTTAACTCACTTAATATTTAATCCTCATCAAAGAAACACCTGAGAGGAAAAGTGTGCAATATACAGTTTAATACTCAATTTGACTTTGTAAGAGCTACATATTCTGCTTTCAGACTGGCATCAAGGAGTGCATTATAACACTCTCCTTGCGTCTGACCAGCTCCACCCCAGGGAACAGACCTCGTCCCTGGGCTAAGGGTTGAGAAACAGCAGGCTAGAGGACCCGCGCCACCTGGAGTTACTCTCATACTCAACATAGGTTCCCACCGACTCCACTGCTCCCCAGGAGTATCCAGACCACACCTGCTTCCAGAAACACCCCCGTCCCGGACCCTACACGGATTTAATCTAACCCCCCCCCCCCCCCCCCCCGTCTACCCATGGATACTCCTGAAGAGGTCGTTCCCAACTGAAATTTTGAACTGTGTTTTTTTTCTTCATATATTCCAATTTTCCCGAAACATCTTTCCTCCTGTGACCCTCCTCTAGGTCAGAGGGAATGACTGTGGCGGTCGGCTGGGGGAAGTGGAGGGCCTGTGTCCCCTGCCCACTTACACTGCACATCTACGCGGATGGACTTGATGGCAGCCACCCCCACCCCGTTGTCGGCCTTGCAGTAGTAGCGGCCGCCCTGCACCCGCTGGATGCCCTCGATGCGCAGCGTCTCGTTGTAGATGGACGTCTCCTGGAACTTGTCCGACGCGCTGCCCGCCGTCTTGGTCCAGCGAACCTGGCGGAGGGAGAGACGGGATGTTAGGGTCGGGACCTCCAAATCTCCCTGGGCCGTGTTTCAAGATAATGTGATGCATCAGAAACTCAGGCCGGACACAGAATCACTTTACAAAGGCACTCTCGGTTGTGTTGAGAACACGCTATCCATTGTCACTACGCGTTGCTTATTGAAGGTTCTGGCCATACTTCTGTTTGTTAATGGTTCAGATATCTTATCAGGCTGCGAAAATGCCCTTAGAAACCAGATACTTTTCTCTAGATTAAACCAACACGCGTGCCCGCACACACACACACACACACATACATACACACACACACACACACACACACACACACACACACATATACACGCGTGCACACACGCACCCACACACACACACACACACACACACACACACACACACACACACTCACACACACACACACACACACACACACACACACACACACACAATCACACACACACACACGCGCACGCACCGGTAGACAGAAACTCTTCGTAGAGACAGAAAGCCCTATAAAGCAATCACCCCTAAAATGGCTCTGTGCTCTGCAGCATCTCTGTGACCTGTGTCCATTAATCCCTATTAACCCTTTGTTATCAACCTCTACAAGACAATTAACCGTGTTCCGTTTGTCGGAGAGGTCGCTGGGACTGACGCCGTGGAGTGAGTGATAGCGAGCGTGTCGGGGACAGGGGGTGGACGGGGGACGGGGGGGGCGGGTGAGGGGCGGCGGAGGACGCCCAGGTTAGAATGCTCATTGAGGATTAAAGGATTAGCCTGCCATGTGTAAACCACCCTGTTTGTTTATTCAGCTCTGTTTGTGGGAGGATTTGAAGACGGCTGCTTCACATTGATCGGGGCGGGGAAGGTGGGCCACGTTGAGCAGCCTGTCAATGGCTGCTGACTCCAGCCGGTGTGTGCCTGCGCGCACTTGTGTTGGTGCGGCTTTTTGTCTGTGTGTGTGCGCGCGTACGTGTGGTTGTCGGGTGTGTGTGTGTGTGCGTGTGTGTGTGTGTGTGTGTGTGTGTGTGTGTGTGTGTGTGCGTGTGTGTGTGTGTGCACATGGGTGTGCTTGGGTGTTCATGTCCTGATGAGTCTAATTCATATGGATTGGAGCTTGAAGGATTCGTGGACTGGCTTCTTGCTGCCATGCTAAAATGACAGCGTGGCCCTGGCTCTGGCAAGGATAAAGCTAATACTTTCACTCCTGCCCTCCACCAGAAGACACATCGTGTATGTAGAGCTGTGTATGTAGGTAGCCTGCAAGCATGTGTGTGTAGACTGAATATGTGTGTGTGTGTGTGTGTGTGTGTGTGTGTGTGCAAAAACAGGATGAAAAGAGAGACACTTTTGCAGGCAAGTAATAGGGAACACTGTACTTTGTGTTTGCTACTGCAGATAGTGCGAGGTGAGAGCTAAAACAGATGAGTAGCACAGGTAGAAGGGGAGGCGGCTCAAAAGGATGACACGATAAGTCGACAGAAAAGTAAACATATGGGGGAATACGCTGGCTGCTGAGGCACTTTCGGAAGTTGATGAGGAGAAAAAAAAAGAGACAAAGAAGGAGGAAGAGAAGGGGGGAAAAAGCCGCTGCGAAGAGACAGAGGAGTGAGACAGATACAGAGAGAGCGCCAGAGATATCGCCGCGTGTGGATAAAACACCGAGAGAGCATAAGAGCCTTCTCTTCATGACACAGGCAAGCTGAGAAACGGGGCCCTCTCACTCCGCGCTACACCACAGACTGGGTTTCTCCAGGCGGCGTTCCCTGTGGAAGGGTCTCTTCATTACCCTTGTTGTAACATTTTCTTTTTTCTTCCAACAATATTTTTTGGCTCAAATACACAGGCCTCTACTCCCACAGAGGCCAACTAAGGCCAAGGCCTGTATTCATATTCAGCACAGGGTTTAAGAACACCAAGGGGGATTATGAGGTCGGTATAGTCATTGCACTGCAGAGTCATAAATGTCTCCGTGAAGATCGCACACGGAATCGGTGTCACTTAGCTAGACATGAACTGATGATGGCACAAATGAGAACAAAAAGAGAGGGGGAAGACAACAGCTTACGAGGAGAAAAAGGAGGAAAGGATGGGTAGAGAGAGAGGGAGGAAGGAATGGCGAATTGCCGGTGTATTTACGGTCAGAGGAGATGACGCAGGATGGGGTATAACCCCGCTGTCTGATCGACATTCCCCACTCCTCCAGCAAGTGCTATAAGATGGCATATGACGGACACCACACAGGAGCCAACTGGAATGAGAACGACACCAAAAACCAGGGGTGGCGGCGGGGTGACGGCCGATGGGATTCACGTGACAATGCGAACGACTCCCGCTGCACTTTGTGTGTGGACAGGTCTGCCGTTAAAAGAACCTTTGAGGCGTTTCGGTGACCAGGCCGCGGCTGCGTACCAGCTCCCCTTTCCTGACTGCACAGCTCCCAACGATCACTCACTCGCTCACCAGCAATCAAATGAGGCTCCGTGTTCAGCATGCCGTTACAGAGCGCCCGTAAGCAAACGCTGCAGTGTATATTAGTCGATACATTGTTCGCTGTGTCAAACGCCGGCGTACGGCACGCGTTGCTTGCGCCAGTGTTGGGGTGTGATGACGGCGCGACGGACGGAGCGAGTCGTTAGTGAAGGCACGACAAAACAGGGAAACTGGATCTTGGCGAGGTGATGTCACTGCTGACTGGCACTGCTGGTAAACGCTGAGGGAACAGAATAAGAGCTGGGTCGAGGGGGGAGAAAGGAGGGGGGGGGGGTGGGGGGTATTGATGAAGAAAGGGGGGAGGGAAAGGGAGGGAGAGGGGAAACAAGGCCTAGATGGGGTGGAATAAGGTGATGCTGTACAGTAGATACGAGTGGCCAGGTTTTCTGAAATATCTAATTAGCCAAGTCAGTATTAGTAGTTTGTGATGCTACCGATGTCTGCCTGCCAGAATTGAAGCCTGGATTTACCTCAGCGTGTCAGTCTGCCTGTCTTCCTCTAAGCTAGTCTTCTGGTCCACCAGTCTGTCTGTGGGTAGCATGCCCTGTTTATCTAGAATCTGTTTGGTTTGCCTTTGTTGATGCAGAAAGCACGGCCAGAGCTAGCTGCAAGAAAGTTGTTTTGTCAGATTTCTTTCTTTCTTTCTTTCTTTCTTTCTTTCTTTCTTTCTTTCTTTCTTTCTTTCTTTCTTTCTTTCTTTCTTTCTTTCTTTCTCTCTTTCA
Organism: Aplochiton taeniatus; assembly: GCA_017639675.1. NCBI lineage: Eukaryota > Metazoa > Chordata > Actinopteri > Galaxiiformes > Galaxiidae > Aplochiton > Aplochiton taeniatus. Next base: position 9,416,468 of record CM030173.1, on the reverse strand, counting down.
CACAGACACACACACATATGTATAAACCCACAAGCATCTCATAAGGAGATGTCTTCATCCCTGCCGTGTGCTGGACCATGTTGTGCTTGACAGTGCGTCAGGATCTGTGGAGTGTCTTAGCTCTATTTGTCAACTTCGATCCATGTCAACATCTCCTGAGCACACCACGGTGCAACACAGGGAGGACATAATGTTTGCAGCCTTGAACACACAGGCCTCGGCAGTCTGGATGGACACGGGGGGCCAGGTTGAGGTAAAGTACATCATGGGGCACTTCTGAAAGCATTTTTTTACGAACAGATTCAACCCGACCTTATTTGTCTATATTTGTTAAGCATTGCTTAGTCTACCAGAACATGGCCTTCATCACAGAGATCCTACGGAAGCAGATATGAGCTACATTAGAATGCTGAGAGGAGACTGAACATATTCATCTGAAAGCACTCTGACCCACCAAGAAGAATTTACTATTAGCACACTGGAAATGCACCAAATTACCTCTTTCTCTCCCTAGCGCACTGTGCTTGAAATAATTAGACTTTTGAGAATTCTATTTTTATTTCTGAAAGGTCTAAATCTAGAGGAGTTGATGTTTGACAAATATTATTTAGTTCGAACATTACACACAGCAAATTAAAAATAATGAAGTTTCTATTAACCGTGAAAAAACTGTGCTGCAGTCAGAGGTAAGTTAAGTTAGCAACCATAAAATCTGGTCTTTGCAATCGGTCACATCAACCCCTGGCCTAGTTGTTTTGCTCACTCTGTCCGGTGAGCAACCTTCTGAAGAACCTTCTTGAACCTTCCGAAGAAATGTGTCCGAATTCTGACCTTCTCTATAGACCCTGGAAATGAATCTATCTTCCCTTTCACTGGCCCATTCTCTGTGTCATACACTCTATCTCCATCTCTCTTTCTCTCTCTCTCTCTCTTGCCCTCTTTTTCCAACTCCCCTCTTTCTATCCAATTCTCCGCCACCTAAACGCCTTTCTCGCTTTCTCTTCGTTTAGGGGTCATTCTGTGACCTTGTTTGTGTCTAGCTCCTGTTAGTGCCGAGTGCCCCTCCACGCTCTCGCTGCCACCTGATCTTCCTCACTTTCAGCCCACTATCGATCTGTTTCCCCTGACCCCTCAAGGACGGAAACCCAAACCTTTATTCCCCACCCCAGCCCACCCCTCATTCCCCCATCCCGGCTGCCACCTCCCTTCTCCTTCTCCTTCTCCCCCTTGCCCCTCACTCTAGTCTCTCTCTTTGGTTCTTCCTCACGCTTTCTCCTTTCTCTCGTTCAGAATCCGTCACACGCACACCCCTGCCTAAGCGCACAAACACACACACACACAGACACACACACAGACACACACACACAGACACACACACACACACACACACACACACACACACACACACACACACACACACACACACACACACACACACACACACACACACACAGGCCTCAAGGTTGCAGCAACCAGACCCATGAATAAATAATATGGAAGGTAGCATCACTTTCAGAAAAACCATTTACCCTCCTATTGTGTTACTAAAGGGCCGTGTAGAAAGAGCAGGGGCGGTGCGGTGGAGGGTATAACAAGAAATGCTATCGGCGGGATCGGGGTAAGACCACTCTCCTTCGTAAACTGAAAGTACTGGCCTCTCTGCAGTCAGTCAGAGGTGTGCTACTAGGCCCCTTCTGTGTGACCTCAGTCCCCTTCTCCCTGACCCCCCCCCCCCCCACACACACACACACACACACACACACACACACACATACATTTACAAATCTACAGTTGACTTTTGAAACCCGGCGATAAAAAACGGACCCGAGAGCTCCCTGGCACTACTGGAATGTTGACAATGTTAGCCACCTTTTTAGAATCGTCTTGTATGAGTAGCCACTCCATTACATTTGAGGATTCCTCTCGTTCTTTCGCAGACCTAAATCCCCGCCTAGTCCTGAACCGGGCCTCTCCAGGTGAACCAAACCCCTTTTGACTTTGATGACGGCTCTTTGCAGTTTGTATTGAAAAGCGGGCAGGGTGGACAAAAAAAGGAGGGAGAAATGATTAGATTTCTCTCTGTTCTGTATGGATTACGACACGACCCCGTTTTCAATCCAATCTTCTGCAGCGAAGGTAAACAATCAGTCTTGATAAAGGATTGGATAAATCCTCAATCAGAGTCATTCTCTGTAAAGCAGCCGTTTATTGGCCGGGCTCACACGGCTAAATTGGATCCTCCCTGAGAGCGGGGATGGGGAAGTGGATAGGGCTGGCCGAGTCTTCCCTACCCCCAGGAAGTGGCTCCAGCAACATTCCCATCCACAAACGGGAATATGCTCCCCTGTGTGTTCTGTTTACAACGGTTGACCCGACAGTGTTTGGCAGGAAACTACAAGCTACCGAACGTTATCTTCGTCCAGCTGTGTTGTGCCAGGAGAGCACCCATTTTATAATCCCTGTTCTTTTTTGTCTTCCTGAGTAGAGCCGAAACAGGAATTCAAATCCGTAAAGGGGCAATCACAAATCAAGTCAAAGTAAAAATTAAATAAATGAGATTCTTTATTGCAGCAGAATGACTGGGAACTGGTTTAACATCTGTTTGAGAAGGAGAGATTTGTGCAGGTTAAGAATCAGAGAGGGAGGGGGCTGTGAGGACTAGGGAGAAGGAAAGAGTGGTCGAGAGAGTGAGTGGAGGAAAAACAGGACGGAGAGTGAAGAAAAAAACAGAGCGAGGGATCGGGTTGTCCACCGCTTCTAGAATGCCACAGCAGGGA
>CM030173.1:9406191-9408691 GCA_017639675.1 Aplochiton taeniatus | reverse complement strand
TTTAGACCCAGAAAGGTCCCACCCTGTGGAGCCTTGTGTCCTCCTGTTGTGCCTTTGCGGAGTTAGGCGGGGGAAACGCCTAACGCCTAAGGCAAAGGACAAGGCTAGCTCACACGGACCCAGTGCTGATTTAGGTGCGGAATAATGGGCCTTTAGAGCTCGTTAGCATGTCTTGGGCGGTGCTGGCACGTTTCTCTCCAGAGAAGGAGAGCTTGAACCGCGCGGCTGCTCCACTCTCGCCTCGGGCTAGCACTGCTTGGCAGTCTGACGGACGACAGCCAGGCCGGTTAGAGGAGCGTAAACGAAGGGAGGCAGGGAGGGAGGAGAGAGGAATGCAGAGAAGAGGATGGGGTGGAAGAGATACTGATATGAGAAGGAAAAGGAAAGCATGAGGTCATAAGACAGGGAGGGAGAGAAGTCAAATGGGGCATGTGGGCAGTCCAGAGTGGTGGATGGGGGGGGGGGGGGGGGGTAATTACACTGGCTAGCAGGTTAACAGCAAGCGATGGTGGACAACGGGAATGAGGTAAACTAAGCAACACAAACACAAACCACGCTAGCAAACACTGCTCACCAAGAATACATATCAGAGAAATAAAAAAACACTGCTTCCATATCAGGCCTACATATTGTTCCTGCCCCCTGAAATAATCTTAAATAAGGCCTCGTCCAAAGACTTTGCAGTAACAAAGCCGCTTGACAAAATAACATAGTCAATGTACTGCCGTCGATAAATGTCAGTATAGGTGTTGTAGTGTTGATTCAGCGAACGGTGGAAATGACTGCTCAGTTCTCCAGATCCGGCTTGGAAGTCCCCGTGGTCATTCAAATTCACCACTTTTCCCCACTCTACGCCAGGGTCCTTTCATCTGGCTGGCACAGCGTGGACCTACTCTCCGTGACAACACTGACATCCAGTTTGCCTTTTCCTGTCGACCGTCCTGGGGCTAAAAGCAGCACAACAGATGGGTCTGACCCTTTTAAGGCACGTGTCAAGACGCGGCAGCTCTCTATCACAGTCAATGCTCTAGAGAACACACCATACATCATGAGGTAAAACTAGAGACCATAAAGAAGTTCAGCTTGCTCTCCGGGCCAATATTCTTAACCTCAATTTATCCTTTGGAATAAAATGATTGGTACCGCGGTTGAATTATTGCAGTGTTAGATTTTTATATATCTTTTTTGTCACTTTTAGTCTTACCAACCTATGAATGTGAAATTGAACAGTGGAAGTGGTTACGAGGACTAGTGACAAGTTAAAATTGGCAGAATAGAGGCAAGTATTGAAGGCGCATTCCGACGTAGAGATTGAAGATGCACAGTTCAGTGTTGATCGAAACATATGAACCTGACACAAAGAAAGGCGCTGTGTATGTTTGCTGTCTGTGTTGTGTTGACCGTGCTTGTCTTTGCCTCGTCGATAGCTCTCTACATGCAGAGCAGCTGGAGCAGAAACATAGCTCTATCGGCACGTGCCGCATGTGATTAATTGGTGGCAGACATCTTTGGTATCTGGGAAGGATATCTTTCAAGAAAACTAATGAGTGAGATCTGCAGTGTGACCAGCGTGTGCCATGACAAAGTGACAGATTGTATGTGTGTGTGTGTGTGTGTGTGTGTGTGTGTGTGTGTGTGTGTGTGTGTGTGTGTGTGTGTGTGTGTGTGTGTGTGTGTGTGTGTGTGTGTGTGTGACAGGGGTGTGTGTGTGTGACAGGGGTGTGTGTGCGCGCGTCCACGTGTGTGCGTGTGTGTTTGAGGGCTTAGGCTATTGCCAGAAGGTTCAGTGAATAGAAGGTCATGAATTCTCTTGTAGGAAAGATGTACAAGATGAAGCATGATTGATACGCGTAGTTACTTTAGAAGGGTGACTCATGCATACAAATGAAGGCAGACTGAATCCACTTCATTCACTACAGACATCAGACATATCAGGCCATTAAGGGACAATGGCTCTTTCCCAGTAGCTCCCCATTTAAAAGGCAGGTACTCACAAAATATACATACATACAGTACTGTGCAAAAGTTTTAGGCAGGTGTGAAAGAATGCCGGCAACAATTTGAAAGCAAAGAGTGGCGAAAGCAAATATTGATTTGATTTACATTGTTCATTTGTTCATTCACTTTGCATTTAGTTAATTGATAAAAGCAAACTATAAACACTTTGATTTTTAAAAGCATTCTTACTTTATACACCTGCCTAAAACTTTTGCACAGCAATGTACATTAAAACACTAAAACTAAATTAAGAACAAAAATCTAAAATAAACAAATATATTACGTTTGTAACAATATTTATAATACAGTACATTTTTTTTAAGAGAAAACTCCTATATCCTCCAATGAAATGCTTGACTGTTCAACTGAAGCTGCTGTACATTGTTTCCTTTATCTGTTGATGAATGAATAAATGCTATTTCCACCTTGTTCAATATTAAAACCTTTAATTCAGGTAGACATCCACCAGACTTATATACCAGCTGGATGATTTAAAATAGGT
>CM030173.1:9398691-9401191 GCA_017639675.1 Aplochiton taeniatus | reverse complement strand
CTGGGCTGTGAGGCAGGGAATCGGAGGGTCTGCTTGGCAACCGCTGCGTGGTGAGGGACTGGACCGCTGGAGCTCCCCACATGGCGCGTTCTACAAAAAAATAAACGTTCAAGACCCTGCGCCTTAGAAGCCAGACGCCGACTCACGATGACTGGATAATTGCTAATCTGGTTAAACATTTACTGCAAAGCCTTCCAACACGCTGTAACAAACGCTGCGAGGGACAATGCTCTCAGCCCTGTATACCTTCCATAGAGTCTCTCTGGTAGCGCGACCGCATGGCAAGTTACCCTGTGGTAAAGGCTATGTAGCTGCTTCAACTGAGCAACAGGAACTGGTTGTCTCTGGTGGGGTTTTGATGGATGAGTGGAATATAAAGTCGTTAATAGTCTCTTATAAGTGCACCACGTACTCCACGTAAAGGGCAGGTAATCTCACATGGTAATGAAAGCCTGAATTGTGAACAAAGAGAGAAATGGCACAGAACTACCCTGGCGGGGCACCGAGACGCAACCTTAGATCAGACAAGTGGTTTGCTCTGTCGCTCTCTCTGTCTCTCTCTCTCTTTCCACCCTCTCCTTTCCCCAGTCCCCCACTATAATACGCCCCCCCCCCCCCCCCCCCCACACACACACACACACACACACACATGCATCAACCCCTGCAAGCACCCACTGCGTTGTCATTTTGGGTCTTCAGTAGTTTCGCTCTCGTAGCCCCCAAAACAGAAAGCAATGCCGTTTGAAGTCCTCTCATACGTTCCTCTCGTTTTGATAGTGGATTCATTTTTTTGGGTGACATTCCTGTTGTGCACATGAGCAGAGTAGCTCTCCCTAATTGGCTGTTTGGCTTGCCATGAAAGGAAACAGGGAGGGCAGAGAGGCTCACCGGAGGTCTGAGATGAGCGAAACTAGGGGTGGCCAGCCAGCCGTGAGGTGGACCCTGCGGACCCCACAGTGACCGCCTGGCCGTGTGATATTATGTCCAGGACAATGGAGGGATCCCAATGGAGGGACGTGGCACTGGAGAACACAGGCTGACACCGGGCATTAGGGCCGGCCTAGGTGTGCTTACGTGCAGCACACACATTACGTAAACACAGGCCCTTCACCACAACCTACAGATGCCACTTTAATCGTGCAGCCAGGCATTTACAGTAAAGCCCACTGAAACGAAAGAACCCCGCAAAACAAAGGGACGATTGATGAGGGGAGAGAGAGAGGAGGGTGGAGAGGGAGGAGAAAGAGAGCAGTGTGCCGCCACAGACTCAAATGCCACCCAGCCTGTCACGTATTTCTACAATATTAATTACACCAGGCCAGCTTTTGAATAATTAAGTCGACCTATTTAACAACTGTGAATTATTTAGGCCCAGCTTGTGGCTTGTGTATATAATGTGATCGATAAGTGCAGAGTGTAGCTAATGAATGTCTAAAAGGCCCTTCCAGTGGTGTGTGGGTGGGTGGATGTGTGGGGATGTGGCTTCAGAGAGCGTGTTGGTGTGAAGGGGCGTTCACTGTGTGCAGAGTCACAGTAAAATGACTCCATGCTCACCCGGAGAGCGATCCCTGTTTACCTGAACGGCACAAAAGCGCCGCTGGGCTCACTCGTATTTTTTTTGGGCGGGGAATGGAGCAGAATGGTGAACACAGAGGGGCTATCGCCGTGTCACCTCATGCAACATTTAGACCCCACTTCACCGAGACATTCGGCTTACAAGGTTTTCACATTTCGCAACCCACTGCGCTTGACTGTGCAGGAACCACTTATGCACCAAAAGAGGGGAATGTGATTAAAATTGGCTCTCGTTGTGATTTTAGGGATTTTATATAAACAAAGGAGCCCCGCAGATGTGGAGAGTCTGTGTGTGTGTGTGTGTGTGTGTGTGTGATCCCGGCAAGAGAGCAGGTGCACGCAAGCTCAAAGATTGCTTGAGGATATAACTTATTTAGTTAAAAACTGCTTGTTTTTTTTTTTGTGTGAGAATAAAAGAGAAGATGAAAATGCTGGTAGGAAGGTAGAGGCAGTAGTAGCGTTCTCCATCTCTGATGGTGTGTGTGTGTGTGTGTGTGTGTGTGTGTGTGTGTGTGTGTGTGTGTGTGTGTGCGTGTGTGTGCTTGTGTGTGCGTGTGTGTGTGTCCGTGCGTGTGTGTGCATGTGTGTGAGGGTGTGTGAGTTTACAACACCACCACCAGGCGCAGTGAACCTGTTCGAGATTAATCAACCCTCCTGTTCTCTATTCCTTGGGAAATTGATTTAAGCAAAATTTAAAAGACTTAATTCATGAATAAATCACACAATAAATAACTGTGTTTGTGTTGTCTGTGGCACAGGCAAAGCCATAAGTTATCTTGGGGGAGCGAGATTCACGCTCATTGCATTCCAGAGAAGGTAGAACCTGGGGGGAAATAAATAAGGATCACGGCCCAAAAGAACTACAGGGGAAAATAGAAGGGAAGAGGAGAAAGAAACTTAGAACCACGATTAGAACCTTTTTCAC
>CM030173.1:9283691-9393691 GCA_017639675.1 Aplochiton taeniatus | reverse complement strand
GTACAACAAAGTGGAATTAATCAGCATCTAATTAATCAGACATGGCTCTGGGACTAACAATAGATAATCAATGCAAGATCGCTACAGGAGAAGGGAAATTGAGTAGGGATTTTAGAACAAGAAAAATGTCGAAAGGGTGAATGTAAAATCTAACAACAATCTCACAAATTTCAGTACATGCTCAACTCTCTGAATTAAACAGCATGAGCTTTCCAAGTTGCACCATTAATATTCATTTTTTTAGGGCAATAACACAAGGAGTGCCAACTGAGAATATGGAGAAATATTCTCTTTCGAATGCGTTTAATAGGATTTTAAACATAGACACCCACAGAGGTGCAACATCTTATTTCCTTAATGTTAAAATCTCCACAGCTTTGCGATAGAAGCAATCAATAGGATCCAAGCTATCTTCATTGAAATAATTCTGGAAAATTGCACATAAACAAAATTCAACCATTTTAATAATTTAGAACTGAACACTGCAGTCAAGACAGCAGCAATCAGGCAAAACCAAACTGGTTACAAATCCTCTGCATTTTAAGTAGCTGCAGCACAATCTGAGAATCAATACAGCACAATCGCAATATCCTATGCAATATTGTCCTGGCTTTGGTACAGACCTTGTTTTGGAAATTGTATGTGAAAAAAAATGCCACCAACTTTGGATGAGTCGTTCGTCATGTGCATGGCAAACGATATATGGTCCAACCCATCACCAGGCTCGCTTCTCTTCACAGCACCCCAAAAAGCAAACTGTGTGAAGTGAACAAGCTTTTTTCCTTGTTAGAAAGGTAGGAAAAGGACTTGAAATTTGTAACACCCATAGGGCTTTGCAAAGCTGTGACCACTCACAAAATACAAAACGAGGAAAAGAAAACACTACGGGACTTTCCCTAAATAAGCTTTTTTTTATCTGAAGATAAAGTAACAAATAGCAAATGAGGATTCATCAAAAACGGCGGTGGTTTGTGGCTATGGCCCATTAGAACGGGCCTGTTCGCTGTCACCCATCCATACCCACGCAGGTCTCTCTTGGGGAGTCAATAAACACTGCCACTAACCAAATAAGGGCTGTGCTCATTGAATCAAAGGCTAGAAACCCTATTAGTTAGAGTGTGAGAAGAGAGCGCCAGGACCCTGACTCTGACTCAGTCAACAATATAGTCATATGGATCGCAAACTGAGTCATATGGATACATAGACTGTGGCTCATTTCTAACTGACACTGAATGTGACAGCTTTTTGGATTTGTGTGGGATACCACATTTCCCACGTGTGTGTGTGTGTGTGTGTGTGTGTGTGTGTGTGTGTGTGTGTGTGTGTGTGTGTGTGTGTGTGTGTGTGTGTGTGTGTGTGTGCCTGCGTGTGTGTGTGTGTGTAAAGGAGAGTGACCGATTAGGGAAATGGTAAATTGTTAAGAGTCCCATCTGTCATTTCTTATTGTCACAACTGTTGCCGTTTTATTTCTTCTGTTGTACTTTGGCAATGCAAATGCTCTTTTTACCATGCCGATAAAGCCCCTTTGAATAGAATGGAAGGCAGAGACAGAGAAAAAGGGAGGATGGGGAGTAGTGGAATATTCCCCTCCGACCATCTCTCTCTCCCTTGCCCCAAAAGTCCTCCCAATCAAATCTAGGTCCTTTCCAGCTGTCCCTTCACCCCATGGCTTTCTGGTCTGGGTCCTCTCCCTTCCCTCCACAGCTCACCACGTGGCCCCGTGGGAAATGATAGTGGGGCCTCAATAATTCAGTTCCCCTCAGAGCAGGTTGTGTTAACAGGGAAGGGTGCTCTGGGAAGAAAACTGGAGGGAAGAAGACGGAGAGGGGAGAGAGAGAGAGAGAGAGAGAGAGAGAGAGAGAGAGAGAGAGAGAGAGAGAGAGAGAGAGAGAGAGAGAGTGGAGAGCTAGAGAGAGAGAGAGGTCAACCGTAAAATAAGAAGAACCAAGGAAAAGTTGCTGCTTAGTAGTGATTTAAAGAGAGAGTGAGATCATGTAAAAAGAGAGACAAGCTATTGAAAAGATAAGCATTGAAAAATACAAGAAGACAAATAACAAAAGTGGACCTGCTGTGTATAGCAACATGAGCAGTACACTGCTGATGTCAAACCATGTGCCTTGGGTCTGATCCTGACTGTCCTGGCAGAGTAAGGGAGGCAGGGGTGTGAGCAAACCTCGGTCTCTCTTTCAGGCAGACCCAGCCCAGCTCAGTCTAGGCAGGGGAGCCCCATGACAAAACTGTGCAGGCCCTCGCCACTGTCTCTCGCCGTCCCTAACCCTCTCTTTCCTTCGACCTCCGTTCTACTTCGCTCCCCCTTTCATTTTCTCGGTCTCTTCAAACACGCGACAGCCACTACCCATTCTTTGTCTCACTCGGGGTCCCCGTGCACCCCCCCCCCCTCCCCCCACACCTTCCACCAGGTTGCCTGTCAGCCCCCCTGTCAGTGCGCCACCATCACAGCACCTTGGCGGAGCCCCGTTGAATGACGGCGTGTGGCCAGGTCCCTTTAAAGCGCTGCAGCCTGGCACACAGACACAGGACGACAGCGGAACGACGTTTAGGACCAAAAAGTCGCAGCAGGGCTCGGAGGATGGCAGTTTTGATAACGTCGAGGAGGGAGGAGGGAGGAGGAGACGGATAACGAGGACAGGTGGGAGGACGGCTGGGGGGGGGGGGTGTTGAAGGAATGAAGAGGACAGGTGGAGGGAGAGGTTGAAGAGGGCCGACAGAGGCGCCTCGGCGTATGAGCGGCCACCCTGACAACGCAGGCCTTCTCTGTTTCATGCTCCACCTCCTCCCGGGTAAAATCCACTGCTTGGCAGAGTGTGAGCTGACCCCCTTCGTATAACTCACACAAAGAGAGACATACAGACCTGGGAGAGCCAGAGCGAGGAAGTGAGCGAGAGGACGTGCGAGACGAGGGTGGGTGGGGGGGGGGGGGGGTGGGGGGTGGGGGGGGGGGGGGGGGGGGGGGTGCACGGGGACCCCGAGTGAGCCAAAGAATGGGTAGTGGCTGTCGCGTGTTTGAAGAGACCGAGGGGGGGGGGAGAAAAGAACAGGGCCTATCGTCTTCAGAGCAGCAGCGGTGGGGAGGAGACAGACCGCCAGACAAGGCTGTACTTGCATTATTGAGCGGGGAGAAGTAGTAGGGGCAGGAGGTAACGTTCCAAGGTGGTCTCCGTCCTCCCAGCAGTGGGACAGCGAGGTCGGACAGCGCAGCTACAGCAACTTGCTGGTATCCATCACAGAGACCACAGGCGTGCTGCTGTGAGCAGAGCTGTTAGAAAGAGTGGAGCAAGGCCGCCATCATGTCGCAGGTCCCTGGGAGGGAGGCTACCGCAGGATGCAACGGGAACTAGACAGGACGTTTTGCCCTCAAACAAAACCCCAGACTAGAGGGACTTCGATAGCAGACAGAGGAGGAGGAGTTACCAGACCATAGGAATATCTTTCTATTGGGTAGATGGAACCGCTCCAACCCTACACACACACACGCACACACACACGCACGCACGCACGCACACACACACACACACACATTACCTCCCCAAAACCTCATTGGTATTTTCCCATGATTCACAAAGGCGTGTAAAATATCACGATCCGATTTCATAATACCATTTATAAGGTTATCCAAGTCGTGAAGCCGGGGGGAGGGAGCTCTGAGATCAGATCCTTTAGGAAAAGGGACAGCCTTTAAATTCCGCATCTCCAATCCCCCTCCGCAGCTTCCTCACTAAAGGTCGCACCCATCCCTCACTGTCCGTCAGGTCTACTGATAACGTGAGTGATGTGGAGAAGACAAAAGGCTAGAGTGATAAACTGTTCATTTTAGAAGTTGCCATCATCAAGGGCGTAGGCTGAGAGCACAGTCATTTTAGCCCTTTGGGTGCATTTTTACAATCGTGTTCACACATTCCACTTGTAGTGAACATTGCTCAGTACACAGCGCGTCTCCTTTGACATCTATGTGTTCATGTGGAGTGTATGGTAAGATTCCTCTTTTCCTGCTTGAAAATCCCGCTTGGTGTTCGGTGCCCCACCGGGTAATTGAAGCCTATCGTGTGCGCACCCAAGCACAACACGCTAACTGTACGTACATTCAGGCCGAAGAATGTCCCAATGTGTTTATGTATATCTCCGTTCTCTTATACGTCAATGTTTTGAAAAAGAAGTCGGTTTTGAATAAATAAAGCCTCCACATCTACAGGCTATTTCTCTGTCTAATTGTATGTGACAGAATGGGTAAATCTGGACGTACAGAACGTCTGGTTGCAAAGCAGGTTGCTGTGATAGTAAAAAGCCCAGGGCACGCGGCCTACATAGGTTAAGGCCAGGCTTCAGACAAAATTAGCCTGGCTGTCGCATCGCCTGTTCCGTTCGGAGCATCCTTTGAATATTTTATTCTGGCTAGCTTGTAAATAAATGTACAGGCCATATATCTGTCAACTCTACCAAGTCCATCCTTGCCATTAAAACTGCTGTGGCCACACTCTCCCACAGATAGACGGGCAGAAGATAGATGGAAGAAGCAGTAAAAAGAGGGATGAAGGAATAAAGGAATGGAGAAGGATAGAGAGTTGCCACAAAGAGACAGTTCAGGACGGGGTCGAGCGACAAGTTTACATACGACGACAAAACAACAACTTGAGAAAAAAAAAACATCATTGAGAGGGAGGGAAATAAGGCGGAATACATTTAATAAATGATTAAGATCAATCGAGAGGACGCGGGTTAAAATAGAAAGCGAGTGACAAAGGGAAGGATCGACGGTCTCTGTGGTAAGTTATGTCCTCGCCGCTGCTCGCACCCTCCTGTCACCCTCATGAATAACTCAAACGCCAACTGTTCACTTTCTGCCTCTTCTGCACACACACACACACACGCACACACACACACACACACACACACACGCGCGCACACACACACACACACACACACACATACACACACGCACACACACACACACACACACGCAAACGTGCCAGAGCCACAGTACACACGCACAACCCGGCTGTGCCCCACAGCCACACACTGATCTAAAGTGGGGCCCCCTTTCCCTTGGAACCCGAGCCAGACCCATGATAATGTCTGACAGAATGGCAGAAAAACGAAAAGACAAAGTTTCTTTGACAGTTAAACTACCCTGAGGTGTCCATGTCCTCTGCTTCTCTGAACCCGATTCTTTCATCTGTAGCTAGGTGGTGTGTCTGTGTGTGTGTGTGGGTGTGGGTGTGGGTGTGTGTGTGTGTGTGTGTGTGCGCGCGCGCATAGCAATTGGGCCTGGGTGCGCGTTCACGCACTTGAATGTGCGCCTTTGCTCCTTCTGTCTGGCCTTAGCCAATTCAATAAATAACAACCGCAATGTGCTTTCTCTGTTATTTTACCTTCCTGCTCTGTTTTGATTTCTGCACCACTCCCTACTATTTATCTCACAGAACATTGACGAGTAATCTACTATCTGGAAAAGTCCTTTCTAAACTCCTCCATGGCCAAACCTGACACAGGTAATAATTGGAGGAGGGTTGGGTTATAAATCCTCCAGCAGGTGAGTGGACCGCCACATCGCAGCCAGCCCTTAGCCACCGCCGCCCGGCTAAAGTCAACTCCAGTCACACGGGCCTTTGGCTCTGACCTGGAGGTTAATAGAATTTCTGTCTACCTTTAGCCAGAGCTAGGCAGCCACAACCCATAAAACTAGCCCGCTCGCCTCAGCCTGCCCTAAGAGAGGAGAGGAGAGGAGAGGAGAGGAGAGGAGAGGAGAGGAGAGGAGAGGAGAGGAGAGGAGAGGAGAGGAGAGGAGAGGAGAGGAGAGGAGAGGAGAAAGGTGTGGTTTCAGGAGGTGCACTTCAGGTTGAAAGGCCGTCCAAAGAGAATCTTGCCAACGCAAAGCTATAGACGTGGAGACTGTTTGTGTGGGTTTGACCCTTTACAAAAGCAAAGCTTGCTAAATAAACACCACTGGAACAGGGTCGGTTCCCTGAATTTTTGTTCAACGCAGCTCCAAGACAGCGAGATAGAGAGGAATAGGGGGAGACACTCTACACTTAGGCCCTCTGCTCAACCCAGAGACTATTGTCCGTTCGACTCTATCTGAATACAAAATAGCTCCTCATCTGGCTTTATGTGCTATATGGAGCAGCTCGACGGCATAGCCGCCGTCCTACACCCCGTCTGCCATAGCATTATAAAACGACTCTGCTAATGGTTCCTCTTTTTCTTTTTTTTTCTTTTTTCTTTGCCATAGCCAATAAAAGGGAGTGTGACCAGGGAGTGAAAATGACAAGCGGCGTTGAGGGTTTCGGTATGGTTTTTAATGAACAAGGACTCCACTAATGTAAGAGACGTACAGCATGCAGAGCTCTCCCTTCTCCTTTCACCGGCTTTAAGACCTTCAGAATGGCGGGCAAGCCTCTAATTAACTTCCAAGGACTTTAATTAAAAATAATAAAAAATGAAAAGGTCAGTCAACAATCGCTGACATTGACTCATGGAGAGGAGAAAGCGGAGTTTCCTGTGAAAACTAGGAAAGTGTGTGTGTGTGTGTGTGTGTGTGTGTGTGTGTGTGTGTGTGTGTGTGTGTGTAGTGTCTGGTGTGTGCACAAACGCATTTGTTTATGTGTACAAGTTGTATGACGGGAAATCTTTTTATATAATTAATGGTGAACGAAGAGCAAGATAGAGGGGAAAGTTGAAAATCCAGCAAGATGAAGGAGGTAACGGAGGAACAGACTGTCATCACCCTCCCCTAGCTTACATAGTTTCAGTCTCTTCTCACCCCCACTTCCCCGCTGCCTCACAGCCACAAATAAATTATGAATGCTTATTAAAAAAGGGCAATATTCAGCATTCAAAATAAACTCATGCAGCAGCAAGAGGCATAAAACAGAGACAAACAAAAAGTGCTGAGATGAGGGGATTAAGAGTTGAAATACCAAGGGACCAAGTGGTCACTAAATCATAAACGCTTCTTTAAAAAGACATTAGCGCTGACTACTCTACTGGGCCGGACTATGCCAAACTGAATATACTAATATGTGCCATAACTTCTTTAACGGTTCTGTTTTGACTCACAATGCAGTGGTGCAGAGAACGACAACGTGAATTGAAATGTGCACGTCGTCCCAACACTGCGCTGTTAAGGTGGCATGTATTGGAGTTCTTAGTGATGCCTCTAAATGATATCTACAAATGCAAACAACTGTGTGAAACTACAGAAGGCTATCTTTAATTTGTTTTGTTGTGTGTCAATAGACTGGAACACTGACACATTTGAAATGCATCCAGCGTGGGAGTGGAAGAAAAATTACTGAAAAACGTAGTAAAGTTAGGAAATGTATTCACTCTACGTCATAGCAGACAGTGGAAGGTCTCTTTGTGTGCATATCTAGAGGCCCTAAGGTGAGCATAGTCTGAATTATTTTGCGGGTCCTAGAACAGAGGATAGGTGGGGGTCTAGTCTATATACCTGTGTGTGGGCCTTCGTCATTGACTATATGATATTAGTTTATGCGTTCAGCCAATGAGAGTAAGACATGGAGTAAAGTAGTAAGTATAAGAAGAGAATGAGTGATAGCATGCAGAACACTTGCATGCTATCACTTTTCCTCTGCGCTCTAAGAAAATCGTTTGTTTTTCATATCAAAAGTCAAAGACTTGGAGAAATCTACCACAGGAGCATCAATGATATACACAACTCCCCTCGGATAGACCAGCATCGATCATCAGTTAACATGCATGTGAAAAATATAGAGTTGAGAAAAATAATATTTAGGAAATTATTCTCAGCGTGAAAAACCTTCCCAGATCTTTCTAATAATTATTGGTTTCGCACCTGTTATACCTATATTTTAAACTAAAAACAGCTTTGCACAGATGTGCTGCATGTTAAGTAATTCAATTAAGCAGACCTAAATACGTTAAATGCTAAACTGAAACATGGGCACTTTCAGATCAAGGCCTTGGACATGGCTATAAGAAAGTATGGCTTAGAAGTTGTGGGAGTGTCTATCAAAACCTATAGGCCTACTGGCTCTTCAGCTTTATTCTTTTCCGTAAGTAAAAATAACTTAAGACAGTAGTAGCCTATTATGCAGCATGCTTTCAATGTTTATTTTAAATTATTGTTTGGGCGTTTGGACAGTTTTTTTTAGGTACAGTGGGATGAAGAAACCAAACAAACAAACCAATGGGTCATTTAGCCTTCTCTTTGCAAAATATGAGGACATATTTTGTTTAAACCTTAGATCTGTGGCAGATTATTGGCTGGTGTATGGCCGTTACATTCCAAATTCTTTAAATTTGAGTTTAGGTAAATTTAAACAAATCCACATTAATACAAAGATGCGAGCCATAAATGTCTTACCATAAACTCCTTGCCCTCGTGCATAAGGATAGATAATAGAAAATAACAAAATCCAAAAAAGTTCCATGTTCAGCTCAGATCCGTCATAACCTGCAAGAGTCAGGGAAAGAGTCAGTTTAAGTGCATGGGCACGCGTATGGCATAAGGTGTCAACCCTCTGACCTAACTGACGCTGGCAGTTTTAAAGCAGCAGCAGCGACTGGAACCCCTGACAGCAAGTGATTCTTGACAATGAAGGACTTGTTTACGATATATGATGGTACCACTTTACGCACAATAAAAACAGTGCAAACATTTGCAGAGTTTGCAAATGAAACAGTGAATTTCGAATTGAAGATAAGGCTACTTGACTTAGTCTTGCTGTTGACCAAATAGTCAAAGCGATTGTCACTGTGGCCACGTGAACGTTCTATCTAAGCAATGCACAGGTTGGAACTAAGGAGAACTAGAGAATTTGAATGTGTCCGTTAGCTTGAGTCACACTAAAGGAAATCATTTATCTCTCTCTCTCTCTCTCTCTCTCTCTCTCTCTCTCTCTCTCTCTCTCTCTCTCTCTCTCTCTCTCTCTCTCTCTCTCTCTCTCTCTCTCTCTCTCTCTCTCTCTGTATATAGGCTATATATAAATAAATATCTCCATCTCTCTCCATTCTAGATAGATAGATATTTGGTTATAAGGCAGTTTGAAGTAATCCAGTTCCTAGCAATATAAAGAAAGACTATCATGCAAAGTACATTAAACTCCTTCCTACATGATAAAAACAAACACACCAGTAGATTATCGAAACAATGAAGTACATCACACATCAATAAAATAAGTTTATTTTCATATTAAAAAAAAACTTTGTTTCCCAATTGCGCAATTGCTATCCATCCGTATAGTATATGCATTTATTAGTGAAAAGTGTTTAACTGATGGTCAAAAGTACATGCCGGCACCCACATAGATACTGTGTTGAGACTTGTGACAGTCATTAAGATGAGAGAAGACTTTTATACAGGGTAAGATTTTATTATAGCCTACCTTTCTTCAATGTGCCTAAGCTCGGGGTTCACCCGTTGCCCCAAGCCCTTTCGGCTGTGCAAAAAAAGTCCAATTCTGGTCCGACTAAGACCACCGTTAAAGTGGTCCAGCTATTACACCACGAATTTGTTGAGAACGTAGGGCAATTTCTGCATTCACAACATTTCCTTTTTATCCATAAACAGATGAGTTCCAGATTTCCACAAAAAAATCCACGGTAAACTTTTAGACACAGAACCAGTCCGATGAATCTCGTCCCTGGTAATCACGCATAAACTGTCCTTCCTTTACTCAGATCACTTTACAGTGACATTTCTCGCTCCTTTTTAGCGGACGCTTGGCTACTCCTATCCAAATGTAACACTACTCACTTTACTTATAATTGTCAAGATGTTATTGCCTATACAATAAATGGGCTATTCAACAACATCCGTTAACTACTTTCAAGCTCCTTAAGCAATATCTGAAATGTGGGCTCAGCTCCTTCAGTCACAGGCGTATCTGCTCCGTTTGTGTCTCCACAAGGGATGTTGGCCAAATGAAGTGGGGTAGCCTATGCGCGTAGACTGAGAAAGATTTCGTGCGCTGTATAAAAAAAAAAAAAAAAGAGAGAGAGAGAGAGAGAGAGAGAGAGAGAGAGAGAGAGAGAGAGAGAGAGAGAGAGAGAGAGAGAGAGAGAGAGAGAGAGAGGTTGAGCGCCGGTTCAGTAGATGTGTATCTCTTAACATACAACTCGTCTTTCTCACAATATAGACTTGCTTCACTCACCCGCTTTCTCTCTCCAGATTTAGAGTTAGGCGTTTGACAGCTAGCAGGTTTTTGTAGTACTCACTTGCAGACTAAAGTGATTATGATACAATGTGAGCTTTAGTTTGAAATGTGTTTCTGTGGAATTTAGACAAAGATAGCCTGCTTGACAGAAATGCGTGCCGGATAAATCAGAAAAGAAAGCACTGCCAACCAAAGTCAGCCCTATCGAGGAGTCGTCATATTTCCCTTTTTTACCAATTATTGAAAGAAAAGTTCATCGAATAAAAATGAAATAGTGAGGAACTTCTCTTTCAGTCACAGAACGTTTTCCTTGTCGGTTTCTTATCCTCCTGTAAGTCTTCATGCGATCAAGGCTGTGCTTTCCTTAGCTTTCCACGGCGTGGCGCATTTTATCTCCACCTAGCTCACAGGTTAGGTACATTTTAATATTAGACAGTCACGGCTAATTTGATGGTGTTTACTGTTCTCGTTGTTTGTTAGCCCACATACTGTACGTAATATGTAGAAGTGATATTCTAGAATCTCATGAGGACATTTCTAGGAATGTATTAATTGATCATCGTCCCGGTTTGACGACTGACCCTCAGAAAATAAACATCTACAAATATATCCATTTTCAACAGATGCATATCCCTATGTAAGTTATTGCACCAAAATACGTTATTTCAAATGAAAGATTTCTCAACCAATGATATTTAATTAGGGAAGCTATATGTTTTATTCATGTGGTGTTGGACATGCATTAGAATTGGCAGAATAGTCTAGGTCTTTCATATCAATGAATGCATAATTTCTAAAACAAGATATATAAGGCAAAAACTATAGGTATGCATGGAATATTCTCAGTTAGTTGCAATGCGAAGACCACAGCACTACTGAGGGAAATAGGCAGTCAACTTTATATGAAGTCTCAAACAAGATGCACCTCTGTACATTCATTACATTACATTACTGTCATTTAGCAGACACTTCTGTCCAGAGTGACTTGTTACTGCTTACAACATGAGAAAATAGCAAAAAAAAAACATAAATCAGGTAGATAATAAGTGCATCCTTAGTACAATCTCCCAGATAACAGTGATGCAAGTCCCACATGTAACACCAGGATGCAAATCAAGTGCATTGAGAAATTCAAAACATTCGAGCGGTCAAAATGACAGTAAAGCAAGACAACCAATAGTTACTCAATGGAAGGATTTTCCACACATTTAATTGTCTGTAAAAAACGGAGTTCTTGAATTTAGGCCATCATTCCTCTCTCTTTATCCCCGCCTGGTTTGCAGCCAGAGCACTTGGCACGTCTTGCCAAGAAAGCATCATTGCAGCTTAAGGCAGTTCATCACAAGGCGAGACGTGCTCGGTGTAGGAACAACCTTGGGTGGCCGCCACTCTCACAGCATCTCTTCTTGTTTTGACGCCATGTCACCCCAAGGGTTTGTGGGTAGCCGCCTTGGGAACAAATAGGGGAAGTTAAAAGGCAACATGGTTCTGAAAAACGTTTACAACAGCAGTCCATATGCCAAAGCCGATACCCACCTTCAACATGATTAGGCAGTGTGGAATCGTTGTAGTGAGAAGTGCATAATGCCCACAGCCGCTTCTGCACGGTTCCTGAGTTCTGCGTAGATTAGAAGAACACAAATAGAGATTAGGCCAAGCCTTTACAAACCATTTGACCTGCCACATCCGCCTCTAAATTATTATCTTGCTTTTAAGTCATAGAAAATCAACAGATTGTAGTGGTCAAAGTCCAAGTCCAACTATGCTGTATGTTCTGTTTCAACGACAGATTCAGACTTAACCAAATCCTCAACATCCTCTAGATAGCCAAATGGACTGGCAGACAATGAAAAAGGTTCTATGTAGTCTTCAATAATGGAAACATAAAAACACAGTCAACAAGAACAATGGTGGTCATTGGACACCCTTAGAAATACTGTAGCAAGTGTTGAAAACAGTTATAGAGAATCAATCAGCATGGATCAAGAAAATTAGATTTTGGCCTTCTGTCCTGTATAGATGTGCACATCTGTGCACATGTGTGTCAATAAGCGTGTGGGCGCCCTTATGTATGTGCGAGTGTGACACCAGCTGGGGCGTCTCACCCCACCCTGAGCCATTTTTCACAAGGTAATTGGCGGAGAGGCGAAATGCCCTTGGGATTCGATAATTCATAACCTCCTCGCATCCAATATCGGATACGGAGAAATGGTCTGAGACAAGGGTGTGGAGAGCCGGGCCACATCATTAGAGAGGGAGGTAATGGGTCTTATTGATTCCTCCCTGCCGGGCCCACCATTTCATGTTTAAAACAACACTGATCCTCATTACCAAGGCACGCTGATAAGAGAGAGAGAGGCGAAGGCGGGAAGAAGGGGAGCTGTGGAATGGACACAGGGAAAGACACAAGATGTCAATGGCAAGGGCATAGAAGAGAGAGAGAGGAAGTTTGCTTTCCCCAGTGTAGGTGTGAGGATGGTGCGAGAAATAAATGTTACGCAATCTTTCCCGACCATATCACTACCACGTCATTTTCTCTTTAGTTTCATCTAGGCTCTTCTAGCCCGGCTCTTATCCTGTCTCTGCAAGTAATTTCCCTACACAGCCTTTAATTAGGTTAAAAGATTGACTGAAACGTAATATGCGAGAGTCTTTCTTATAAATCTCCATGTGATTGCATTATTGTCCGCTTGGTGTATAACGAGACAGAAAGACGGTTGGCTTTGGGCTATGCTATCATTACTGGAACACAGATAATACACTCTCTCCACTGACTTATTCCCAATGAGCTTTTACCAAATTAGAGGGAACTAAGTAACCACCTTATACGGGATCAAACTGCCAACGAAATACAACCCACACATTCATTTTTAAATCCATAATAGGTTGTAGTACTATGCGGCTGATTTGTTTTTGTTTTTGCCTGTGTCCTCATTAGGCACCAGTCAGTCGCTGCCTCAGTTAGCCATTGATCTGAGGTTCTTGCAGAACGCAGGCTCTTTGATGGAGCACGGAAAGGTCTGTCTGGCAACACAGGCGAAGAGCATCCATCCTGATGCACTAAGCCTTCCAATTCCCCATTATCTTTTACTTTCTAACCTTTCTAAAAAGATTAATTAGGTGCTTTCTCAGATTCTGCTTGGCCTTATTTTAGCAGGTCAGATCTTGAGTAGGCAATCTCATTCTTAAATGGGAACCGGTCCTTAACAGCCCAATGATACAACCTGTTGACCCGCTTGGATCCTACTTGTTCATCGGATGTGTCATTTTACAGCGAGGATTTCTAGTGGTCCTTCCACAGTCGAGCTGACAGCTATAGGCATAGGCTTTAATCAATCGCATAACCATGTTGACTAGAGGCCTTATGCTATATAAAGAAACACTTCAGCATAACCAAAGTATCAGTGTCAAAGCATAGAAACAACGTCACGGTATGTATGCACGTTGTCACCATTTTGTGTCGACGTTTTTCATACTATCATTTTGGCTTATTTGACTTTATAGACTTTATGTAAAATATTGATCACAGCATGGAGGATATGACAGTATATTCAGTTTACATGGAGACTGTTACAGTTCATCCTTTTGTAAACCAAATAGGAACAAATAGAATGTATATTTTACTCACAAATTAACTTCTGGAAACATGTTTCCACAGCTAAACATGTTACTTTAAAGCATATCGCCACAGTGAAATTGTTTCGTTGACCATAGCTACCACTTGCTGGAATCCCACTTTGTATTTCCTTCCTCGGCTCAATGAGGAGCCAGGGCTCAGAAGTCAGAGTCACTTCCCCCAGCCCGAACCCCTCAACCCCCTGGCCTGGCCTACATCCTCTCTCATCATGCTCTCACCAACTGCAGACAAGCAGTCAACTCTAAACTCCCTTTCAATTACTCGGCCTATCTGTGGCTGCAAAACCAAGCGCCAAGCCTATTAGAGTCAAGGCATTGAGGAAGAAAGGCCCATAAATTAGAGAGTGCAAACCCCTTAGGCGATAAGCCTTGTTCTTGGGCAGAGTGAAGGGTCAGCTCTCCGCATGATAATGAACTGGACTGGTAGCATGTCGGGCAGGGATTCTTTTTATTAGCCATGCATTCACACCGCACTGCCATTTAGGTATGGAAGGAGCGAATAGGGGAGGCAGTTCAGCTAATTGCCTATGAGATAAGACTTCAGTAAACAAACAATCTCCTTTAAAAAGTGGCAACTTTCCTGATTGACTTGACAGCCAAGTCAAACAATTCAATGCAGCAACCATTTTAATGCACCTAAGCCCATAAGTGGTTTTTTTTCATCAACTTCTGCAGCAGAGAATGGCCGGATATATAGGCACCGCCTCGCAGACTTATCGGAGGCTTGTGGTCTATGTACTACCTCGGGGGTTGCTGGTGGAGACATGCTTTTCACAAATTTACCTCATTGGTGGTAGTCAGGTCAATGGCATCCCCTCAATGCCATTCCACACAGTCAATTACCGGGCAAACAAATATTCGGGTACACCAATTTACTTCACAAAAGGATACACTGTCGACTTGTCTAGAGTGCCAATTATCTTGCTCTCCCATCCCAGCATTGTAATTTTTTTATCAAACCACTCTGTAACTTTAATGTTGTTTTTTCCCGTCTATAGTCCTAGTATGCTATTTTATTTTATATTTTCATTTAAAAAAAGTGAGAAGTGATTCAGAAGGCTCTGGGGGCTGACATGGAGCATCAGAGAGATTGGATGGTGGGAGAGGAAAGGTAGCGTGTGTAACTCTCAAACCAACCGGGTTTGCTTCCTATGGCACGTAGTAATTCAAACACTGCGATACATCAACAAACTATCATTGTCGTTTTTATTTCTGCTTAAAGATTTGTTCAGCTCTGCGAAGCGGAGAAGCCGTAAAGCAACCAAAATGATTGTAGAACTGCATCATAAGGCAGCAATCACACCATGGCCTCTCTTCCTTTCTCTCTCCCTAGATGAATGACTGCCTCCAGAGGGTTGGAAGTAGGTGCAGAGCTTTCCCGGTGGTTCAGGATCCATGGATGGATGCGGATGCGGATACAGCTGCTAAAACATGCTGCCTCTCTATTAGGCCGTGTCGTCTCTCAGAGGCAGGTTCTGATCCATACAATCCAACAATATTTGAACTGAAACTAACCGGCTTCAATACCAGCTGATTGTTCTAGTTTGAGGCTATGTGAATGAGCTAGACTGTACATCAAGGTGTGAGGCTCAGGCACATCTAGCTGGGTGTCGATGTATAAAAGATCCCAGTGATCAACTAAGGGAAAATAATATGATCGTGTACCTTCAGAGATAACGGCATGATCTCCTCATTCTAATAACAACTTGAGACAGTGTTCAACAGTTTTGTGTGTGCTCATGTTTGTGTCTTGTGTATGTGTGTGTGTGTGTGTGTGTGTGTGTGTGTGTGTGTGTGTGCGTGCGTGCGTGTGTGTGTTGGACATCAGAAAGACACATTGTGTTGCATCCTGAGTATGTACACTGTGCACATTGTGGTTGATGAGTAGGTCTTAACAGAGTGCAAGGCTGTTAATCTCAGCATTATTGTAGCCCCTGGTTGCCAAAAGAGGAGAGCAACAGTAATGACATTATTCGTCATGTACCGCTTAAGAGAGGGGGAAGGAGAACTAAGAGAAGGAGAAACAGAGGAAGGGAGTATTTTCAGATGCTGCCTTAATTCTTTTTATGTTCCCTGTAGTGCTCCAATGTGCAAATGGGAGTTTGTTGACTCAGTGTCTCAGCAGGAAAACAACTTGTGTGTTCATGTGTGTGTATACAATATTTAATAGTCCTTGTATGTCTATGTAAAATGTTGTGGTTGTCTGTCTCTATGTGTTTGTGTATGAGTGTGTGCCTGTTTGTTTGTGTGCATGGGTCAACTGGGAGTTCACTGAAATCTCACTTATTTACGGAAAGCCGTGTCGGATTACATTTCAGGTATACAGTGCATTGCCAGCTTTCTGTTCACCAGGGAGTACTTTCCCTCCATCAGTCAGTCCCTCCTCACTCCTGGGAACCGCTTGGGACCACAGCTATCCTGGAGCCTGTGCCCCAGGTTTGGTGATGAGACCAGGAAAAAAAAACGTGTGTGTGAATGCACGTTTGAGATTGGCAGACAGAGCGTTGGACAGAAGCGAAAGTTAGTGCGCTTACAAGGAGCCGAACAACTGTGAAGAGCCCACTGGTCATTTGGATCTTTCTTCGATGTCCTTTACGAACTTAAAACAAAGGCCTTTGGCCATATTGTCCGATGGCAGTCTGACCTTTTTCAACCGTTGCTGAAGCGGTTCCACTTTGGAGGATCAGTTGTCGGTTCTGACCTCGTCATCTTTGTCTTGGGTTTGGTGCTCCCCTGCAGAAAAACTGGGGAGGGGTGCCAGGCAGTAGTCCAAGCTTTATTTAAGTCCCTATGGATTTTCAGGGTCATTTCTTCACGTCTGTCATCCAGTCAATGCACCACTCCGCTCCCGGGTCTGGCCCTCTGCGAGCTCCCTTGATTGGAACAGTGAACTTGAACTGTTCGTGGGTGACATGGGTTTGTTGGTGTGGCGTTGGCTGGGAAGAGGGGAGGTAACGATGGGGCAGTTTCACCTGCCATGCTATCCCACAGCCTGTCTAGAAAACTTGAAGGTCACACGGCTGCTCACTTCCCCCTGGCCCATCTCTTAACGGTGTCCGATACGCTGCGATTCGTTCCGCTGCATGAATGAGTTCCCTCTCCCTCCTCATCCCCCTGCCCTCTCGCAGCCCAATCTATTTGTTTTAGGGTTCGTTGCCTGTAATGCGAGATTTCAGCAATTAGGCCTTAGCAAGAGGTTGCTGAATTTATGCTTCTATTTGCACCTTTAGAGGATGCGATAGCAGCGGGTGTCATGAGGAAATGTTATCACCGCTTGGGTAATGGAATCCAAGGTGGCTGAGAAATTGTGTCGTTGTCCCTTTCTGACAGACGAGCGATGCTTTTCCTCGCAGGCCCAGCCCCCTTTGTTCGCTCGCATGCGCTCCTCCTTTCCTTTACCTTCATTTCACCCCCCGGTATACTTCCACCTTTTACACACCCTAATACCATGGTGCCATTCCTGTCACACCTTCTTCCCCTCCCACCTTTCAACCTGAAGTTCTTTGAGTCTGAGACCTCTGTACTTCGTTACTGTCCTGCTGTCATAGTTCTCATTCGATCTCCTATTTTATCAAACGGATGAGGGTTATGATCGCATGGTTAGAATGGCAGCGAGAATGGGTTTGCAGCAAAAGGACATACTAGTTCTCCAAAGTATAATACCGCTTCAAGGCATGGAATGACCACCGTTAAAAGAAAGTCTGTGTATACATGTCCACTGTATGTGTATGTGTATATGTGTGAGTGTGTGTGTGTGTGTGTGTGTGTGTGTGTGTCTAGAGGGAGAGAGAGTTGCATCCAAGGGCCAGGGTTTATGGCTTGCGATTTCTGTTTATGAATGACCCACTGCAGAGCAGAAAAGGACGATAACAACTCAGAGGCATGCTCAAACACACACACACCTCAAACACACAACACACATACAAACATTCAGAGAGGGTGAATCTCAAGCAGGGAAATCATTAACGTTTGCAGGATAACAAGTCAGGGTAATGGATGACGGTCTGATGTGTATGGGCGAGTTTGTAGGCCGGGAGATGGCATTTCCATTAACCAGCCTCATCCATTCTGACGTGCATGAGGGTAATGTCACGCTGGGAGGGAGCCCAAACAAACAAGACAAATGTATGTATGCCTGCTGGGCCTCCCACCTGGAGCACCTTCATCCCCTGTAATCTAGGAAGCTATTTCGGAAGATGCCCCCCTGCTTGGTTTGCTTGGCACTTTGAAACTCATAAATGGATTGTGGTGCATTTCTCCGAGAGATAATCTCTGTAAGGTCCCTTTTCTTTTCCCTGTGTAGGTGCTCATCACAAAGGGCAGGAGGGGGCTCAAGTGGTGGTCTTCTCCGTAATGGAAGGGGTGGGGGAGGGGGTGGGGGAGTGGTCCTTAATCCAGTCCCTTTGCCATGGAAAAATGAAGCAAGGGAACATAATGATTGCAGGGCAGAGCCAAACATTTACATCAATAGCAACATCACAACCATATGACAAAAGTACATCTCGTTCAGCATGCACGGTTTGTTAAAGTTTTATGTAGCGGCGGTTACAGATGACAAATGCATTGCAACAAACTTTCTTTTGATGCAGTTTTAGTCCGTTTTAGTCTCAATAGCCCTGGATCTGTAACAGTGTTCGGATCCACTGTATGTAGCCTGATGTGTGCTATAGGGAATCTGAGGACATCAAAACGATGATTTGAAGAGCTGAACACTGACCATCTGTCTTGCATCACCCATTGGCATTAACACTTTCCGCCCTGGTGGTTGCCCAACAGACCTCAATGGCTGCCTCGTCTCAGAACAAAAGTATAGGTTTCTGGTATGGCAACAGCCCATACCCCTTTGACACCTTTTTCAGTAGCAAGCTTGTTTAAAAAAAAAAGGACTGTGAAATCTGTTAGTAAACACTAGGTTGTCTCTTTTGAGTATCAAACTAGACTTTCCACTACAAGCTCTCCAATGAAAGTGGTTTTCTAAATAAACATGAGCTTTATCCTCAAGTGCCATGTAGGAAGTAGACTATTTAAAGGCAAATACAAGGAACAACGTGATATTAAAAGTAAGCCATTTTTAAATTAACCATGACAGACTGCTTGCTATGCTATACAGCCTTCTTTTAGGCACAAATCAGTCAATGCTCCTAGCCAGCCCGATACTGGAAAGACACCAAACAGCAGAGTGAACAAGACAATTCCTCCTCAAAGGAAGAGAAAAGAAACCAGACATTGGAGCAGAAAAAGCAGAGCAGACAGACAGACAGGGAAGAGAGTAGGGAGAGAGAGAAGGAGAGAGAGAGAGAGAGAGAGAGAGAGAGAGAGAGAGAGAGAGAGAGAGAGAGAGGGGGAGGAAGAAAGAGAGGGAGGCAGTGAACCAATCCAAAGTAAACAAACTGTTCCTTTTTTGGCTTGTGTTAACAGACTTCAGACAAGAAAATCAATAAAGGCAGCCACCCAGACAGCACCAAAAATCATCAATTACAGTGCAGCACAACCTGTAAGTACTATAAATTAATGAGAATGTGTAATTAATTTTGATGACAAATTATAGACCACAATGCCAGCAGGTCAAAGAACAGTGAAAACAAGCTGAGTAGATTAAAAAGATGTACTGCAGGAACACCACAAGTACCTTACGTATTCTAGTATTTGGTTTCAAAGCAATTTTTATGAGTAACTTGTCGCATATGTATAGTATGGCTTGTCAGCATTCTGCTTTTGTCATCATGCTTAGAACCTCACTTAAAAGCAAGCTGAGTTTATAGAGATTT
Organism: Aplochiton taeniatus; assembly: GCA_017639675.1. Classification (NCBI taxonomy): domain Eukaryota; kingdom Metazoa; phylum Chordata; class Actinopteri; order Galaxiiformes; family Galaxiidae; genus Aplochiton; species Aplochiton taeniatus. Next base: position 9,374,130 of record CM030173.1, on the reverse strand, counting down.
CCTTTCATGAATGTTGTGAGGAGTGCTGTTAAATCAAAGTGTTGATGAGAGATGACAAAATGTTTGCAAATATGGGGAATTATTAATTTAAATTGCAGGTTGAAGGTTAGTTTACTTTCTTTGAGTTATGAGTGTGGGAGCATTGGTTTATTTGTTAAGTCAAGGAGGTAAATAGTCGCAAAATTAATTTAATGCGGGATAAAGTTAAACATATACATGAAATAATATGTTGGGTGAGAAGCTCATGGAGGCACAGAGAATGAGATGAGATACTGCACTTCGCCCAGGATGCCCATATAGAAGTTAAACATTCATATTAATACATTCAATGGACTAACTTATCACAGAGTCAGTATTTGGTACCCAGATCGTTAAACAACAGACACTTTTTATTGCATAACCTGTTATTGTAAATAAATCATATTTTTTTAAAATTGCAATTATTATGTTACAAAAAATAGTATACAGGAATAGTAACGGATATACACTGACAACTTGAAGTGGGTTATGTCATGATAGACATTCAGCCTCCAGTCAATGTGAATCATATTGCACAGCACCACAATGACAGGCACAAAAACCATCCTCAGTCCAGTTGCTGCAATTTGAAATCGGACTCCTTTCTTCCTTCCCTGTCCCCTACTGCGCTTCAGTAATACAATCCCGTATTCATCACCAATCCTTTTATCAAATATTGATTCATTTTACAGGTTTATCTCACCACAATGCAAGGTGGCCAAGAACTGTGCTGTCAGCTGCTTTTTGAAAGGTCACGAGAAAAAAATCTAACTGATAATAATAGGTGCCCTGGGAGCTCAGGCCGTCACCATAGATTTTCTCTTGAACATGACTAAATGTCAGTTGAGCCCGTTTGACCACACTGCAGAAAAAGTGGGAACTTTTATAACAGTTGGTTGAGGTGGAGATGAGGGAGTACTGAGGAATTTTGCATATAGGTAAATTAGTGAAGTGGTTTTATTGTTGGTACATAAAGATATGTTATTTGATAATAAGCACTGCCTAAAATTTGTATCATTGATCATAGACCTAGTTTAACAGCTTGTTCAAAACATTTGCCCGAGGGCAGGGTTTAAGGCCCTAGCAACCCTGGTGTGCCTGGAAAGGAAAGCATTTATTCAGAATGTGTGGACATTCATCCTGAATCGGTTGGTTTAGTCTAGCACTGTTATACTAGTGTGACAGGCAATTGAGAAGCAGCTGGTCCAAAATTGGACCACCTGTTCAAAACATGAAATGGAAAAAAAAACAAGGGGGGGGGGATTTATTTTGGATTGAGTAAAGCTTCATAAGTAATATCTAGCTCCACGCTTCTATTGTCAAAATTTCAGCCAGCGGTTGCTGAAGTGGAACTGTAGTTTTTCATGTGTCTGAATTGTAATTGCGTCCTCGTTGTCTGACAGATAATTGTTCCCTAATCTAATAAGGCTGTCTCCTGATTGCTTTGCATTACATCTCCTGTCTGGATATCAGCCTTCTATTACATTAAACATTGAAACTGATCCTCAGCGCCACCTCTAGTCATCACAATCGAACTAACAAGAACGATTGCCCTCTTTGTCAAACACACACACACTCACAGCATCGCACAAAAATAACACTCATATTAGTGCTACTAGACCACATAGGAACGTAATCTAAGTGTCCAGTGGAGGGTACTTAGATATCTGAGACTGGATTAGAAATAATAGCATGGCCAGTCAAGGCACAACGACTGACAGGCTTCCCTGTTTGTTGTGCTGTAAGCAGATTACCACTCACCCTGAACAGAACCTTATCCCCAAATCCCCTTACACCACTAGCAATTACAGCTCCCACTCTCCTAATAGCCAGCCATACCATTCTCTCAATTCCATCTCTCTCAGACTAAGTGTGGTATCCACAGTGACTAAATTAGGTAATTTCAGGATCAAATTGGCAAGCTGGTTTGGAAACTAAACGTATATTAAATTAACATGTGGCACCACCACAATATACTCCACTTCCATATTTCTTGCTCAAACTTTGGAAAGAGAAACGTAGGATTCTGCCTATGCTGGATTCTGGCCAAAGTTTGCAGCGTTTGAAGATGCCTTTTGATCATAGCTACATATGTTTTCTTTTTTTTTTTAAACACTAATTAGTGAATAAGGCCCACAAGACACATTGCTGCCATCACTATCCTCCTCCCCTTTTCTAAAATTCTTCATTAGCAAGGACAAACTCACTTTTTCCCCACTCTTACACACACACACACACACACACACACGTTTTAACCATATTCAAGCAGACGCATGGGGGCCTTCTGTGGGCAATAAACTGGCAATTACATCAGCACAAAACACTGTGGGGCCATAATGGCATGCAGCCAGTAACAGGAGCAGACTTCCAACACTTGTGTTTCCCAATGCAAATAAAAAGATACGTAGCATCCTACTGGGTAATTAACTTTACATTTGGCATCCAAATTAAATGTACAGTACCTTTACCTTACGTCTTCCAAATTCATCCAGAATTCTATTCAGAAAGTAAAAGAAAGGAGCAAAACAAAACGGTAGATCTATTCACTTTCTATGCTTCCCTAAACTCAGAGAACACCAAAGACAACATCACACCATCTCTAATCCAGTTTATTCTTTTTGAGCAAAAAAAGGGAAAACATAAGCATAAAGAGAATCATTTCAACAAAGATTACACATTTAATTTTTCAATTTTCTTGACAACGTTAAACTAAAAGAAATGTATCTCTACTCAAGTGTAAGTAAAATCTGAAAAAACAAAGGTTTAAATAAGAATTTCTTAAGATATAGGATATTCCTCATCATAAACATTCCATTTTTTTCCTTTCATTGCTCAACGGCAAATCTTTTAAAATAAAAAGAGCTTGTTTAAACTTTTAGCACTCTACTTGCCGTAACTCAGCCTATGACCTCGCCCACCTCCCAAACCCCTTGTTTGCTCAAAGATGACAAAGAGAAGAGAGGATGGAGAGAAATCAATAAAGAGGGAAGATTAAAGCAGGATTACGGCTGAATGAGGTGGAAGCAGGAGCAAATCTTGCAGGCTAACAATTAAAAGGAGAAGTGGGTGAAGACAGCAAACCTAGAAAAAATAAAAGTCAAGATGTATTTGGAAAGGGGAGGGGGTATGTCTCATTGAAAAGTTTCTATTGGCTTAAATAAGGGCAGAGTTTCATTCAGCAGGGGGCGATTGGAAATGAAGTTTATGACTAAGACATAATGGATAAGATTTTGAAAGACCTGAACTAAAACACACATTAGCATAACCTTTCAAGAACCTTTAAGCGGTACTCTGCTAACTCAGACTTGTCAAAAGTGTACCGCTTGATCGAGCTTCCATCATTGTGCTCTATGCACACATAAGCCAACACATTTACAGTATAAAAGTGTGTGTATGTGTATACTGAATGTAGGTGAGTGAACCATGCAGACACCAGGTCCAGATGTAGGCACAGTTCAGTATATGTAAATGTGTGCTGCGCGCCATCCAAAAGTTTGTCCTAATCCAGCACAGACACTCCAAAAATCTTAGGAAGAAGCTCAGGGAGGAAGGAGATGGGAAGGGATAGACAGAGAATGCTCAAAGGATGTTCGGATCGCATTGCCATTTGCCAGTTGCCATTGACGACAGTAATAGTCAATTCCCATTGGTGTGTCTGCAGAAGCCAGTGGAAGGGAGACAGTTAGAGAGAGAGAGAGGGGGGAGGGAGGGAGAGAGAGGGGGAGAAAGAGAAAGAGAGAAAGAGAGGGGGGGTCCAAGACACATAATTAGGTGGTGTTGGGCTTCGATGTCCCCACAACCTGAGGTGGTGGTGGATAGAGGGTGAGGCTTGATGTCCACCCTGTGTCGCATTGGAGGTACAGGGACGGGTTAAGGCTGAGTATGGTCAAAAACCATGGTGCTGGAGGGGGAGGGGGTTGGGGAGAGGTGGGGTGTTGGGACCACGACATGGGGGTTTAAGTGGTGCGCTGAAGTCCCATGCTTGGCGCCAGTAGCAGTGCTTTGTCTGGTATTGAGGTAAGAGCACAGTCTAAAAAGGGGTGCTGGGGCAAAGTGTGTACAAAGTATGTAGTACTCCTTCCTTGTCTCCTCGTCTTCTTCTTCTTCTTCTTCTTCTCCCGGTTCCTGGCGACTGCGCCAGGGGCTCAGGAGCACTCCTCGCCGATGCGCTGGCAGGAGCGTCCCACCTTGCGGTCCAACTTCACCATCTTCAGGACCGCCTCCTCGCGGCCGCGGCCCAGGTGGTCGAACAGGCAGTCGTGCTGCTCCGGGAGCCGGTGGAGCATACAGAACACATAACCTGGAACGACACGGAGAGGCCTTTAGTGCCTAAGGAGCGCTGCTAGGGGGAACTCACACGCGCTAAAATATGGAGCTGGTGTTTGGTTGGGGGAGCCCGTCTCAGACGCGGTAGTCTGCAGAGCTCTCCACCGTGGCTCCTTCAACACAGGGCTACAGGCGGAGTAGACTCGTTAGCCCACGCCTTAATGTATTCGTTAATACCCATAATGTTCCTGACACCAACGAACTGTGATTAAAAGCCTGACAGACTGCCACTTGGCGATTACAAAGCAAACGCAGCAAAGGAGACGTGTAAACAGGGGGTTGGCTTGAGGCAAGCAGAGCAGAATGTGGCCCCTTTTTTACTGCTATTACCATATTGGCTTCAAATATATGTATATATATATATATATATATATATATATATATATATATATATATATATATATATATAGCTTACATAATTACACACCATTAGCAAACTAAGTACCCTTCATATACTGCTTGGGAGATGTTCACATAATTGTAATTATCTCCATTGGTGTCAATGTACATAGCAAATATATTGGTTAAATATGTAGTGACTGGAGACCATTCAAGTCTCCCAGAGTGAATTTGGTGTAATGCAACCATTGGTATATTTCCAATGGTTTATTGCTAGGAAGACTTGTGACCTTGTAAGGCAAATACTTCGATTTGCTTATACATCATTAGCTGTCAGATTATTGATTTTAAAATAGTTGTTTTTCTTCTGTAATTGGCTTGTGCTTCCCTTCATGTCTAAAGAAATAACACTGCTTCAATACTCCCCTGAGGACAGTAAAGTGCTGTGGCCATCAACATACACAAATGAAAGCTACTTTCCACTTTTTATGTAGACAGCTCAGTGTGTGTGTGTGTGTGTGTAAGCCAACAAGCTTACCACAGCGGCAGGAGCCCAGCTCTTGCTGCACCAGCTCCAGTTTGGTTTGGCAGCGATGGCAACGCCGGCGGCTTCTTTGTTTGGGACCCCTGTGGGATGAGGACGAGGAGGGCGATGATTCTTCAGATCCGGGGAGCTCTCCCACTCGCACTCGCTTCTCTGGGGAGACGTCACTCTCCGACTCCGAGGCTGCTTGCACAACACACACACACACACACACACACACACACACACACACACAAATAAAGTCATCACTGATAAGTGTTGTTATAGGAGATAAAAATAGCGTGATAATGGTGGTGAGAAACCAGATATGACCAGCTGTTAATGAAAGCATACAGCAAGTGAGCCTAGGCCTGCATTAACAGCATAGCAGACCTCCATATTGGAGAGAAATCAGCTGCTGGAGAACTCGTCTGGCTCCGGTCTGTTCCCCCAGAATATCGAGACTGAAATTTCATGTCAGCTTTTCTCATCAGTCCTGCAGACTATTTCCCCGGACCGGTTGAACAAAGATCTCGGCTGGATAAAGCTTTGAGAACTAGGCCAACCTGGCCGTCAAAACCTTCCCATGGCATCGATTGGAGCAGTGCCGTTATCCCATGGAATCTCCAGGGCAGCAGTAGCAGAGGACCGCTAGCTCTTAATGGTCTCCTGCAGTCCACGGCAGACTGCTCAAATGATCCCTCTCTGCTTGCCGCTGCCGCCTCTTTCCTTAGCTTTTCTTTTCCCTCCCTTTTCTCTGTGTGTGTGTGTGTGTGGGCGCATGCACACACACATTATACGTATATATAAAAGGCTGCCATCCAAACGGTTAAATTATTCTTTCAATATTTGTTAAAAACATCACTGTCCACATAGAAACCTAAGTCAAATTTATGGTAAGTAATACATTGCAATGAATGCCCCTTTTGGAACTGACAGGAGATGTAATACTTGATATGGCACAGTTTGTTCCCTTATCCATTTCACTTTGCCGGTTCAGTGTTGGGTCAATGAACCCGGGCCTTTTGAATCAATTCACAGTGGCTGATCCTGTGGTCCGGTGGTAGCTTCTCTATTCCGGCTCCCTTATCGAAGCAGACAGCTACACCTGTAAGCATGGCCTCAAACACGACAATGTGTGTCGTTGCGCTGTGGCCTACCCGATTCGCAGGGCCGTTTTGTGGGGGTGGATAATGTGCCGAGGGCTGTGTCTGTGCTGGAGACTTCTGAAAGGAAGAGAGAAATACAACACAGGACACATTAGGTAACTCTCTTCTGGCACAAGAAGACCATAGCAATCTTGAAAATACCGCCTTGTTTGGTTCATTCAACATCTGATAGACTCGTGGGCCCTTGACCTGTATACCGCTGTCGCTTCTTTTATGAAGACATAACCCTTGGCCTCTACCGCAATAAAACATCTCTTTACAACATTGCCAACATTGCCACTACATCAGTGCAAATACAACCAAGACACAGCCAATGCTGCTGGAGACCGAACAGCTGTTTTCAACCGTCTCAAAAATTAAACTTCAGCTATACTGACAGGCGGACGTCGGATGAACCACACAGACAGATCCCAACAAATTAAAAGGGGAGGGGTTGGACAGGAGTAAGGACCACGGTTTCCATGGTAATCTCTTTTTACAAGATACCATACCCCCCCCTCTCCCTCTCTCCCTCTCCCTCTCCCTCTCCCTCTCCCTCTCCCTCTCCCTCTCCCTCTCCCTCTCCCTCTCTCTCTCTCTCTCTCTCTCTCTCTCTCTCTCTCTCTCTCTCTCTCTCTCTCTCTCTCTCTCTCTCTCTCTCTCTCTCTCTCTCTCTCTCTCTCTCTCTCTCTCTCTCTCTCTCTCTCTCTCTCTCTCTCTCTCTCTCTCTCTCTCTCTCTCTCTCTCTCTCTCTCTCTCTCTCTCTCTCTCTCTCTCTCTCTCTCTCCCCCTTACCCTCCTGTGCAGGTAGAGGGGTGGCTCCTATGTCTGCTGGCGAAGGCTCCTCAGAGGTGACTGGTGCTGACGACAGCGGCTGGCTGCTGCCCTTCTCGTTACAGAAGACATCTGGCTGGGTACTACTGGAGCTGGGGGCAGCCTCTGATGGACATTCTTCATCTGGCTGTTTCTGCTCAATGTCTTGGGAGACAGATAGAAGGGAAGGACTGAGACGGAGTTTTAGTTTGTGCGTGTGTCTCAGCAGGTGTTTTATTGAGTAACCCTGGTTAAGGAGTGACAACGTGGAGCAGAGGTTTGAAGAGGGTGTGGGTGTCTCTCATTCTCCCCTCCAATCACACTATTTACACAACCAGAGTCACTCAATGCCACTCCAGAGCAACAGCAGCAGAGATAACAGACTACAGGCAACAAAACAGCAGATTCAGGGACACACACATCATTCTTTGTCTGTCACCCACTCACACAAAGAGCAAGATACATTTAACAAGTACCTACCAGAAAAACATTTGGAGCATAGATTCATGGTTTTGCTTGAGCTGCAAAGAGAAGATAAAAATAAATGACAATTAATCTTTAGAATTAGAAGTGCTGTTTCACGATGAGACTAAAATTAGATTGAGCCTATCATTAAATTAAACCTAGTGCTTATCATGCCTTGCCCAATACGCTCAGAGCTTCCTGTGATACACACTCGGCTAGAATATTCTATTTCCATGAATACATAATACTTTTAGCCTACTCCAGTATTTGAGAGCCAATGAAAACAAAGACATCATTGACTGACAGTTCGGGCCATTTCTCAATGTTTCACATACGGTTGACATAAATTGCATGTCTTTGTAATAAACATCATAAAATAATAATTCATTAAATTATATTTATTAACATTTTCCAGCATTCAGTTCTACATTTGACACCGTCTGATCAGAGTGGATGTGCACATTGGCAACTAGCAGCTGTCCTTATTGGCTTTATAGGTGCCACCTGTGTGAACAGTTCGATTGAAAACCCCAAAGACGGGTGGGGACATGGAAACAGTTGTAAAGGAGTTGAACGTTCCTGATCCACTTCCAGCAAGTTTCTTATAAAAACACTAACATGAGAGTGGTTGAGAATCTAACGTTGGTATTAGAACACATTTTATAGATTTCTAGACAGATATAAAGACTAACATCAATAGCAGTTCATAAAAATGTAAATAAAAGAATATCCTAACCTACTACTTTGAGCTTATTTTTGCATCAGAGGGGGAAACACTGTCTGCGTGATAAGGAAGATGTAGGCTAGCTACTATCCAGTGAACATAAACAGTGTTCTCTACTCATTTCAGTTAATAATGGTCATTTTTCAAATTGTTGAAATTCACTGCATTTTGCTATTGCCAAAAATAACCCACCTGAAACAGAAAGTTTGGCAGATCAGCCTAGAAATATTACATACATTTTATATTAAAAGCTGCCCTTCGGACATGGGTAAATGTGCAACTTAACTAGGCCTATCAGCTGCCCAAGTTCATAACTGTCAGCCTTGACAACATTCAGGACTGAACCTGACCCAGCCAGTAACACATAAACCAGCACGAAGTGTATTCCCTTATTTTTCTACAGGAACCATTCAGAAACCTCTAGAGGTTGCTTTTTTGGTTTTTAAAAAGACATAGGATGCAGCCACGAACAGTGTGAGCCCATCTATTGAGACAACTAACCCAGTTGATAAAGAACAAAAAGAGGTCAGCATTTCTATGTTTGTTTAAATGGTGATGGTGTTTCAAGCAGCCAATTGAACAAACACCCAAATCTATCTAGGGATGTTTTGTTTTTCTTCTCTGAGGGCACAAGGGCACAATCCATCCATGTGGGTGAAAAACAGGTTTAACTCTTTATGTTTTTGCCCATTGTTGCTGGAATGTGGGAACAACAGGAACCTTTTTCTCTGGTCTATTTGCAGAGATAACAGAGCTCTTCTCAGGTATGCTCCTCAGCGCTGAGTGCTCTCCAGCCCCCATCATGCGTGACGGTCGGTCATATCAGTCACATCCTATTTATTTTGGGAGCTCTGCTGCACCCTTGTCCCCATTTCTAAATGCAGGACCTGTAACTGCCTTCACTTACACAGTCTCAGATACAGAGAGGCGGCCCTAATCATTAGGAACCAGAGGGCAAACGCGTAACCGCTGGCGGCAACAACAACCATGTCTTGTCATCTCTGCAATCACAGGTAATCATAATCATGGCCCAATCACTGACGCCGGCAGGTGGTAATGGGGAAAGAGAGTTGGGGAAGAGACAAGAGTGTGACAGAGAACAAGTGCGAGAGAAAGAAAAGACCCCTGAGAGCATTAACAGTTTGCTCACTGCCATTTATACTAAGATGAATGATGCTGATATGTTTGGCTAAGAATAGCAGGCCAGTGTCCCCACAGAGCTACCGAGGTCGGCAGTTTGAGTGACAGTAAAAACAACCTAACCAGGGGGAGGAAAGGACCCAAAAGAAAAACAACTAAAGCATTGAAAAGTTATAGAAGCATAGTTAGAGCCTGGTCATTTTTACAGTATTAGCATTTACTCCCCCAATACAGAAATACTGACAAGAGCTGACACCTAAAAGTGTGTTAAAAGTAACAGCTTGCTATATAGCTTTGGGCCTCTGCTTGCATTTGCTTGCTTGCTTATCTACCCAGATAGCAGTTATTTTGAACATCAGCACATGGTGCCAGGTACAGGTACAAACTTGATGACCTAACCTAGGCAATCATTCAATCCAAAAGCTAATGAAAATCAACGTACACAAATGCAAACCACAGGTTGCCTTTAATGAGATGGAATATGGAAAAGTGGAAGAAGACATCAGTAGCTCTTGTAAGAACAGGTTGCAGCCTATCTAAATCGAAAAGAAAAACTTTTCAAAACGAAAAAATTATTTGAATAATTAATTAGAATATTATTATTTACAAAGAATTTAGTTACAAAAATTCTGCCTTACAGTGTTATGTTGATATTCACTTAATATTAATATGCACTTTACTGACTGCTACACAATTAAAATGTCTCTTTTTGATTGTTCCCTTGCTCCTCTATGTAAACCAACCAGGTGTGATGCTCTCCAAGCCAACCAGGTTTCATGTTCCCACATCCCAGAGAACCTGAAGCTAGCAGGGCTTGGTGTTTCATTAATTGGCAAAAAGTGTGTTTAACACAGACAACAAAAACTCTCACCAATGTTCCACTACACTTGATTTCTTCTTTCAACATAGCACATGGTGTAACAATGCAAGAAGCTATGCACCATGTAATAAGCGCATTGCTTGTCACAGCTTTTCCTTATTTCTAGACCTGTCAATAGTCATGAGTGGCCACTTTAATAATAAGAAAATCCAAGAGAGCATAACGGACCTAGACACAATAAAAGTACATGTGAACACCTGCCATCACGGATACAAAACTAAGTCAGTTAACGTTATAACGTAGTTACCCAGCTACATTTGATTTATTTTCAGTTCAAGATTCACATGTTTAGTGGATTTTTCAATCGCCTATTTGAGCAGTTAATCTAGCCATTTAGCTAACACTACAGAAGTTAAGGTAACGTTAGCTAGCATTGTAGTGAGTTCCATTAAGTGACATTAATGTCATTATCCCTAGTCAGCTAAGGTTGGCGCAGCAAGTGTAACGTTAGCTTGCTTGCTAACGGTACCTAATGTCAGCTAAAGCACTCATTTACCTACCCAGGGAAGAGGATCTAGGATTTAGCTAGCTATCATTCCCCACCCCCAACAAGGCCCTGCTAACGTTTACTAACGTTTGCGTTTGCTAAGCTTGCTAGCAAACGTTAGCAACGCACAATAGCTTAGGCTTTCAACAACTACACAACGGCTTTCAGTCTTTGAAGTTATAGACTGTTAAGGATAACGTTACATTAAGCGAACAGGCCTCTCTAATTGCAACGGCAGCAATTGAATAGGTTATTTGCCTTACCCCCAAAAACCACAAGGACAGCGTGGTGGTATACTGGGTGGATTGCTGCGTTCACTGCCTGTGTCTCCCATAGTTGTTGTCTGTGGTTGGCGGATTCAGGCCCTCGTAGCAGGTGAATCCGGGGATGAGGTTTTGGCCTTGTATTTGTATATTGATTCCTCGGCCTTTAAATGGATTCAGGATGTTTTACGTTTAAATACTTAGTTTCAAACTATCAACAGACAAGCCAACTGAAGTCAAAACAAACGGCCACAGCTAACTTAAAAGTTAAACGATAAAAACGATGTAAATACAGCCGCGTACAGTCCAACGGACCGCACCGGGGAATCGAGGCCGATCAGCTGTAGTAACGGAAGAACCAACTGTGTACAGGGGGTGACCAGGGGCATTACAAGAGTACAAAAGTTAACCAAATGTGCGCATAGTTAAAAAAAATAAGCTGCATAGAAGAGATCTTTATTCAGTAGAGTTTACAATATTTGAAATAGCTAATTTGATAATGTATGTTTTTTTACGATCAATTAGGACATTTATAAATATATTTTGTAGATGAATATGGCATGTTCCACTTTATACTTAAAGACAACAAACGATTTGTCCTGCAGACAGCATACAAGTGATACCTTCCTAAAATAAGTAATTGTATGGGTATACTGGCCAGGTTAAGTTATGTACAATGCAGTGTCTTGAAGAAATGTCAAGGTTCAAAAGTAAAAATTTGGGTCAGTTTGGCTTTAACAATCAGTGACCTGGCTTAAACTGATTTGATCAAGCTAAAAAGAATACTAAGAAGCTGAAAATAAGATCGTCTTGTCTTGTGCCTGTGTCACAGGGTATTCATGTAGGCCTATGTTACTAAATGGCCATTAACAATTCACTGACAGATGGGCCACAAGACAATAAAACATTCCTGGATACATATTCCATGCCTTGTTTGTCATGTGTTTTATTCCCTTTATCTTTCTCTCCACAGGTTCATGGTCCATCCATCTGGAACATCACTGTAAGTATAAAGATTGTAATTTTCTGTCATCCAAACAACGTACTCACACAATTCCTTTTTGTCAGGTTTCTAACCAGAGCCCCAAGTCCATTAGGGGAAAGCCAAAAAGTATCCAGCCAAGAGGGAAACACAGTCTGTCGTGTCCCCACCATGTTTTTTTTACACAGAATTCTCTGTACCCGTTGTTCACTCAGCATCACCTCTGTAGTCTAGTTTTGACCCAGTTCAGTTCTTTCCCATGTCTCTTCCAACCACATCCTCTCATATTTTTCCACCCACACATGCAGTCAATCAGTAGGTGAGTTCTCATCAATGTGTGAGAGGTGCCAAACAGGTAATCTGGTAAAGGAGAGTAATCTTTTGTGTTCAAATTAAATCAAAACAAAAATGCATGCAATACAGAAAAAGGTACACAGCAATACCTAAAACTATCAAATCTACAAAAAAAGACAGCAAAAGGATGTTAAAGTTAAATAATAAGGGAGGAAAATATATAAATTAAAACAAGTTGAAGTGAATCAATCAATATATAATAAAATTATTTGCAAATAACTAATTCAAGTGAAACACAATAAGAGTCACTTGTGACACTTGCTTATCTCCTGGCCTGTACCACTAGTTGTTAGTCTGTCTGTGTGTGTCGGTGTATGTGCATGTGTGTACTGTTTGAATATGTGTCAGTTTAATATTAACAAATCTAGATCTGGAAGAAAAAAGAGGTGAAGGAATATAAATTAATAACACAAAGGTAACAGGTTTGTGAGAAGGTACTTCTGATTTCTGGCTTGGCAAACAAGACTGCAGAGACGTGCCAACTACAGCCTTAAGAGAAAGGGAGGAGTGGGCACAAGCTAATGATGATGGATAGTTCATGGTTAGCTAGGAGCAGGAAAAATAATGTTGCAGGGGGTATAGCTCCCTTTTGAAAGCGCCATTGCTCTCCTGACTGCTGGCGAAGTCCAGCCTCAGGCCTCGGCCCTCTAGAGACTGCAGCGCATAACTTCAAAGAAGGACTACCCCCCCACCCACCCACCACCACCACCACTACACGTTCACTCCTTGCGGTAAACACAAGAACTTAAGGAATTAATTAGACACTGGATCAAAGCTTGGTAGATACTTCCCTTATGCTCAGATGTTGGAACGGTTGGCATTTTAATGACGCTCCTCAACTCAAACAATGTAAACATTTTGCTCATTCCGACATTGTGCCCTTTAGGCCTATCTTTTTGGGATATTTGGCAATTTGCTACTTGTTTGTGACTTCAATTTCAGCTGTGGTGCTCCATTCTAATTTTGTTACTCGTAATGTGAAGGGAGGTGACGCATACATTAGGCAAGGATATACTGTACAAGGAGGTGGCCGGCCAGGCCACTTGCACATGTAGGTAGCGATGAAACCTGGCCTAATAACAGCTAAATGAAGAAAACAAAACTCCCAAATTGTACTTATGGTAGGCTACGCTTTATCTACTTTTTTATACATATACATTTACATATTTGTACATACCAGTTCCAGTATTTAAGAGAATGATTTGTATTGATTAGAGCTAATTCTGTTACTAACTTAATTTCCCAATTGTGTCCTATTAAACTTGAATTAAACTGCAGTATTGTTAACTTAACTATAAAGACATAGTTCTACACAGCAAGCGATTAATCCCGTATAAGCACACAATTGACCATGTTCTACTAAATTAAAAGCTGAATTTAAAGTCCAAACGTACTGTACACTCTATCGGAAGAGCCTCCCATTATGTGTGTGAATCGGTCACATTTGTTATGTTACAGAGCCACTTTTGACCTGGTGTTGCCGATTTAGCTCACAGCTGTCAAAATACTGTACATGGTTAACCCCTGTCTGAAGACATAGCTATGATGTGTCTCCAACTTCTTTTTAATCTATTTCAAACCATTTTCTCTTAGATTAGGATTATTCATTAAGAACCATGTTGTTTATGGTTTGAAATTATTAGATGTTATCTGATTACAGTATCTTTTAAGCTTAATTGTAGTCGTATCAATCTCTTCATATTTTATTTCCCTAGTTTTCCTTCAGATTTTTAAAACTGCGTTGTTTCATAATCAATCATGTTTCATATCATAGTTTAATGAAATCTCTCCTATTTTGTATCATTTTAATTTATGAATTCTAAAGTCTGTTGAGTTTTTTGAGGTTTTGTCTTTACTTTGGGTTCTATTTGACAGCGCTTCAGTGCAAAAGTACTACTAAAGTCAAGGAATTTGTAAGGGTTCAGTTAAAATTTTAAGATGGCCAGATCAGCTGTTATTTGTTGTTATTGGTAGTTCCGGCCAATGATGCCCACTACGTTTTCAAACCATTCTGGTTTTACACAACGTACGTAAACATACTCTTAACGGTTCCCCCGAAAATACTAGACAATGTGTCTGCACAAAACTATTGTATTTTGATTTACGAATAAACCTGTGTGTTGAAAATGGTAGTTGAAGCAGGATCAGCAAAAGCCGTTTTTTAGGGGACAGTCACAATCGATTGCATTGGAACTTCACATATGTCCATGTTGGTCAAAAATTGAGAGCCTTTCCCATCTCTTAATACTCTCCCTAGACAGCAAAGTCAACCATTATTGACAGTGGAACACAAGTATCATTTTAGTGCTTATAGATCTGCTGGAAGGATAACAATGGTTTTGAGGAATGTATTTCCTCAGAGAGTAGTAAAGACAAAACCTTGTTAGAGGATGAGCTCTCTCTTTCTATCCCTCCCTGTCATTTTCTCACACCAACACTGCCAGTCACAAGCACTGCGATTGCGTTACATTGCGCCAGCAAATATAATCTATTGCACACATCCTAACTGAAAGCGGGGATAGCATTTTTGCACTCTATAACCATGTTGCATTCATAATAGTCTTTTGTGTTTGAGCCAACGCTCATTGGCAACTGAATGGGGGTATCCTTGATTTTGACTGACTGCTGGGATGATCAGTGTATACAGCTGTAAGGCCATCATGAATGGTTAACGGCAATGTTTGGAAACCCACACAAGGAGAGTAAACATCTGAAAGAATGCAGTTAGGGAGGGAACAAGCTGTTACACTTTCATTCATGCGATTTTCTTGGAAAGACGACCTGGACCTCTGTAATTTTCTCTGTCTCTCTCTTTTCTTCTTCCTCTTTTTCTCTCCCTCACACACAATCTTTGTCTCTCTCTCTCTCTCTCTCCGTATATCCCTCTTTCTTGTGCTCGTATCCTGTCTCTCTGGTCCAGCCTTCCACCTCCCACTGTGTAAAAAGCCTGGAGGGAAGCCACTGTCACATTACCAGGCAGGCTGGCAGGGCGGGCCTCCCCTTCCACAGCTCTGTCTACTGATCAGAGTCATGCTAAACAGCCGGAAACTACTGAGCAGAAGGAAGGGGAACATAATCAGTATGTTGAGCTGTTTTTGAACAAGGGTTGTTTTCAGAGTGCACTTCATACTTTTCCCACCTGTATTTGCAGGTGTGGGCTGGCACTAACACAGACTCCACACTTCGCTTAGCAATCAAAGTTTGCTAGGAACCTTGATGGGGACATGGGTTCAGTGGAGATGGTGGTGGTGGTGGTGATGGTGGTGGGGGTCGGGGGGGGGGGGGGGGGGGGGGGGGGGGGGCACATGCTCAGTGGACTACATTCAACAATATCTGCAAGCAGGATTTCACATGTTCACAGTTACATGTAACAGCTCCCTGGTCTCAGCTGAAGTGATCCTCAAGTGAGTATGTGTGTGTGACCTCTCGTTGATATCAAATCCCTGCAACTGCTTATCCAAGTGCACCCTCGTGTGGCAGATTACTTTTTACCTAACATTTATTCTGTTCTGAGAGATGCGTTCCTTTTTTCTTTTTTTGTGTGTGGAAAATTCGAATGCATGGTTTTTCGAATGGAGCAGGTGATTGCGCTGCCAGACTGAATGCAAATGTACATTCACTTCCTGATTGAACATCCTAATCATGTGATAATGATTTGCAGATGATTTCCCATCAGTGCAATCTAGCCATTAGTGGCAATGTACTGTTTTTTTTTCCATAGCCGTCTGGGTATTATACTTGTAAATTGCTATGAACTTTGATAAAAACTGTTATCATCAGTAATTAATATAAGAACTCCACTTGATTATCCGTGTTATATCCCTCTGTTCCTAAAATCTTGAAATCTTGCCCTGAAAACCTGTCATAAAATGCCATGGACCTTGGAAAATGAAAGGAACAGCTAGGAAAAGCAGCAATAAAAGTAGCAAAGTATTCAGCACTTTATAATTAGGGAGAATCCTGAACATGCTTGAGTTTTACTGTCTAGATCTGTGTTTCACTGATTATTATTGCATTTATTGAAGATGACGATAGAATTCATTCAATAAAAATCACTTTTCCAAATTGCCCACACTACACAAAACACAAATCTAATATTAAGTCTCTTTCTGACCTGTTGAAGGCAGCACTATGCCTCCTCACTTATACAAGATCTTTCACATCAGGCAGGCATACTTCTATCCTGCCCATAAAATCTTTCAATCTGAAAGGATAGCTCATATTTTGTGTCCCCGGGTTACAGAAGACGATGGGCAAAACAAAGGTTAAGGGGTGCATTCATCCAAAGATGTAATGTTGTCACAAAAAATGCATCAATCCACACATGGCTTACCACACACACACACACAAGGCTCTTGATTACACAGTAGGAGAGAGTAATTACGTCTCTGGGATGGAGGCTCTGTTTGTTTTCACCGTCTTTAATGAAAGCGGCATTATAGTGTCACTCACAATAGCACAGTTTGATTGACGGACTGGCTTATTATAAACCTCTGGAGACCTGAATGGGATCCACTATTAGCTTGTAAGTTATCCTACTCATAAAATTCTGTCAGAACCACAGACTATGTTCACAATATTAAAAAAAAGGGCCGGGGGCGGGGGGGGGCTTAGTTAGTTGCATTCTGACTTTGATTGGGCGCTTGGTAAAGTGAAAGGGTTGGGGTTATGTGAAATAATTTTTTTATATGGCGTTCGGATCAAATTCACTCGTTTCAGATTTTTGCTAATGTGGCCTGCATAGACACAGATATACACACAGATACTGCCTCGTTCACAGAGAGAGAGAGAGAGAGAGCGAGAGAGATATGTACACACACATACACCTGCTACATTGCTACAATCCAAACACCAAGAGGCCGTCTGCTTCCGCTTTACCCTTTGTCTTGGAACTTACACAGAAACACACACACACAGATAGAGAGCACATTCACTCACACGCACACACACACACACACAATTACAATGGTTGAAACAATTCGAGAAAATAAGAGGAAGCTCCCACCTCAGCTTCTAATTGTGAAGAACAAGTGAGTCCATTCCTCCGACTTTGTGATACTGTCTGGTATCCTACATACCCAAAAATGGCAGAATGTGGTGCTCATGAACACTCTACATAGGGATGAAAGGATCAGTGGCTGGGTCAATTTGACCCAAATAGTACCAAAGGGACTAAAAAGTGAACATAATACAAGGGTTAAAAAAACGTAACAGATTTCAACCCATTTTAAAAGGTGAGCTTGTGCAGTTTATCTTGCTTCCTGCGAAATGCATGACAGTTTCTTAAATCCTTAATATTACATCACATAGTATACTTTCTCACAATCTTATCTAACAAGTAGTACAGGAGCTTATCTCAGTTTGAAAGGTTAGCGTTACCATTGTGCATCCACAAATAACAATTCACTGCCAGACTGCAGCAACAGTGGCAGGGAATACTGTTGGGGTATCCTGCCAAATCGCTGTGCTGTGGAGCGAACTGTAACTCACCCTATAGATAGTGGGTGTAAACTGGTCACGCATGTCTACTCTCTGACAGAACAACACTTGCTATATTAACAATGAGGCTTAGTGTAATTGTTAGAAGCTAAACACACCAGACGTTGAATGTATTATAAATATATATTTTTTTTATTTAGCAGCATGTTATTAATAGTTAGTGGAGTACCATGGGGGACATACAGTGGTTCTATGTGAGATAACATAAATCAGGGTTGTCTCTTTCACTGTCCTTTGTTGTTTTGATATAAAGCACAGAGGCAAAACAAATTTAAAAAAAAACGTTTTAAAGAGTCTGGGAAAGTGAGGAAGATGACGATGAGGAAGAGGAGGGCCTAGTAGGCTGTCGGTTTGGAGATGCTGGCAGCTGAGCATGCTGGGACTTAGAGTCTGAGTTGGGAAGGTCAAGTCCTGGACTGCCCTCTTTGACCGTCATGTCGAGCTGCGCAGGACACTCAAAATGGACACAGTGGAAGACCTGCACGGAGATCCAAATGAGTACAGTTTATGTTGCGATCTACAAGATTTCGATAGCAGAGGTAAATTAATTTCCTATCATCTCTGAGGGCTCATTTTGTTGCCACGCAACAAAGCTTATTGTACATCCTACTATTAACTAATTAGGCTTTCAGTTATTTCAAAGGTGAAATACTTCCATGATTCAACTTATGTTTTAGGTAGGACTGTTGTTGGCCAGCTATGAGTGCCATGTAGGATTGTCTCACCTCATTTGCAGTGTTAAGAGTCCCCACAATGCGGATGAAGGAGGCCGGCTGTTGGTCAAAGACCAGAGTTTGCCAAGACCTTCAGGAAGAAAGGTGTAGAAAACACGATCAGGTCTAATAAGTGGGCACACAGTGGAAAAGCTTGATAGCAGTCGAGGCCTTAGAGACAATGAGATCCTTTTGGGTCACCAGTTGGTGTTCAGATGTGTGAAGTGGTAAGCTACGGTCAATTTGACAGCCTTAAGAGGACAAGTCAATTTGTAGTTTCCTGTCTCACCTGCACGCCAACTTGGTCCTGTCAACAACCTTAGTCCACTGCTGCTGATTGGTGGAGACCTCAATATAGTAACTATAGGTGCGATGATCGCAATCCCAGAGAAGAAGCCTGTAAGCATGAATAAATGAACGAACACACACACACACACACACACACACACACACACACACACACACACACACACACACACACACACACACACACACACACAGGTTGGTATGTCTTTTATGAGGTAGCCTTTCATACCCAATTAAGTTTAGGCCAATGGTGCATGTCCCTCCTACCTCAAAGAATCCACCATGTAGGGCTGTGCCAGCTGGATAACAACGGCCCCAGAGCCCAGCTGGTGGCAGGTGTAGCCAGAGTCCCAGTCGTAATTTGACGTGTCCCCATTAAGCAGGGCATTACGGCTCCGGCTCACACCCTCGATTACACTGGCGCCACACGAGATGGTGGCCACGTTACGACTGGGAACTGAGCAGAGCAGGGAGATAAAAAACAGGACCATAAAAAAGTATAGTAAATAGGGATTATAATAAGCGGTCAATCCAAAGGATATTATCTCAGCATTTCTCACCCAAAAGCCCTTTCTGCAGAACGTATGGCCGCTGGGTGAACATACACTCTAATGCCACTAGGTGGAACACTTTGTTGACAGTGTTATGGGTTCCCACGACGCGCACATACCTTAGAAGAAGAAGAACACATAATGCTAGCCCTTCTTTTTACACAACAGTGACTCCAATAACAATCTTTTAAAATCTTTTCAATGTTTCTAAATCTACAGACATAATTAATATTTTTGAAGTGAATAGATTGTAGGAACAATCAGTCTTGGAGAATGATATTTGGATATTCCCGTTATAGTAAATGTGAGTTTACCTGCACACCCGAGACTGGAAAAAGAGGTTCTGCCAGGATCGACACAGAAACTTGGAGTGGTCCACCACACGCACCCAGTCCAGCTCATCCATGGAGACCTCCACATAATACGAATAAGAGCTGTACATGGACGGCAGAAAGATTTAATTTTTCAATTAATAATTATCAAAAAATAAAGATGGCAATAGCCAGAGGAATACAAATATAAGGTTATGTCCTAATCTGGTATCAGAATGCATCTTAAGGCGGAGGTAATATTCAATTCTTTAAAATTTCTTGATCTTTTACCGGCTGTCTCTGTCCCAGAGCAGCAGTCGGATATGGTTCAAGATGAACGGCTGGCCCAGCTTGATTTGAATCCCCGAGCGGCTGTGCCCGTCCTCTTCGATGGGGTGTCTGGAGAAGCCGTGGTCCAGATCGTAGTTCTGGGTGTCTCCGTCCAGCAGAGCAGATTTTAGCTCCCCTTTCACCACCTGGGCCCCGTGCTTCATAGTGGCAACATTCTCCTCTGGGACTGAACGGACAAGAGAAGAATAGAAGGAGAGAGGTTCAGAGGGCAAAATCAAGAACACTGCCTATAGCCAGGGAGTCAAAAGCTAGGATATTGCAGAACATTGCTGTTGCTAAACATTGAAATCATTATGGAATTTGTCAAAAAACATACCAAACACAAGTTCATAAACTTGTAACAAAGAACCTACGTTTATAAACTATGTAGTGTAACTTTGCATGCAACAACTGTATATTTGGTAAGCACATTGCATAGCAAGTGTTAAATATCAACAACAGTAAACAACACTTTAACAGCGGCATTGAGAAGGGACATATAATGCTTGCATCGAGTACCAGGGATCTTTCAGGGGGAGCGGCGGGTTACTGACTGAGCATGCCGCGGTAGTTGAGCTCCATGTCTCGACTCTCGGAGCGAGTCTGGATGGCATCCAGTAGTTTGTCGGGGCTCAGCAGGCCGGAGGGGCGCACTGTGTTAAGCATCTCTGCGAGGCTCATGAGTGGCAGACGCACTGCTGACATTACTTCCTGGGCTTCAGCTTTATTATCCTCGCTGTGCCTGCACCAGCGGCAGAGTGCTTGAAATATCTCCCTCTCACTGGCTGCAAATGAATCCCTCTTTGCCATAGCCAGGAGAGCTGTCTGCATGAAAACAAAAGAAGAACCAGAAGAACTTTAGGGATATCAGCATACCTTTATGAATGCATTCTCAATAACCACGGAGCTCAAGAGCAACACAGTCCAAATAGCTGGGCATCCTTCCTGTCTTTACCTTTGAGAGGGTTAGGAAGCCGTCAGAAGCCAGGACCTCCGGAGCTTGGCGGTCCATGTAGGTGCAGCAGGCCTGGGCCAGGCCATTCAGACAGTACAGATTGGCCACGTCATACACCAGACACACGTTCTGGGTGTTGAGTGCGGTGCGGAGGAACTCGCAGGTGGAGTCTTCTAGAGGCTGGAGGCCATAGCGATGTGCAAGGCCCAGAAAGTCCAGCAGCACTTCTTTGCGGGCTGTGCTGAGGCTAGCCCGGCCTGTGTACAGGTACTGGAGAAGCATGGAGAAGGCTTCGGCCTGAGTGTCCTCCAGAGATATCTCAGCCTGGGGCTGGGACTCCTTCATACCGTTATATAGCAAGGCTCTGAAAGCCCGGGAATAAAAAATTGTTAGCTTCGGAGGCAAGTGATAAATGAAAGTATGAACCTTACATGTAGAATACAAAAATATCTTTTTCAAATATGCTATATTAGACTTAGAAGATGGTAGTGTACTTGTTTTAAATAATACATTTGTCCCTAAACAAATCAACACCTGCACAAAAGCTCCCATTTCAGGTACCTGAAGTACTGGCATCGAGAGGCCAAAATGACCTTGTGGGCAGGAAAGCATTTCCCTTCCACCAGAAATGTAACATCGCTATACTCCTCCCCGGTCACCAGATTTCCAAGATGCTCTGACAACAAGTGTAGGTGGTCTATCTCTGACACGGAGGTCAACGACCGTAGAGGATGGCTATTACTCATTGCCTCAACTGGAGGATGTTACATCTGGAGATTCGGAAATGCATACATGGTTTAACGTTACGTAATATATCGGGATATTACATGCTTAAGAAATCAAACAATTAAAGGATACACACAATGCAGCGTTGCAGACAGTAGTGACTTTAGGGTCGACACAGCGCTGGTCTGGGTTTGACACACACACACACACACACACACACACACACACACACACACACACACACACTTTTGCCACCAGATTGATTGCTAGCTTGAGCGTGATCGACATGCGACTACATTTGACATCACTTAACCAACAATACACTGCTAATTGCTATATTACGTGAAAAAACTGGTGATTCTTCACCTTTATCCAGGGTTCTCTACCGTAGTTGGGGTAACGTTACCGTTTGCTAACTAAGCTGGCTAACGTTAGCTTGCAATAAGGCTTATATGTTAAAGAAATTGCAGTTCAAAATCTACTGGAACGTTACCCAGGCCAAGTCGATATCTTGTCGTAGCCTGATACCGCCTTGACAATGCCGAAGATTGTATGACCAAATAAATAATTAGCCTATATATTCATATATTTTCCCTGTGTATATTTTAACCGTTTGACATTGCACCGGATGTTATTGAGTTCTGGAATGTGCGTGTTATGTAACATTAATAAGTTGTGGGGCGCCTCTAGTGGCGAAAAAATACACATGCATGGGTCCAAATCGTGGTAGGTATTACATTTAAGTGAACTCAAAAAAACCTCTCGCTTGGGCCGCATTCTTTCCATTTGATGCAATCTGCATTATTCAGTATTGACCTATACAACTATGTTTATGTAAATGTGTGGCCCGGGGGCAATTTTGTCCTGTTTTCAAGTAAACTCACCCAGCTTCGCGCCTGTGACTACTCCCACACACGTATGGTCTGCCAGTACACTGAGCAAACTCGTAAAACTAAACATACATACTTGGATGTGCAAGATATTTAGAAAGAGATATGACACGTTCATATAAGTAGTATTAAACCCAAACTAAAACACTTTCCTAAAAGCAAAAACTTAAAACAAGAGACCAAAGAGCAAAGTTGGAACAGTGCCTTTCACCTTTACTGTAGCAGCAAATGCAACAGGGAAGAAAGAAAATACAAACAGTACATCTCGACCAGCTGCATACAGTACCCTATGTTGGGTGAAACAGGCTTTGACTGGCTCTAACCCACCCGCTTGTCAATTCTTGCCATAAAGTCCATTCCAAGTCACAATGACAATTTACAGGTGAGCCTATTCCATCAACATAATTTCTTGGTCAGCTAACCCCGTTGATGTACTGCACACGGGCACGTTCTCCTGTAGTTCAATGGTTACGATCATTTATGCCCCCCCCCCCCCAAAAAACGCCAATCGATTTGGCTATGTCCATATTTTGTCAGGTAGCACGTGTTTTTTAGGATGTGATGGAAACCATGTTGTTGGGGCTGAGAATCTCAATCCAATAACCATCAGGATCTTGTATAAAAGCCAAGCCTTTCATCTTACCTAGACAAATAAAAGATAAAAAGCAAAAGTATATTTAAAAAAAAAAAAAAATCTATTAAAAAAAACAGTAGACATTTGTTTATTTCAACTACTCACAGAAAGTAAGATCATTACTATTCCGAGATCCCCAGAACCCAACATACTGTGACTTCCCTTCACTTTTAGTCAACACATAATGTTATGTATCAACATGATTGTTGAGAATGTAAATATGCAGTAAATGCAGCCTTTGTAAAGAGTGATTATGGACAAATACATACTGGTTGGAGGCCATTTTTAACGTTCTTACCATCATCTGGCTTCTTAACAAAGGTGACTCCTTGCTGCTCAAACAATTTACACGCAGCATATACGTCTGGCACTGCAATTCCAATGTGTCCTATGAAATGTTACACCGGCAGGATACAGGTGGGGAAGAAAAAAGTATTTAACAACAACTGGAATGAGTTTCAAGGGGTTGACCACCAAAGGAACACAAGCATAGGGAGGCATTATGAACAAGGGAATGAAAGATGGCAGTTCTAAAAAATATAATGATAATAATAACTTTGTAGGTCATTTACAACTTACCATAGCCACGGGGATCTGAGTTGCCGTTGTGGTAAGACAGGCTCTCATCTGCCTCAGAGCCCCAATTACTAGAAGAAAATTATATGGAACTATTGAATGGTTATGGATTATATTTAGTTCAAGTTATCAGCCATCCACTAGGCTTGTAAGGTCCAGTCACTCTTTCTGATTATCCTTGTCAGGCTCAGAATTGTGGGCTTCACTTAAACAAAACACAAAGACTTTTTTCATATTTAAAAGCAGGAAAAAAAAATTGTTTACGGAAATAACTTTCCTAATGTTTTCCATTTGTATCAGTTCCCTGCCTACTAGGGCACACTATACCTTTACGCCAAACTCGGCTTATCTTTCAAATCTGCTTAAAAATGCACCAATATCGCTTCACCAAAATTAGCCTAGCAAGCAATACATTAACTAAAAAGGTTGTTGCCATAATCCCTGTAAACAAGGCTTTTAGCATCAAAACAACAATGGCAGACTACAGCAAGCAAACGGGGGAGAAGGGGCAAAGAAAGTGGTATGGAGCAAATTGCTTTTATTTTAAAAACAGATTCCCATACCACCAAAAAGGATTTAGAATTTTAATTTTGTAAGAAATGACATGCTGCAGATTCATAAACTTTGTCCTACTGTGTGAGTTCAATGGTGGCTCTTCTGGAGAATGTCCATGCAGTTCTCTCCTTTACATCAGTAGGGATCTCCTTCTTGTCCTCAAAGCCCAGGAAAAAGAGAGAGAATCGCATGGAGGGGAAGTCAATCTTCTGGAGTAACCTGTGAGAAAGACCACATCACGCACCATCGTACAAATTAAACGAAAGCACTTGAGGCAAAAGTTAACCCTTTTTCTAATTTCTGTGTCCACCTCACAAACAGTTTATATTTGCATTGAGTAACAGGAGCAAAGACAGCTAAATGTTTTATTCATGCAGCATGACTCTCAGATAATCACAACTCCAAACACATGGACAAAGGCCTCTAAATGGCTTTTACATTTTGATAATAATTTGAGACAATACTTCATACTCACGTCATGCCCAGGATTCGCGTGTAAAAGTCTAGGGATTTCACAGGATCCTTCACCCTCAACATTGTCTGCTGCATCATGTAATCCTGTGACACCAAGCAATAGTAGGAACACGTCTCAAAACAAGGGGAAAGCAGCAACGCCTATAGCTTTAATAACTAAAGGCTTTCTGGCCATTGGGGTGGGATTTAGTCATATGTAATATATACTAGAAATGTCAGCGTGGAGGAGAAAGGGAGGGCGGTTGGTTTGGCCTACTTTAGTCTACTTTTCCTTGTCTCAAAGTTACTGTTGAAATTGTCTCTGCTTATTTAATATTGTAGCTTTAGAAAGCTGGCAGCAGCAAAATATGCAACTCCATTGACCCTACAGTCAAAATGTCATTAACAGTGTTAAGTTTCTAGACTTTGGACAGTCTAAAATTGCAAGCGCAATGGCCTGCCATGTATTTTCCTAAACCAATTCTAAACTAGCCCTGCAAACATGTGAGCCAACTACTGGCAGTGAGTATTTTTGGGGATAAGCAGGAATATGAACTCCGAGGCAGATGTCTGACTCTGAGCGCAAAGACAAAGTGTTTACATTGTAATTTGTTCAACTACGGACACATGACCAGACGTGGGCCTGCTAGATCCGACTTAAGATAATTCTACTCCAACTTAGGCTACAGAATGAACTCCTCACCTTAGTAATAGGGTCTCCATCTTTGCAAGCTGCGGCCGCTGCTTCGTTTGACAACCCTTGATCGCTCATCTTACAAATTTAGCCAACACCGAGGACACAAAGTTAGACGACGCCTCGTCGGTGTGAGTAGAGCAGTGAGAAGGCGCGGTTGAACAGCAGGAAAAGGAATTTTGACAGGATTACTTCGCGGTCATGATGACGTCCATTGGGTGGGAGGAGTCATAGTCTAAATTGTTTCGCGAAAAATCTTGCATATTTTTCTATGTGACTGACTGTACTCCACCACTATTTATACTAACTACCAAATGAGTAACGTCCATTGCTAAGAACATATTATGAACTCATAATGTACAAATTATTTATTCATATCATTCCCAGTTCAGAGGTCAATCAGGCTGTCCCAAATAAAGAAATGGACCAAGATGAGTACTCGGCATCCTGTCTCCTTCTGAAATGGTTACATAGATTTAAGTGGAAATTAATTGTCAACTAAATTAAAAGTCTATTCATCTCTGAATGTAAGATGCGTAGACTATAGGGAACACGATTTCCATGAATTTGTACAAAAGGGAAAGTTTGGTGACATTACTGTATCGATGTACACCAT
The DNA here is from genome assembly GCA_017639675.1 of Aplochiton taeniatus. Taxonomy (NCBI): domain Eukaryota; kingdom Metazoa; phylum Chordata; class Actinopteri; order Galaxiiformes; family Galaxiidae; genus Aplochiton; species Aplochiton taeniatus. The sequence goes on along the minus strand of CM030173.1, from coordinate 9,347,859 downwards.
CAATTGCTTTCCATTCGTCAGAACATACGTATAAGTATATAAGTATAACTAGTCGAATCTATATACATTTCTGTCATACCTTAAAGAATATAAAAACATCACTCCATTCAATGGAAATAAGAATTCCTTTAATATGGACAATTTCTACAGTTGATTAGGGACAATAATAAGTGTTAGTAATGCCACATGTACAGTTAGTGGTATTACGTTAAATGTAGCTCCGGTTTGTTGAGTCATTTGTGCTTGTGACAAATGTATAGGACTCCAAGTCAAACACCATCCAAAAGTTGTTCCACATAAGTTGCCATAGAAAGCACATTTAAAGATCCTGAGATAAGTTAGGGTGTGAAGAGATGCACTACTTAGGTAAAAACCATGTAAAAAAAAAAAATAAAGACTAGTGTCAAGAACAAAGGCCAGTACATAAATAAATGAAAACAAAGAGTTTAAATAGGGGCTGGTTTATTAAGCTGAATGTTAATATTCTAAAGTAACTTTCTGTATCGCCCTCCACCTTTGACAAATTATGTTCAAGTTCCTTATTACACCAAACAGTCGAAAGCAAATATGACATTAGTTTGGACCACTTATCTAGATAGTTTAGACAAGAAAAGAGGGGTGAGACAGTTGTTTATGTGGTTGAGGTGGTTCTTCAGTAGCTGCGTCCAAATAGTGTGTAGTACTTGGCAGGCTCCTTGCCACTCACACACATCTGGCCTGGCTGTAGGGTCTTGAGGGGGTTGAAAGGGATACACAGGCTCTTGGCTCCCATAGAGGGGGCACCAGGCTCTAGATCCTGGTCCCTGCAAGAGGCAGATGAAAGAGACGGTTACATTGACAGAATACCAATTGTTAGCTTTGTATATATTGTTATCAACATTATCTAAATCAGTTTCGTGTAGTGCGTCAAAGTCGGTTGGACGGTAATGCTATTGTTAAGATTTTGATTCACCCACAACACACAGTGACTAAGCCAAAGTCAAATCTGACCGGTTCCATTTTAGGTTGTTCATAGCCATTCCGTGTGACTTACTTTGCGGTGGTCTTCTTGATCCAATCCTCACACTCGATGCCTCCGCAGAATGGTATCTGGACAATCTGTGTTGTGAAAACAAATCATCACGTTACTTTCCTGGCTCTCTCACTAAAAGGCAATATGCACAACATTGGCAACAAGTAAAACTTTTATTTTCTATATCATGTTACCTTTCTTGGCCCAGCACAAACATAGATCTACTCACCCTGCCCTGCTCAAGGTCTTTCTGGAACTGCTCCATGGTGTCTGCAGCTACCATGTGGTTTTTCATGTCATCAGAGGCCCTGGTATTCACAACACAAAATGCATGTTATCCTTGAGCTGCAAAGACTGACCATTTTTATTATCTGATTCCTCAATTCATGTTTTTTCTACAAATAGTGCTGGTGTGAGTCACCTCTTGAACAGGTTGGTCTGGATGTCGTCTAACATCTGTGTGAGTCTCTTCTCTGTGTCAGCCTCAGGCAGGACGATCTTCTCCCCAGTGTCTCTCCTCACAGCCACACACTGGTTCAGCTTCATGTCCTTAGGGCCCACCTCCAGACGGATGGGCACTCCCTGCGAAAGACACAGAAATAAGGATTTTTAGAATCGTTATGAGCACTGCAGCAGGAATACAGCAGGAATATCCTCACAATAAAAGCTTAAAATCATACGTTCAATGAAGGGGTCAAATGGATCCCTCAGAATGAGCGATTGAAGTTACCTTGAGTTCCCAGTGGTTGAACTTCCATCCAGGGGAGTAGTTGTCCCTGAGGTCAGCCTTGACCCTCATGTCTCCCCTCTGGAGCCTGGCCAGGTACTTGGAGCACTGGGCCAGCAGTGCATCCTTGTCAGCCTCGGGCAAAGACGCTGTGATGCCGCATGGGATGATTACCACCTAAACCACAGGGGGGGTGGGAAAGGTTGAAAAGGGTGTGTTAGGGTGTGGTTATGTGTGTGTGTGTGTGTGTGTGTGTGTGTGTAATGGGGTGCGGAATGCTCGAAGCATTTGGCCTTTGCTTTCCGAAATGCATTTAGGAACCCAGCCGGAAAGCGATGTTTTCTCTGTGTTTCACTGTCCACACATGGCCTCAGTATTCACCTGCAGACAGGCGACGCGGGGCGGCAGCACCAGGCCCATGTTGTCTCCGTGGACCATGGTCAGGACCCCAATGGTGCGGGTGGTGATACCCCAGGAGTTCTGGAAGGCCAGCTGCTTCTCGCCCGGCTTCTTGGGGTCCTCGAACGTGATGTCAAACATCCTGGCGAAGTTCTGGCCCAGGTGGTGAGACGTGGCACCCTGACAGGACAAGGAGAGATGAAAACTCGTTCTTCCGCTCCTACACAGACACCATGGCATGTCTGTTGAGTGGTGTGTCTTCTCCAAGCATCGCGATCAACCCCAAAAATGTGTGGTCTCCGTGCTTTTCTGAGCCTTGATGAGGTAGGCTATTGACAGTCTGTAGGTTTATGGTGAGTAGGGGTTAGTGCAGCAGGGTCCTACCTGGATGGCTCTGCCGCTGGCTGAGATGAAGGCCTCCACAGTGGTGGTGTAGTCTCCTCCTGCAAATTTCTCCTTCTCAGTCTTTCGGCCCTTCACTACGGGTATGGCCATCAGCTCCTCGTACACCCGCGCATACAGGTCCAGGATCTGCAACACCTGGGAATAGAGTGGGGTTGAATCGAGCTGTGGTTTAATTCAAATGATACTACCATGAGATAAGTAACAAATAGCTAGGTCAGTAGTAGTATAGTATATCTAGTATATCAGAGAGTATAAAGTAGGTCTTGTACTTTACCTCCTCAGCAGCCTCCTCCTTGGTGGCAAAGGCTGTGTGTCCCTCCTGCCACAGGAACTCCCTGGTCCTCAGGAATGGCTGAGGGTGCTTGAACTCCCACCTCTGAGAGGTAGAAACAGTGAGAGAGAGAGTGTGTAAAATAGATTAATGCTGCACATAGGAAACGGGATTAAGGTGCACATTGTTCTAAAAGAAAAAAAAAAAAAAAGAAAGAAATCACAAGGGAGCTTGGACATGAGGATGAATGATACTGACCACAACATTGCACCATTGGTTGAGTTTGATGGGCAGGTCTCTGTGAGACTGGACCCACTTGGCATAGGTAGGATACATCACTGTAAAAAGAGGGTGAGAGTGAGTTACGGTTCAGAAAGAGAGAAAGTGTGTGTGTGTGTCTGTGAGAGAGAGAGAGAGAGAGAGAGAGACGGAGGGGCAAAGAGGTCCTGACCTGTCTCACTGGTGGGTCTAATAGCAATGGGCTCGGCCAACTCAGTCTTTCCTGATCTGGTAACCCAGGCAACCTGTCAAGAGGAGAGGCCAGAGTACAGAGACACAGTCAAAGAGCACAAATTGAAAGAACATTCTCTTTTTATGAGTCTGTATTCTCCCATAACTTTTCAACCGGGGAAAGTTGTTCTTTGATTTACCTCGGGGGCAAAGTCCGCGATGTGGTCCTTCTCCTTCTCTAGAGCGGCCTGGGAGACAAACATGGGGAAGTAGCAGTTCTCCACGCCCAGCTTCTTGATCTCCCGATCAAAGAACTCCTTGATGGCCTCCCAGATGGAGAACGACCAGGGACGCAGCACGTAGCAGCCACTCACGTCATAGTACTCAATCAACTCGGCTTTAGTGATCACCTGGAGGGGAGACAGGGGCCCGCAGGCACATGAAGGGGGTTGGGAGAAGGCGAGAGTGAAAGCTTTCTAAAATGCTAATTTTTTAAAGAGCTTGTCGACGCTCATTGGGTCTGAAGTTGTTGTGTGGGTGGAAACTCCTCTGACACCACCTACCTGGGAGTACCAATCAGCCAAGTTCTCCTCCTTCTTCGCCTCCAGCCCCAGCCTGACCAGAAACACATGACAGGTAGTCTGGGTTACTAGGCTTAGAGGTTGGATCAGATGTCACTGAGTACATCGAAGGAGCAGTGCGGCACAAACCCTCACACAATCATGACCTTTTCCCTGCTCTCCTACACAGCTTTCCCTCTTCCCTTACCGGGTCTGTTTCTTGGGTCCTTCTCCTCCAGTTCCTCCAGTTCCTCCAGTTCCTCCAGCAGCCTCTTTCCCCTGCCCAGGCTTGTCTGCCTTGGGCTTCTTCCCCCCTCCACCTCCTCCCTGCTTCTCGGACTTGTTCTCTCGGTCCTTGCGGATCTTTTCCTCTCCTCCGGAGGCGCCGGCTGCGGCTACAGGCTTGTACTCCTGGCCCGTCAGGTTCTTGTATTTGGTCTTCAGAGCCAGCAGGCCCTTTATCGCTTCATCCACCTCGTCCTACAGGTCAAGTCCAATTTTCATCAATCAATGTTAAAATACCACAGCAGTATGCTTTGTCTTTTAGTAAAATGCCAATTTCTTAAGAAATATGTCTTCAGTTAGGTAGGGTGGAGACACTTATAGAGAAAGGTTAAATGTGTGTAAAATGAACAACCACGGGTACTTGCCTTGGGCGCTTTGTCACATTTTAGCTTTCTCACTAGCTCCCCTTGTTGGGCCACCAGAGCAAACAGCTCCACAGGGGAGGAGCTCGATGGGTCCTTGGCAGTGCTTGTAGGAGCTGGGGCAGGGCTAGCTGCAGGTGGCTGCCCTGGTTTGTAGTCCTGTCCCGTATGCTGCTTGTATTCAGCTTTGACAGCCAGTAGCTGCTTCACTGCAGCGTCCACCTGGTCCTAAAAGATGTGAGTGAAAAATCCACAATTCTATTTCTACTAAGCATAAAATAATTGACCAGGGTTAAGGCACGAGGTGAAATTAGGGGGGGGGGGGGGGGGGGGGGGGCGTTCCCTGGGGTTCTGCTAGTCCATACCTTGGTGGCTTTATCCGCTTTCAGTTTCCTGACCAGGTCTCCCTGCTGTGTAACGCGGTCATATAGGGACCCAGATGCTGCTGCCGGGGTCTGAGCAGTCATCACTGGAGCTGGTGCTGGAGCTGGTGCGGCGCCAGGCTTATAGTCCTGACCTGAGGCCTGCTTGTAGGCAGCTTTCAGGGCCAAAAGCTGTTTTACGGCGGCATCCACCTGGTCCTGTGACGAGAGAGAGGGAGGAGTTATACGACATGGAGGATACGGCTAACACGTTGGGCTGTGCCCCGATAAAGAGCAGGTTTCCAAACATGGTCTGCAAAAGAACCTTTTAAATTGGACAGCACCTTAACGTAATTGTCTTGTCAGGTTCATGCTTAGACAGGTTTTGACAAACAGATTGTGTGGGCTTACTTTAGAGGCTTTCTCTGTCTTCAACTTCCTGACGAGTTCTCCCTGCTCTGCGACCTGTTCATACAGGCCCGAAGAGGAGGGTGCGGTGGTGGAAACTGGGGGAGGGGCGGAGGTGGGGGAAGGGGGCGTCATTCCAGGTTTGTACTCTTGGCCCGTCAGCTCTTTGAACTCAGCTTTAAGAGTGAGAAGCTGCTTGACTGCTGCATCGACCTGATCCTATAAAAAAGACGACCGTGTCAAATGTTTGGTTAGTACCGCATCCCCTGATTTCGCTACATGAAGTATACAAACAGATGCCAGTGGAAAATCAACTGCAACCATCTTATGCCTGTGTATAATTTTACTCTCCCCTATGAACAGCAAAAACGTACCTTGGGAGCCTTCTCTGTTTTGAGCTTCCTCACTAGCTCCCCCTGTTGGGCCACGCGAGCAAGGAGACAACCAGCAGAGTCCAATGCAGGGCCAGCCTTGGCAGGGACAGCCTTGACAGGGGTGGAGGAAGGAGGGGCCATTCCTGGTTTGTATTCTTGTCCAGTCTCCTGCTTGAACTGGGCCTAAGCGAGAAACAGACAGGGGACAGACGGTAAGAAAGAAAGTCAGTTGGATAGGGAAGTAGTATGAGAGATGGAAAACATTTCTTACATTTTATATCACCAGGCCAAGACACTTCCCAATCCTAGCCAGGGCTAAATATACGCAGCATTGAGCTAACAGTACTGTATAATGTTTCCCCCTGTCTGTACTACCTTAAATGCAAGGAGCTGCTTGACAGCCTTATCCACGTCCTCCTTGGGGGCCTTGTCAGCCTTGAGCTGGCGGACTGCCTCGCCCTGGGCCACAATGCTGGTTAACAAGTCCCCTGAAGCTACTGGGGCTGAGGCTTGGGTTGGGGCAGGGGCGACCTTGGATTCGGCTGGAGGGGCAGGCTGACAGATATCAAAGATAAGGTTAGTACAAAAAGGGGAATTTTAAAACAAGACTTTAGGTCATAGGATGAACTTTCACTTAATGTATCCTTTCCAAATAACCCAACGTCTAAATGACCCACTGTGTTGCTGTTGGCCTGAATCTTGTTCTTGCTCTTGTCCTTGTCCTTGGATCCAGCAGTCGGCATTTCTTTCGTGTGTCCATCGGGGATGTAGAGCAGTACACAGGGACTCTCCTTACAGCTGTTTGGACTGGAATACAACGGGGATACAGCACCACTTTATTTGGTGCTCATGCCTATCCAGATCCTGTTAGATCTACATGGGCAAATGCAACCAGATCGTCACTCTGCAAGTTACCTGAGGGGCTCATAGGGTTGGTCACAGATGTAGAAGCCCCGCCTCTGCAGCTGAATGATGTCACCTTTCTTGAGGTTCTTCAGACAAGGATCTCCCAGCATCTTCTCTTCCAGCTGGTGGATGGGAAGATGGCCAGGTGAATCATTTTTAGACAAATTACATTCATGTAAATCTACGCAACAGTAACTGAAATGACACATGCACATACGTACGTGTATACACACACACACACACACACACACACACACACACACACACACACCTTGGTGTGGTTGTTAATATACTGCTTGAAGTCGTCGTCCTTGGTCAGGACGGGTTTGGAGATGAGGTGCTGGTAGTTGACACAGACAGTGGGCAGCAGAGGGGCGCGTGCCGTGTCAGCCAGCCAGGTGATCTTGGTGGTCTTCTTGAAGTCCTTGTTGTCCAGGTTCAGACGGCCCTCCATAGACAACACCTTTCCACTGGCATCCCTACATCAACACGGAGACAGACACACTAAGGTTGAGACTGCTCTATGATGTAATTGGTTGGGCTATTTCTGAGATGCTGGTTATCAAGAGTCATTAGTCCATTTCAGTGTTTGGTTATTCAATTGGTCAGAAATCAATCTAGAGTAAGCTAAACATTGCACAAAATTCTTTGACCACTTGCCCAAAACATAGGATTGCATATGTACTTGTTGATCTTGGTGATGATGATGTTTCCCCAGTTAATGAAGGTGACGTTCTCTCCCTCAGTGAAGGTCTCAGCGTCTGCCCCTTCCACCAGGACCTTGGGCCCGTACCACACGTCTTTCATTCCCACCTCAGTGTTCTGAAGACAACAGGCCAGAGACGATGAATGACGGGTTATCAAAACAGCCGTGCCAGTTCAAATAAAAAATGTACAAAAAAATGTAAATCATAATAATAAATAAATAAAAAGAGTACAACTTTTTAAGGCTAGACGCAAGAGGGCAACGTTGTCAGAGATTACGAAGGATAACTGGCAGCAGAGAATTCAGTGTTGTATGAAACGCCCTCGGTTAACATCTGCAGTATGTGGTGAAGGCAGAGGGGAGGATCAAACGGCAAATGCACCTTGGGGTGTTTGGCAGCTTCCTTCATCTCCTCTGTGGCTTCAGGGACAAACACAGGGACCACGTAGGAGCTCGACAGAGCGGTGTATCTGGGCGCCACGGGGTCAATAACCTACACACACACACACACACGCACACAGAGGGGGACGACCTCAAGACTGTTAACAACAGATGTCACTGGAGAAAGCGCAAACAGTACAGAATGTGGTAGAGCGAGACTGCAACAAGATGAAAGGGAAGGCAACATAGCATGACATGAACACCTGACATGGCCTCGGCTAGTTAATCAAAACTCCACCCTCATAAGAAGCACCAGGAACTTTCTGGAAGGTTCAGTCCTCAATCCATTCAAAAAGAAAAAAAAGAGACAAAAAGGAATGCCCACTCATATAGTCCTACATATTTTCTGAATTTCAAAATAGTTATCGAAATGCTTTACTGCAGATGAGTAATGGCAGAAGTATAGGGAGATGGAGGGGAAATGGGGGGCAAAAAGAGAAAGCCATAAGACACAAGAGTGAAAAACATGATGGTTTGTAGTAACATACAGAGACCACAGAGATTCAAAGGGAAGGGGAAGGAGACCTTTGTAAAAGCTTGTTGCATCAACGGGAAAGAAAAGGTAGCATACAAGGGGTGATCTTACAAGCGGCACACTGGAATAAAACACAGTAGCTTCAAGACATCATGGCTGAGTGAAGGTGCATTTTGACTCAAGTCGACAATAATTATACTATGTTTTTTTTATGTCTTTGGAGATGTAAACCTTTTCTTGGAAGGTTGATTGCAGAGCTGGGGAGGGGGTATGGGAAGCACACAGGGGCAGGGGGAAGGGAAGGAGAAGGAGTACCTTTATACAGCTAATAGGCAGCTTGGAAACAGAAGAGTGAGATGCAGTTTAATGTCAAACACAGGGGGCAAGGGCTCAGAGGGAGAGACAGGTTCACACAGGATGGAGACATCTACATTAGCCCCTTACCCCTCTTTTTCTATCTCCCTCCACCCAAACTTCCTCAGTCTCCAATCCCCTCTGAGCCGTTCAACCAAGCCATCTGGGCTGGTCATGCCCAAAATGACGCAGGTGCTCACTGACTTAAGTTGTAGTATTCTGTCCTGATTACAAAGTGAAAATGAAACAATTGAGGTGACGTGGTAGGGAGGGAGGCGTGAAGGATGCCAAAGAAAGGACAGGCTTGACATAAAGCTGCTAGGGAGGGCTGGGTTAGTTGGGGTATGAATGGGGAATGTACAGGAGGGACAGTGAAACTAACGTGTGTGTGTATATACTGGTAGCCATTTGCATTGCGACAATACAACACTACAAGAGGGGCACATGGATGAAGTGAAAAGAAGTTAGTGGACAATGAGAAAAAGTGGAAGTAGAAAACAAAAACAGAGCCAGTGGGAATTGTGGTTAACAAAAATACTTAAGGTGAGAGTGAGTGACCAACCACTCGGAGAAGCAAACGTAGCTTTTTGCCACTCAAGTATGGAGCTTGAGTGCAATTTGCAAAAAAGTGTCAACAAAATGTGTTGGCATCCAAAATTCCCATAAACAGAATGAACTATGCAAACCATTCTATTTGAATAGTAATTGGTAAAGGAGCTTAAGCAAAACTGGTACCCCAGAATACAACCATTGTTTTGCCCATAACACACTGGAGTAAGAAAAGGAGGAGGGTAGCACCGTTCCGGCAAAGAGAATGGTGTTTGGGGGCCCCAGAGGGACAGACACAGATTCCAACATACCTTCTTGTTGAAAGCCCAGATTTTGTCCCACTCCATGTTTACCACAGATCTGGAACCCCCCTGGGAGAAGTCAAGAGAGAAATCCAGCAGTTGCGTTTAAAACATCGATTTGAATCACAACTAAACGCCACAGGCACCTGAGCGGAACCTACCTGAGCGGCGATGAACTGTTTGAGGCCTTCCACAGTCATTCCCCTGCGAAGGACTCCTCTGACTGTTGGGAAGCGAGGGTCGTCCCTGGCAGACACACCACAGGCAAAGAATCAGGAACAATAACAAATCGGGTCCTCCATGACAGAAATATGACAAAATGTTATGTTTAAGAGTCTTTTAATATTTTAAACATTTATTTGATTCTATTCTCATCAACATTTCTCTTTGCTCGCGATGATCACTCACCAGCCGTCGACATAGCCCTCGTTCACAAACCACGTGAGCTTCCTCTTAGAGAGCACGGTGTTGTTGAGGTTGAGCCGGGCGTACTCCCAGATGTAGGGCTTCCTCAGACGCAGCGCGTCGATCACCCAGTAGAACTGGTCGTCGCGGTCGTGGTACTCGGTGGTTCTCAGGGCGTGGGTCACCCCCTCCACGCTGTCCACAATGGGACAGGCAAAGTCGTACGTGGGGTACACCCTGCAGGGAGGTGGCGGGAGGCAAGAGGTCAGTCGTTAGGAGAGGACATTATGGCCACAGCGAGAGTTCACTGGAGCCGAGCTCATATACAGGGAGCGAGCACTTATGGGGTAGACGCCTGCTCACTTGTAGGTGAAGCCTGTGCGGGGGTGGGGGGCGTTCTTGCAGCGGTAAAGAGTGGGGTCCCTCATGCAGCCATTGTTGGAGGACATGTCGATCTTGGCCCTCATGCAGCAGGTTTGGCCGCGCTCCGTGCCGGCCTTCATCTCCTCCCACATTTTGAAGTTCTGCTCCACGGCTGAAAACCAATACCAGACCAACCGGGTGAACTGACTGGGCTGAGTGGAAAGCCTCCAAACCACAGACTGAACAGCATTAAACTCCACCAAAAGATTTGTCAATATTATTTGTGATTCCTTTCATTTTTTTTTCTCCAATCACTACATGCATATTTGATAAGAGACTACTCTGAAACACGGTTCACCAAAAAATCAGAAAACCTCCAACAGAATTTTGGTGCTGGGCATCGTACTGTTGCTGCGGTTCTTGGACTCCACGCGCTGCTCCCTCTCCTGCTTCATCTGCTCGGGCGGGGTGTTGTCGACGTACGCCTTGCCCTCCTTGAGCAGCTGCTCGGCCAGCATCTCGATCCTCGGGAAGTGATCGCTGGTGTAGGTGAATTGGTCCGGCTTGATCTGGAGCATGGCCACGTCCTCCAGAATCACCTGGCGACGTGGGGAGACAGAGGGACAAACCGGTGAAGAAAGGAAGAGGCACAGACTGACCCGTCTCTCGGTATCATTTTCTTATCTTTCTGGTTCAAGCGGCCTGTTGACTTTCTTTCAAAGCGCAAACCTTCTCAAAGTCCTCCTTTTCCTTCTCGGGGTTGGTGTCGTCGAAGCGCATGATGAGCTTGCCTTTGAAGGTGACCTGGTAGTGTTGGTTGAGCAGGGCAGCCTTGGCGTGACCGATGTGCAGGTAGCTGGGAACACGTAGCGAGAGCAAGACAGGAGAGAAAGAACAGAGCAAGTCCTGGTTTACTATAGGGCATCAGATGTTTCACCAGACACTGTCACAAGGTTGTGGTGCAACGCAGTCCATAGGCCCAGCCTATGCCTGGGGAGCTAACCTCCAGACAACATGGAAATCCCAGTTTTGTGAACACGGAATGATTTGTTCTTCCCGATGGTAACATGACTCACCCACTGGCCTCGGGAGGGAAGCGGACCACGACCTTGCCCATCTCGGCACCCGGCAGCTCTACAAACTTCCCAACGTCCTGCTGCTTTTCCTTCTCCATGGGCTTGGATGGGAGGAGCAAAAAAAGTCATATGACTGGTTGGTATGTTTTCATTTGGATCTGCGGGCGTGCAAGATCTGGGCGTGCTCAGCAAAGACACCGTACAGCTCAGCACCACTGCCAAGACAAGAGGTTGGAGGGACACTCACAGACGACTTGCGTTGGGGCCCTACGCTGCTGGCCCACTTGTTGCCAACGGAAGAGAAGGGCACTTGGGAACCCAGGAAGGAGAACCAGCGGCTCACATGAGAGAACGGTCCAGCCTGACCCTGCCACTCACCGTTACCTGAGGACATTATTAGCAGACACAGTAATTAACCAAACGAGAGCCCATGATACAACACCACCAGCTACTAGGAGAGCGTGTGATGCGTCTCCGAGATGCTAGGATGCTGACCTTTGAGTGCGGCCCAGACACAGAGATCTGCCAGCGTCAGGCTGTGTCCCACCAGAAACGTCCTCAGGGACAGAGCCTTGTCCAGCTCGCCCAGGGCAGCCACCAACCCAGACTGGCCGCTCACACGCTTGGCACTGAACTCCAGCCAGTGGTCAACCTGGGAGATCAGATAATAGGAAAGGGTGAATTTCAGAGGGTTTACTTTTCCTGTTGGAAATGACATGGACGAAACACTGGTCGGTTGCTGCTCAAAAGCAATGTGTGCCCTATGTACAAAACATACCACCAGTGGCTTTATCCTAATTTTGTTTAATGGCGTGCACTTAATGGTGAGGAGTAAATGCACTTGTGGCAAATAATCAATGATTTATGCTAATGCCTCTATAACAAAAATGTCTCAACGGCTCACCTCAGCCTGTTCCATTATGCTGGAGCCGTACAAACCCAGACTGGGGGCCACACGGGCCAGGTAGCGAGTGATCGAGTTGACATCGCTGAACTGAACCGCGCTGAAGAAAGTACATATGATGCAAATGATGAGTGACAGGTAACCAATGCCCTACACAGCTTCAAAATGCATTTTTTAAACTCCCATATTTTGATTAGAGGACACCTCTTGAAAATGTCTGTTGTTTTGCAGTGTATAACTCACTCCGAGACACTGAGCTTGGTGTCCTTGCCTTCCTCCACTGACAGCTTTACGCTGCCCTTCACGTGCTCCGCGGTCAACAGCGCCCCTTCAGGAAAGGGAGAAAGTTTACAATGTTATAAGCCCCAGCAGCTGTCAAAACAAGCAAAACATTGAGTGACAGTGGACCGAAATAGAAGGCCTCTTTTCATGCATGCGTGTGTCTGTGACTGTGGGTGCACTGCTAGGGACCTATGTTGATGTGTGTGTGAAAAACTTAAAGCCTACCTAGTCAAAAGCTTACATTTTGGAGCAGCACTTTCATAAAGGTTTTAGATTTTTTCAATGCAACCAGTGAACTGGCTGCTACACACAGCTACGAACAGTCAAATATATGACTCCCCTTTTCAGATGAAAACTTGCCACACCGGCTTGATAAAATTCCATTGGGTGTGTTCAGTAAGGAACTTTCACTTTACACACATGCTATTATGGACGCTTTGTTCAAAATACTTTTTTGTATTTAAATTGGAGATGAATGTTTTGTTTAAATGCTGTAATTTCATCTTGGTTGTATGGCTTGCATCAGCCGGGTGTACACCCCACCTACACTAGACGGCGCTGATTACGTGCTGCTGAAATAAGAAGTCCAGTAATTTATTTAGAATTGCAACGCTCCTTTACAGTATTTGGGGACATACCAAATACAATTAAATAATTAAACTTCGACTCATAGACCTGAGGAAGCCCATGTGCAAAAACAAGGAGATTAGCAAATCGGCATACAGTGCGTTTGAAATGTGCCACGATGGCATGATTTACCCGAGACAGTCTGTAGCATTGGGTTGCTTTCAATTGCTTCCATTAGTTGAGTAGACACACGTCTTGAGCGCAATCACACGTGGATACACACTTTTCTCAATTAGAGTTAATAAAGTACTTACCTAAAGGGGGGTTGCTGGTATTAATGGTAAGGTTTAAAGCCATGCTTTATACCCCCAGACTGTTCTTGCAAGCTTTCGCAGTTCAAAACCCTCCAAGTGCAGAGCTTTCACCACCACACCACTACACTTCCGACTTTCGTGACGTCTTACACACAAAATAAACGTCAATGAATGATGATGGTGCTCTATCGCCCTCCCTCGATCGGGTGATGTTATTTTATGCCCTTTCTCCGTAGTACCGAGATTGTATAAACTTAACACATTAGCGTGCATCTTTATTGCATGTTGTGCAGGTACATAGTAACACTTTCAATCGCATTTAACATAATATTGTCACAAGCATGTACTTTCTAGGAGAACAGATCAACCACGAGAGCCTCATGATAGGAACTGTGCGGCAAAGAGTTCGTCGCTGGCCCCGGAAGATAATTTCAGTGCACCATAAAAACACGGGTTGCAGAGATAGGACCGTACTCAATTTAAATTCGGAGTTCAGCATTCTCGATATTACAATCACAGGTAAAGCGTTTTAAAATGCATTAAAGTTTGTTCAAATGTAGCATGCTTTTAAGGCTTCAATAAACATAATATAAGATCCCTGAGCATGTGATACTTTGCAGTGAACTTCCCGCCACCGTAAACTATGGCTGTGATGAGCCCTTTTAAGGGTAACAACAGAGCCTGTGTTGGTAGGCGTGGTTGGTAGTCGAGTAGTCTGCATATTGTTTGTTTTCTGATATGACATCTGTGACTCCTCCCCTTATGTACCAGACATGTCTAGCCAGCATGGCAAGTGGACCCTCTCCAGCAGTGATGATGACAATGAAGATACAAACATAGAATCACGGCCAGCTGCCTTAGCCAGTCAGAGGGCTGACCAACACAAACCTAGAGAGTCAAACCCTAACTCCCAGCAGTCTGCCCTTCCACCTGCATTGAAAGTGGAAACGGAACCTTCCCCAGTGCAAGTTAAAACTCCCTCTAGCTCACTAACCATCGGTTCAGAGGTTAGACAGGCAGCCCAGGCCAACCAACACAACCCAATGAAGTATGAGTCCAGCCCCTCGCTGGCTGGCAAGAGAAAGAAAGACGCGGACGACTCAGGGTGGGCACTATCTGAGTCAGAGAGTGATGAAGACCATGACGATAAAGGAAAAGCTCTAAGCTTAACCCAGAGAGACCCACCCCCTAAAAGTTTAAGTCCAGATCCCAAACCGAAGAGGGTGAAGGTGGAGGAGGATCGTCCTCCCAGCCCCCACGGTCGGACCTACTACATAGATGAGCCAGATGACTTCTTTGAGACCAGCATACCTCCTGTCAACGACACGTTCAGGTTTTACCTCAATAAAGTCACCGGGCTAGACAAGAAGTACAATACTGGAGCGCTGCATATCAAAGGTGAGTTTTGTGCCTTTTATTCCAGCTGGCCTTTAGTTTGTGTAAACCAAAAGGGTGTGTGTGTGTGTGTGTGTGTGTGTGTCTGTGTGTGTGTGTGTGTGTGTGTGTGTTTGTGTTCGGGGGCAACAGTTCCTTCATATAAGTTTCTTTTCTTTTCTTTTCTTTTCTTTTCTTTTTTTTAAAAACCTTCCTTTATCCCAATAGCTAAAACCCAAGGCTGCTGTTCCTACAAAACAAGCTTGTCCTTGGGGCTTTAGGTTTCAGTTTCCATAGCGTCTCCCTAATAATCTGATATGAATATCTAATCTCATTAGCGAAAATGGATTCCTGATTAAGCTTTGAATACGTCTTCATCATCATCATCGTCGTCTCGTCATCATCAGAGGCAGCAGCATTTTTCATCATCATCATCATCATAATAATAATCATGCTCTTTTTTCTTTTCTTTTGATCATAGAAATTCTCTCGCCTTTATTTGGAACTTTGAAAGAATCCGTCCAGGTAATGTTGTAGATTACATGATTGCTTGTTAGTTCTAGTTGCCTGATTCACATTGTTTTTGTGAGCCATAACACACTCCCTTTCCCTCTGCAGTTTAACTACTGCTTTGATATTGCCTGGATGGTTCAGCAGTACCCGCCGGAGTTTCGGTAATGACCATTCACTACTAATACACATTCATTGTCATTCACCTAGGACTTTGATGTTAAAGAGAGTTACAATTATACTGGTATTTCACTACACTACGTAGAAACTAATTTCTTTGGATTAAAATGTTCACTTTACAAACATATTTTGTAAATACGAAAACAAAAGGATATTTAAAACTGTTCTGAGCGTTTTGGTTATGATTAAAGGAGGATATGAGATCAATGATGCTGGCTTTGATTGCAGGGGTAAACCGGTTCTGATCGTCCATGGGGACAAACGGGAGGCCAAGGCTCGTCTGGTCCAGCAGGCCAAGCCTTATGAACATGTCAAATTCTGTCAGGTATTTGCTGAGTCTATGTTACCGATTAGTCCATAGAGCTCAAGTTATGATTTAAATGCATTACTAATAGGATGGAGTGAAAATAAGGTAATATTTTCTTATGAGATAAGAGAAGTCTTGACCTGTCTTTATTCATGTGTAATGCATAATAAAGTAGTAGTAAGTTAAATAAAGGCCTATTAAGTTGTTTAGTATACTGTGCCTAAAATAGGATTTGTTGATAGTCTGTTGAAGTCTGGGATTCTTTTCACAGAGTGATGTCATTTCCAACTTGTAGGACTGGTCTAGTCAGTAGACATTGGGAACATGGTGATTTTAAGATATTAAAATGTACTATATATATGCACTATATATTAATATAACAAACCACAAGTGGGCCCTAAAAGTTGTTTTTAAAACATCAATATTTACTTTCTGGTTTACGTAAAGTGTTAAACTGCTTTTGAAAAAGAAAGTTGAGTTTTTGGGCAAAGGTCTATTTGAATCAGGGATTGCCACCTAGCTGTGTAATTAATGTCTAAGGCCAGTGGAGGGCGGCCTTGACTCTAGCTGTGTAAAATTGTAACTTATGTCATGCTTGCCTTTCATATGCATTCATGATAATTGATAGACTGAGAATGTGAGACTCCATGTGCTGCTTTTAAAAAAATGTAATCAACTTAAGTACTGATTGACATACATTCTGTTGCCTGGCTTTATAAACTGTAGCCTTTTATATTCTGTTCTTAAACATAGAAACAGTAGGGTGCATTTGAATTGGTTCGTCGGCTGGGTTGGTTACTTATGATAAATAATATGATATGTTTGCCCGCATAATCCTTTCATTCGCTTCAAATTGCCTTCCTTTTTTGGGGATGTTGACGTCGTTGAAGTGAAATGTCATTTCCTAATGCTCTGCCTCAAAGCCAATAACCAGTGTGTTATCCTGATTATACTGCATGCTGCTCAAGTGTTTTATTTTTTATTTTTTCCGCAGGCCAAATTGGATATTGCATTTGGAACTCATCACACGTAAGCACCTCCCCTCTTACGTATTTAGATGTAATTGGTAATATGTGCCTCTAGCTTTCATTAGCTTGATGCCATTCCTTAAGGTTTCTCAGTTCTATGTCAGTAGTTGAGTGTATTTAAAATAGCCGGACGGACAATTTTCCTGAAGTGATCATCAGACATAAATAAATAAATATGGTTTCAGTAAATTATTAAATGTCAGGGCGTTTTCAGGCGTTGCCTATTATCATCATGATGATGTCTTTGATTGATCATTGAAGGGGACTTGTAGTTGAAGTTTTTTTTTTTTTTTCTTTCGGTCACTATCCTCTCTTCATGAAAAACTTGTTTCTTTAGTACGGTATAAACCAGGTTGCTAGTTGGATGTGGTAAACAATTAGGGTGGCAAACGTATATTTGCGTGCATCGTCAACGTGGTCTGTCTCACCCCTACTCCCCACTGGCTTATAGTTAGTATAGAATCAATCTATCAAGTAATTTTGTACTCATTAATTACAGATTGTGGCTTTAAGAATTTCATGATATCCTGCCTTGAACAGGATTTTCTCCGGATTGCACTGTATACATATTTATGATGTCTGGATTGCTTCCTCGTGGTGTTGCATTTTTAATGTTCCAATGAGCTTCACACAGATGTGGGGCTGCCTGGGGGGGATTCAGGAATTGTTTTGATCCCCTACATCATCTGGACGGCTGACTGTTGCTGTTTAGTAAGCTTGTGAGATATGGGTTCAGAGATAAGCCTAAGTTCTTTTGGAACCTTTGATATTTCTCCGTTTAGACGCATTGCTTTGATTTACTTGAATAAAGCTGGGAAGATCCCGGCCGGAGGGCTATAGAATGTTACCCACACGTCTCAAGGGGTCTGAATGAATCCTTTTGGTAGACAACCAACACCATGGTACTATAGACTTGAGATCTCACACATTGACTCTGGACTCAATGGGCTCCATTAGTTGCCATTGATGATGGCACCGCTGCTGTAGAATACCCCTTTTCATGTCCATGTTGTGGTTATGGGGCTTGTTGATGACGTCGTCTGTTGTTGGTTTTGCAGAAAGATGATGCTGTTGTGGTATGAAGAGGGCTTCAGAGTGGTCATCCTTACCTCTAACCTCATCCGAGCTGACTGGTACCAGAAGACACAGGGGTGAGCCTCCGCTTCGTGCGCCTCAACCTGTCGGTCCTAGCCAGACCAGCGGTGGCAAAGGGGAAACCTCATTGTTATCAATAACTCAGTTCATTTTGTGTACCCAGTTATGCAGCTGGGGCTGCAGAGTCTTTGTAATTTACAGCACACATGCTCACATTCACAGTTTTCTTAAAAAAAAAAAAAAACGCCACCAGAAATAAAAATTATCTAATCATTGCAAATATCTGCTGCCACAGATAATTTCAGACAAGTCATTTTTCATGTTGGGGCTCACGCCGTACTTTTTGGATTACTGACTACTGTGTTTCTTTCTGTCTCCATCCCAGAATGTGGATGAGTCCCCTGTTTCCAAGGTTACCGGAGGGAAGCCCGGAGGATGACGGGGAGTCGCCGACCTTTTTCAAGAGAGACCTCCTGGAGTACTTGACAGCTTACCGTGCCCCAGAACTAAGTGATTGGATCCAGAAGATTAAAGAACATGACCTGTCTGAGACCAGGTGAAAGGAAGTTCAATAGACACAAACAGACACACACACACACACACACACACACACACATACACATACATACATACATACATACATACATACATATACAGTATTCACAAACGGGTACACACTCCCACACACACACACACACGCACACACCACCAAACACCATGATTTAAATGAACGTAAAAGGTTTAAGTGATCCCTGAGGCCCTGAAATAATTTTACAATCAGATTGTTGGGCACTTCTCCCCAGGGTCTACTTGATAGGTTCTACCCCTGGGAGGTACATGGGTGCCAACATGGACAGATGGGGACACCTCAGGTTGAGAAAGGTACAGAAGATTCTTTTTTTAACCTCCTTTATCTCACACATCTGCCCCCTCAAAGGCCAGACCCTGTAAGGTTCGGAAAAGCTTTAATGCTTGACTTGGCGATGTTTACTGAAGCGCGCTTTTCAGTGCGAGGATGTGTCAGTGTTGCGAGTACTTGGCTCACTGCTTTTGTAGCTCTGCTCTGACCTAGAGCAAATACGAGATGAGAGGAGGAGGACGGGGTTCTGTCGCTTGAATGAGTTTCATGTATACCGCATTTAGTCTCCATGTAGTAATAACCAGAGTCATACCTTTGGCTTTGTCCTATCCCATCCGCTAAGATGTTCTTTGTTCCCTAGCTGTTGTATGAGCAAGCCAACACCATTCCCAATGAGGAAAAGTGGCCTGTCATTGGTCAGTTTTCTAGCATTGGCTCCATGGGATTGGACAAGACCAAATGGCTAGCAGGGGAGTTCCAGCGCACCATGACCACTTTAGGGAAGTCGTCACTTCGCCCTGATCCGCCCGTCTACCTGGTAGGTTGGACCCTCCTTCATTAAAAGACCAGGTAATTTTTTTTATTTTGATTGCCTTGGATAAATTCCACAGATTTATAATGCACATACTAAATAAACCTTTCATATTGACATTTCATTATAACAGTGTCTAATTTAGCCCTCATTCTTCAGTAATTTCTTGAAGGTTCTAGATATGTAAAAAGCTTGTTTAGGGGCCCACCATGAGAATTGAGTTCATGAAAATGGGGAGGAAAAACAGGATGGGTTGCCAGCTGTAAGAGCCAGGAAATGCCTTTTCCTAGTTGACGTTAGCTCTTTACACACCCTGTACACTCATATAAAATTTGCATTCATGTCTCAACTTTATTGTTGTTGTGGTTTTTTTTTTAAAAGGGCTATACAAATAAAGGCATATTTAGGCTCATTATTATTAATATTTTTGTTATTATTCTATTTTCTTGTCTAGCAGTGCCTAAGCCCCTCCCCCCCTTTTCCCTCCCTGCCCCTTTGCTCCGACGTCCCAAAATCTTCTCTCACCCTCAACGCACACACACCCTTTCTTGCTATGTAATGAACGTTGACGATATCACACACAACTGGATAGGATCATACTTGCTCACTGCAGCCCCTCTGTCTCACCTCCCCTCTGTAAAAAAAAAAGGGAATAAGACTAGACATAGTGAAAATGTATTCTTGCCTGTGTGAAGTTAGTTATTTGATTCGGTTTCGTGTTGCCTTTTTCCTCAAATCGTAAAGATAGCCAACTCGGACACGCTAACCATGTAAAAGAAGCCCCAGGAGATTGGGCCTACGGCACATCGTCCACACGCAATGCTCTGCATAATGCTGGCCATTCTTCTTTTTTTTACTATTCCCTTGTCGGGTGTTTAGTTAATGAGCATGCAAGAAAAACGATTAGTATTATTGATGGATGAATGTTCACAAAACAAAAATGTGTTTAATCAAACACATTAACGACCATCAATTTGTTCCATTATTTAGCAAGCTGGAATAGGGTAACCTTTACAGAGGGTCTGCACATCCTCCTTCGTTGCACTTATGAACAGAAATGTGTCTTTTTGTGATTATTTTCTCTTGCCTTGAAGTGCCAGTGAGTGAGTGAGTGAGTGAGTGAGTGAGTGAGTGAGTGAGTGAGTGAGTGAGTGAGTGAGTGAGTGAGTGAGTGAGTGAGTGAGTCAGTCAGTCAGTCAGTCAGTCAGTCAGTCAGTCAGTCAGTCAGTCAGTCAGTCAGTCAGTCAGTCAGTCAGTCAGTCAGTCAGTCAGTCAGTCAGTCAGTCAGTCAGTCAGTCAGTCAGTCAGTCAGTCAGTCAATCAGCCAGTGTATGTTCTGTGGCTTTGCTGCTTTCAGAAAGTCACTTTGCAGATAGAGAGAGAAAATACAGTTGAGGTACTGCATGTATCTCACTTCCTGTAGTTTTCCATCGCTCTCTGAGTATCTCAGTCCCCCCTCACTCACCCAGCGTAGAAAAGAACAATTTGTAAGTGACAATGTAATATAACATCCGTGTGTAGGTGTTATTGTTGGTGAATGGGGTTTATTGCGTCTCTGCCTCTGTTTGTGTATGCGTGTGTTCTTGTCTGTCGCAGAATATTTCAGCAACTGCCTCACTTACATTCCTGTTCTGTTCAGATCTGTCGGACCATTGCAACCAATTATGTTTGATTTCACGGTGTCTGGCCATTTTAAAGAGCACACCAATTCCCTGTTTAATGACAGTTCATGGAACATTTTTTGTTACTATAAAAAATGGTGTTTCCCCAAGCCCAGGTTGCTACATCTATATCGACTGATCGTCCCTGGTGACCTCGCTGACATTTTTCTACTTCACGCAACCACCAGTGAAACGGGGGAATGTGAAGTGAATACGAGTGAGAATCTTCTCCCGAATAGGATTCTCTCTGAGTGGCTCATTGATTTTAGTCCCTGGGATGAAACTGGGTAAATGTCAGTGAAGAGTTGTGGCATCATGCTAAGTGTCACCATTCAAACGCACGCACGCGCACACACACACACACACACACACACACACACACACACACACACACACACACACACACACTCACACACTCACCACACACTCTTTGTGAGTTAATCTTTAAATAGACCGGCAGACAGATAGAGAGTGAGGCGTAGAGTGTGGGTGATGAGCAGGGATAGATCATCTAACCAGGAGACGGGCCCTGGATGCATATCCAGATGACTCTGAATGGCTCAGTTACCTCTTTGCTTGTACATGGCTGCCCACTGCGAGGGTAAGGCCTCTGTTAAGATACAGGTGATTGACAGGAGTGGTGTGATGTGTTCTCTCCCCCTCTCTCAGGTCTACCCGTCTGTGGATGATGTAAGGACCAGTCTGGAGGGCTACCCAGGTGACGAGGATGGCGGGTTGGCTGGCTGGCTGGCTGGCTGGCTGGTTTGCTATGTGTAGCGTTTCACTCTGTATTAAGTAGCTGGATCCAAATGTTCAGTTGAATAGATGTTTTTCGTCTTATCTCTTCCTTCTTTCTCCCACTCTCACACCCACTTCCATGAGGCTAAATATATTGTTGCCAAAGCAAAATAATTTGCACTTACGGCAGTCTTATCCAAATTGGAACTGCAGGCACTTTTAAGCAAATTATTGTAATATGTTAGATAGATGCCACTCTGTATTGCCTTTTAGAATTATTCGTAAGGTTTATTACTCAATTTGTCTCAATTTCAAAATACACTGGGTGGCGTGTTATAATATCCATTATGCACTGATCCAAAATGAGCCCCTTTGAAACCAATATTAAGAAGGGATTTTGGCTGAAAGCAGATATCATTGGGGTTTTCAATTGGGTACCTTCCTTCCTGGATGTTTCATTGAATTGGGACCACAAACTCTCCAGAAGGCTTGACGATGAGCCAGATAATGAGTTTACCCTACGCTATTTCTCCATTCCTTGTTGAAACACCCTCTGCAGAAAAGCTTAGCTTGTGCATTCTGTTAATTCTTCAAGAATTCCTCGCCCAGCAGGGACATTACTTATTATTTTCCTTTCACAATTCTATTCCTTCTGGCACTCTTAACCCAGGCCTCTGAGCAGGAAACGTACCTTGGTGCTATTACATCCTTCCCTATTTTATTTCTGCTGGTCCAACAGGGGAAATAATATGGCACCTCTTTTTGGGTACGAGCAAAGAGCATAACTAAAGCCAGTAGTTTGGAAAGCATGCTACTGTATTAGCATAGTGGTCGGAGAAGAAAAGAAAGCTGGCCTTTATGGAGGCAAGACCAGCCTGGAACCTGTAGCTTCAATTCTCGGTTGTGTTGTCTTGTCCAGCTGGAGGATCTCTACCGTACAGCATTCAAACGGCTCAGAAACAGATGTGGCTCCACTCCTACTTCCAGTAAGTCCTGTTCAGATCTTGACTAAACTTGAGTAATCCTGAGTCAGCGTTCACACCGATAAACTGTCGTTTTCTCCCTTTAACCTTAGTTCATTTGGTCACACCCATGTTTGGGCTTTTTCCAGCTTTGAATTGATCGGATTAAGTAACGTGTGTGTGTGTGTGTGTGTGTGTGTGTGTGTGTAGCCGCTGGCAGGCAGATACTACAGGACGGAGTCACGCCATGCCACACATCAAAACCTACATGAGGGTGTCGCCAGACTATACACAACTGGCCTGGTTCCTTGTCACAAGGTGCGTGTTGTGTTCTTCAGTCACCATCAGTGAGCTGTTAACAGAAAAACTGTTGATCGTTTGTGTGGCATTTGAAGGGGCATATGGATACTGATCTTTTGATATAAGTTTCTTGAGGGGAAGAAAGTGATTACATGGTAGCACTGTAACACTCAGGTGTCATCTTATCGCCATCTTCTCACTTACGAGAAGAATCTCCATTGATAGTACTGAAGGCCATTTTCTGCCTTAAGGATAAGGATCCATGTGAGAATCCGAGAGAAACCTTTTCTATGGGGTTGTTGATCATGATAGCCTATACTGGAGTTAAATCTTTATGACCTGCACTGAAGATCCATGCACTGATAGCACCCAGGACTTTACTCCTAGCTAATGCTCACGTTTGTATTTACCCATAATATACAGTAAATGGTAAGTTTCCTACTGTCTCTGTCCTGCTTTTAGCCGACTGTTTCGGGCTTTAACCAGTCCTTTTGTGATGTTGTGTTTAGGTGTGAGTGTGTTGGGGGTTTGCTTATGCTAAATACTAATTCGGACATTCTGTGCTTTACCAGTGCCAACCTATCCAAAGCTGCTTGGGGTGCGCTGGAGAAAAATAACACCCAGGTCATGGTTCGCTCCTACGAATTAGGAGTGCTGTACCTACCCTCTGCCTTTGTAAGTAACTCACTCCCTCACAATAACACACACACACACTCATAACTCACACAGAGGCACGCGTCAACTCCTAGAGAAAGGGTCCGGCACTTTCTTTTCAAAAAACTTCCCGTTGTCATTTTTCTTATTGTAAAAGTAAGCCTTGGACTTTCAGTGTTGCTAAGCAACGGCTGTGTCATGTTATTCATTATAGCAATGTAATGCTGACATTTCTAACTGATAAATAGATGCAAGTGCTTATTCAATGAATTATTGGTGTTTTCTTCGCATTAAATCAGTTGATAGAAGAATTCCAGCATTTTCTTTTAATCTCAGCAAATGTGCAAATATGATCAGATTAATGACATTGTATTAGATGTGTTCTTTATTTTGGCATGTGATGCATGATGTAGGATGTGCACCACTGTGCTTTCAGAATTTTGACTCAAGGATTGCACAGTAGTTCTTCTGGAAAGATACAACATGCACATTTTCAAGCTGAAATAAAGCATATTTTTTGTGTTATGTATAAATCGGAAGCTGATCATAACGGCTTTCTAGGGAACAGTGTACCTAATATGCCTGACACTGCCTACTAACATTTCATAAAAACTTAAAATGCATTGCTTTGGTAATAGCCTGGGTGACATAACCCACTGTGTAAGCCCAGAAATACAAAGCCCCAAGGTGACGGACAAAGTCTCAAAAAATAATAATTATGGTGGACTCAAGCCAGCAAACTGTATGGCAGCGTGGTCTGAATAGCATTTTACTGTCTTATTTAAAGTAATACGTCTACTTCTTGATGCTTGGCAGTGTTGAGGGAGGATAGACAGAGTAGCAGTAATATTCTAGTTTAAAATCAAGTGTTTGTTTTGGATTGCAAGTGTAACTGCTCAAGTGACTAGGGAGAGCCTTGTAGATTTAAATTACTACAGGGTATTCGTCCTACCCATGATGTGTCATTTTTACAGACAGTGAAACAGCCCATGGGACTAGCTCTAGGGATATAAGTGAAAGCCCATGGAGTTGACCTGTATAAATAAAAACCGTCCACAAATTGTCTATATGCTTTGCAGACTAATAGTACAACTCTTTTTTCTAGCATTATACTAAGCCAGACTGAAGCCTAACTAATTTCTAGCATAACAATAGCCAATGATCACTGCCTATGTTGCTATAGCAACAGTTCTAAATCCATGGACTGCTGGTTCCATGCGTTGCGACCTGTACATTTTTAAATTAAGAACTATGTATACAATATGTAGCAATTATATTCGCAATAGCTTCTCAATGTCCATACAAAACATTAAGGTTATTCAGCTTAATGAAACAATAAGGCATGTTGTTTAAATTACCTCATCATACGCAAGGGTGCCCCAAATTACGGCTCTACCAGTACACATTTAGTTACTAATAGTTGTTTATTAGGTGACAATACGAGTGGTTCCTCTGTCGATGTACTTTCATTTGATTGATTTTAGCCACAGGGGGTAACCTGCTTTTCTGCCAGTATTTGCTTGGGGAGAAGTGCATTAGTCCTAAAAGTGCTTAGTGGGCAGTGGCAGGAGACAGCGGTAGGTCAGGGGCCCAGTGAGCATGGCATGTTGACACAGACAGTCTTTCTTTCGGTCTGCGATACCATTTGTGAACTGTCTCGCAGCTGCAACTACAGAGCCTTTTCGCAAAGCTGCCAAGGTTACATTCTCTTTCAATGTCTTTCAAAGTCACTAAGCCCTCCATTACTTAGCACAAGTGTTCAGAGGAGAAATCGTACCCGCTTTGTCTAGATTCCCTTTCAGTTCCCTGTGTACTTCATGACACACTATACAGTGTATGTACAGTATATTTGTATTTATAGTGTATTTCGACTGAGACATTTTTTGTGTGTGACTCTTATCACCAATATCAATGTCAGTGCTATCATATAAGATGTGCTTATTTCTGGAATACAATGTGATGTGATACAGAACTGTCCTAATGCTTATGGACTGCCCTGTATCTGAAGTGACTTAATGAATATGTGATGTTCCTTGAGGTTACGCTGACAACAACATTAATCTGTTGTCCTCTGTTAACAGAACTTGAAGACATTCCATGTGCAGAAGAAACCATTCCCAGCCACTACTTCCTCCTCGTCATTTCCTGTCCCCTTTGACCTACCTCCCAAGCCCTATTCAGATAAAGGTACATACTGTGTGTGTGTGTGTGTGTGTGTGGGGGGGGTTGCGTGATGTATGTACAATTTCTGTTAGGTGCAAGGGTGGATGATTTTCTGCATTTGACATTATATGTTAAACAAATGTCACCTGTGAAATGTGCATTTGTTGGGGAATTTAAGCATCGAAAGAAAGGAAATGTTCGGCAAAGGAGAGAGTCTCCTGTGTCTCACACAAGCTCTCCTGGCCTTTGAGTCTGACAGGGACAGCTTTCTCTCTCCTTTCACATTCTCGACTGCTAATGATACACCTGAAGTGATCTCTACGTACCCCATCTCTTTACCGTATTTGTAGTTCTTATCTTTAGCTCAAGTCCATTTAGAACATTTGTTCAAACTTCCTTTTCCTTTTCCTAATGTACTGTATGTTTTTGTTATGCTGCTTGTACCCCATGCTGTTACTGAACCTTCCAGAATTGTACACATGGAGTGCCATTCATTCATACGTTTCTTTCAATGCTGTATTTTTATTAAGTCTCATTAGACAAAACATCTATCCTGGGATGCTTTTTGTGGATCAACAGCTTGTCGAGACAAGGTCCTCTTAGCACTTGGCCCTAAATGAGGACAATCAAACCAATCCAAACAAGTATGAGAACCTCTCAAAGACACGCGCAAACACACGCACACGCGTATCACCGGTGATCTGATTGCATCTGTCTCTGATTGCCGCTGTAAAATGATGGACTGTAGTGTCTGCTGGGTAATCATGGTACAGATGGTCTTGTCTGCCAACTCCTCCCTGGTCCTTAATCACCATGGCAATAGTGGCTGGGCTGTTAGTTGACAAAGGTGTTATTTGTTTCATGTTTTCTTTGCTCAGAGACAAACTTATTGTGGCTGTATGACAGACCTGGCGGGTGAGGTTAACCCCCCCCCCTAGAATGGGCACTCTGTAAATAAATAAATGCTTCATTTTGATTTCATGTGTTTGTTTGCTTTTTATTTTGTGTTTTCAGAAGAGCCATGGATCTGGAATATTCCCTACACCCAGGCTCCGGACACACATGGCAACGTCTGGGTTCCCTCGTGATTAGTCTCAGCATGGCCTCCACCCAGACACACACACTCTAGCCAACAGAAGCATCGAGCAAAATTGCACACAGAATGAGTTAATCAAAGGATAGGGACTGTGCTGATGCACACACACACACACACACACACACATACACACACACCATAAGGCTGTATAAAGCTGATGTATGTAAACACACTGACTGCCCAACCTCAACAGACAGTTTGCCATAAATAAAAGCAATTCAATGAATACCCGATGATGTGGACTTTGCTCGACCGATGTACTTACACGTAATTATGGGCCCATGTGTGTGAAGAGTCGATGTGCTGTTTGTATTTCTGAGCTGTAAACTGCTCCTCTTCTGCTCTGGTGCCTCACTTGATAATCTGGCGTCCTGCCCTCTCAATGCGCTCTTAAATTCGGTGATCAGTTGTTTTATTTCACCTCTTACCTGTAGCTAAGGATGTGAGGAGCAGACTCTCCAAACAATTTTTTGATACTTTTGTACATTATTGCTTTGTCTAGTTGTCTGGTAGTTTTCTTTCTGTACTTCTTGCCGTTTTTTTTATTTTTTATTTTTTTTGTAAAATCCACCTGTAACCATTTCTGTAAGATGTTTATTCAACATGTTTGAATAAAGGATTCATGTTTTTTCTATATTATATTGATGAATTATTTACTGTACTAATCTACTGATCTGCTTAAGTTTAACAATAGAAAAACTATAGTTTATCATTACCTTCAAGGTCATCGCTCATGGTCCTGCACTATTATTGGCGCCACTGCAATGTACCCCTCTTGCGCTAAGCAATTTCTTACTTTCTAGTTTTGCTATTGTCCTGTGTGTGTGCACAGCACAAACGCTGCTGCAAATATAACTGGACCTTAGAAGTACCTTGAGGTGTTTGATCTTCAAGCCGAAAATATAAATCATCGTGAGGTGATGTGTGTGCGCTTTTGGCACCAGCTCCTGAAGTGCGGGACTCGCAAGATTCATGCTTCAAAAGCTACTTCAGATGAGTTGTGTGTGCAGCATATCGCCAGCTGAACTGTGAAACATTGGAACCTACACATTAGAGAGAACTTAGCTTGTTGAAGACACTTTTTTAAACATTTTGTTTAGGCCATAATATATATATATATATATATATATATATATATATACACTGCTCAAAAAAATTTAAGGAACACTTTTTAATCAGAGTATTGCATGAAGTCAATTAATCTTCTGGGCTATTGATCTGGTCAGTTAAGTAGCAGAGGGGGTTGTTAATCAGTTTCAGCTGCTTTGGTGTTAATTCAATTGACAACAGGTGCACTAGAGGGGCAACAATGAGATGACCCCCAAAACAGGAATGGTTTTCCAGGTAGAGGCCACTGAAATTGTTTCCCTCCTCATCTGTTCGGACTGTTTTTCACTAGTTTTGCATTTGGCTAGGGTCAGTGTCACTACTGGTAGCATGAGGCGATACCTGGACCCCACAGAGGCTGCACAGGCAGTCCAACTCCTCCAGGATGGCACATCAATACGTGCCATTGCCAGAAGGTTTGCTGTGTCTCCCAGCACAGTCTCAAGAGTATGGAGGAGATTCCAGGAGACCGGCAGTTACTCTAGGAGAGCTGGACAGGGCCGTAGAAGGTCCTTAACCCATCAGCAGGACCGGTATCTGCTCCTTTGTGCATGGAGGAACAGGATGAGCCCTACAAAATGACCGCCTGCAGGCCACTGGTGTGAATGTCTCTGACCAAACAATCAGAAACAGACTTCATGAGGGTGGCCTGAGGGCCCGACGTTCTCTAGTGGGCCCTGTGCTCACTGCCCGGCACCGTGGAGCTCGATTGGCATTTGCCATAGAACACTAGATTTGGCAGGTCCGCCACTGGCACCCTGTGCTTTTCACAGATGAGGGCAGGTTCACTCTGAGCATGTGACAGACGTGAAAGAGTCTGGAGAAGCTGTGGAGAACGTTACGCTGCCTGTAACATCGTTCAGCATGACCGGTTTGGTGGTGGGTCCGTGATGGTCTGGGGAGGCATATCCATGGAGGGACGCACAGACCTCTACAGGCTAGACAACGGCACCCTGACTGCCATTAGGTATCGGGATGAAATCCTTGGACCCATTGTCAGCCCCTACGCTGGTGCAGTGGGCCCTGGGTTCCTCCTGGTGCATGACAATGCCCGGCCTCAGGTGGCGAAAGTATGCAGGCAGTTCCTGGAGGATGAAGGAATTGATACCATTGACTGGCCCCCACGCTCGCCTGACCGAAATCCAATAGAACACCTCTGGGACATGTTTCGGTCCATCCGACGCCGCCAGGTTGCACCTCAGACTGTCTAGGAGCTCAGTGATGCCGTGTTCCAGATCTGGGAGGAGATACCCCAGGACACCATCCGTCGTCTCGACATTGTCAGGCATGCATACAAGCACGTGGGGGCAATACACAGTACTGAGTACCATTTTGAGTTGCTGCAATGGAATTTCAGCAAAATGGACTAGCCTGCCGCATCATTTTTTCACTTTGATTTTTGGGGTGTCTTTGAATTCAGCCCTGTGTAGGTTGATCATTTTCATTTCAATCAAACGATGTGGCATCCTTTCGTTCCTCACTCATTACCCAGTCCATATCAGTATAGATATCCAGCATGATTTTTTCCCCCCATTGAGATCTGATGTGGTTTCAAAGTGTTCCTTCAATTTTTTGAGGAGTGTATATATATTATTATTATTTTTTTTTTTTTTACAAGGAAGTCGGGTGTCTTCAAGTTTTTTTCCTCATTGAATGTTACAGTTATAAAGTAGGGCATAGGCAGGGCCAAGGGAGGCAGGTTATGCACGGTGTGCACGAAGAGCGCTTGTATATCGACTGCATATGCCAGCATCAACATCATCAGGAGCTGTTAGCTTTTTCTAGTTCAGGCTCCTATTGTGTCTGTCCTTGATGATCGATGACCATCGGTGAAAAAATCAAACAACTATTCCAGTTGCAGTGACCAGCATATGGTTTTTGAACTTTGTGGTCTTTTTGATGGATGTTGGAGCCTGAGTAGCTATGCGGAGGCTCTCTCTCCCCGAGTCTCCTCTCTTTTGTTTGCAGTGGTGATGGCCTGTCGGATCGGCTGCTGTTGTGGGTTTGGCGCAGTAAACGAAGATAACGCAAGGTTTCTGATGTTGGCACTGCTAATTGTTGTTTATCTGTTATGTGGTGCCGCGGTATTTTCCGCACTAGAGCACCCCTTGGAAAAACATGCAAAGGAAAGATGGGCGCAGCGCTTCGAAAGCTTCACACAGGACCACAATCTCAACAGGTCGGACGTAGAGATATTTCTCCGGTACTATGAGGAGGCAAATGTTGCCGGTATACGCGTGGATACCCTCAGACCCCGCTGGGACTTTACCGGCGCTTTGTATTTTGTGGCGACCGTGGTTTCAACTATAGGTAAGCAAAGTTAAGATCGAATCCTGGCTCTTTATTTTACCGCCCATTCTCCCTACCCTTCACAGTAAGTGGAGCCATGGATAGCTAGTGCCAAATTACGCACAGTGACGCATGGGTAGCGAAGTGTCCATAATAGTGATCTATTGTCATCCACTTTCAAATTGCAAAGTTAGACTTATTTTTCCTTTGAGACAATATATTGTTATATTATAACAATATATATATATATTTGTTAATGCATTGAGGGTTTAGGTTGTACACTTCTATGGCTGAAGCCTTCATTTGTGTGATTTAACAGAGATAAGTTCTTTCAATAATTTTCCCAGAAGTGTGAGTGCTTCCAATTAAAATACATAAAAAAAGACGAACAGATTCAGCCCCAGTGCGCAGGTTACCTCCCACTGCACTGCCAGCTTACTGGTGATGGGGTAGAAGGACACATTCGTACAATTTTCAAGACCATTTTCACAGGGGATGTCTTAATTGCCTCCTTCCAATTAAGCCACGAGGGGACTTACAGCTCTTTCATGTTGAAGGAGCACATCTGTTTCGTTTCTAATGAACCCTGTGCCCGATTAATTATCATAATGAACCCTGTATATGATAAATTGAACACAATGCATAGTTGGGAGTTTGAGAGAAGAGAGGAGATGACTTGAAGGTTAAACAAACTGTATTAAGGGAGTTTTAAGGGAGATAACATGAGTAGGTAAGCAGGGACAGGAGTGAAGTGAGGAGTATATATATAGAGAGAGACAGACAGAGACAGAGAAAACAGAAGATTTTACATGGCAAAAAAATGTGTAGGATTAAATACATTTGTGTATTCCCTCATACCATCTAATAAATGTTCAAAGTACCAGAGTTTTAAGAAATGCACATTTTGAATGTTGAAGAGATGACATAGTACTAATAATGCAGATAGCCCCTTTTTGAGCATTTTTTTCAGTTTCTTTACTACAATGTTTCCCCCTTTTGTCTCTCTCTGTCAACCAGGTTTTGGAATGACCACTCCTGCCACTGTAGGAGGTAAGATCTTCCTCGTCCTTTATGGGCTCATTGGTTGCGCCTCCACCATCTTGTTCTTCAACCTCTTTCTGGAGCGCATCATCACGGTCCTGGCCTTCATCCTCAAGTCCTGCCATGAGCTCCAGCATCGGCGCCAGGGCGTCCTGCCTCATGACGGCCGCAGAGGGGGGCCACGGCAGGGGGACAGAGAGGGAGACAGCCTGGCCGGCTGGAAGCCCTCCGTCTACTATGTGATGCTGATCCTGTGTTTGGCTGCAGTGGTAATCTCCTGCTGTGCCTCAGCCATGTACTCTGCTGTCGAGGGCTGGGCCTACGTGGACTCTCTGTACTTCTGCTTTGTGGCGTTCAGCACCATCGGTTTCGGGGACATGGTGAGCAGCCAGAGAGCTGAGTATGGAGAGAATCAGACGGCCTACCGGCTAGCCAATTTCCTGTTCTTGGTGCTAGGGGTGTGTTGCATCTACTCCCTCTTCAATGTTATCTCCATTGTCATCAAACAGGTACTAAGCAACTATTCTACTTCTGCAATATAGTAATGTTGTTAGTTTGCCCATCTGTGTGTTCATAAGTTCAATAAGTCTCATGGCTACAAAGATATAAACTTTTTTTTATCAAATACTAGGCCATAATGATGGGGAAAATATGTATTTGCTGTATTTAAAGTATTCTGTGAATACTCTATTTACACACAAACCCAACAAATTTAACAGACGCTCAACTGGTTACTCCGGAAGCTGGATATCCTTTGCTGCCGAAGCTGCTGCTGCCGCTGCTGTCTCACTGGGAAGAGGATGCGGCCACGTCGGAATGCTGTGATGCCCAGTGGAGCCGGACACCGGCGGGCACAACGCTTAGTCTCCATAGAGACTGATGGTGTAAATGATAGTGAGACTGATGGAGGGAGGAGATTGTCAGGGGAGATGATCTCTATGAGAGACTTTCTGAATGCTAACAAGGTGAGAGGGTTATACTCATGTTCTAACCGGATCTAATATATAATGATAATTTATTGTGTTTCCAACTGAATTGTTTTGTAGTCTATTTTTGGCTGTACATGCAACGCCTTTCTGCTCTTATCTCATCTGAAGGTAAACCTGGCACTGATGCAGAAGCAACTCTCAGAGACAGCCAATGGCATCCCTGGCACACCTGCCTCCAGCAGTAGACAAAATGGCTTCTCTGGAGGGGTTGGGGCACTGGGCATCATGAACAACCGGCTGGCAGAGACCAGCGTGGACTAAGGATTTTTATACTCAAAGAGGATAAAAGGATCCGCACTGCATTATTAGGATACCCTTCAAATGACAGTAAACAAAAATCCAGGTGTGTGTAGTAGTCACAGAGGCACTTGAACATCCATTTTACCACTTGGAGGCTCGGGGTGCTACAGCTAATGTACAGTAATTTGAATACCTGTGTGTGTTTGAATACTGAAACTCTGTGGCATAATAATGTGTTCATAGCATGTCCACACTGTACTGATCTGCACAGGGAAAAAGTTTATTTTATGTGTAATTTTTCACATAATTTTTCAGGATAAAGATATTTAAAAAGGGAACTATCATCCCTTATATGCAAGATATTGGATAACATGTAGTGGTGAAATTACTTTTGCCTCACAACCAATCTTACCCAGAGAGACCATCAAGGCTCAAGATAGACTAGCGCTGGCTTTTAAATCGTTAACTTTATTTTAGGTAGCTCTTAGGAATTTCTTGTGTGAATGTGTGTGTGTGTGTGTGTGTGTGTGTGTGTGTGTGTGTGTGTTTATATGTGTGGGTGCATGCCCAAAATGGTGTGCATGTGTTTGTGTATGTTGTCTGCAGCTATGGGAAGCAACTTGACACATGTCATGTCTGCTAATATAGCTTAACATCGTCTTCCCATCTCATTATGTTTAGTCTCTGTGTATTACTTTATCTAATCAAATTAGCCACTTGAATTATATTGACTAACAAAAACCAAGCTAATCGTTTTGTAGAAATGCAGTGATTGTATAGGACTAATGTATTACTTTTGAAATATATTTGTGTGACTAAATATAAATCTACCTTGAGTTCATACACACATTTCTTTGCAATTATAGTACACACACACACACACACACACACACACACACACACACACACACACACACACACACACCACACTCATTAACAGCCTCATGCTCACACGCGTGCATGCATACCTGCACAAACATGCGTACACTTAGGTAAGTAAAACAGACTATTAGGCATCAACGCCGCTAGGTGGTACTGTTGCCAATTTATTTTCCAAAACTATGAGACATTAATTAATATTGATTTAAACTTCCACTAATAGGAAATTAAATAATTCTCAAATAATATGCATAGTTATGATGAGCAAGGCCTGGTATTTTGTGTATTTAGACTATGATTGCAAATATATAATAACCCCTGGTGGATTTATTTTGATCGCATAGCAGACCATAAGTGGTACAAGATAATACGTTTTCCAGAGTAAAAGGTTTTCAAACAGTTCTTACAAGACAAGAGACGGGACTGCAGGACTAAATTAGACAGACAACTACGAATCCCATGAAACCTTGCTCTGTGTCAATATGGCCACTGTCTGTCAGACAAAGGCAAATCAGTCTGAAGACGAAATGAAATCAAATTAGATTGAAGGGAGAATCATTGAGAAGAGGGATTTATGTGTGTTCGGGACAACAAGGGACCCAATACAACAGTTAGTTAAATGGTGTGGTGGACAGCGACAACCGACTCTAGCATCAAGGTAAGACTTGCAGGCCATAGATGCTAAGTTAGCAAGTTAGCAAGTACTACTACTAGCGATCCCGCAGGCTCGCCCTTACTTGGCAAACTGCACTACCACTAGCATTGGCACACGACATGGATGAAAGCCTATCGAATTCTACGAATCTTGATCACGCTTGTCCACGATATCTAGCTAAACTACTAAGTTAGTTCAACTTCAACTGACTAATGTGTGTTTCTGAGCTTATGGTGGGGTGGACGTGAGGAGTGGTGCACACATTCAAAAATATACATAAACAGGCTGACGATAGCTAGTTTGTTAAATGTCTAACTGCATAAATTGCTAACGTGATGGCCCAACTAACTTTACCTACATCAAACCACTTACGAATAATATCTTATGTTAATGCATATCACCACCAGCATGATGTGACTGATTCTGGAATGTGGAGAAAAAGTATGACTTTTAGGATGCAGGGGAAGTAAAAAAAAAAAAAAACGACTAAAAAATAAACAAGTTTAAAACTGACCACCGTGTCTCCTTCTCCCATGTTTGTATTTGTAAGATTCTTCAGCTTAAATGTGTTGAACCTTTTGACTACTACAGTATCGGTTATCAAGGTCTCATGTTCACTGAAATCTCTTTTTCGAATTTTATAGTGAGTGACATTTCAAGTGAGGAAACGGCTCCCGGGTGCTTTGAATGTGGTTCTGTATGACAGCTTATGTCATCTAAAACAGGGAAGTGAGTGACTGCAATAGGTGTCCAAAGCGGCAAAGTATGCTTGTGGGTGGATATTACAGTGGACTAAATGCAATATCTAGTGAGAAGAACTGCTTTTATGCTACGCAATTGCGGTTTAGCGGCGACCATAATGCATGTGATATTTAATGTGTGGATAGGCTTAAATGTTATTCTACACTTTTTCCACCGAATATAATAAATAACAATGCATACATGCAGGCCTAATAAATAAGGCCCATGTTGCCATTATCACCAATGGCAACATATTAGGCAATGCACAAGTTGACGTTTAGGGTCTAGCCCAGAATCATCTCTTACTTTGGAAGGAGTCTAAGGGGGTTGGTGTGAAGTGTAACTTATTAAGTTAGGGTTAGGCCTGCATCCTGTTGAAGAAGAGATCTGGCAAAATCATATCTGGAATGTTAACCACGTGATGACATAATGATATATCCTATGTCTGCTGCAGAAGAATGTACGTGTGTAAAATGAATATCACGGGGTCGAAGTTTCTGGGTCTGTGGTCCGGATCCAGGCAGGATCTTTCAATGGCCTAGCTTGTTTACTGTACTAGTCTTAAAGGCTACGCTTAATGGGGGGGGGGGGGGGTTACGGCTATAGGTTATTAAAGTCTGCCCAACTGTCTGGCTGGGAAATGAATCTGCCAAAAAATCATAACTTATGGGCATGCATAAGAGCTGGCTTGTGCCGAGGCTTTTGCTGATTTTAGCTTTGATGTGTGGTCCAACACTTCCTTTTGCAATGTTTTTGTGTTCTAGATGTCTGCATAACCGTCCTCCTTGTTGGTCTGTCCTTTCTGACACATACCGTTTTACTTGCCTTTGCATGTAGACAACTGCATTGTCCGTACGTTCTGTACTAGACAGGCAGACAGAGATGTCTGATATCCTATAGCCTAGGCCACCCTATGACTCATCCTTCCTCGTCTGCTTCAAAGGGAAAATATGGGGGTTGGCTGGCTAAGATGGAAATTTTTCTTGGCGTTTTACCAAGTCGCGCTCTCTTTTAACCCCCCCACCCCCTCCTCCACTCTCCCTCCTTCTCAATCCCCTTCTCTCGTCTACTGTACCCTGTGTGTTGACACACGGCCTGCTCGTTTTGAATTTCTATTTCTATCTCTCCCCCTGCTTACATAGTGCTTCCATGTGTCTCTTATCTGATTGCCCCTTCTTCTCTCTCTTTCTCTCTCCCTCTCTGCCTCTCGATGTTTGAAAGCCTTCAAAGTAATCCATTTCAGATACCGTGTGCTGGGCTGCAGCTGCTGAAGGACAACTATGCATGCTTGTTTTCCTATAAGATGAAAGGGTGTGTCTGAGAATAGCACAGTTGCAGCCCAGTAGTAAGTATGCACTCTACGTTTTAATGTGGCCATTTGCCTCAACCGTGAGTACAGTGTGATGTGCTTTATATTTGGTTAGTGCGTGTGAAAATTGAATGACGGATGGGATGGATGGACATGGTGGAACCTCGACTTGGAGACAGAGCGTTGCGCTCCGTCTCGCAAGGTTTGCCCATCCTGTAGGCTGAGGTGGAATGGGAGGAGGATTGGGGCTGCGGCCTCAGGGGTGTCCTCTGTGAGTAATCTGCGTCTTGTCTCCTGCCTGCAGGATGTCTCAGTTGTCAGACGAGCCCCGCTTCACCATCGAGCAGATCGACCTGCTGCAGCGTCTGCGGCGGACGGGGATGACCCAGCCGGAGATCCTCCATGCCCTGGACACCCTCGACCGCCTCGACCGACAACACGGACACAAGTTTGGCCACCGTCTCTCCCACAGCAACGCTTCCTCCTCCTCCTCCTCCAATAGCAATGCCAACACAACCTCCTCCAATAACGTCACTGCCTCTTCCTCCACCACCCCCACCCCCACCCCCACCACCACCACCACCGCCGCCACTCAGACGACTTTCAGGGTGCACGGACTAGCCTCGGAGCCGCCCGGCAACAACTACGACGCCTCTCCGCCCCTTCCGGCGGTTCCCGCCCCCGTTGCCCTGGCGCCGGCGGCTCCGAACGGACGCGTCAGCGACGGCCTGGTGGTGGCCGTGACGAACGGGAAGCTGTCTCCGCCACGGTTTCCCGTCAGCGTGGGCTCGGCGGGCGGCGGCGGGATGCCGCGCGGCTACGGGTTCGAGACCGGAGGGGAGGAGGACATGGACGTGGACGACAAGGTGGAGGAGCTCATGAGGTGAGAAACCCACCGACCGAGTCGGGCCCGGGGCGCAGCGTCCGCGATCGCTCGAAATCAATTGAATCGATCCAAAAGTGCGAGGCCAGCTCGGCGTGTAGTCCTGGTAGGCTGCATGGGAAGGCTCTGGTTATTGACACGTGGCTCACCCCAGGCTTGGAGGTGACCTACCAAGCTGGAAACCAGCCAGGCTGGCAAGGAGCCTTTTTTTCCTCTTTACGTATGCACCCATCAAGGACGATTGGAGTCTCTCTCTTGTACACCTAAATCGCCACGGACACGGCCAGCCGTTGTCAAAACGAGAACTGTCGGCACCTTCTCCAGTGTGTTTCATTTGTAATCTGTACACATGGATCTGTGATGAATGTTGTATTGATTTGAAAGGGTCTAGAATTGAAATGAAATGGAGAGAGTAGAGTGCGAAAAAAAAATGACAAGGCTTTGGCTTCTCAGCGCTGGGGCGGGATTCATATGTACATTTACCGTGAAGGAGTATCAATATAAATGTAAATGAGTCTGCATTGTATGACAGACTGTGTGTGATTCTGTGTATGTGTGTCTACTCATCTGAGAATATTCAGCTGAAAACGAAAGCTAAATGCTCAACTGACAGACCTCTCTCTCCCTTTCTCTCTCTTTCTCTCTGCTTGCAGAAGAGACAGTACCTTGATAAAGGAGGAGATCAAGGCCTTCCTGGGGAACAGGCGCATCTCTCAGGCTGTGGTGGCTCAGGTAACAGGTCAGTGTGTCTGCTATATACCTAACAGTTATATATCGGAAATGCCGCACTGACTCTTTAGCACCTGGTCTCCATCCAGTTAGCCTTGTTCTCTCGTGACCCCGCCACTAATGTGTGTAAGGGGATTTTGAACTTCTGACGCAATGCCTTTATCCTCTTCACTTTTCTCTTTCTCTCCCTCCTTGTTCCTCTGTCCGTCCACCTCAGGAATCAGTCAGAGTCGGATCTCCCACTGGCTTCTGCAGCAGGGCTCCGACCTGAGCGAGCAGAAGAAGCGGGCGTTCTTCCGCTGGTACCAGCTGGAGAAGACCAACCCCGGTAATGCCCACCCTCCCCAGCCCCAGGACAGCCCCCCAGCCGCCCCCCTCAGCCCCGCGGCCACCCCCAGCCTCCCCTCTGTCCAGTCCCTGTTCAGTTGTTCCACCCGCTCTATCCACTACTAGAGCCCCGGCAAACGCAGCCCTTTACTGGCGGATGGTGCCTCAGTAAAGGAGGCCTCCGTCTTCCACCATGTACTGCATTGAGTCCTGTAGAACTTCATAGCCAGAGTCCTATAGACCCCATGTCAAGGCTCCCATCGAGTACTACCCTGGCTGAACCTAGCCCAACCCCCCCCACCCTGAACCCCCCAATTGACTGTTATGACCCCTCAGACTGTCTTCTGGCCTGCTCCATTATGTGTAATGCCTCACCTGTATTCCTGTGGCATCCCCCTTCCTCCGTCTCCCCTCTCATGTTTGAAGTGTCATTCAGGGTCCAGTGTCCACCCCACCCCCCAATGTACTGTTCATGTGTTGTGTGTCTTTGTCCTTAGCTTTGTCATTAGCTAA
Source organism: Aplochiton taeniatus (assembly GCA_017639675.1). Lineage (NCBI taxonomy): Eukaryota > Metazoa > Chordata > Actinopteri > Galaxiiformes > Galaxiidae > Aplochiton > Aplochiton taeniatus. Next base: position 9,309,439 of record CM030173.1, on the reverse strand, counting down.
GCAGCCAATAAGCTACCACAGGCAGCCAGAAAACGGCCTCACAAATTGGATTTGTGACCGGCATTGTTATCCTAGCTGCAGTGCTGTTAGTATTAGTAATACTACTACCTAATGCTACCAAAACATGTAGTGCAATGTAAGAGCACTTAAGGCACTTGGAAATGTGCTAATATAAATCCTATGATATTGTGTAAATTGTTACTATGTTGAAGCCCTACAACTGATGACTGACTGTACATTACCAAAAGATTTTTAATAAAAAGAAAAGCTGTAAAATCAGTAAACTGCGTGCTTCTCCTCTGTCTGAGGGGAGGGGAGGGCTGGTGAGCCCTGGTGGCCTGTGTATGCTACACCACCAGTAGGGCACAGAATACAGAAAAGGGGTAGTGAGCCAGTGTTCTGTTTGGATTGTATGAAGGTGCTTGGTCAGACAGGGACTCGAGGAGAGATGGTACTTGGCAGCAAAAGACGGCAAAGGATTGAAATCAACATGAACTTGGCACCACCACCACCATGCATTAGCATCTTCCATACATACACCTTGTGTTTTCTGTTTGTGACCCTAGTGTGTGTGTTTCTGCGTGCATGCGTCTCTCAGAGACTTGATTGTGTGTGTGTGTGTGTGTGTGTGTGTGTGTGTGTGTGTGTGTGTGTGTATTTTGCATGTTTTATCAGTGCCCCATTCTCAATGGCGGTTTGATCTCATGAAGCCAAGTGCTCCAGGCGTGTTCTTGCAGTGGCCCCATCTGTCTGGTAAAATAGCCCTGGTTGTGTGATGGGTGTGTCCCCAGGTGTGACTCTGACCATGCGGCCCGCCCCATTGGCTCTGGAGGACGTGGTGGAGTGGCATCAGGCCCCGCCTCCTATTAGCTCCACCCCCGGTAGCTTCCGTCTGCGGCGAGGTAGCCGCTTCACCTGGAGGAAAGAGTGCCTGGCTGTTATGGAGAGGTGAGGAGAAGGAGAGGGAGGAATAGAAAAAGAACACTTTTTTTAACTCGTGGCATGGACTACATTTTAGGGGATGAGAGGAGAAGGCTGGCAAAAATGATGACTTGGTTCATTCACCTCAAATATTTTCCCTGTCTTTAAGTTTCACATCCCAAGACATCCAGCTATAAAGATGTGTGAGGGAGGAGTGATGTGGCCTCTCTATACAATTCTGGGTTGAAAGACCTCATCTCTGATTCTGTCTGTAGCTACTTCAATGAGAACCAGTACCCTGACGAGGCCAAGCGAGAAGAGGTGGCCAACGCCTGCAACGCCGTCATACAAAAACCAGGTGAGAGTGAAACAGCAAGTGGAGGACGTGTTAGAAAATATGACGGGAAAGGGAAGATGCCTGTGATCCAACACCACGTCCGTGTGTGCTTGTGTTTCCAGGGAAGAAGCTGTCCGATCTGGAGAGAGTTACATCCCTGAAAGTATATAACTGGTTTGCAAACCGGCGGAAAGAGATCAAAAGGCGCGCCAACATAGGTAATGTTTATCCCTTAGAGAGTCGTGTGTGTGTGTGTGTGTGTGTGTGTGTGTGTGTGTGTGTGTGTGTGTGTGTGTGTGTGTTTGAATGAAGGAGGGAACATTTGTTCACCCCCTCCGTTTCATTGAGTCTACTCACGCACAGTAGAGCTCAGATATGTTATGGCCGGGTCTGTGTTTTTTGAAGAAGCAGCAATCTTGGAAAGCCATGGGATCGACATGCAGAGTCCGGGAGGCCAGTCCAACAGCGACGAAATTGACGGCAACGACTTCCCTGAGCAGGTAATGAGCCAGGGGGTGTGTGCAGGCTACACTGTGTACCAGTGCTCTCCAGTCTCCACAATGATAAATTCCTCAGTAGAATGGATGACTTTTAAAAATCATGTAAATGAATTCACATCCCTGTCTTTTTTTTTTTTCTACGATGGACACATATACTCAAACCTATTTGGAGAAAGGCTCATTATTTTTCAAGGGATGGTGTGATCCAGTGGAGCTTACAGAGGGCTTCACTGTGTCACCCTTTTTAAAACCCATCGTTATGGTCATGTAACCAGTGTTCCTTAATGTGTGGAACAGGGCTGTGAGGCGTCCCTGTTTGAGAAGAGAACAGTGAGCAGACCCTTTGGCCTCAGTCGACTGGACCTGTCCTCACCCACGCAGGTACAACCTGGATTGATACGTTTGTTATCATTTCAAAATGAAGGCAGTGTCCCAATGCAGTGGCTCTCAACCAGGGGTACATGTTCCTGTCCTACCCCCAGGGGGTACGGGGGAAGCTTCTTGTACAATAATGTCATGTTATATTAGCTTTAATGGCTGGTAAACATTTGATGGGGGTACAGACAAAAAAGTTTAAGAGCCACTGACCTAATGCATACTATTTCCTTGCTTCCATATTCTGATTGCATCTAGTATCATAGCTTCTGCCAAATGATCTAAGGCTGTCCAGAATTTGAATGGAACACAAGCTATTTTTGGCCAATGATGATGTCCATGTCCATGAACTAAAACTCTCCTACTGCCTCTAGGTGCCCGCCCTGTTCCCCAGCTGGCTGACAGCATGGCCCGCCCTGGGCAGGGGGGCCCTGGCAGGGCCGAGGGCCAACACTCTGATCGGTCGATCCTTGGTGCCGACCCCAGGAACTGGGCTGCCTCAGGCCGAGGGTTCAAGACTGACGGCTGTGGCCTGGTCTCCCCCCTCTCCCTCTCTCCAGGACGAGTCCCCCAATCACATCCCGATCACGGAACACCAGGACCCAATCACATTAGCAGTGGAGATGGCGGCTGTCAATCACAGCATTCTGGCACTGGCCAATCAGGCCGGGACTGGGGGCGGGACCGGAAGTGACATTAAGACAGAGGCGTTGGAGGATGACTAAACGTGGAGGATGAGTGGACAAAGGCCAAGGAATGGTGTGTGTGTGTGTGTGTGTGTGTGTGTGTGTGTGTGTGTGTGTGTGTGTGTGTGTGTGTGTGTGGCTTTGTATGCCAGAAGCGGTGGGGAGTGACATGTTACATTTCCCAAGAAAGTGTCTCGCCATGTTTCTGTGGGGTGCGAATGTCGTAGGAAGAGTGGTGTCCATGTCAAACCAGTTTGTTTTGGAATGTTATTGATAATGACCAAAAGTAGTGCATTGGCACAGAGACAGTGGAACCAGTAGTTGACTCCCCTGTTACCCCCCCCCCCCTACCTCTAGCCCTATTAGACTGTTCCAGGGGACAGGGGAGCTCGGCAGCAGCAGTTAACTGTGACAAATAGAATCCTATATGCTCTTCTTCCCTGGTTGATGGTGAGCGTAACGAAAGAGAAACCTCAGACCCTCTCCTTCCACCACGGAGGAACTCTGTTTAATACCTTCAGTCGCACATCATGCTAGTTTGGATTACTCTTTCTCTCATCACATCTTCTAACCATGTATTCCTCCCTAGATCTTTCTCTCGTGCCTCCAACGTATTCCTATTCAACTAAATACCCTGTATGTATGTATGTATATATATATTACCGTACACAACTATACCTTGATGCTTCCAGCCTGTTGGGATTAATAATAACAAAAAGCAGTTATAGTATTTTAGTACCAAGATGATAGATAGACTTACCAACTTAGCCGTCTGTTTTAGAGAGAGAGAAAGAGAGAGAGAGAGAGAGACAGTCATGATTGTATACGAGATGTGAAGTGTGCGGTTGGTATTTGGCTAAATCTATGTATACTGAAGTGTTACCCAAAGCATGAGGTCTTGTAATTGTACTGTCTGGGGAATGAGCATGTTGCTGAAAGTAGTTTGACTACTGCAGATATGAGATTACCAATAAGATCACGTCAGACGGTAACAAAGACCATTCCCCTTCTCATTAGATCTTTTTTTTTAATTATTATCTGTGATGGTGTGTTATAAACACAAGCTTTTATCCAAGATAATCTATAATTTGATTGTATTTCTTGTCGTTGGTCAAGATGTCACTTTATGGGGTTAGTTACCATGGTGCTTCAGCTCTCTCCCCTCTAAGCTTTGTCATTGGTCGTTTAGTTATAGACAGACCATGCAGTCAGTAAGAGGATGAGAGACTGATCTGATTCATCGATGCGTGCAAAATGGATTTATGAAACCAAAACTGTTTAATGTTTGGAAAATCGACCCTGGTTGGTCGATGCAGGTAAAAAGAGAAATGGGATGGGTTTGATAGGAAACTTACTCCGTGTCTGTTAAACAGGCTCATAGAAAAAGGCCTAACCCCACCCCCTAATTTATAAGCTATTCCCCCCCTCTTCCAGTTCGCTGCTTTTAATGAAAACATTTTTTTAGAGACATTGTTCTAACTCTAAATGTAGAGTTTATATAAAATAAAAAGTCCCTTCACCAGTTATTCATCACGTGGCTTTTATGCTTGGGAAATTTCCAATGACTTATGTAGAGGAACAACTTGCATATTAGCATTAGACATTATGTCGAAGAGTAAATGACTGACAAACTTGAATTTTGTGGTGAATTAAACCTTTAGGTATATAGTATTAAAAGACAAGCCAAACTTAACTCTTCTGTTGCCTCAGCCTTTTTCAAACGTGGCTAGCCAATAATAGTAGTGCTTTCATCATGAAATATGTATCTCAGAAGATAAAAAAAAGACTTCTATAAAAATAGATGATTTCTTCCATTCACTAGAATCTGCCAAGCAGAAATGTAAAGAGCCTGTATTTAGTGGTCTGGGCACCTGCCATCTTTACCTTCCATCGAGATTGTTTTAAATCATGTCCACAATTTCAAATATAACTTGTTTTTATGAACAGTATAATTACTGCACATTATCTGCCTTTTGTGTTTTCCATTGGCCTATCGTGGTATTTGTTTCAAAGGTAAAGCCTCCAGAACTCTTTTTCACTCCTTTCAAACCTGTCTACCTCTGTGCTGTTACACACTATAGCCAGCCTCTACAAACAGAAAGATATTGGCAAAAAGATTTAACAGTTTTTGTTTTTTTTCCTTTCTTGGTCACACTTGCCAAAGGTAACTCGACCAGAAAGTACTTCACGACTGTAGGCAGTTGGACAGTGATGTCCATGCGCATACACAACCTCATGGAGTGGATCGTGTTTTTCAATTCCCTCCACCGCCCTGCTGATTCTAGACCGTGGAAGCGCTAAAAGGGGGTAGGGGGCTTTGCCTTTGTTCCCCAGAGGGAGTAACTATAGCCTGTTGTTCAATATGTGAATACATTAAATAAAAATAGCAAAATGTTCTATAAAGGTTAAATGAACATAACAAAAGAATAAACCACCTGTTTTATCAGTTTGAAATAGTTAAATAATCCATTTTATTTTCTATTTCAGAAATTAGTGCCTTTTTTGGACAGTATACTGTTCTGTAATAATGTAGAAAACAATGTATGCTTTTGTTACATTTTTTTCATCAGTTGGAAAAGCTTTTTTTAAACACGTGCTTATTTTGGTATTGTATCTTATTAGGGAATAAAGATTGATCAAAAAGAGCAATGTGTTGGCGTGCTTGGCTGTTGGCAGAACGAGGCTCCTTCACAATAACCCAGTACTCCTTGTTTTTGTGTGACACCAACAATTTAATTTAATCTAATAAGTTAAGCACAAACAAAAACAATCTGTAAATCATTTCATTTTAATTTGCTTCCTTACCAGGGAGACTATAGTCAAGATAATACAAAATGAAAATTATAAATGCATTATAATACATGATTATTCTTTGGATTTCAGCATATAATTACATATGACAATTAAATTAATCAAAACCCAAACTTGTGCTCAGATTCTAAGTCTTAAAATGCGCAAATATACATACATACACAGCCACTCTTACAGTCACACAAATATACTTTAAGGTACACTTCACAAAAACCCACTCCACAGAATTGATAGTTGCTGAAATTATGATCAATCATCAACGATGATTAATATCACTACTAATGATCATGATTATTATTGACAACTCAAGACTCCAGGATGAGGCACCAAACAGGGCAAGTCCTGGACACTAGTCCCAACAGTGAAAGAGACAAGATTCTAAACCAGTCTCCAGATTGGGCCTAGTTCCATTAGCAATTGTCTATCTAGCCTCCTGACCTCAGACACCAACTTTTTTCTGCAATTAATTCATGTAATGCAATTCCTTTCGAGTCATCTTGGTCTGGAAGATTTCATGCAGAGGAGGAACTCTACATATAGACCCGGATGAGATTGACGAAATGCATCTACCACAACCAGTGACCAAGTAATAAGTCTGAAGACCAAAACGTAAAAAGAAGTAAAGGCTTAGTGTAATGGTTCAGGGCAGTATAGGTCTGTCCACTGCTTGGTTTAGCAGGGAAGAAGGAGCCCCACATAGTGAGCCTCAAGGGTGTACTGGTGCTATGGCCAGAGTCTGGTATGGTAGTAATAAGGAGGGTTGTCAAAAATGACAGTGGCCGTCTGTAGTCTCTGGGCTGGCCGAGGTGACAACCAGCCCACCAAAGGCCACATCAAGGTCGGTGTCATAGTGCTCTGTGCCTTAAAACCCGGGTTACCACGGCTACAGGTAAAAATGCAAAGTGTTAAAGTGAACAGTTATGCAAGTCAGTTTGATCAGTGTTGCTGGGTCTCTGGTGGAAGAACAGATATGGTAGCTACGCTAGCTAGTAGTTGAGCCATTGGAAAATTGATTTTTTTTATATACAAAAGAAATATAACATTTCAACTGTGGAATGGACATGAATAAATATAGAAGATGATATCCTTGACCATGGTGAGAGGCACAATAGCTAACAGTAAAGAAATGAACAGACGTGATTCTCAGCATTAATACAGTATAAAATGAAGTACACGGTCATTAATTAACATGATAACATTAATAAATGAATATCAGCTATACTGTTCTTAACAGAAGTTGTAAATGTGTTAGTGGGATGAAGGATACATTCTGATCTGCGACACCGAACCTGTTTGAGCCTCTCTTCAGAAGTTTCTATTGCCAGAGATGTTCATCGTGTAGGCCGACTGTAGTACATCACACAGACAGCCAGTCGCTTAAGCTGCAGAACGGAAAGATTCCAGCAGCACATGGTCTATGGGGAGTCATAGTATTTGTAATCTGGCAGTGAGTAGGACAGCTAAAGCAATTGATGTATGCTTGTGTCAGGCACTGTCAAAAGAGTAAGGTACAGAGTATAGCAGATTGCCGCTAGCAGGAAAGAGTAGGAGCTTTGTATTCACAAAGCATTCCGTGGCGAGAGGCATAGGATGTGGGAAGACTCAAAAAGGTCCACCCCCGGCATATTATTTTATTATGAACAACAAGGTTCGGATTACCTCAGTGTACCTTCGAGATCTCAAGCCTTTTGCCAGACCCTTTGTGTATACAAAAGCAGCTATAACTTCTCCTCGTCCACTTAGATGTTCTAGTGTTGCATTGAGGAATCGTTTTTTAACACAATGCTCCAAACAGTAACATGAACGGATGGATATGACTATTGTATTGCATTACATATCCGGACAGAGACCCCTTGAGGCTTTTGTCCACCAATGCTCTAAACTCCAAAGGCTGGGCGTCCACTTTATCAGAAATGACAGAAGCTTAATAAGGAACCAAATTGGAAGCCTTGCAATACATTTTTGAATTGGAATATATATGACTCTCAAAAAGTCTCAAATAAAACTGAAGGTCTCAATAGCTTTTGGGAGCATAACTTTATGGCAGAAAGACAAGTCAGTATGTTGTTGGGATGCATACGGGGGACACCCGGCCTTCCTATCTTCTGTCGACATAATCCGGTTGTGAATGACATACCTTAAGAGTTTCTGTGTGCGTATGGTTCAAATGAATGATATGAAACAGGGAATTAAGCAAAACATTTTAGAAATATTTGCTAGGCACAAAATAAAGAAAAGTAAGTCTGAAGTGATCTCAAACACTAACGTTCTACTGCCAAGGACACATGGAAATCAAGGCCAGATCCATCTTGGCTTTTTTCTCGCACGCACGCACGCACGCACGCACACACACTCATTCCTCTCATTCGCCCAGGAAAATAGGTTCCCATCCTACTATATATCTACAATTCCAGAACATGACCGTCACGGCAGACCAAACTCCAAACCCCTACCTACGAAATCTAACAGTGAACTAGAGAGTCAGCTACAGGAAGAAGGTAAACACACTCCCAGGCCACAATGGAAGTTGACAATAAATAAAAAGGCTGCTGTCACCGCTAGGCTCTGCTTCCAATTAGACATCTCTCTCTCGCTGCCCTCACCTCCCTTTCATAAGATCTCCCCTGCGGATGAGGAGGGGGACAGATATAAGGCTAAATCAACACACCAAAGGCTTCCTCATCTAGTAGATCTAAATGTTTTTTTTTTATGAATATCAATGTACATTACATATACAATGCCTATAGCAGCATCATCAATTTCAAAGAATCAGTTGTGCAATATTCGTTTAGTTAGGTTTTTAAAAGGCTATACCACATGAAAAATGCATACTATTTACAGCACGATCTTTAAAATATAAACCACCATATTAGGCCTTTCATAAATCATAGTGATTAGGAGGAATGCTGAATAAAAAAAATCCTTCAAAATGATTTGGCTCCTTCCAGAGTAGACTGTTGTTAGCTTAAAATATAGGCCTTCATCCTGTCCACAATATACAGCTCACTAAGTGAGACCATACCTTTTCCATGCGTGACCAGAGCAATAGGGCTCAGCACCATGAAGCAACACGTGGAATGGGAACACAGTGCAGTTCACATTACTCCCAATCGCCCCGACTAGAATGCATGATCAAAATTGCTTTTCCCATCACTTTAATTTTCAAATTGCAAATTCATATGCTACCTGAAGACTTCAACTCCCAGTCAACTTGATACAATTATGCATATCTTAAAATAGATGGAATGCATAGCAGAGATTATGCCCCTCCCACAAAACAAATCTATGACAGATACATACAAAAGCATCCACCTTACTTTTAATCCATCAAACACATGCACAATACCAGCAAACCAATACGCAATACCACTCTGCTCAACACCCTCACGCGCTTCAAAAAGAAGCCTTTCCTTCTCCATCTTTCCATCTCCATCTTTCCTGCTCCATCTTTCCTGCTCCATCTCATCCCCTCGACATGCGACTAGCCTAACCTTTGACCCTCCTTCCTAAGCATTCTGTTAATAAACATACGGAGGGCGACAACCGTTACGTGCAACATCTTCCTCCCAAAGTGGCTTTATCCAATGACTCTGGCTCCTAAACCAAAGCACAATGAGAATTCAACAGCATAAAGTACTCAGCGCACACACACACACACACTTACCTAATCTCTCTCTCTCTCTCTCTCTCTCTCTCTCTCTCTCTCTCTCTCTCTCTCTCTCTCTCTCTCTCTCTCTCTCTCTCTCTCTCTCTCTCTCTCTCTCTCTCTCTCTCTCTCTCTCTCTCTCTCTCTCTCTCTCTCTCTCTCTCTCTCTCTCTCTCTCTCTCTCTCTCTCTCTCTCTCTCTCTCTCTCTCTCTCTCTCTCTCTCTCTCTCTCTCTCTCTCTCTCTCTCTCTCTCAATGATATGAGGAGAATAGGAGAGTGTTATCTTAGTTCTCCCTCACGCCAACCGGTCGAGTCAAAGGCACCAGTATTTCCGCTGGTGACGTGTGCCCCACCAAATGCCACCATTTTTCGAACAAAAATATGAATAAAAATGCAATCTCCAAAGTTATTTGAATGTTAGACGCTGCTGCCCAAATGCGCTTACAAGCTATGCTGTTTTTCCCATTCCAATATTTCTGTGCATCCCAGCAGAGCGTTGGTCTGTGGTGGCTCCGTTCTGAGAAAGCCACACGTACGTCAATCATCCGCGGTGTGACACGGACACGACGCGCTGGGGCGCTAACTTGACCCAGACCCACGCAACAACAGCGTACTTCCACAGGAATCACTGCAGGCACGCCTCTCTCTACCATGCAGTCCCTGAGATCACCTCACACTTCACGCAAGGCCTTCTCAAAAACTTAGGGCCACTAGGAAGAAATATATAAAATCATTAAGAAATAGAAGAGAAACAAATATCAACTTAATTAATGAAGGCACGTTCGGGAAGAATCAATCATTTCGAATAAATGACTTCATACAAGTGGGGTGGGGTGGGGGGTGTAGGATAACTGTTAAAACACTAGTCCACAAAAAGGACCAAGAATTGTTTTTAGTTTAAAAGGGTCAGTTTCATTAAAACAAGGCAAGGGGGTTGACAGGGGTTTGAGGTGATGTGTCCCAGGAGAACAGAGTCCTTTAAAACGAGGGGCTCTAACAGGGCTTTGCTTTGGCCCCCTGCCGAGTCACATCATCCAGACATCAGCACCCCGACGGACCAGCTTCAGCCCAATCCAGTCCAGGACAATATCCAGGTGCTGTGTCCAATCCTTGACTGAGGGGGTGGGGGGGGGGGCTCTGGTCACACGTCTGTCTAGTGAGGACTGGATACTGCAGCATTGTTCCGTGGCCACATAGGGGCAGTAGTGGGAGGACAGGCAGTGTCTGAACTGAACAAGGGCACTGTTGCATAGTTAGCGGGGCTGTTGTTTCGTACAGAACAGATGGATGTGTGTGGGCAGGGTGGCCTCTCCCACAGAGGTCCGGGTTCTCGCACTCAGCTGCTCCAAGACTTGCGGTTCTCCCTTCTCCTGGCGGCTCCGTCACCGCGGAGCACCGGCACGTGGACCGGTCCGTAGAACTCGCCACTGCGCCGGTTCTCCGTGTTCTGTTTGGAGCGTCCCTGGTGGGACACCCGGTCAGGGCGCACCATCACCCCGTAACCGGGGTTACAGTGGAAGTAGTGTTGTCCGCCTATGGAGCCGTCGTTCTTACCTGAACGAAAGCAGAAGAAAGCGGGGGAGGGAGAGAAAAAGGTAAAATTCAGGAGAACTAAATTCCTTTTTTGCTTTATTATACAATGTATTGAAAATATAAATACATATCGTCTAGCCTTTGTATCAATTGCAGTAAATGAAAATGAAGATGACTGAATGTTACTAGTAAGAGAAAAGCAAACGACACCCACCTGAGGGTGAGTCCAGCTCCACTCCGACCCACACACCCTCAGCAAATTCCGTGTTTCCCACAAAGCGGACTGTCCCAGTCTTATTTGGTCCCACCGTCACGCAAGCCCCCTTTATTAGCCAATCAGGGAGCACGTAGTCCCGGTTCCGGTCCTCGTCGTCCAGAATGATCTCCAGCCTCTCCAGGCTTCCTTCTCCTCCTCTTCCCCCAGCCCCTTCGATGGAGTTCCCCAGCCTCTGTGCAGGGAAGGGATTCCCTACGTTGTTGTGGTTGGAGGAAAGGTGGGCCGATGGAAGACCAGTGGACGCAGACAGTTTGCCTTCATACTGAGGAGAGGCCACAACACCATTCCTGTCAGCCTGATGCTGGTGGGTTCTGGGAAACGTAGTGTCAGCAGGCTCTGCCTTTGGCCCTCCAGCGTCTAGAGGGATGAGGGAGGGATGGAGGGGGGCGGGGTCGCCGCTAGCGATGGCGGATGCTTCGGACAGGGTTGCCGTAGAAACACTAGTGGAGAAGTAGCCGCTGGAGGCTTCGCTGAGGGGGCTGAGGGGCGTGTCATGCAGATCATGCACAGGAAGAGGAGGGGCTTCTGGGGATTCCGAATGTCTGTCATTGGTCAGGGCCGGGATCAGGTTCCTCCCTACCATAGCAACCTATGAGGAGCCAGGGAATCGGCAATCACAAAAACAGCACAAAAAAAAAAGAAAAAAAACACAGCATGACAAAAACATTCAGAACGCCATAATTAAAGGGGTAGTTTGGGGTGGGGGTGGGGGGAGGGTATGCCAACTAAAAGGTCAAAATACAACCCCGCAGTTAATTCCAGTAAAGAATAAAAACGAACGGGGCCCCAGACATGGTTGCAAGAGCCACGCAGGAGGGGTGTGGGTTAGGAGGGAGGCTCTTACCGGCTCTATCCTGATCCTGCCGTCCTCCGCTCCAGAGCTCTGCATGATGATACGGGGCATGTGCTGCCCAACGACACACACAAAAACACAGTGTTAACCGAAACAAACACACCAAGAAGTACAGGGAAGGAGCATGGTCTAATTGAATGAAACAAGCACTTCTGAGAAACATTCCAAACATTTAGGTTTAGTACACACCAAGAACAGGAGAGTGGCATGGTCTAACTGCATGCTCTTTTATGAGGCATTACAAACGATTACACCAAAAGTAGCAAAGCCAATCTGGGATGAGACTTTTATTTTTGGTAAATGTTTCCAAATGATACACACATTGTGTTCCATTGAATCCAGTTAGAAGTCTTGATAGCTAATCTACTTCATCACTACACGATGCTGCTACTGTAACTGCAGGTGGATTCAGACTTCTACATATACTTTACTATACGATACTAACTATACTTTGAGAAGCAGGTGGTGAGCGTTTAGATCCTGTGCTGCCTTTCCTTGCTAAAAGCGGGGGTGGGGGGGGGGTTTGAAGGCCTACCTGTTGAGAGTGGGGCGACGGCCGCAGTTCCTTCTTGTCCTCGCGGGCAGGGAACAGGGACTTGAGCAGTTTGGGCATTTGAGGCACCAGGGCTTTGACTGAAAGATAAGAGGCAGCAAGCCCTGAACGACCTGAGGGGGGGCGGGGTGGGGGAGGGTACGGTAAGAGAGAGGGAGAGCCGGTCGGAGGACGAGACGGGAGAGGGTAAAAACGGTAGGAGAGAAGAGGAAGAGAGGAGGTGTGGAAGGTTGGGGAGGTACGAAAGATTAAGAGGATGTTGAAAGCAAAAGCCCCAGAGATGTCAAAAAGAGACACACAAACAGCTGAGAAGTAGTAGCCATTAGACGAGAGACACAATGGTACTGACACACTGACTGTGATCAAACATTATAATCGCTGGATTATAAAGAACAACAATCATGGGAGATGATTTTCATTTCCACGCACTAAACTGAAAGGACATTACATCAGGATGAAAACTGTTAGGCAGGAAAAAGAAGACGGATTGGTTGATTCAAAGCAAAAGACAAAAAAAGGGATGAGCCATGATGTTGGTAGTCATAGCATAGCATAGCATAGCATAGCATAGCATAGAGAGAGAGAGAGAGAGAGAGAGAGAGAGAGAGAGAGAGAGAGAGAGAGAGAGAGAGAGAGAGAGAGAGAGAGAGAGAGAGAGAGTTGGGTGGAGCTGAGAAGAAGGCTGAGCATAGGCTGGGCTAAGTAGGGTCAACAGGAGGGGAGGGTAGAGGGGGCTGGGTTACCTGTCTCTGGGTCCCCACTCTGCGGGGGCGTGGACGGGGGGATCGGAGGCGAGGAGGAGGGCGACGGCCGTGCCAGGCGATACTGAGAGGGCATGAAGATGTCCTGCTGGCTCTCCCAGCGACTCTGGGGCAGAACACAGGAGACACAAGCAGAGGGTCAGCTCATGAGGGCCCACACGTATCTGTGTGTTGGGGACCGAGTGCGAGGGAGGGCCATGCGGAGACCGTGTCACATCCCAATACGGCCTGACCCCCCCCCCCCCCCACACCACCACGTTCCTGGTGTAGCAGTGCAGAGCGCGTCCTCACCTTGTTGTCGTCCAACATGCAGGTGGAGGAGAGGTCCTGTCTGCTGCCCGACAGCTTGGGAGAGAACAACAAAGCAGCAGGTTGATTTCACATTCAGACAGCTTTTGCCACACCAACTGACTCTCACGGGTTTTAGAGGAGACTTTAGAGCCGTTTCAGTGAGTGCAGTAGAGACAGAGGAGAGAGAGCAGCTTTACCCTGTGAACGCTAGGCGAGCTCAGGCTGCGTCGGTTTCCCTTCCCTTTGCCAGCCAGGTGCTCCTTCACAGCAACCTCCTGCAAACGCGCACGCACGCGCACACACACACACACACAAACACACACGTAAACAACAAACTACATTAGTAGTTAGCCAGCATAGCTACATTGTATGTCGTGTGTGTGTGTGTGTGTGTGTCCCTCTGACCTGTCTCAGGCGGTCCAACGTTAGGATGTTTTCCACAGCCAGGATGCTGCGGAGGTATTTCTCGATGGCCGCCTCGTTGTCAGCAGACTTGCTGTTCTCGGCGCTGGTGGCTACTCGAGCCAGCATCTCCCTGTCCTCCGAGCCCTGCGTGTCCTAACGGAACACACCACACACACACACACACACACACAGAACCACGATCAAAGACAAAGACAAGGGTGCTCTCTCAAAACAGCTGACAGCGCTCCACCTGAACGGTGCACGGTTCATAACAGGACGAGCAATTCTTTTCCGGGGGTTAAGCACAGGATGTGGTGTGGAGAGCAAACGTCCCGTTTCCCGTTTCCTGCTCACCCCGGGGATGTTGGAGACCACCTCGAAGGTGACGCCGCAGCCCGGGATGGTGCTGCGCGTGGACATCCTCTTCAGGAGGTTCTGGGCGAAGCCCTGCCGGCCCGGGTTCAGGTTGACGCAGACGCGCTTGCGCAGCACCAGCTGCATGTCTGCCGGGTGGCTGAGCTGGACCACGGCGCGGACCGTCAGGTAGACCCGCTGCTCGGGCCAGGCGCCGCCCCGGCTCAGCTGGGGGCACTCGTGCACGGTGGAGTCCCACGACGCCTCCGCTTTGACCTGCCCGGGTGAGCGGACGGCAGGGAGAAGGAACACTCAGTTCAGAGACGAAGGCAAGCAAAGGGAACCCAGAGGCAGGACAGCCAAAATGTGTGGGTGCCAGCGCCTCTCAAAGACAGGTTTGTTTGTAATATCCTACACGCACATACACACGTTGCCTTCTGATTATTATTGAATGCCATGCGGCCGTTTGATGGAGCGGTAGCATATGCCCCCGAGCTCACCTCTCCGTCGTAGTGCTTGACTATCTGAAGGTCGAAGAAGTCGTCCTCGTCCTCTCCGTTGAGCGTGGCGTCCCAACCGCCGGCCTCAGGCACTTCCAGGGCCTCCTGGGAACTGAAGTCATCCACTGGAGGAGGCAAGGGCAAGGCAGAGGGACATCAGGAGAAAAGTTGTCAAAAAGAATTATGATAAATGAACACTGGTATATAAGACATTGCTTTATTCATGCAACTACACACAAAAACATGTTTTTTTCCCCCCCTTTTGACTTCTAGGTCAAGAAGAGGAATACAGGGGGTGGAGGGCTCACCACTGAGGTCCAGGAACAGCACTGGGGTGTGAGTCTCCATCCCTGGGAGAGGAGCCCTGAGGAGAAAGACACACATATTAAAGAGAGGATTTATCCTGCTTTTGTTACTGTAGCTCCAGCCTCTCACAAGGCGCGCACGCACACGCGCACGCGCACACACACACACACCATTCAGCAGGAGCGCCGGGAATGCCGCTGCCAGCAGAGGGCACCATGACGGCGTTCCTCTCCTCCGTCAGAGTCAGACGCCACTCCAGCAGCTGGGCCTCGCGCTCCACGTCGTCCTCGGTCTTCTCTGGAGGACACACACACACGGGGCGGGGGAGACAGATGTGACCACGGCTATATTTAGCATGCGCACACACACACACACACACACACACACACACACACACACACACACACACACACACACACACACACACACACACACACACACACACACACACACACACACACACACACACACACACACACACACACACACACACACACACACACACACACACACACACACAGTACGTCCACTCTAGAGAAGACTGCCGGGAGAGGCTAGGTGTTGCTTTGACTCCATCGGTACAAGGACCCGCAAGGTAGAGGAGGGAGTGTGTCTCACCTGCTTTGCTGACCAGGCTCTGGAGGTGTTGGTCCAGGTACTCCTGCCTCTTGGTGAGGGCCGTCAGCCACTGACGACGCAGACGCTCCAGATCGCGCTCCTATTGGAGCAGAACAGAGAGAGGGACCGACCAATGAGACAACAGGGGCTCAAGACAGAGGTTCCAAATAAAGAGTTGACGTTGAACGAGGTCCCTAGGTCAGAGAACAAAGGGGGGTTATTCGTAACCGAGCCCAGAGTCCGGACACCTTAAAGCAGCAGCGGCACGCCCTTTGAGAGGGCCGTCCGTTTACCTGATAGCTGTCCATCTCGTCTCCCTCCTGCGTCACAGGCTCGTTGGCCTTGGCCACCCGCGACTGTCGGATCTCCACGCAGCCCACGGACACAGCCAGCAGCACCTCAGCGATCAGGGGCATGGTGCCGGAGTCCTGCACCGACTTCACCTCCACCTGGATACGCCTCGACTGACCCTGGGAGGAAGGAGAGAAGAACACAGGGAGGGAGCATGGATGAGAAAGATTAGTTTTTTTTAGATATAGATATAAATAAAAAACAAAATCATAGCTTACTCTCTCTTAATGCGTTTGGACACCACTTTATGACGCGTGGATTACGGTCAAGTGGAGCGTCAACTCAACAGACATGGACCCCCGCCCTTACCTGTCGTAGCTGGAAAATGCCCCCGGTCCGGACGTCCCTGGCAGGGACCACCTCCACGGGCATGAAGTCCCCGTTCTCGTTGATCTCCAGGATCTGGACCCACACCTCTAGCCTGCGTGTTACCTCACTCCACCTGCAGGTGGAGACAGGGCACCACTCAGAGAACAGCTCATACTTGATTGAACAGTTGATTATTGTCACTACACTGTAAAACCAGTGTACAGGAGAGAGGCTCACAGTGGAGCGCGTGCAGCCAGGTTCTTTTGACCATCATAGACCACTGTGTGTGTGTGTGTGTGTGTGTGTGTGTGTGTGTGTGTGTGTGTGTACCTGTCGCGTAGCGTGCGTGTCTTGGCTTGGATAATGCTGAGGTCCCAGAGGGCGGGGTTCCTCCCAGGGTCGGCTTGTCTGTGTCCGTACACCTCTATGGCCAGGGCTCCCTCTGTCAGGTACTCTATGAACTCCTCAGTCACCGCAACCGCCAGCTCCTACACACACACACACACACACACACACATTTATCACACCGCCGCAGCGCACACACACACACACACACATTTATCACACCGCCGCAGCGCACACACACACCCACCCACCCACCCACCCACCCACCCACCCACCCACCCACACACACACACACACACACACACACACACACACACACACACACACACAGAAAAGGTGGTTGTGATACCTTGCAGCTGTCAAACACCACCATGCAGTGGGGGTCCTTGCTGCTGGGGGAGGAGGCCGAGGGGTCCACCTCTGGGGCCACGATGATGGGCTCCGGCTGGTCCCAGAACGAGTACTGGCAGAAGACAAAGTTGGACAGGTACTGGGGCAGACCGGTGGCCTGCAGGATCTTAATCTGCAGCGGACACAAGAGGGCACCGGGTGAAAACCGCTCTTAAATGTTCCTTAAAATGGGTCAATCACGCGATAACGTTCCTTTATAACAGCTTATTTTAGCTAAGATTTCACCAAAGCCACAGCTGATTGCTGACTACAGCAGTGAGTGTCACTGTGTTTGGGCCTCACCATGCAGACCAGTTTGCGCTCCTGCATCTCTCCGTCGGGGCTGCCCTCGCTGTCCTCCCCCCCGGCCATGCCGTCCTCAAAGCCTCCGCCCACTCTCACCACCTCCACGTGGAGCCGGCCCGCCACCTGAAACCAGGGACCACGCAGCACCATAAGACCGCTACAGTGCAGCACACTTCAGCTGCTGCCCGGGATTAGCTTGTGGTTTAGGGCCAATGGCAGTTCAATAGAGAATTTCACTCAGAAACGGACAGATTTCAATGTGACTAGAACTTAATTAAAGCTTAGAAAAAGTAGCAGCCTGCTAGCTCATCCTTACTAAGCAGCTTTATCTTCTTATATAATAATCCATGTGGGACAGAGATGATATTATATACAGTATATATATAAAAAATAAAAAAAGACTGTCTCCATACCTCCCCCTTCTGGTTGACGATGGGCACTGCGTACTGCAGCTTGACGTCGTAGAACAGACAGGACAGGAAGACGTTGGCCACGCCTATCAGACTGTGGTTCTCCTGCTCGTCAAAGAACGGGTCGGCGCGCTTGAAATACGACCGCATCACCTGACACGGCACAAATGGAAAAGTACGAGCCTTTAGTCATCAACTCTTTGTACTAGAATAGTTTACTCTCCAATACAGAAAAACCTTCAGTGTTTCAATTTGCATAACCCTCAGAAAAGCAGTACTGTGTTAATCTTCCTATCCTAACGGGGGACAGAATGGGACACTGATGGACTCACGGGGTTGTCATCGTCGTACTCCTTCCACTCCTGGTAAAGGTCTCTCATGTCCACCAGCCGGTTCTCCATCTTCTCCAGAGCCCAGATCTGTTTCCCTTTGCCCTTCCGTCGGACCTGCACCGCGGGCTCACTCAGAACAGCATCTCGCTGCGGGCGGGCGGGCGGGCGGGCACACACACACACACACACACACACACACACACACACACACACACGCGTTAATGAGGGAAAGTGTCCGAGTCTTCAAAGCTACTCGCAGCACCAAGGACAGCTGGGTCACCTTGCGGTTGGCATTGAGGTTAGCAGCAGGTATCTGTAGAGTGACTCTGTACTCGGTGCGTTTGTCCAGCTCCTCGGCGATGAAGCCCGCCTCCTGCACCAGCAGGTTGGCCCGGACAATCTGCTCCCTCAACTTCCTCAGGCTGCGAGTCAACATGGCCTCTCTGGAGAGAAGGAAGCTGTATCATTCTCAAACCGACACGTTTCGTACCAGCCAGTACCGGATGATGGGGTATTCTGGAGCACACTTCCACAGTACAAGTTTGAGGTGAATGAAATGTTAACCAATTTCTTTATCTGTATCCCTATGTGTTCGTTGGTCAGGCACAAGGCCTCCATCGCTTTGCCTTTGAGGCGTGAGGCAGCCACCCACCTCTCCTCGCTCCACTGGCGCAGGCGGCTCTGCGCGCTGGGTGAGTTGGACATGCCGCCCATGCTGAGCCTCTCCAGGCTACGGTACTGGCCCTGCTGAGGGGCCCCGGGTGGGGCCTGGCCGCCCCCCGTCGACTGCCTGTCCGGCTGCAGCCTCCGGCGCAGCTGCTGCAGCTCCTGCTCGTACATGGCTCTCTGCCGCTCCAGAGCCGAGCGCTTCTCCTCCTCGTGCTGACGCCCCAGCGACTCCAGCACCGCCTGCATGGGGTCTGACGGACAGGGCGCACGGCCAATCATGGACAAGAACAACTAAAGGCCTGACGAAGACTAGCTTACACGACTGCTTCACCCAATGGCTCTCTCTCCAGCCACTCTCCATCCGATTTGAATAACCCCCATACTCACGCTCAATCTCTCTTTAACCCTAACCCATCTCTCCATCCGTCAATCTTCAACTCCACCCCCATCTCTCCATCCATCTCTCTATAACCCTACCCCATCTCTCTATAATCCTACCCCATCTCTCCATCCACCAATCTTCAATTCCCCCCCCATCTCTCCATCCATCTCTCTATAACCCTACCCCATCTCTCCATCCATCTCTTTATAACCCTGCCCCTTATCTCCATCCCTCCGTCCTCACCGTTGTTGCCCAGGGCCTTCATCATGACCTCGGTCTGGGCAAACTCGTAGGAGAAGCTGACCTCGCTGGACACCTCGCTGGCTGAGTCGCCGTCGGCGTCCAGCTGCTCGCTGCTGCAGCTGTTCTTCATCAGACCGCCGTCGCCCTCCTCATCCTCGCCCCGCGACCGCCGCTTCGGCAGGTTGATCCTGTGGGAGGGGGGGGGGGAAGGACAAACGAAGCAGTTTGAATTTCCATTAAATAAAAAGACAGGAAACTCCTTTCAAGGTGAGACCGACGCCCTCTCCCCTGTGTGTTGTGTACTTGTTGGTGTCCGTAAGCTTGGTCTTCGCTAGATGACTAAGAGTTACGTGATGCAGCCTTTCCTCTCCCACCCTCTCTCTGATAATCACACCTACCTGAAGAAGTGGTTGTTGCCCCACAGGATGCGGTCTCCGTGGTGTAACTGCTGCGGGCTGGTGACGGGCGAGCCGTTCACACACGTCCTGAAAGCACAACAGCAGGACAGAAACACGTGAGCCAACCCTGAAGCCTCAGCCGTTGGAGGGTGAGTTAGAAGCCATGGGGGGGGGGGGGGGGGGGGGGGGGGGGGGAGGAGGAAGAAGGCGGCATCTAGTGAAGACAGAGGACGAGGAAGGTGATGGCGGCAGGCCGGTGTTCGTACCGGGAGTTGCGGTGGGGGGTGAGGACCACGCCGCGGTCAGGACAGATGTCGATGATGCAGTGCTCAGCCTGGATGCCCATCCCACACAGCTGGATGTCCTGGGAGTCCGCAGAGCCCACCTTGGTGTGCTCCTGGAGGGGACAAGCACACACTCTCAGAGCACACACTTTGAATGTACTCAACTCTCCGGGGAAAAATTTTCAATAATGCGGAAACTGGGATTGCGGATGAATCAGGAAGAACTACGTCACAACATTTTTACATAAGTTATGTTACGTCTGTGTGTGCGTCGTTACCTTCAGGTAGTAGACCAGCAGCTCGTTGAGGGCGGGGTCAGCGTTCAGGTTGACCAGGAAGCACTTGTCCTCTCCTACTTTAATGCCCGAGGACTGTAGCGAGATCCCCAGGCTCTCCAACTGCTTCTGTCGCTCCTACAGGGCAGAAAACACAGAAACAGACACACATGGTTAACCAGTGAATTGGGGTAACGCCACAGGCACTAGCTTGTGTGTGTGTGTGTGTGTGTGTGTGTGTGTGTGTGTGTGTGTGTGTGTGTGCCCACCTGTGCAATCTCCTCCGTCTTCCTAAGTTTCTCCTCCCAGGTGACCGTCATCTCCTGGATGAGTTTCTCAGACTCCTCCAGCCTCTCCTTCAGATCTGGGGCTTTCATAGACTGGAAGGTAGGAGGACACAAAGAGGAATTCAGCCTTCTTTTACCCTTTTCCTTCACTCCTTACACCCAGACCACACTCTCCCCGTCTCCCCTCACTGCCTACTAGCCAACGCTCGTCCTCTCATCTCAATCCCGTCTTCCTAACCTGCCCTAGTCATTTTCAGTCCTAGCCCTGGTGAGCCGTCCTCCCGAGTCGTACCTCGGCCTGTGTGAGTTGGTCCCGTAGTTTCTCCACCTCCTCTCTCAGCTCCCTGATGATGCGGGCGTTGGGGTCCTCGTTGACCACGGCGTGGTTCACGATGCTCTTGGCCCGGTCGGCGTAGCGCAGCGTCGACAGCGTCTCGTCGTAGTTGTCCGCCGCCGGGCTCACCGTGGCAACCATGGCCGTGCGGCTGTTGCCGCCCAGGCTGTCCTGGAGACGGAGAGGGGGAGAACGGAGGTTGCAGGGAGACTAAGAACGAATGAGAAATGTGTGTGTGTGTGTGTGTGTGTGTGTGTGTGTGTGCGCCTGTGTGCATCTGGTCCATACCTTTAGCAGCCAGGTGAGGACAGAGTCTCTGTAGGGAACAAACTTGGTCTTATTCTTGCCGGCGCCCTGTTCAGCTAGCGCAGAGATCACTAGGCCCAGAGTGGTCAGTGACCTAAAACAACCCACACACACACAAATGCCTCACTCAGAACCGGGGACAGGCAGTTGGGGTGTCCACCACCCACAATGACTGTGTATCATTTAAGAGCACTGTGGCTAGCTTTTACGGTCATTTGTTACCTTAGCCAACCTGAAAGGCAACAAGTAGGGATATATAATGTTGCTTTTTATGTATAATGGTAGCCTAGGTGTAAAGTGTGTTCTGCATGACTTTATGGTCTCCTATGCGGCTCAGTGTCGGCCTACTTGTTGATGTTGCTGCCCTCCTTCAGCCTATCCCCTGCTGCTCCGGTCTTGGCTGCCCTCTCGCTGCCGGCCAGGTCCACCAGACTCAGCTTGCTCACCTTCTCCCCGCTCGTCTACAGAGGGAGCACAGGGACAGACTGATGAGTGGACGTTTACAGGGACAGAGGAGGAAAGAGGATAGGACGGACCAAGGGAAGCTAATGGAGCGGTAGAGGGAAACACAGCGGGACGGAGAGAATAGGAGGAAACAACCGGGGAGAGGACGGAGAGTAGGAAAGGCCTGCGCCGTAACGGACCCCCACCCCCCTCTGCCAGGATGGAGTGCAAGGTTCCTACGACGGAGGGAAACCAAACCATTAGGGAAACACACAGACGCAGACGTTCTGGTTAAACAACATCTTTATTTCCACAGAGCTAGGGACGCTCTTTGTTTGTCCAGAGGGCTGAGGTCGGTGGGTGACATTGCAGCCACGTGGGCCGTGTCCCGACCACGTTGCCATCCAGGGCAGCGTGCAGACCCATGTCCCCGGGGCCCATCACGCAGCCTGACGTACATGAAAAGGCTCATTAGGCAGACATTCCTCTGGGAGGCCGAGACAAAAGGCAGGAGGGCGAGGTGCGTGTGCAGGACACACACTAATCATGGGCACACACACACACACACACACACACACACACACACACACACACACACACACACACACACACACACACACACACACACACACACACACACACACACACACACACACACAATAGCAACAAGCTTCTATTGTTCGCCATGATTTACAGTCTCAGAGGCAGGGGAGAGAAGAAAAGAGAGAAGGTAGAGGAGAGGAGAGCACAGGGTGCTTGGTGGAGTTCGACATGCAAACTCTAAAAGAAATCCTCTCTGAACTGATGCATGTCTAAACATGTCTAAAGTGTGTCTAGACTTAAGTAAATGGAGGGCAGATTGAGTGTGGTGTGGTGTGTGTGGTGTGGTGTGTGTGTGTGTGTGTGTGTGTGTGTGTGTGCGCGCACAACAGAAAGGGGAAGGAAGAATGCAGAGAGCGAGGGGTGTACATGTTGCTTCCGGGGGTTGTGCTTGTGTGCAAGTGTGTATGTATGTGTGCGGGTGTGTGTAGGCAAGAGAGGGGGAGGATGGACGGGAGAGTGTGTGCATGTCCGGGGTCGTGCTGGGTGGGAAAAGAGCAGGAAGATTACAGTATGTGTTGTGAAAACAAAGACAGCCCTTGTCCCCTGCGATCGAGAAAGAGAGAGCGAGAGCGAGAGCGAGAGAGAAAGAGAGAGAGAGAGAAAGAAAGAAAGAGAGAAAGAGTGGCTAAATCAAGCGTGGGTCCAAAATTACCTTAAGCAAGTCAACCAATTCTCAGCTTTCTGTTAATCTAAACTGACAGCAGCTTAAGACTGATTCCCATTGACATGTCATTAAGAAGACCATGGCTTTAAAAATGACTTAAGCAAGCTAAAGCCTCAAATCATAGCGGTTTTAAAAAGACACCCAGACACCCACACACACTTGGACTTTAAGGTGCTCAGCATGGTTTTCAGCAGAATATTGGAGTAACAGTAATATAGGTTTATCCCTAAAAAAAGATAACACACACTTTTTGATAGGTGTTCGGTATGTGTTTGTGTTGGTGCATCTCAGTGT
The DNA here is from genome assembly GCA_017639675.1 of Aplochiton taeniatus. Classification (NCBI taxonomy): domain Eukaryota; kingdom Metazoa; phylum Chordata; class Actinopteri; order Galaxiiformes; family Galaxiidae; genus Aplochiton; species Aplochiton taeniatus. The sequence continues at coordinate 9,286,085 of CM030173.1, read as the reverse complement.
CCATGCATGTTTGAGTGAGCGCAGCCAGGCGAGCAGAGCCTTTATGCAGCACTCGGTTTGAATGATCCAGCTCCCTCTCAGGCTATCTTTAGCTCAGCCTTTCCATTCCAGCACGCGTGCACCTGGGGCGCTTTTAGGATCATGGCTTCCCTGCCCAAAGTGTGCAAACCCCTTGTCAGGCAGCGGGCCAGTTAATATCAGCTCTGGTTTACTGGACACTTGAGTCAATAGTGAATGACGTTTCACAATGACATTTTAAACACAGTTGTTACACGCCTCAAAATCCCTTATATGTTTAAGTTGCATATACATTCACAATTCACAAATATATCAAACGATGTACTTGAAACGACTGCTTCATTGCTCAACCATCAAGACATGCTGTGTCTGGTTGGCGGGGGCTCATCTAAAATGGTACTCCCAAGCGGGCTTTTCCTTCAAGAGGTTTGTCAACAAGACCTTGAGCACAGCCTTATTTGCACTGATCACTCAGCCCTCGGCGGTTGCATTATCGCTCAATTATGTAGTGTGTGGTGTTGTGCACAGGCTGGGCCAGGGGCCAGCAGGGCAGGGTTTTGGGTTCACAGAGTCCCAGAGAGAGGGCCAGGCTGACTCAGAAACAAACAAACACACACACACACACACACACACACACTTTCTTTCTCAGTCTCTCACAAAGAAACATGGTTTCACAAACCCATGCACACACTCATGCACACGCACACCCACACACACACAGGATCAGCTGACCGGCTGACACACAGAGCCACCCATTACCAATCCATTACTTATTAACACGGTTTCCTGGTGACGAAGCTGCTTCCTGGCAAGGGAAACTAGGGCGAGGAGCAAGGAGGGCCACACTGGAAGACCTAGGAGGATCTGGGACAGGTACACTGGCGGGGCCTTCGGGCCCTTCCAACAAAATAAAAGTCAGTCTGATAAAGAAACGCGCCATGTGTGTGTGTGTGTGTGTGTGTGTGTGTGTGTGTGTGTGTTTTTGAGTCTTACCCCAGAATGCAGGTCTTTGAGTGTGTGTGTGAGGATGATGTTGAAGACGGCGTGGGATCTGCTGCTCTCCTCGTTCATGTTGGTGGCGGCCACGGTGCGGGACTTGTTCCCCTCCGACATCAGAGACTCGATGTCCTGACAGGAGGAACGACAGAAGAGAGGGCTTAAAAAAGAGAGATTAGGACACAGACAAAGAAAGGCCAAAACAGATGGGGGATAAAATCAACAGTAGGGGGGGAGAAGATCAAGTGATGAGCGATTCAGAAAATATTCGGAGCCATAAATCATAAACTGCGAAACCAGAACAATATGAAGATGATTCCAGGAATCCCAAACATCTTAGCAATCCAGTAGTTTTGGCCTGAATGAAACCAGCTGTCTCGGACAGCACTGGCTTATGAAGCACATAGCTCATATCGTCACAGTTTTCAACAGCTGTAAAAGCCTCGGAGCAAGACAGCGTGTAGAATATGACGTGTTTGCGTGGTCACAGCAGAGTCTTGTGAATTGCTATCGCTTGTCACGGCTTGTCTACCAAAAACCTCTCAGCGACCGCTTTTGGCCTCCTCTGTCTCGAGTCTTTAAATAGATAAAAACGGTGCTTTCATTATTTCCCAGTGTTCCATAACAACAGAATAATCATCATAATAAGCTGTGGAAAATGTCTTAGTTGCACAGTGCTTGTTTAAATCTCCATAGTCAACAAGCTTGTTTGGACCAGATGGGATGTGCTTTACAGGCTGTCTGCAGGTTTAGGGCAGCTTTGATATAAGACATTTTGAGATATTTCAAGGATCCGCAGATAACTTGGCTATAACTCAGCTGTCTAACCACCTCTATACACACCAAAGGCCGCCGATAGGAGTGTGTCTGTGAGTGTGTGTGTGTGTGTGTGTGTCTGTGTGTGTGTGTACCTTGTAACTGGCTACAGCCAGACGAGACAGGCCGTCCACGTAGGGCCCCAGCACTTTGTGTTCCCTCACCCTCAGCGGGTGTCTGCTCCTACACACACACAAAAGACACCGTCAGCACCCCATCAACATGTCAGTGGACAACACACAACAAATCACCATTTGTTTAATAGAGCCGTCATGCACAAAGAGGGTAAGTAACGTGGTTCCTGTAAAAAGCTACCAAGGTCGTCTTTCTTTTTTATTTAATCTGATAGAGATGCTAAATATTTCAGTTCATCCACTGTTCTACGCTCAGTTGTAGCAAGTGAAAGGCTAAAGTTCCCCCCCCCCCCCCCGAAAAAAGGAGTTATAGGCTGTATCTAGACTTTCTAAATCCTTCTAATCCCGTAACTCTTTTATTGACTTCCCGTCTGTGGGAGTAACAAAGGGAAAGAGAGGTGCATTCTTAGGACCATGTGGATGCAGCCCT
>CM030173.1:9186191-9278691 GCA_017639675.1 Aplochiton taeniatus | reverse complement strand
ACACCCAACACAATACAAACTAGGTTATCTTGAAGTACTCTGGAAGTCTCAGCCCTGATCAGAACCAAACCCGCCCTCGCAAAAACCTGAAAAACGACCTGTCCAAACATCAACATTTCTATATGCTTGCACATCAAATTGATCTACAGGGTCACACTGAGCAGCAACAAGGCATTAATTAGAATGTGGGGAATCTGAAATGTCATTTGGGGGGGGGTAAATAAATAGGCCACAAATGACAGACCGGCTGATGAGGCAGCCACGGTGAACACGTGCAGGTTAACGACCTCAACTTAAAGCCACATACACATGTAGATGTGAATAACACAGACATACAGTATATATACAGTAATGTTCAAAGCCACACATTGAAACCCACCATTTAGAATCCATATATATACACAGTACTGTGCAAAAGTTTTAGGCAGGTGTGAAAGAATGCTGGCAAAAATTTGAAAGGAAAGAGTGGTCACAGCAAATATTTATTTGATTAACATTGTTCATTTGTTCATTCACTTTGCATTTAGTTAATTGATAAAAACAAACTATTAACACTTCGATTTTTTACTTTACTTTTACACACCTGCCTAAAACCTTTGCACGGTACTGTAGAACAGGTAAGGGTAGCAGACAAACGGACACTCAGTTAGGCTTGAACACCCAGATGAAAAAGATAAAGCCAAAACACGGGTAGCTAATTTTAGAAAGTGGATATTTCACAAAACAATCTTAAAGGCCAGGGATGAAAAAGATACCAATTCCCCTTCAACTAGGCATGGTATTTTTAGAAATGCTTTGACTACACTTCTTGCTAGTTATTAGCTGTTAGTAAAACACTGATATCTCAGCATGTTTCTCATTATTATGCTGACACTTACAGTATTACCAGAGATTCACATGAGTCTGCAAACATGGTGATTCCAACAATTAACCTCATTAACCTGACCAATTCCAGGGAGTTTTTGTCAGACATGTATTCTCTCTTGGAATGTGCATTAAGCTGAACCCTTTACTCAGGATGGCACCTTATCTTGAGATAAAGTGTAATTTATTCTCAAGGCGCTGAGCCCAGCAGGCGGGGAGGAAAGGCTTTGAACATGAATTTAGAACACAGGGTCTGCTTCTCGTCATTGCTGTCTGTTCTCTCCTTCCTGGTGTTGGGCCTCCTTACCCTCCTACATGCCTTCCCCTGCCCCAAAGCCATGTCTTGAAACACTTACAGGATGAACAGCGGCTTAGCCCGGCCAGGCCTAGCCCCACACTCCAACACTCTCTTAGGGTTTGATGTGTGCCACTCTTGACAGCTGTCAAAGCGAGTCAGAGCCTGGGTTTAGGGGTTGCGTGGGCCGTGGGACGCCTCCCGTCTCGCACCCCACGACCAAGTCACAGATGACAGGGCTATGCAGCCAATGGGAGCAGAGAAAGAGAGAGTCAGGAGAGCGGTGGCCCACCCCCGGCCCTGGAACGCCACCGTAGCCCCGCAACCCTCTGTCCTCTGCTCTGATCAGCGTCATTTAAAAAATGAGTTTACGCATGGCTGCTTCCCTCGGCTCTCCTCTCTGAGAGACCCTGACTGTACCAAATAGCTGAACCGTGGGGGAGAAGGGGTGGCGAGGACGTGGAAGGGCATGGCGGGGTTGACAGTGCGCGCGCGCGTGTGTGTGTGTGTGTGTGTGTGTGTGTGTGTGTGTGTGTGTGTGTGTGTGTGTCCTGGCGTGTAGGTAGGATGGACCAAGGCTTAATGGCCTCCACATTGTGCTGTTCTCCTGACCTAAATAGTAACCTAGTTAGAAAAGTAAATCTGGAAAACTCATACATGTGAAAAAGAAACCGAAGGAGAAAATAGGTGGTCCTGCTCTTTTATCAAAGGCATACGTCAGAGACTGGCACCAACACGTCAATTATAACCTTTGAACTCCAAGCCACCAGAAAAAAAAAAGAACATGTAAAACGTTTACACATGTAATACGCACACTGCACACATTGATTCATTTCTGGTTTAAGAGGCCTAGGCAACATAACATAACCTTTCAAGAGGCAGACATTCTTGTGACAGTTCCGTGTGGTCTTCTTGGAGAAAAACACATTTCCATGTTGCCGACAAAAACAAAGCAAAAGGCGAAAGGAGACAATATTTGGCTCAGGACCGAACGAGTCAGCATTGTACCTCCTCACTAAAGTAAAGCATGATGTCACTACACAAACTCCATCAGCAGGATAAGAGTCAAACAGAGATTAAAACAGAGACACGTCGCTAATGCAACCCCCACTGTTGCCTGTGAGTGACTCACTCTGACATGCACCTAGCGTTCTGACAACTAACTGAGCCGTCTTAACTAGGCAATAGAATTAGCGGCCAACAGGCCCAAAAAAAGACAACAAAATGGGCGAGAATCTGTCAATAGCTGGTCGAACGGGCAACGTGCGCGTCCGCTTCAACGGCAGCTCCCGAGCTTGACTTTGTCCGTCACTAAAATGCGGATGGGAAGCAGCATTAGCTGAGTGTTCTATTGGCCTGCACCCAGGTTTGGGCCCAGGGTTGACGTGAGGGAGCAACCTCTGAGGGCTGAGCTCGCCAAGAGAGGATAGCGATTGTGCTGGATTAATACAGTGCCAGTGTAAGTGCCTTCCCCTTGCTCCAGCCGAGTGTGTGGAACCTGGGGCAACATGTCAGCTAACTAAGCAGGGAGTCAAGTGCTGCGGAAGTGGAGGCTTTCGGAGTGGTTTCCTAATGAACAGACTGCAAAAGGGGCTCGGCGGGGCAGAAAGGCGGCGCAGAGCCTGACGAGCGGCGCGCACGCGCACACAGCGGCGGCCTGGTGGCTGGCAGACAGGACATCCAGTCCCCACCGCAGATGTAAGGGAGCGCCGCGATATTCAAAAGTGGTCCGAGAGATAATCATTTGCATCCTCTGCGCAGCACTTACTTTACAATGGGTGAGGGACCACGGCAAGTACGTAGAAACCTGATGCAGGCAGCCCTCGCCTATTCTAATGCCGTGTGTGCTGTGCAGCCATAAACACAACTGATTCACGAGAAGCTTAAAGGGAAGAGGGTAAATATTAGGGGTCAATGTTCTACTCTAAACTGAAGGCTTGAGTCATAAAGGAGAGATTTGATTATGGGCCACGGATGGATTTGCTCAGGCAAAACAGCCACACCCTGGTCATGCTGGGACAACAGGAGGGTTAGGAGGTGGAAAGAGAGGCAAGCAGGGTTTAACCAGAAGGCTACTTATGCAGACAGAATCACAAGCAAGTCGAATTTCAAAGGCATATGAATAACTAAAAGAACTTCACAAGAGCCCAGGTAGTACCCAAGCACAAGGGCTTGACCTCATTTATATGGCACTGTACTGAAGGTGTAGGATGCACCCATGTGGATTTTAACCCATCGACTACCACATATAATCAGAACTATACTGCAATTAAAATAATACAGGAACACAAACATCCATTGGAGCCAAGCACAAAAACATTCAACCGAAACCAACAGAGGGCAAACCATTTTGTCGAGTTCCGCTTGCTCTTGTAAACGGTTTTACTAGCCCTGGGGACTGATCGAGCCCTTCACTTTCGGTCAATGGTAATCACCCTCCTCTCAGAAAAGCCGCCCCACAGATAACGCAACACAGCACTCCACTCCCAACAAGTGGGCTTCTACCATAACAACGCTGGTGAACTCGCGGCCCGGGCGGACAGCATCTGGGGCCCAGAGAGGGAGCGGGGCCCTGGGAATCAGAAGAGAGAGGCCCTCTGCCATTCACCTCCGGAGCGCACGCAAATGAACTCGGGTGTGCCATTAAACTGTCTGAAGGGGTGAAGGCAGCAGGCGGCTCGCCCATTCTCCTCCAAGTTTAAAAACCTGTTCTGTCCTCTGCTCTTTGTATGCTGCACCCCACAGAGAAACAGGCAGACTGAGAAAAGAGGGGGAGACAGCAGTGGCTGCGCTTTCCCTGTTTACCTACATAAAAAAGTCACCCGAGGGATGTTTATGACCGACAGATGCTAAAGCTGACGTGTGCTTTCTCCCTTTTCCCCCCCATTTCCCTCCTCTTGGAAGCGCTGGAACTCAGAAAAGGGGTTCCATAACTATCGGCGGTGACCCGGGGTTAACCTCCCAGTGTTGTCAGAGCAACGGAAAGGCAGAGAAAAAGGGAGGAAGTCAGCTGGAGGAGAGTTATGCCCCAACACACAGTGGGATGAGAGGAGGAGCAGCAGGCTGCCTGGGAGGGGAGAGGGAACGCTCACACACACACACACACACACACACACACACACACACACGCGCACACGTGCACGCGCACACACACACACACACAGACACAGACACAGACACAGACACACACACACACACACACACTGTTCTCTCAGCAGGTGATAGAGACAACAGTTCTATTCAGGCACTGACATGTAACAACGTTGACCTGCATTGCTGATAGTTCAATGCCTTGGAGAACAAAAAAAGGAACCAAGTCAAACATACCTGGAGTCTCCCTTGCCCAGGTTTCCACCTCCTGGTTGGAGGATGGTCTGGTTTTTCTCCATCTCCACCACACATTTTGTGTTCAGGTCCTTTTCTGTTGGATTGAGACAACCAATGGGTTATTAATAAGGAATTGAAGTAAAACGGTGCCGTATCGTCAAATCCCACGAAAACATTGAGCCATCATTTTGTTTCCATTTCATGAATGCATCTGTACTGTTTTTGCTGATTCAATGGGCCTAACACATTGAATAGTTAAAGCAAAACTTTGCTATGACGCTGAAAGATAGTGTTTTTTATCATTAATCAAAAGCTGAAGCTAACAGTTGAAAGACATTTATAATCACTCAAGACAGGTAGCAACACGTTATCCCAAGAACCATATCTCCCGCTAACCCTAACTTCATAATATAATAACATGACTCCACACTTTGTCTTTGGTTAGGCTATCAGAACATCGTAGAAGTTCCTACTTCTTTTACTTCAGACAAATAGACAGGGAGTGGCCCATGACTGTTATTATATATATTTTTTTGCCAAGGCCAATAATAGCACTGGACTCTAACCCACCCAAGAATATGTGGGCTAAAGGAAATTGTGGCAACAAACATGCAAGGAAGGATGCTACCAGCCATCTCCCAGTTACAACCTGTTCTTAGGGAACATATCTGGCTAAGTTCTTGTTAGTGTGTTAGTTGTAGCCAGCAGCTACCATATGGAGGCCCAATAATAGGGGCATTAATTATTGTGCAAGCCAGCTGTACAACTCCTCTTTTCCCGTGATCATCAAGGCAGGCTTGATTATTCAAATGTTGTTTTTTTCTAAATGCTTAACTGTGGGTTACATTTTATTTCAGGGTTGCTGCTTGGCTACACTTCTGAGTCCTTTTCTGCATTGAGACAATTGTTAGTCTATGTTCAGTGAAGAAGCTCAATCTTTGAGACTGACCTCTCAATAAACAACTTAAGCTGTACAACTGTTGATATTGCATCATCCGAAGGGAATCCACTTTGGACAAATAGGCCTAACACATGTGCCATCCAATAAATATTCTCCTTGCCTGACCAAGAGATAAATGTTCAGTTCATGTTTTCGTGTTTCTTGGGGCTGATCTTTTCCAACATGGATAAGCCCAAACAGTTAAAGGTCATAGAGCTGAGGGCCCACAGCAGTGACCTCCAATCCACCATGCTCTGCTCTCTCACAACCTGGAGGTCCGCTGCACTTGACTAAGAAGAAAAGACTATGCAGTTGCATTTTGCCCAACTATATGCTAATAGCAGTACACACTGCAAACCAGAAGACACAAATGTATTCTACAACCTAGGTTAGGCTACATCAAACTTATCCCTGCTATTAAGCGCAGTGAACAAGAGTCAGCCAAACTTGTGAATGGAGAGAATGCTTGCCTTTTTCCGTTAGGTTGGAGTTAAACATGAAAAAGGGGTATTCAGTCAAGGATGCTGCCAAAGAACAGGCCAAACATGGACAACATGAAAAGGGAAGTGTGGGTGTGTGCATGAATTTGCAACTGTAAGAAAAAGTCAGAGAGAGAGAGAGAGAGAGAGAGACTATATAAGTCAGTGCTGCTTATGTGATTAAAGTAGTCTACTGTAGCCCATTTTGTTTAGTTCTAGTCTAGTTATGGTGGAATGAATTCCTATTGCTCTTTACTTAGTGTTTGCTGAGCTCAAACCTATTGCGGATGCATCTCATCTCCTGTGTTTTTGTGTAAGAATCCTGGTCTCATCGTTAGAAGCAGGTTTCCCGTTATTGTATCCTTCCCCATTTAAGGTCACTTTCCATTCCAACTTGCTGTTTCTTCAAAGGGCAGTGGCCAAAACTGCTGTAAGGTTTGGCAGAATGGGCAGTACATCAGCATGGAAATGGAAAAGCTGTGTGTGTGTGTGTGTGTGTGTGTGTGTGTGTGTGTGTGTGTGTGTGCGTGCAGTTGCTATGATGGGACCGTTCTGTTCTTCGAAGGCCCTTGTATTAGCCTACCAGTCATGGCCATGGGAACATGCCATGTTATGCAACGTTAGCAAATAGTAATTTAGACTCACTCCCTTCCTGTCTTTGTCCAGCACATAAGAACTCTACACCTCTAGTTCTCTTTCACACAAATCAAACCTAGGGCTTGGATGTAAAACAAAAAAAAAGTGCATGAAGCCATATACTGTAGTGATTCTTCCATACATTTCACGACAAAATAATGATCTGAGGTACCCTATTCCCTACAAAAGTTAATTTGAGTCCAAAACAGTTTACGAGCTTTGGACAGAGAGTATGGGAAAAGAAGGGTGGTCCAGTGCCCTTGGTCTTGTGACGGATTTCCATGCTCACAAGAAGGCAACACGTGATGTATTTGCTGGGTTACATTGTAGAAGATATTCTGCCTCAATAGCGTCTGTACTTTGAGACACATGCTCTCCCACGGCCAAATTCGAGTTGGCACACAAGCTTAAAATGTCATCCATTCCCTCGTCATTCAAATCAGTATTATAATTGACCGAATCACTCCACCGTACACAGAGATTCGTTAACACATACATTCTTTACCGGCGTGGTTTAACGTTGGCTTATGTTAGAAAGGGGCGACTAAACCGTCACACTGATCGTTGTGATCTAGTAGAGGCATGCTTGGATTTGAAAGTATCGAACAAATGCTATTGTGAAAGTGATACCACAAACAGATTTTCCTAACAACATACCACAATGTCCAACCGACTCATCGAATATGGACGGATGATAGTGCTCTGTCGATGCACCCCATATGATAAGCCAAAGATTATTTACGAAAATTTGCGCAAATTGTAGAATTGGGTTATATTTGACCCGGGATGATTGTACATGCGCTTCTGGAGAGCTGACACAACCATGGCGTGGTCCGCATTTCATTGGCCATTAAAAAACAATTTATGGCAATATAGGTGTAAAGTAGATACAGATTGGTCTGTAAGAACGCTTACCTCTCCGGTTAAAGGGACGAACACGGACAGCCACCTTCACATTGGAGTCGTTAAGATTTACCTCCCCCATTGTGTCTGCTGTCAAAATTGACAGAGACCGTCCGTGTCCGCGATGACAAAATGTCCTGCAGGCAGGTATTGATCCTCACTTAAAACACTGTAGTCGAATAACGTTAATCATCCAAGGTTCGTGGAATGTGTAGCTAGCTGATCAGCCAGCCATCCAACATTAGTTCCCAGGGATGGACAACAGGCAAGGCATTTTCCCATCACAAAACAATAGCCATGGTAGAAAAAAATCTTAAAGAAAGCACCAGCTTATTATCCTCTTCTTTGGAGGATCAAGTAACCTTGATACACATTCCAAAACTGGGGTGCATGGGCTGTAGAGACAAAAAAAATGTTAATGCCTACTTTTGATATTGCAAAAGTTATGAAATTAGATTTAGCTAATACTCCAACCCAGGACTGGCATTGACTAGTATTGACGGCAAGATCAGACTAGCAGCGTTAGCTAGTTTAGCTAACGTTACCTATGTATGGTGGTCTTACGCTACGCTAGCATGTGTGTACCCAGTTTGCGGCTCACTAATGATTTCCTGGTGATTGACAGTACACATAATGGAACGCTGTAATAATAATGCCACATCAGGAGGCAAAAAACGTCTTAAACCCATACTTTCCAGATAGACACAAATCATACCTAGCCAACAAAAAGTAACGGGTTGGGTCAAGCAACTTCAACCGTACTAACGTTAACTACTAGCTGGCTAACATTAGCCATCGAGCTAACTTTGTAGATTATCATTCATAATTCTACTATAATGAAAGTTGACGAACAGAAACATATTTGCATTGAATACAGTGTCCGACAATTGTAAAACGAATGTATCTGTTACACATTTGTTATTTATACATTTTTCTGTCAGGATGGGTTTTCCGACTTACCCGTTATATGGCTAATGCACCCTTGAGAACTCACCCAGGCACCACTGACAGTGGCCGCGTTCCGTTCTGTGTTGGCCACTTCGCTGTGCTGTTCACTTGACGTTGGCGTCTTACGCTCAAGTACTGACACTGCCAAATTTGCAGAAGAGGGTAAAGTGTAGCCTATCTAAGATCCTCAACCTCCCAAAAGTTCACGGACATGACATACCCCAATATTTAATGTTCGAGCACCACCAATAATGCTTCATGAGCTTCCAAACAAATTAACTGCCTGATAAGCATGTCAAAATAGCAATTTATGTTGTTCTTGCAGTTATTTTGCAACATCCATATTCTGTAAAAGTCAAAACTATAAAATAAGTATTGTATTGTTGGGCTAGGAGAACCTCCTCGGATTTTCTCAATGACCCAAGCGAGTCTGTCCCCTGACCTAAGGGTAGACCAAGGATTCTACTTCTTGGGGTACATTTAAGGATTCCTGAGAAACAAGATCACAGATTTACAGGGAAATGTTACTCAAATTAGTGAATCAATTGGTTTATATATCGTGTCTTTCTAGGCCCAGAGATTCAGGGGCGAGTAATGTGTTCACTATTTCAGTCGAGACGTATAGCCAAGGCTATTGTGCCATCTAGTGTTTGATGTAGGCCCTATTTTTTTTTTTTTTTTCATTTATTCCTAATCCAGTAAACAGTTGAGCTAGCACTGGATGGCACTGTACTACAATATTTACTGGAGTTGAGGTGAATCCTTTTGGTATGTATCTCTGTCTGTCAGTCTACCTCTCTGTATGTCCTTCCACGCAATAAAGGTAATTTCTAAAGAGTTCTGCTTAACCGTTTGAGTTCTAGGGGCTTTAAGGGAGTTTCTTTCCCAAAGATTATTAGAGCAATACATAGATACATGTTGCTGTCTATAGTATTAGGGCTGAGTGCCTCATCTTGGAAGTCAGTCCTTAAAATAAACTAATCTGCTTACATCAACAACAACAAAAAAACAGCAATTACAAAAAAGATGTATACATGACAACATTGGCAATATACTATGTTTATACTATATATGTAACCCCATCCGGAAATACAGTGTGGTCTGCTGAAATTACAACTCCAGTTAATATTGGATTGCTTTAAGGCAGTCTCACCAAATGAAACAAGTATCTTAGCTATAATAATAAACTTTCATTTAATGCAGTCTATAGGGTTGCATTTGAAACTAGCCTCGCGTAGCTAGTTTATCTGGAACCTTTGTTTTCCCATGATGCCAACACACTGGTGACTGGATACTTTGAAGCAGGATCATTTCATTTAAATGGTACAGTGTCAAACTCACAGGCTGCTATCATCGAGACCCCCTGACACGACCAGGGGGGGAGGAAGCTTTGATATGACTTACTGGGCACCTCGGGGTTTTCTAACGCAAAGGGCAAGGTCTTTGAACCCTGCCACGCAAACCAGCTATCCTAAAGTCTTTCGCTCTCTATTTCTTCAATTCGGTCACACTCCCTCTCTCCTCTCCTGATTCCTTACACCCATTAATAGAGCATGAGGGAAATATACTTTTCTTGCCCTTTAGATTATAAATACTCTCAAGTCCAAATGGATCACAGGACATCCCTGTGTGTGTGTGTGTGTGTGTGAGTGTGTCTGTGTGTGCGTGGATTTGTTAAGAGTGAGGTGAATGATAAGCGCTGATATTGGGCGTAGGCAAAGGTCTCCTGGATAAGGGACATGGCTCCGCTTATCAGCTGTTTCATTAAGATGACACGATTAAAGTAATTGTTCCGGCCACTAATCAGACAGATGCACAGCAGTGGGTGTGTGTGTATATGATTATGTGTGTGTGTGCATGTGTGTCCACGGGCATATTTGGGCTATGTGTCTTGATAAGATGAAAAGACTTATGATTGATTTTAGGCATGACCAGAATAACTTCAAAGTTTACACCAGTTAAAGTAATGTAGAATGTGTTTTTCTGAACACCTAAATCAATTTGGTTCCATGCAGCATTCTGTAATATCTAGAAAAAAAGTGGGGGAAATGTGGCCAAGAAGTTGACTTAAATGATAAATAGAAGATGTTTAGTGGTCTGCTCAATAATTCCTTCTTTAAGGCCAATTTGTAATTTTATGTTTTCAGGACTTACATATAGTTTTAGTTGACATTTTTTACAAAACTTTTATATTTTGAGCAAAAGTTACACTTCTTAGCTGTAAAACGTATGTTCTAGCAATCCATCTCAATAGTTTGTATTCTCTCTCTCTCAATCCCACATACACATACACAGCATTAAACCATAATCACCCCATCCATTTACAATCCACCTGTGAGTGCTTCTCCATTTCATGTCACTGAAATGAAATAAAAAATACATTTCAAATGATTTTTTAATGCAATTGTCCCCTTTCGACTCAGCAGCAGCTACCTTGGATGGAGGGGTGAAGACGATCAGACCGAGGGCGAACCGTTTTTGCAGTGACGCCGAGGACTGGCCTTTATAGTCTATGGATATGGCCTGCAGTCGAATAGGGTCTCCTATTACGGCGGGCTCTATTAAGCCTGATGAAGAGTGGAGCTTTATGGCCAGGGTTCATTGCTTATGCCTGGGCAATCTAATCAGGTGTCTCACCACTGCCACAGCTAACCAGAGGGTAGGGGGCTGCTGCTGCACACCCCAAGCACTAATTGGCCTTTGCATGATGATACGATTTATCTCACTCAGAGACAGAGATTGCTCATGAAAACGTGTACTATATCAGCCTTTTTGAATATAGTAATATTTTGTTTCAAACCTCAAGAAGCAATGTATTGCTATATATTGCTGATGGGTTACAAAGTCTACTGGTCGATCGTTTGGTTAGTTATGTAGATGAATGATAGGAGGTTTGAATCATTTATATGTGTGTGTTAATAAGTGCGTGTTTTTTAAAGACTCTTTAGACCATTGCCAGTGAGTGAGGGATGTTGGGGTGGTAAAGACAGTAATAAGGAAGGTATTGACACATTGATGTGTCTCTATCGACTTTTCCTTCACCACCTCCTGCTTACAGGTCACACCTCGGACAGGAACCCATCACAGACCTTACCACACATCCTCCACCATGACCACCACTCACAAAAATAGAAGAGAACGTAAGCTATCTTTATACTGTATACTTGTGTTGAAAATCTTACAACAATATACACTAGAATTAGATCAAATGTATTCACGCTTTTTTCTGAACCTTCCAGTTTTGTTTGTACCTTTGTCATACTTTTTAGAGAACAAAAGGACTGATTTGCAGCACCATTGAGCACAACTCCCTCTTTGCTCCTGGGGACTTAGACAGATGTGAGAAATGCTACATAAGTCCCATGATGTTGTAAAGCCCCTGCATGCCTCCTTCCTTTCCTCACACCGTGTCCAACAGCGGGGCCGCAGTAATCTTCACGCTTGAAGACTAAAGAGGATTTCACTTCATATTAAATGCTCTGTGCTTGCCAAATTCAGGTAAGCTGCTCATAGCCAAACTGTATTGCCTTGACCCCTATACATTTGTGTGTGTGTGTGTGTGTGTGTGTGTGTGTGTGTGTGAGTGTGTGTGTGTGTGTGTGTGTGTGTGTGTGAGAGTTTGTGAGTGTGAGTGTGTGGGAGGGCCAGGCACATTGCTGTCCAGGGAATGGTGGAAGATAAGAAAGTGTCTCCGTTCTTCGCTCTAGTGGACACCAATCCCTTCCTGTCACTCTGATAAGGACTGCAAGAAGAACAACCACTTGTGTTGTTAGTGAAAAAGCACATACATGCACGGTTTGAGATGTATACGGCAAATATGCACAGCGTTTTAGCTGAATCAGCTTTCCTTGAAACCCTTTTAGAATCAAAGTTTGGACAGACCAGGATGACCCTTTTCCCAAAGGCTTTGGCCCCCCGACTTGCACCACAGTGCTAAACTAATGCTTTTGACCCCAATTAGTGCCTTTCTGCTTACCTCGACCTTACAAAAACTTGCGCTCATCCTTTAGTCGTAGCCGTCTCCTCCGCCTTTTTTTCTTCCATTCGTTATATTCTCACTCTCTCCTTTCATGAATCCTCCACTTGTTTCCATTGGTTTTACTGTCACTGACAATATCCGGTGACACCTGACCAACATTTAGTCTATCCTTGTGAATGTTGGGCGCAATGTCAAACACCCTAATGGGTTAAAATGGTATGGTTGGTCCTCACCTCTGTGCCCACCTCCCACCTAACCAGACATTCATTTTAATTGTTTTTTTTCCCTGCTGCTTATCTTATTCCTGCTCTTGCTCCCTTATGGCCTATGACTTCACAATCTGTGGCCCATTATCGAGTTGATTGAGCCAGCTGTGTTTTCTTTTGTCTGTGTCGACAGGTGTTAATCCTATGCCCTCTCCTCGTCAGAAAGAAACATAGACTTAGTTTGAATTGAATAGCCATGTGAATACTTGTAAGAGCCACCTGATATTGAACCAGATTTTGTTTCAATATCAGAAAATGAGATTACAGAGTACACTCAAATTACAAGATAAATCCCAAAGAAGCAGTATTTCTCTAATACTAACACTATGGGCATATTGTCTAGTATATATTGGAAATTTAAGGGAGAATTGGTGGTAAGCCAATGTTGTTTTGTTGCTTAATTAAGATACAGATCAGAAAATAACTGGAGTCTCTTTTCAGTGGCACTTGATTTGATACTTAGATATACTAACTCACCGAGACACAAATTATTAGAAGTCCCTTGAGGATTACAACAGTCATCAACAACTTTTATCTACCCCTCTTGATTTAATTTGGCTCAGACACTTGATAATATACTGTACATACAGGTCATTTTATTAGTGAGGGATTCCTTTCCTCTGTAGCTTTTAAGGCAGCAGCCTTCTAAGTCTGAAGGTTCCGAGAGGTTTAAGCTGTGCTCTGGCTCTAGCTTTCTAAAGGATCTGGCTGCAGGGGAACATGGAGACGTTTTAAAACCCCTCAGACTTTCCTCCTGATGAGAAATAGGCTTCATGCAGTGTGAACACATCGCATAATGATTTATTGATTAACATGTTTTCTCCATTCATATCATTCAGAAATCCATTACGTTTGTTGACCCATGACATTATAGTATGCCTTCAGAAGAAAAAAAAAACACTTGATCTAAGCCTTGCAGCATATCACTGTCATTTCCTGACAACATCTACGCTCTGAGGATTTCAAACAGGCGGAAAGCTCTCTGACGGTGCTGACCATGCCTTTGGTTCTCCTGGGCTTTGCCTGGTTCATTTAGCACAAGCAATAGCCAATTAGTTTTCCATTTCAGCCACTAGCCTGATGGCTGCAACCTAGTGATTTAGCGCTCTCTAAAAGTCATGGTGTAACCAATGCATCAGATTGAGACGGTGGGTAAGAGATTGAATATTATATATATGATGCTGTCCAGTTGAGATATATATGCACTATTTATATGTATACTTCTACCTGTATTCTGAATAGATAGTCAGCCTCAGAGGAGATTATGATGATGATGAAAGGATTCAGACCTGTACATTTATATCCATAGTTAATATCTAGGCTTAATAATGATGGCTCATTTGCTGATCAATAATAAGTGTGTTACACATTGCATCGGTTATTCTATAATGGGGTTCAGCAAACCTCACAGCCTGCTTTGTTGAAGAGGGTAAGATAGACAGAGCTGAATACAGGAAAAGGATGAAATAATAAAAGGGGGACAATAGAGGAAGAAAAAAATATGACGGACAAGAGACCGGAGGAGAATGTAACAAATCTGTTTCTCCCATCATCATGCTTGGCTGAGACGTACAGAAGACTTAATTTGGGATGGCGCCTCTGAAACTACTGGGATTTGCTTACGTATCAGGGGCCATTAATGGCCAACCTATGCCTATCGAGCTCCTTCCCCGCACAGAGGTGGACACTGGAGACAATGAGCTCCACAAACTCGTCATTGTATGTAAGCTAAACCACTGCAGTGGGGGAATTATTCATCTGTATTGTCTTTATGCTACCAAAATAGCAGTTGGGGAAAACAAAGAGTTTACAAATGGCAATAGCACAAGGAACCATACTCAAAGTGCACAAGCATTTCTCATCGGGTTGTTTTATATTGTGTTGACAGCCGAGATGAATTCTGTTCCTGCACACAATAATTAAAATTCATACAAAAGCGCAGGGCAAACAATTGGGTACTTATCTTATCTATGTGTTCAGTTGTTGCATGCTGTAAGTACCACAGCTACTCTGAACAGCTCAGTTCTTCTATTTTCCGTGTGCTACATTCGCTATCCTGGACAGTTTTTGAGTAAGGAGTTTTGAATGTGAGGGGGGGGGGGGCACTAAAAATGCCATGCTTCTCAACAGAGATAAGGCAGATCAGAAGTTTAGGATCACACGCTTTCTGTGGCTCTGGGCACTGTTCTGATGGCAGACTTCTACAAATGTAATTAGAACAGCACCCTTCTCTGATTCACTCACTCAAATGAGGGATGCCCCCATCTGTGGGCGTTCTAGAGTTCTAGATAAAGGAGTGAGTCACCGTTTTGCCGTCAGGGCTCACCACGTTCCTGCGGAAACCTCCATAACCCAGATAAAACGAGGAGGATGATGCGGTGTAGTTCCGCGCCCGTGATTTGTCAGCGTTGTCTTGTCCTGGAGGCTCACAGGGAAAAGGAGACAAAGTTGATTCACCGCCGCTAGACTTGGACACGAGCGCAAACCTTCTTCCCTCTCTGCAGGCACGTGCACAGGCCCAACATTGTGGTTTGAGAGTCTGCCATTAATAAAGTATTCTCTTATCTTGAATTATTATTATTTTTACTTATGTACACAGGGTGGACTGACTGAGACAACGTCTCTTTTGTAGCAGTGTCCTGTTTACAAGGCAGTTGTAAATGAAACGAAACAATACAAAATAAATGAAAACCTTTCAAGTATAAAAAAGTGCTATAATCCAACACATTGGATATGTTTAGTCCTAACCTTACAAAACCCCAGTGTATTCAATTCTTCACCTATAGGGGTTCATCCCACCATTCCTCTTGTCTGTCAAATGCAGTTATGCAGACTTTGGATGGATGTGCAAATGGGATGGATAGACGGAAAGTCGCAGGAGTCCCCTTGTGTAGTAGATGAGTAGTGTAAGGGCCAATTGTCCCAGCGTCGGAGGAGGTCATGCTGTATGAAAGCAAAATATTTTTTCGTTAATACAAAAAAGCGCATGCATTCTGAACCTTGTAATCAAGCCTATTGGTCTAGTTAAGAAACATTCAAGCAAAACTGTTCAAATTTGCATTCTGAAGGGTTTGATAGACATACAGTCGTACTGTACATCCTGGTAAAAGTTGCTTTCACACTTATTTTTGGTGGATCTGATTATGCTGTAAAAAGGGCATGTTGACCTGTATTACAGTATATGTTGATCAGTGTCTGTTCAGAGAGTAGAGGATTATAATGATTTTGTCTCCATCCTCAGTCCTGTGGCCTCAAGTGGACAGCATTATGGAGGATGCTGGAAGTCACCCATTAAACTTGACAGACAGAAAGCCGACCAATTAGACATATAAAGATAGAAAGAGGACAGGAAGGGGCAGGCCCTGTAACCTTTTTGGTTTCTTGGCTTGAAGGAAATTACACACTCAGGACACCTTTTCAAATGAATCACACTGGTGACATTTGATCGACTGGTAGAAGCAAGTCCTTTTACACTGACCAGTTTTGTTCCTCAAGCCTGTCTCCTCACTTTAGTTCGTCATCATCATCTCACTCTCTCTTTCTTTGTCTCTCTCTCCCTCTTATCACTTACTCTACACACTAACTCCCTCCCTGAAACCGTTGTAGTTAAACTTTCACACACGTCATGAACAGGCAACAACCTTTGAGGTTTCTTTTCTTTTTTTTTCAAAAATGGAAATCGTTTTTATTGTCAACACCCTGCCTTTTAAGCCTTGCAATTCGCCGCTGCTCTCCCTCACAATAGTGCACCATGAAGAAGTTCTCATTTTGGAGTTTACCTTAATCCAAGAGGCTGTATTAGGTTTTGTTGACCTTTTAGGTCTCACCTATTTATAGGGAAAATCTTACTGTGCCTCTCTGCAATAAAATGGACATTTCTTTTGGGGGTCTCATTATTTATTGTTGAGCGTGGTGAGAGGAGCCTTGCAGAGAAGGTAAACACTTACTGCTGCTGGTCAACAAATGAACTACCGCGATTAAACACAGGAACCTAAAGAAATAAGGGAGATGCAGACAGAGAGAGAGAGAGAGACAGAGAGCGAGAGAATCCTCATCGTCATCAAAATCGGGTGGAGACGGATAAGGTTTACCGCTCTTTCGTTTTTGAATGCTTTCTCTGCAGACTACGCCTGCTATGAGTTGGGAAGCGTTGCTTCACTGCTCCGTATTGCGTCTCTTCAGACAGGCCCGTGGTATTACTTCCATCAACTACAAAATGTCCAGCCTTTCCAAAGGAGGGATTGAGTGTATTTCAGTCAAACTAAACACAGTGGTTTAAATTGTAAACAGTAGAGGAGAGAGAAGAAACCTGGGACTCAATCATTCTTTGTTGGAGCTGCTGTGATTTGAGAGAGATATTTGGATTTGTTTCGCCAATTTGGCATCTTGTACGCATTAAAACATCCCAAACTTCCTAATGGCGTATCTGTTTAACCAAAGGGTGCTGTACATCCGGAAAAAACTCACATCCATTCACAATTGCTACGTAATTTATTGCAAATTCGAAAATAGCTAGAAACTAAACCTTAAAATCCTCTGGTGTTTTTCCACCTTAACCTACGTAATTTGGAGTCCCGGGTTCAGAAGTCAATGAATTCTCTCAGATTGGATCACGACACACAGCACCTGGTGGGTAGGAGATAAGAGCCTTTATCTCCTTTCACTCGCCCAGCCCACCAATACCTCTGCTGTCTCCTTCCATCCCCACACTCTCCCCCTCTAAAACATGTGGAGGAGGAAGAGGAGAACAGGCCAAATGCATCAGTAATTACCCCCAGGGCTCCATTGTTAAAGCTGAAGGAACGCAGTGTTTAAAGGACTTTTATATATTTGGCATTTTGAAGTTGTGACATTTTGAAATTGTGTAAATACATTTACTGTTTGATGTGAAGTATATTGTGTTTGAATCAGAGATTTGTTTTGTTGGTCGTAGTAAGACAAAATATGGGCCAGAAACCTCACTAAACTATTTGTGCTAAATAAACTTGGACTACTCTGGGGATAATATGTTACAAGTAGACTCAAAATGTGAAAACGTAAAGGACCACTTCCATTTTTACCTGGCACAAACCAGATACAAACTAAAACATAACATTAACATTTTCCAAAAGTAGTTTAATTGCTTCAACAGAAAATATAAATGTTGTGAATGTCCTGTACATTTCAATAAGAAGATATTGAATGGCTGTATTTAGATAATTTATTGTAATTTCTTTGAAAGAAACCGCTAACCCATTAGCTCTTCCCCTTGGGGACTGTTAATCAGTCTTTAATTAATCACAATTATACCTTTGTTAAAGAAAATTCTGATGAATAGAAAGGGGACAAGCGTGCAGATCCACAACCGACATGCATGTGTGCACACATGCTCAGTCCTGTAAAATGTTCTTGTTTAATGTCTTTGATTTATTAGTGTTAAGATACTCTTCAGATTATTTTATGTAAACTGCATGAAACCTCAGTGTAAGAGACTTCAGGGATAATTAGCAATCAGATAAACATTGGGAGCTCCACAATGTAGGATAGTTGCTCATTCAGTGATTTGTGTCTTGGCAAGAATGGCAACATCTGAATATGTCGTCAGCATAACACAATACTCGTTCCTGATTAGGGAACGTGAGGTTGTATTGTGCTCTAGATTGCTGCTTATCTTTCAAAAATTGGTACAAAACTTTCGGGCTCTCATTCAGCCCCGCATTCCCTGAGTCCTTCCCATTTTTGCTTTATTGCCACTGCACCATCGCAAACACACACACACACACACACACACACACACACACAAACGTGGTTGTTTTTTTCAGTTCAAATTGAATAGACATAAAAGTACATTTAAACTACTTCGTATACATAGCGATAAACATGACACATAACCAGCCATCATGCAATCTTTTCATATTGTCAAATGAACAATATATTATAGTATACATTTTAGTTACTTCCACCATCCACATGATATTCATCACTGTCTTTGTTACTTCTCTTTATGTTTACGCATGAAGTTCTTTCACTCACATACTCTTAAAAAAAAAGAGAGAGAGAGAGAGAGAGAGAGAGACAGAGAGAGAGAGAGAGAGAGAGAGAGAGAGAGAGAGAGAGAGAGAGAGAGAGAGAGAGAGAGAGAGAGAGAGAGAGAGACAGACAGAGAGAGACAGAGAGAGACAGAGAGAGAGAGAGAACAGGTACAGCCACACAAATCGCCAAGTAGCTAAATGATACTGTTCTCTTTGTTCCATTCCAGAGCATTAGTTTGCACCATCCCTTGTTGTAGCGCATCGCCTCGGGCCGAGGTGGCACACGAACACCTGACCCACATCTAATGAGACCATCAGCGGAGGGCCTGCTGGTACTTTGGTGTCTGCGGGCCTCCGCGCCAGGTAGTCACGCTGCCAAAGAGGAGGGCTTTCTTTCCTCTTTAGAGTTTCTGTTTGATGCCTCAGTTATCATTACAAACATCCACACGACATCGTTATTGTTGTTGTGCCTGCTAGCAACGCTTCCACTCATCTCCTCCTGACAAATGGACCAACGCATCACTGCCATCATTCTAATTAGGCTACGTCCAAACCCCCCCCCCCCTTTAGGTTGCATGGGCTTGATAGATCGCGGTGCATTGGACAGTCATGATCATCAACATCCAACATCCATCCCAATCATCATTGTCACAACAGTGATTCGATGAACAGAGGTTGGGAGCTTGCGGTAAGTCCTATATTAGTCCACAATTCTTCAGTGCCATTCCCTATTGTGGAAAACCATCTTTGTCCATCTAATGTCTGTTTGTTTTATGCCTCTTGCGATGGCTATCTCATAATGAAGCAGGGATGGAGAGGAAGAGAGAGGAAGAGCGAGAGAAAGAGGGCTGTGGAGCAAACAAGCCGAGTAATAGGTTATTGTCCTTTGGACCATAGCTCTGCAGCATCCACCCACAGGCACTGCATCTACCTACCTTACACAGTGCAATCTGCCCACAGAAAGTTAGCATGGAGGTGTCCAACGCAGTGTTACAAACTAAATGCTTTATTTCCATTTGCTTATTAGGGATATCTTTACTTAAAACTGTTTTAGCACTTAAATTGCTGATCGACTACAGCATATGTGTGTGTTTTTCGTTTCCTCCTCTTCATAATGCACACATGAAGAGCCTGAAATTACCCTTTCATCATTGGAGTGTTCAGTTGTGCCATTTCAAGTGGATAGTAAACAACCCTCAGATAATACACCAGCGCAACAAAGAACCGAGTTCAGAAAATACTATCAGAAGATGCTAAGTGTAGTCAGGAGGCCTGCCCTTGTCCATTTTTAGAATGCATTTTAGAGAGAGGAAAAATCTTGTTCTGTGAAAGAAAATAAGATTTCCTGCATAGAAGAAGGTTCAACAAGGTTCTCTCAACATTCAGTATTGTGTTTTGCATGGAGATATGTACAGTAATTATCACTAGGTTTTATTTATCAATATAAAAATAACCTATAATTGTTCTGGACACTCAAACTACTCTTCCAATGATTGATTGTTTATTATAAGGTCAGTTTGCCATGGACAGCCCAGTAGAGATTACTCAGTTTGCTTTGTGGTAGACATAACGATTTCTTCCCAGTGTTGTTTGTTCCCCATGCTGAGCTTGCTAGACACTTCAAAGGTGAGAAAAGTCGTAGAAATGACGCCATGTAGCAACAGGAACAGGGAGTCTGAAAGTGAGAACCAGCATGGTTTCATTAGAACACCAGTAAAATAAAACTAAATCCAGTAGGTGAAACATTTCTCTTAAAAGCAGCAGGGATGCTATATGGACAAGGATTGTTTTGGAAAATAAAGCCATTTACGGACAGATAGTATTTTCATGCAAACGCCATTGAGCTTTAAACGAAGGTAGCCTGTAAATATCTCCTCAATCTCCTGAATGTTGCACTGAGCCACCTTGCTCAGGTTGTTTCAGCCAAGGCCATTAGACATTGGCCCGAGAGGGGTATTCACTACAGAACAACAGGCACATGAGTGTTGCCATAATTAGGTCTTGGGTGCTGTCCAAGATGTAAACACATCTCGCATCTAAAGGAAGGTAGATATGTTCTGATCGGAAGTAAGAGCCAGATGTAAGCAAATCTCCGACAAGTTTCATTGAAATGTCCAATCAATACAACTACCATCTGTTGGCTGTTTTTACTGTGATGTCCAAATGTAGTCCACCCCTCAGTGATCATAATGCAATAGTTCGATCTCCATTCAGTCACATGAGCCAACAGCAGGGCATATTGCTCCGATATGGAAGGACAATTTATTGAACAACTCTACAGACCAGATCAGCACAGCAGGATGAAAAAAAAAATACGGGGACCTTATGGCTTCATCAACTTTTAATAAAACAGGATAAATGAAATAGAACGGTTTAATGTCCAGGCAGCTGAGTTACGAAAGATGCAGGGGCCAATGGATGGAAGGTGGTCGTCGGGGTGGACAACAAAGGGAAGATCAGGATGGCTACACTTAAGCAGTATTTTTAGCCTTTGCACACAGCAAACAATCCGTTGTGCGCAGGTAGTGGGACGGGCTGACGACCAGGCAGGTCAGACAGTACATCTACACAGTGACGTTTGACTGTCCATCCTTATATGTAATGAACTCTGTAGTCCCCTCTCTCCCTCCCACCCAACCGGCATCCCTCCCTTTCTCCCTCCATCACGTTCTGATTGTCTCTCTCCCTACCCTGCCCCCCTCTGCCCCCCCCCCCCCCCCCCCCCCCCCCCCCTGCGCCCCCCACCATACCCCCCCCCCTCCCTGTGATGAAAGAGGGAGTTTTGAAAGAGGGGGATGAAGTGGGCTGCACCAAAGGGAGGGGTGTGTCCCTATAAGAGGACAGAGCAGCGGTCTCTACGTAGATAAAGCACACTCGGGCAGAGGAGAGGACACATACATTATAGTCACCTCAGACCAAGCAGCCCCAGGACCCGCACTCGAGCCTCTCTCCGTCCACTACAGGTAAGAGCTGCTTTGCTTGAGCCTGGGAACAAGTCCCTTGCTTTGGTTCCCTCTTTGACCTTTACAACTCTCTGACAGCATGCCACACACGGTCCATTGGTTTCATTCTACGCCGAATAGCCAGTGTATCCCTCGAAGAGTTTGTAATGACTAAAGAGCATATATGAATGTGGCATGTTTGCTATTCAAGCCTTATTGATCAAATATGCATGGTAGATGTTTAAAAATGGGCATGTTGGGAATTTCGTTAACAGATTTGATCAGTCCAGGAACTAGTCTCCCTCTAACAGCAGGAATATTTCCACTACTAAAAACAGTCAACAAAGTTTTAGCTCTTATCCAAGGTCCTTCAACTAAGCCATTAGTGGGTTTTAACTCGGGTAGGTGGGAAGTGTAAAAGAACTATCGGCAGTAGCTAGTATCCTGCGCCCACTCTATGCGGTACAAAATGCTTTATTGCTTATTTATTTACTGTTAAACCATTTTAGCAGTTCTACATAGGTTTGATGTATTGTTAATCAACTTGTTTTTTGTTGCTTAATGTTATTTATGAGACACCACAGGAGCACAATTTTCACATTATGCTCATTAACAGCTAATCGATTTTCCATTTGATTGAATCAGTTCCAGCAGAGATGACTGACTGCTAGACCATAATTATGATGAAATCATGATTCATTTTAAAATCAATCACCCGTGATCTATATTAATCTGTTTATACTCATCATTTAAAAAAAAAAGAACCAAAACAGTTTGTTCGTTAATCTTACCTCACTTATTGAGTTTGATCACTTTGACCTTCTTGTTTTTGTGGATTGAAGGCACACTGTTGAAATATCAGACAGACAAACAAAGAAACGTGTGATGTTATCGCTTGTTTTTTTTTATGCCTTCTTGACACATTGCCTTTGGACCTGTATTTAATCACGCTTCAGCATTCAACAACTCATGCATCTATATTATTACACTGGGCTGCTCTTTGTGCACTGCTGGCCAATCCCTCCTGACATTTGTGAATGGAGAGAAAGCCCATTGAGACGCTATTTGTAGTTTTTACTGCAGCATAGAACCTAGTGTAATCATACAGTCATACAGAGGGAGGCAGAGGTATAATACAGGCAGAGGTATTTTGTATTCATAGTTTATTTCTAGTTCACTTGATTGAAATATTGCTTTTCATTTGTAGGAAAACATTTTGTAACTAGATTCCCTAAGATGTTTGACCATAAGACACAAGACTATATACATTATTTCTAAATAGCTCTCTACTTCTCTCTGAGGCATAGATCCGGTTCAAAGCTACACACGGGTTTAAACTTCCAGGATTAAAGATTTACGAGTATATCTTGTAATCTAAATAATGAAGGTTAGAATAACCAAATATGTTCCATCACATCACAAGGAATACTTTTTAACCCAATCTTCCCGTAGTCTTTGGCAGTGTAAACATATAGTGATTGTGTATAAGTGATTATAGAGTAATTCAAAGGCAATTCACCAGTGCCTCTTCAATCCGCAGGGCAATGTAATTCAAAGTGCTCCCTATCTGGCACGATTCAGATTTGGAGTAGCTGTGAAATTTGCCTTTGATTAGCTTTCTGTTGTGTTTTCTCTGCCCCTGCTTTAGTGGTTTGATTGGGTAGGAACATGAGAAAGAAGCCACTTATCAATCACGACTTGAGCATGATTCGTAGACACTTCCTTTGATTCTTTAAAAGATTTGAGTGATAAAAAAATCGCCCAGAAAATCTCAGGTTATCTTTAGAGCTCAAATAACTGGCTATAGTCTTATTTTGTTAACATTGTGTAGTTTTGTAGGTGGCCATTTCAAGGATTTCATATAGGCCAAAGATGAGAAGTTCAGTGCGCACTGCAGTGCTGACGTATACAGTGAGGCAATTTTTGATGCTTTCTTTACACAGCAGATTTTTAACAAATGGTACTGGACTGACACAAGGTTTCAGTAAAAAACAAGCCGGCCAAGGGTGACCTTTTTTGTAGGAACAGCTAAATGAACAGTAAAGATGTTTAGTAATTTAAAGGAGGTGGGGAGGGAGTATACAGGGAGTATACAGGAGTGTTGGCAAATTTGTTTTTAAGAACATGAACCCCAAACCAGATGACTCTGGAAACTGTTGTCCATAATAGCAGATTATATTATAATCCCTGGTCCAGTGGCACAACTCAGCAGGGTCTTCCTATCTCTCTTTGTGAGGTTTAAGGATGTTCTATACCTCCTCTTTGTGGATTATGCTCTCCCTCCCTGGGTTTTCTGATGAGATGAGGCCACTCATCTGGTAAACCGGCCACTCAAATAGTCACAGCTTTGACATTTTCTTGTGTTTGTGTCCGGGTGGAAGTGCGTGATTTGTGCCTGAGTATCTCCAAATGCAAACTGCAAGGGTAAATGTGTCAGTTAATATATCCTGTATGTGTGTGTGTGTGTGTGTGTGTGTGTGTGTGTGTGTGTGTGTGTGTGTGTGTGTGTGTGTGTGTGTGTGTGTGTGTGTGTTTGTGCCCAAACGTGGGCCCTTGTAAGAAACACTACACGGATGGGACCACTCCTCTATTCCCCCCCTTCAAACCTTGATCTGAAAAGATCTTATTGCAAAACAAAGAGTAGTTTCTAAAGATATCTCCCTCTATCTGTGTCATATTCCTTGATATACTTTAATTTCCATCTTTATCTGCTAATCTACTGCCACGTCACACATGTCAAAGCACATCTTATCTGGTTTCGGTGGCACTAAACACATTACAGCACACTTACATTACCAGCATACAAACACAGAGCACACACACATCCACAAACCCACACTCACCCACACACATATACAAATAATTTATACACACACTGCCAGGCTATTATATGTCTGTATCACTAAGATACCTTGCAATACATTGGTAAAATACATACATTTGTATGTGTGTCCTCTCTTACATGAACTCTATCGATTTGTCTCCAGTGACAGACCAGTTTTGTGACCCCCTTCAAACCGTTGTCCCTTGATTCTGCTTGTGGACTGTAGCATGAACAAAACACCTGACCAAGGATGGCTTGAGGGTTGGCTATAAAACCTGCGTTTAGCTTGATTTATTTGCCTCTGTGACCCTTTCTGACATATTCCTTGGTATTGATTGATATAACACAGCTGGGTCTCCAAGAAAAATTCACACACATTGATTTGGATCTATTAGGACAGTATTGGTTGGTTGATTCAGATGCAATGTGTAGATGATGTGTGACAAAGAAACTACATTTTTTATTGATTTCCCTTACTGTAAATGTGTTTGCGTAAGTGTTATACCAATAAATAGGGGGATGAGGTAATGATACATTTAATAGTATTGATGTGAATATTTGCTTTCCAGTCTATGGTGAATTTTAAGGTAAATCATCAATTTGTAGTCCAGCTGAATAAACAAAAAAGTATAAAACACTTTGTGCTTTTACTATGTGTCCATCAAAAGTATTTTTGTAAAAAAACATTTAGTGTTGAATAGACTTTCCCCCGGAAAACATTCCTGTTGCTATTACACACAGCTTCAAAAGTTCTTCAAAGGAAATATGTAATACCTGAATGCCTGGCTTATGTAAATGATTGGGGGGTCTTAATAATGTTGTTGTTGTTTCATGCTAATGTCATTGTTCTTGAAACTTCAGTAAGCCTCCTTGGTTTCTCATCAGAAACGCAGACTAACTGCGCAGAAGCCTCCCCCTTTGTGTGCACGTGCGTGTGCATGTGTGTGTGTGTGTGTGTGTGGGGAAGGGGAAGGGGGGATGGGGGCGATTGGTAATGAGCCATTTGGTTTTGCAAGCTCAATTGAACACTTACATACCTTAACCTCCCCTGAGCCTGAGTGGTCAAGGGGGTTTCCCCCTGAGACAAACAGAAAGATAAAAGGAGTGATATGGGTTATCTCAACGTACTGACGGATTTGGAAGAAAGAATAGAGTGGAAAAAAACACAACACAACCTGACTGATTAAGGAGCTGTTGTCAACTGATGACAACAATGCACACCACTCAGGTCACTTAAGCATGGCCATGCCTCATATTGGGGAATGCCAGCCTGCTACTATCCTTGTAGTCATTTGACCAACTCAACCTTTTAAATGAAGTTTCAGTGGTGTCTAAACTTTTCCATGTGTATTCTTTGTTTAGAGAGGCGTGTTTGGAGTAGGACAGGAGGATAAGTGATAACATAAATTAAAATTGGCAACTAAAAAAGAAAGGGTTACCCCAGTAACACAAACACCAAGACCAGAACTTGGAAAACAATGCACTCACTTATTCATTGACAGCTGATGCCAAATTTGAGGAGTACATGTTTTGAAAGAAATAATTTATGACATTATCTAGATAGTGTTTAACCTAATAAAACAAACGACCCCTTATTTGATTCCTCTTCTTAACTATTTGCATTTTAATGGAATGTTTTGATAGAATAAGAGGCAACATTAAATGCAACAGTTCTTGAACCAATCATGCGTGAATAATCCGGCTTTAACCCACTCATCTAGTTGGAAGTAATTTATTAAAAATTTCCATGAGTTGATGAGAAAACTTCTGTATTATTAGGATGGGAAATTATTGATGGCCAACTTGGCACAATGGACTGACAATGGATTGAACAGAGTACAGAGTGGTCTCGTTTTGTCATTTTTTTTTGTTTTGTCAACATGTGGAAACTTTGACATGAAACTAAAACTGGCTTCATAATGAAAAAAAAAGCAGGTGACG
Organism: Aplochiton taeniatus; assembly: GCA_017639675.1. Classification (NCBI taxonomy): domain Eukaryota; kingdom Metazoa; phylum Chordata; class Actinopteri; order Galaxiiformes; family Galaxiidae; genus Aplochiton; species Aplochiton taeniatus. The sequence goes on along the minus strand of CM030173.1, from coordinate 9,252,336 downwards.
TTCCACACACCTGTTCATCTGTTATTGGTTATAATTATGGGCCTCGTTTCTTATAAGACCAGATGTTCCCGTCTTTTTCGGTGCTGTTCTGAAGTAGGGGCTGGGCAATTTTATTGTCAAGGAAACTTGAAATTGTTGTGTAGGAGTACACCATACAACACAACCATGTAATCATCACCAGGCAGATGATTCTGTGTGTCTGAGGTGTTTTGACAGCTCCCTATGTTCTTGGTTTAGATCACTCAGAAGCTCTCAAACATCTTCTTACAGGCATTCGCTTTTCTAACAGAGGACCTTCTTTTACCGGACTTAGCTTCTTACCGGGGCAGCATTTCATACACACATGATCAACACGTTTATTTTTTGATTTTCTCACTGAATTAAACACAGTAATTGGGTAATTAAGGACCTCTTGAGTATCTGCCAGATCTTATAATTATGTGACCGGAGGATATCATTTTCAAATGTGTCTGTCTGTCTGTCTGTCTGTCTGTCTGTCTGTCTGTCTGTCTGTCTGTCTGTCTGTCTGTCTGTCTGTCTGTCTGTCTGTCTGTCTGTGTCTGTCTGTCTGTCTGTCTGTCTGTCTGTCTGTCTGTCTGTCTGTCTGTCTGTCTGTCTGTCTGTCTCTGTCTGCCTTCAAAAGGTCCTTCTTTCCCCAAAGGTTTTACACAGAAATAGATTCAGTCTGGTTTCAATTTATGTACATAATGTACCAGGACATAACACAGCACTTAGAGTATGGGTTGAAATTAAGGCTGTGGTTAATAAGATTAACACTTTAATGTAATCTCAATTCAACCCCCATTTTGATTCAAAATAAATCCTGAATGATTTATGCTCAACTCAGACACTGTATTTCAGCATGCTGTGGGGCATATTTCATAAACCACAGCCGAGAGTCAGTAAAACATATCAGTGTCACTATCTACAGACACTTAAATCAGATGATTTAACCAATCTCTATGTCGCCATTGAGCTAGGTTAATTCTGGCAAATCCATATAACTCAATGAAGTGATTTTTAAGCACTTTGCCTGGAGCCACCCTTTGGTCCTGGTCTTCAATAAGACAACTACTATAGAGTATTTTTCTGCTGTTGTTACTTCCAACACCATCAAATAAAAAAATCACTTAAGTAGAGTATTGATTACACATGCAGCGTGGGGAAGTGTCTTTTGTTAGATACATTTGGGGAGGTAGAGAACGTGACAGGGAAACCCAACTCATCACAGGTCCTGGACATGAAAGAAATGGGTTTCCCTTCAAGAAAATAAAAGTGCTGATTCCTCAATAGCTAAGGGAATTGGAAGTGTCCTGCTCAGTGACAAAACACGCTTACATTTGGGGACAAAGGCTGCAAATGGAATGGTTTGTCTGTATATAAAAAAAAGGAATAACAACCTCTGAAGCATAAGTTATTGCACTGCTTTGAAATCAATAATTTACATGGGCATCAACATTTACGCAGTGGACAAGAAACAGTGACTACTTTTAGTAGATATATATTGTAAAAGTAATTTAGTTACCACGTCCTTCGTATTCTTTCACATATATTTAAATTAAATTATGTTCTGTGCCGGTCAACAAAACTGCACTGATACATTCAGAAAACCTTTCTTACTGAGTGAAATATTATTCTAATTAAAAAAACATTCAAGTACATTAAAGGCTATTAATCCATTTAGATTGTCAAATAATTTCAAATACGAATTGCATTTTACACCATAAATGGATTTGTGTCAATGAATGTCCCTGTGCTTGTCTTTGCTTTAATACTGTATAGGCATGTGTGTATTCATGTCTTTGTACAATAGGTACCATCTACACAGCCACCTCTAGGCGTATAACAAACCTCATGAAATACCTCTGAACACTCTTCTCCTGTGTTGCCGTTATGCCCGAATTGTTAATTCAAGCTTAAATTAAGTAGATTTAGATTTTGGGTAATGAGGTGTAAACGCAAGCTGTTCCGTACATCAAATTCAAAAGTCTTGGCTCTAGATATTGTTTAAAAAAAATTAGGTGTTGTCAAAAGGTGAGGTAAAGAGTTAATGTATCATTCTGACGCTAGACATTTTCAACCCCCTCCTGTACACTTCCTTTGTCCCTTTTCCCTCTGCAGACTGTGTTACCCAACGTTTTGTCACTCTTGGAACATGAAGACCCCTCTCTTGGCACTGCTGTTCCTGTGTCTGTGTGTGCCTGGCCACTGTGACTGCCAGGAAGACTGTTTCACCTGTGAACAGCTCCTATCCAAAGATCTCAACTTCAACACAATGGTAACCGCCTTAACACTCCTTCGCGATCTATGGCCAGCATGATTTATATTTTTCTATTTTTCTCAATACTTTTCAATGAGAAAATATTCATGGGTCTTCCTTTAATAGGTTGACTTACTGTGGTGTGTCTTAATGGAGAGCTAACTACACCACACTGATTTAATAAGCAGAGAGCTTGATGAAGCCGATACAAATAAAAGCAGCTGGTTAGGCCAAAGGCAAGCAGAGCCTTATAGACGACACTGGCCTTGGCCAGATGGACAAATCAATGGTGTCTCAAATAGGAGCAATCATCCCTGAGGTATACAGGGGGAGGAACCGAACCAACCACACACACACACACACACACACACACACACACACACACACACACACACACACACACACACACACACACACACACAAAATTACACCCATGTACACATATGAGTTCACACAAACATTTGACCACAGTGTGACATGAAAAACAGCAAACCATCTCTCCTTATTGTGCCTTTGGCCTTCCATCATCTTCCTCACCCTGTCTTACACTCATTTCTTCCCCTCACCATCCCCCTCATCTGTCTGCTGTTACTCTCCATCTCTTGACTCACAGAATTGCCCCTTTGGCATTTGAGCTTTCATTTTGTGTGGGCTAATTGTGTCCCGAGGAGAAATGTGATTGTTTTTGCCTTTGTCTCCTTTGCTGTATGCGTGTCTGGTGCAGCCTTCTCACCTTGTCTGGTGTCCTCTGTGCTCACCATGTGCCAGGGGGCTAAGGAGGGTTACGCTGCTTCTCTTTCTCTGCAGACGAGTGTTAAAAAAAGTAAATTCCATAGTGGCTTTGCATATTTCCTTGGAGTAATGTAGAGACAAGAATAGCAATGAGGGTAGATATCAGTGACGCAATAAATATGGTATCCGTTTAATGGTGAACTTCGGATCAGCTCTGAAGGTGAAGGTTCTGAGACGATGCGTCTTGTATCACCTGTGAGGAAAGGGATATCATAGTCCGCCTTAATGTGGATCCACTGAGTGCACTGAGGAGGAGAACCAATGGTTTGATGTATCTAATAGGCAGTCAGCCAGGTCCTATTCCCCCTAACTGGTTTCACATTGGGGTGATTGCTGACATGATATGACTTGTAGTAAGGCTGATCAATACTGCATAAACACTACGGTCACTACGTATATGTTTTGAGCAAATACTTGAGCAAAGTGTGACCAGCCAAGGAGTCTTGTTGTGTAGGAGTCTTGTCAAAAGTGTGCAAAAACGATGTTTGAAACTAACGTCGCTTTTTTGTTTTGTCAACTAGGTGTGTCTTGTCGAGTGTGAGGGCGATATCACCCCAGCCTACACCTGGAACCTCTGCCGCCAGGTCTCTGCACTTGAGCACATACCCTTCCTCTCTTTAGGGGGCGCCATACTGAAGCGAGCACAGGAAGAAGCGGAGGCCATGCGGCCTGAGGGGGACCAAGCAGACGAGCTAGTGCCTGCAGCCCTGCAAAGGTTCGACCACGTGACCCGCGCTCTGGACTTCGACGAGCTCAGTCTGCAAAGCAGGACGGATCTGCTTAACACTGAAGCAGCATACGACTCCCAGCTTCCCCAGTCTGTGGAGGAGGAGGGCGCGGTGAAAGGAGGAGAGGAGCAGGGTGATGCCACGTCAGATGGAGTAGATTTGAGCATGTCGAAGCGCTTCGGGGGCTTTCTAAAAGGGAGGCATGGTTACAAAAAGCTGATGACACCTGGGAGGTCCTTCCAGAAGCGGTATGGCGGCTTTATAGGTGTCCGGAAATCTGCCCGCAAATGGAACAACCAAAAGCGGTTCAGTAAGTTCCTCAAGCAGTATTTGGGGATGAGCACCCGTTCTAGTGATTTTAAAAGCTTGTCTGAGGATTTTGCCCAGCAGAATGAAGTGTAGTAGGCAATACCCAAAACACACCCCTACCAGAGAAGGCCAACACCAATTCCATGTCATAGAGAACTAAACAACTTGCAATGATGGCTAATGTATGCGCACAATTTTGTGACAAAATTACTTACTGACATTTCAAATTTCCCTATTGAAAACCATGTTAGTTTGGACCCATTATTTGTGCAGTTAAAATCCAAGTTCAAGAAAGAATACGGCATTCGTCTATTTAGAGGAACCAGTTGACCATGCCTCCCTCTAGTGGCTGATAAAAATAGCAAAGTGGATTCGCTCAAACAATATAGTTTGGAATGTCTAGGATGAATATCATAAGTAAAACTCTTTCACTCTTGCTCCTTTAAGACAGATTACCAGGGTTTATCTAAATACACAAGATATAATTTTGACCTATAGACCTTGACTATAATTAAACATTATTATTAAACATGGAAGTTGGAATTATTCACTGTTGTTTCAGAATATTTTCAAAACAGTATGTTCAACGGAATCCTGAACCATTTCGAAACATTAAAACAAACCAATGCGTACCATTTATCTGTTGGCTAAACTGTCTTAATTCCTATTGTCTAGAGTCTGTCTTGTGTACAGACAGAAATGAAATGCCATTCAGCAGTGTGAATTTGTTAAATTGGCATTGTGTTAAGAAATGTTGTTGTCAGTAAAATAACACATGTAAATATTTGAATTTAAACATGTCAATAAAATTGTTTACTATTTATTTTGTGAATTGTCATGCAGCAACTGATTCTGTGTCTTGGTGTTTTATTAATCCGTACTCTTACCAGATGCATACCCACAGTACATAAACATTCTTTTTTCATGGGCGTATTCCATATGTAACCAGTAGCCAAATAATCAAGACAACTGCAGGCAAAAATTCTCTTTCAATCGTTCATTTCAACAGCATTTCAGACAGCATGAAAATAAAACCAAAGTATGACGTGTATGTATGGCTATTTCTGTCCACATACAGAGCATTCAGAAAACATACTGACCCCTTCACATTTTGTTACGTTACAGCCTTATTCTAAAATGCATAAAATGTGTTTTTCTCCTCATCAATCTCAATAATCCATAATGACAACGCAAAAACAGGTGTGTTGAAATTTGTGCAAATGTGTAAAAAATAAAACACTGAAATATCACAATCACGTATTAAGAGACTTTACTCTGTACTTTGTTGAGGCACCTTAGCAATCTCAGGTCTTCTTTGGTGTGATGCTACAAGAGTGGCACACCTGTGTAAGAGCAATTTCTCCCATTCTTCTCCCATTCGTCAGGTTGGATGGGACGTGCCGATGCAGCGGTTTTCAGGTTTCTCCAGATATTTTTGATCGGGTTCAAGTCTGGGCTCTGGCTGGGCCACTTATGGACATTCAGACTAGTCCCAAAGCCCCTCCTACGTTGTCTCGGCTGTATGCTTAGGGTCGCTGTCCAGTTGAAAGGTGAACCTTCACCCCAGTCTGAGGTCCACATCGCTCTGGATCAGGTTTTCAATGCGGATCTCTCTGCACTGCTCCGTTCATCTTTCCCTTCATTCTGACAAGTCTCCCAGATCCTGCAGCTGAAAAACATGACCATATGTCACCGCAGGGATGGAATTGGCCAGGTAGTGAGCTGTGCCTGGTTTCCTCCAGACATGATACTTGGAATTCAGGCCAAATAGTTCAATCTTGATTTCATCAGATCAGAGAATCTTGTTTGAGAGTCTTTAAGTGCTTTTTGGCAAACTCCAAGCAGGCTGTTATGTGACTTTTACTGAGGACTCAGAGTGGCTTCCATCTGACCACTCCATCATGAAGGTCTGATTGGTGGAGTGCTGATGGTTGTCCTTCTGGAAAGTTCTCCCACCTTCACAGAGGAAGTCTGGAGCTGTCAGTGACCATCGGGTTCTTAGTCACCTGCCTGACCAAGGCCCTTCTCCCGATTGCTCAGTTTGGCAAGCTCTAGGAAGAGTCCAGGTGGTTCCGAACTTCTTCCATTTAAGAATGATGTTCTTTGCGCCCTTCCAAACTGCAGCAATTGTTTTGTACCCTTCCTTAGATCTATGCCTCGACATAATACTGGCTTGAAGGTCTCCAGATACTTCTTTGACCACATGGCTTGATTTATGCTCTGATATGCACTGTCAATAGACAGGTGTGTGTATCTTGCCAAATCATGTCAATCGATTGAATTTGCCACAGGTGGACTCCAATCAAGTTGTAGAAACACAAATCTCAAGGATGATTGATGGTAACAGGATGCACTTGAGCTCAACGTTGAGTGTCATAGCAAAGGGTCTGAATACCAAGGTAAATGTGATATTTCAGTTTTTTAATTGTAATAAATTTGCACAAAAAAAAATGAAAAATACAAACCTGTTTTAGCTTTGTCATTATAGGTTATTGTGTGTATCTTGATGTTGAAGAAAGAACAAAGGATATTATTCATTTTAGAATAAGGCTGTAATGTAACAAAATTAGAAAAAGTGAAGGGGTCTGAATATTTTCTGAATTCACTGTATATGTCAAGGATTGTAGAAATACAACTTTTTCTTTAAGAATGTATTGGCTTCCTGCAGGGTGATATACATTTGACAATAAACATATTTATATTGGGTTTTTAACAACAAGAAAAGGCTTGTAGTTACATTAAGCAGCATTTTGTATCATCTGACATAATATAGCTGTTCTTTACACAGTTGTGGGCTAAAATATTGAAACCCCAAACATTTTGTGAAGTTCAAAACTAAAATGGATATGAATTTATCCAATTCATCTGTACATAATTACGTTTACATTATGTAAACTTAATTCGATATATTTTGCAAAACCTTTGGGTAGTAAAAGCTGTTTGGAAGCCTAACGAATTGCCCATGCTTGTCAATGACAATAATCAAGACGATTACAACAGTGAAAAGAAAAAGGATGGATTTCTGGGAGGATGGAAAGCTGAAGAAAAAATTCTCTGGAGAGCCAACAATTTTGACAGCAATCTTTCATAATCATCAAAACCGACACTAACTTTCCACTTCCACAATCCTACCAAACACTGAGACTTTAGTAGATTAATGACACTGGACTATGATATTTGTTTTGAACAAACCAAAATGTCAGGGGTTAATGACTGTAGAATTAGATACAGGTAAGCTACACATGTTTCTGTTTCATCCTTTGGATTACCATAATAGCTCCAAGTATAATGGTACATTGATATACAACATTCCACGCCGAACCACTTTTATGAAAAGTTCAGAACAGTAAGGAAAATCTAAGCTCTTAAAGCATAAGGACAATTAATGGTAGACTATTCAGCACCTGATCTCACAGGTTTGACCTTTATGAGATGATGAGTAAGATGATCGATGAGACCCATTCAGTTACACTGAATATTCTTCCCATTTCCCTCCGCTTTGAGAGGCTTTACAAATAATGTACATTCTGATCCAAATTCATCATACTTAGGTAAGTCAATTAAACTGAGTAGAAAATTCCAGTTGCATTTCAAAAACAATTTTGACAGCATTTTTTTTTTTTTTTACAAAAAACACAGTACATTACAAACATGTTTTGTCATCCTCGAAGCCAATTACAATCAAATAAATGCATGCACAAAAAAGAATAATTGACAATTAAAGAGGCAGGCTGGATATACAAATGTATAACTTCTTATAAATCCTAGTGCTAGGTCAAGATCTAACCTAGTCAAGTGCTGTGTTTATTGAAAAGCGCTGTATAAATGTAATGCTTTGCTATTATTATTTACCAATATAACCCCAGCCAATTTTAGGGCATTAGAACTCAACCAATGTACCTAACCTCGATTTCAGTTTGTTACCTTTTAAATGTCAAAACAAAAACCACGGTTGACTCAAAGACCTCGCCCTTCCTTGTCAACTTATCAAGCAGAGCAGATTATGTATTCCCTTGTGAACCAGCGTAGTTAATATCTAAAGAGGATCAGTATGATATCTCAACCTCATGTTCATTTGCTACTAGGGCCAAGTGAAATGTGTTATGATTATCATTTTTATTTCTGCCTTGGCGAGAACCTTTTTGACATTGTAGCTGGTCACTTGATTTACATTAGGTTTTTAATTGGGTGCTTAACTTTAGAAGTAACTTTTGCTCTACACTCACCTACACTTCAGGCAGATATGGCTCAAGCTTTTCCTCATGTATAAGTGCACCCTGGGTGTTGCTTGTTGTAGCAATAGAGAGCCTCAATAGACAGACATCTTTTTTTTCCTGTAGTGTGTCTCAGAGATTGGCACAACAGACAGGGAGCACCTGCCACCACAGCAGTAAGTAAGTAAGCTGCAAATGGAGGAGAGGATCACGGTCCGATTACTGTTTCTACACCCATGGGACAGTAAGGTGTGGGCTGTGGCTAGCTGCGTGTATATGTCAAAGGGTATAAGTTGTCAATAGCTGCCTTGCCTTGTTCACCATGAGCACCGGCACAGTTTCTCAAACATTAATAAAATACACAAATAACACTTTTAGTTAACTTGTAAAAAGTATAAAAAGAACGTTATAAAAACAGTAAACAGCATTCTTCGCTTCTTATCTTGACTCTCACAAGACCTTGGTCTTTAAAGGGTGGCTGCTACTCTGTCAGAGTCTTTCTCTCTCTCTCTCTCTCTCTCTCTCTCTACTCCTAACTTTTTTTCCCCTCTCTCCTCAACGCCGTACTCTGGCAAAGCGCTCAGTCCAGGAAGCGCTGGCAGGCTTTCTTCCAGCGACAGGCTGTGCACCACTGGTCCCTGTGCTCGATGCCGTACACTTTGCGACACTTCTTTGCTTCGCCCCGCACCCTCCTGCAGCCATCGGCACAGGCAAAGGTGACCGGTGAGGGAGAGAGAGCCAAAGGGAGACAAAGTGAAACAAAGCTTGGCGTTAACGCAAAACAAACACAGACGATCCACCTCTTCCGAGGGAGACGTGTGACACCACAGGTCAGTGATCCATGACCTGGAGCAGCACTGACCTTGTTGCCCAGTGGACGCGTGGTGGGGAAATGCTGGGCGGGTGTGGCCTGATGGGGGCGCTGTGCTGCTGCAGCCACTGCTCCCCCACACTGAGAGAGCGTACGCGGGATGTTAGACCCTGAGGAAGAAGGAAGGAGCGGTATATTACCTGGAGAGAAAACAACAGCTCACAGCCCATAATGATCCTTGAATGTCTCAGTATTTGGTTAAAAAAAAGCCATTACTAAACCTTCCCTTAAATTATGGCAAATTTTAATTTACAACATTTATATCATAAAACACCATCAAACTATAACCTACACAAACATGATTTATACATACATAGATTGTGCATGAAACCAATAATCGGTATCTTTCTTCAAAATCTGTATAATCAACCTATCTGTAATCCAATAATTTTTTATTGGTCTTTCTGCTGCCTCTGCAGTCTCCATTTCGCCATTGTCCACATTTTGTTTACTAGGGCGCAACCTGACATGCAGTTCCCACATTTGGCCTAAGAGTGGCACTGTTGTTCCATCTGATAACAGGATCAGCAGGGGGAAAAGGGCAGCAGCAGCAGTACAGCAGTGGAAAACATGATGGAATTAACAGGGGGATTGCCTGTGTAATATCCAGTGGACACCCTATTGGCCTGCTCTGTGCTGCTCTGGAGTGGCAGCAGTAAATCTCTGCTTTCAAGACAAGCTTCCTTTGTCGTCCACCCCCCCACCCCCCCGATGGAGCTCAGTCCACAAAAGCACTGGCAGAAAAAGCTTTGCATGGGGACAAAATGTTTTTACACGCTTTTCATGGAACTATGCCGTGCATTCTGATGTGGTTAGAAAATACCTAATTTTTCAGTAGAAAACAAACAAAAGACTCATTCTCCCGAATTGCAATGTGATAAAGATCCTTAAGCAGTGGACGCGAGCGAATAAGGGGTCAGGAGCTTGTTGTAGATACTCGCCAACTGTTTGGAGACAGTGGTTCCGCGATGTCAGCAGCCATAGCACATGGCCAGGTTGTGAACAACACTACGATCTCAAGCCTACCTGTTTGCAGTGGGTGGAAGATGCTGACGTGGTCCCTTGGAAGGGCATGGAGTTAGGAGGTGGAGGAGTCACCACTTGAACAGGAACGGAAGCCTGCAGAGGTCAAAGGCAATGACGTGAATAACCTGGACCGCACATGACGTCAAAGGCATTCCTGTGGTCGAACCTCGCTCAGCAGAACAGGCCTAATGGACGAGTCCGGACAAAACAAAGATCGCTGCAGTGCAATCGATACGCCGCCCACACAGCACACTTGGTGACCAATTATTGCTCATATTTTCCATTGAATTCCCATGCAAACCAAGTCATGGGCATGTTTCAAATTTTGAAATGACTAGGTGTCGTTTCCAGAGTCTGTTTCAGCCTTTTCAAAAGATTTCAGTGATCTGAACAACATCCACTGCTGCAGGGCCCTCAGAGCTACGCTGCACTGTACGTGGCAACAGGGGATATGTACTGTACACATTGGCAGCTCAAAGCTTGCCAACTAATCATGCTTTTACCTGGTACGAGTGCTCAAACTGGACCTGCCAGAAGCTTTTGGAGACAGAGGGAGCAGACTGACTGAGTAGGCCTGGCGGGGGGGCCTCGTCTGTGGGAGAGTCTAGCCCCGCGCCGTCCCTCTCTCCGGGCTGGTCAAAGGCCGGGGGGCTGGAGGCGCAGGTGGGCCGGGGGGTGGTTTGGCTGAGGGCGGGGCTGCAGATGGGACTGTGAGTTGCCGGGGGTGGGGTGAGGGGGTGCTGGTCCCGTTGGTGAATCTCTGTGTAGTAGAAATCCTCCTCGCTGCGGGAGCATCGCTCATGCTCCCCACTTTGGCTGTGGAGAGGGAGAGGGGGGAGATGGAAGCAAATCTACTTGAAGACCGTTGCATTGCTCCAATATGTCGCACGGCATAGCTCTGTTTAAGAGCCAGCCCAGCCCAGCACCTCGTCAGTCACTCACCCTAAGTGCAGAGTACGGACGTGCCGCTTTATTCCCACCACAGAGGTCAGAACCTTCCCGCAGTTGGGCCACAGACAGCGGTAGGCAACCTTCACGGAGTTCTGCAGAAACACTCCTTGTCAATGGGGAACTTTGCAGGTCCATCAGTTTTCATGATTCACCTCCAGGCACGTACGCACGCACGCACGCACGCACGCACACACGCACACACGCACACGCACACACGCACACACACACACACACACACACACACTTCCACGCTCTACTCACCCTGCGTTTCCTTGGTGCTGGTTCGTCGAACAAGACCTGCTCCAGCTCCATGTCCAGTCCCTCGTCAGAGGGCGGGGCCAAGCTGCCGTCTGCTTCTGTGATTGGTGGAGAAGGGGTTGGGCTCCTGTTACCGCAGTCGACGCTCCAGTAACCACTGCTGCTGCTGTCGGACAGCTCGCCGCCGCCACACTCCATACCAGCAGGAGCTGTAAAACACAACCATACTGGGTTACACACATAAACAATGTGTATGAAAATCATTTACCATGTTCTGGAATCGGGCATGTGGTGCGTGATGGGGTCTCTCACCTGCCACCGAGTCTCTCTGGAGCGGGCTCTGGACCAGGGGGCTGCCAGAGAGGCTGGTCAGAACCATGGCGGCCATCATCTCATCCATCTCCACAGACTCTGCACTCCTACAGCGGACGGAGGGACGAGGGGAGAGGAAGAGAGAGATGAGAACAAGGCCTGAGGGATGGACGGAGGACAGGCACACAGGCACAGGCTCAGACACACACACACACACACACACACACACACACACACACACACACACACACACACACACACAGGAGCTGACAGCCCCGTACCTCCTGGGTACGTCAATGCAGGAAGACACAGGGTGAAGTTGGCCAGTGCTCTTAGGGTGAGCGGCGGAGGGGGATGGAGGTGGAGCGGATGGGCTGGTCCACACGTCCTCCGCCTTCCTCAGGATGTGTTGGCCTAGAGCCGGCACCAAGATGGACACCTTGTTGTCCACGTGGTTGTGCTGCTGCACCACCCCGGAGCACTCACGCCCGCCACACCACACAAACACCTGGGGGGAGAGAGGGAGAGACGGGCCAGCCTGTTCAGTGGAAAACCAAATCATCCAGAGAGGCAGAGAAAGGTTAGTGTTGGGGGGGGGGGGGGGGGGGGGGGGGGTTGAGGGTAGCACAGGTGAGTGTGAAGAAAATAAATGGAAAAGTACTCCGTGGCTTGTGGGCGGGGGCATGACGGAAAGTGACAGAGAAGTGTGGCGGCAGAAACCATGGCCAAGGGGCTTTCGTGCCAACACAAACATTTACCAGCCCGGAACTGTGAGGCGGAATTGACATACTGACAGGCTTAGTGGCAGTGAGTAAGTAGCCAACTCCTGAGGGGTTGTGGGGATGTGGACGCTTGAGCGACGCTTGAAATCTGACAACGCGCGGACTAAACCACAAAAGAGACATTTTGTACAATTTGTCTTTCGATGAGCTGTCACAAACTTAACACTGTAGTAGACTGTACCAAGTAGACAAATTTCACCTAAAAAAAAAAACAGAAAGGCACTACTTTTGCTGCAAATATATTTATATTTTTTATTTATTAATTTTTTTTTTTTTGATTTGGCATCATTTCTGCAGTGCCCTGCTCCACATTTGTCTCCACCGATCTCCTCACCTTCTGTCCCGGATGCAGTTTGACCCTTCCGGGAGTTTTCGATTCGGCTCCCTCAAGATTCCCATGTAACCCCGTTTCAAGCGGTCCCTCCAGGGAAGGGCAGGAAGTGCACACTAGCGCCCCTAGTGGGGAGCGCTTCCCTAAGCGACTCTTGGGCAGCATGGCTGTCACTCCCTCGGGGTACTTTCCCTTGGTCTGTCGGTGTCTCTGAGGCCAGCGCAGACCTTCGGCCCTTCAGTTCCGCTGCTTCTCACTCACTGTTTGTGAAACGGGATGGCATGACATGTTAAACACGTTAAAGGGTAGGAGAGGTAATTAGTATTTACAGTCCCTCTAATTATGGCTAAAAGGCCGCGTTGTTTCCTAATACATGATCGGTTGACCATTTTTTGGTGCCCGCTAAAAGCAAGGGCGCTTCTGGGCAGAGCAATAAATCCTAGATTTAGTCCAAGGGAGTGTGACTTTAACTGTTGTGCGGTCAGTGTACAATGTTTAAAAAAGCCCATTACAATTTAATATCACACATTTAGCCACAACTAACACCCCCCCCCCCCCCCTCCTCCTCCTCCTCCTCTCCCCTATCAAATTCCAGGAGAGGGTGAGTCATATACCCACTGTTGAACTGATCGTTACTGCATTTCCCCTGATTGCAAAACAGTAGCCCATTATTGCACTAGACCATATGTGCTGTACGTGCCACAAGCAGTGTAGCTGGCTTGCACACTTCCAACATGGAAATGTGACTAATCTGTACTTTCGGATACAAAATAACGATGCAACACATACTCCTAGACAGCATTGTAATCACAACACCAATGGCCAGATGTGAATCTATTAAACTTTGTGGTGCTTAAACAAATTGGGCAGACTATTTCCACTGGCTTGTATTGCTCTATTATTGTTTTAAGTGCCATTTAAAACTATTAAATATTAGTAATATTAATGCAAAATCACTTATTCTAAACACACCATGCTGATACATGCAACCACAACAATAACACCAACAGTAATAAACAGTAGTAGTTAAGACTTTTATCTATTTTTTATTTATCCTACTTGTTGTGACACCCTGCTTCAAAGCATGTCATCTGAAGAAGAAAATACTGGACACTATTTGCAGAATAACCTAATCGACAAGTTTTTGTTGTTGACAGAATCATGTGCGATTCAGATCTTTAATTCTAAGAAACAATTAACGTGAGATCTAAATATCATTTATAGCCTTAGTGCTCTTCAAAACAATTGTCCTGCCACATGGAGGGAGTGTCCATCCCCTAACGGCGTGTGGAGGTATAACCTAAACATGTATCTTTTCCTGCAGCCCATTGTGTTTCAGTCACTTCAACTCTAAGCTACGCCGAAGGTGTTGCAGTGGGCTTGAGAGCAAAACGAATCCTTCCAAAATACTGACAAGCTTGCTTTGCCGTACATTATGGTGCATAGCATGCACAGCTTTAGCATTGAGTGTTAATGTTTTCTTAGACTATGCTATTCAAAATCAATATACATCGCCAAACTATAAAGCTGTATGGTGCTGTATAGTATGAATCCTGCAGTTCAAAGTAAATAGTTTAGGTACTTAGTAGATACGCGATGATAATACATCTACTTTCTTTAAAAAAATACACAATTCTACAAAAGTAAATCTGTAAACATACCTATTCTAAAGCTCTAGAGTATTGAAAAAAGTAATGCAAGTCCAATACATAACCATCTTTTGTCAAGAAAAACAACCCAAAGTTTCAATGGTCCGGGTCAAAGCACTTACCTTCTCTCCCCTCAACACACCTCCTTCCTTCAAGCTCGCTTTAACCGGCTGTAACTTGAATGCTCCTTTTTTGTGTGGACGAAAATGTTGTAGAACTGGCTGAAACAAAATACGGAATGGATCTCAAGTCAGAGGATGAAACGGATCTAATTTCTGCAGACAAATATCCGCAGATCTCCTCAGTTTCAGCTCTCAAAGTAGAATATTAGACATATCTGCATACAATGTAAATGGATTTAATACTCTTCCATCTTTCGGTGTTTTTAAAGGGCTAATTATGTGAAAATATTGCTAGGCCAATTGTAAAGCACAAAAAAACCTTACCGTGTTTTTTGTGAAATCTTCTCGGCGTTGAGGAGTTTCTGTAGTAAACAAGATAACCATGTGGGAAGGATGTGTGCGCTCATTGGTCAAACCCTGTTTTCCAAGACACACGCCTCTCCAGTGTCTCTTGTTTACAGGAGTTATGGCAGGAGAAGTGGAGGGGGCCCCTTGTAAGCATCGTACAATCTAGGTTAACCGAAATTATAATTGTAACTGTGGTTTCAGACATTTGGAGTTTTCAAATATAGCCTAATGTTATTGCCAATTGCAATAACACTCTTTTTTTAATGGCTATGGTGTGCAAAACAATACATGTTCCATATTGCTCCCTGCATGTCCCAGTCTGTAGATGTGTGTCAATGGGGAGGGGTATTACAATGGAAGACATCTCACAGGCATTACAGGCATGGAATGCTGTGTGGATAAAGTCTTGCTCCCCCTGTCTCTCATATGCTCTCTCTCTCTCTCTCTCTCTCTCTCTCTCTCTCTCTCTCTCTCTCTCTCTCTCTCTCTCTCTCTCTCTCTCTCTCTCTCTCTCTCTCTCTCTCTCTCTCTGTCTCTCTCTCTCTCTCTCACACTCTCTCTCTCTCTCTCTCTCTCTCTCTCTCTCTCTCTCTCTCTCTCTCTCACATACATACACACACACACACACACACACACACACTGCTGTAGATGTCCTTACAGTTATATTAGATATTGATGGATATATAAGACTGTTCATCCCATGGGAAAATGATGTGCTATGGATACAGTCTGTATGTATACAAACAGACAGGATCACACACAGGTTCCATGCAAAGTGGGTTGATTAAATGTACGAAAATATATATGTAATTGTGTAAAGCATGTGTTTATCAATAAATAGCTTTAAGAATGGTGCACAATAAACATAATAGTAAATGTGAGTTGTAATTGCTGTGATTCGTAACGCACAGAGAAATATACTTTACAATTGCCAGAGTATGCCCCCCCCCCCCCCATTGTGTTTGTTGGGGAAAAAAGGATTTGCTTCCTCTACACTACATCTTCAAGTCTAAAAGGATACATTCAAACTGTTGACTAAGCTATGGTACATGTATGTGGCAAACCTATTCCAATATGTTTTATCTATCGTGCATTACTTAATGTATCAATGTATGTACGTGTGTGTGTGTTTCTTCAGTTATCAGCAAGTAATTTGTATTCTATATTGTAAAGCTGGGGTAAGTGCAACACATAAGTTGTCACCATCTATCACAATGTCTAAAAGCATTTATCTCTAACAACCTATCATTTGTCTAGGGTTAGGATGTCATTGATTAGCCTGATGGTCCTAATCTCTTCTACCAGCTGCCGTGAGGGAGAAGGCCCCGCAAGTTTTGTTATTGTGGCAGTTTGACAACTAACAAGGTTTCCCAAAGGATTATCCTGGATCTATCATCTAACGAATCCTAATACAACAGGCCTGTTTGCTTACTTGACAAGCTTCAGTGCATGTGCTCAACAAAGGACATTTGAAAACAGCCAGACCGTTAATAAAAACTCTTAATATGGGCTGTCATTGGTTGTTGTGGGCAGTGGTTGTCTTGATGGTGGTGGTGGTGTGTGTGTGCGTGCATGCGTGCGTGCGTGTGTGTGTAGGGGGTGGGTGGGTGTGTGTGTGTGTGTAAAAATCAACAAGTCTCTCTTACTTTGGAGACGTGAGGACAGTCAAGGCAGCACTGCCTCCTCCTCCCCTACAGCCCGGTCTGAGCTATCACAAGACTCCTATTCTACCCACCTGATGTCATTGAGTTGCCATTGATTGCAACAGGGCTATCTGAGTCACCACAGAGCAAAGGTCATAAAAATAACTGATCTCAGAACAGACAGGCTTTGAGTCACGTATTTATTAAATAAAGAGACAAGGGGGAATTTTATGATGGCAGCATACCTTCTTTTATGATATGCTTGTGTAAACTTCAGTGCATTAAACTAGAAGCATGGATTTGCTTCTTCTACATAAGATACTGTATAAATAAGAAAGGATTGAAAGAAAATAAGGATCAATAAAAGCCTTTACCGAATACAATGTTTGTTACAAGAGCCCAAATTTCAGAAAACTCCCAAAAGGGTTTGATTGCTTTTTTGCTTTGTTGACATCGATCGTACTGTGTATTACTTTACAATTTATGAACACATGGTTGAAATAATTTAACTGAAAGTGCAAACAATTCTTCATTTTTCCAGAACCAAGCAGCAATGTTCCATACAATGTTCTTGTTGGAAATCATTCCGATAATCTGAAAACACCCCATGACTTCATTCCATTGAGCCACAGATTCATCCATGAACATTTAATTTA
The DNA here is from genome assembly GCA_017639675.1 of Aplochiton taeniatus. Taxonomy (NCBI): domain Eukaryota; kingdom Metazoa; phylum Chordata; class Actinopteri; order Galaxiiformes; family Galaxiidae; genus Aplochiton; species Aplochiton taeniatus. Next base: position 9,235,084 of record CM030173.1, on the reverse strand, counting down.
TCGCCATTACCATGCTCAACTTAGCTGAACTAAGATGAGCAGAGCAGAGCATGTCAGTCGACAATTTCACACAACTAGAAATAAAGCAGTGTTTCAACACTAACACTAACATTGTTTGTATAAACAGGCAGTTGTCCATTGCTGTCCAGTTAGTTCATTCATTTTCCTCTTCTAAACTCCTGTCTGGTAGTGGTGGAGATTCATCTTCCTCTTCTTTATCATCGGGCGGTGGGATGGGTGGTGGGCTCGGACATTTTACTTTCTTGCTTATCCTGGCATACAGTGGATTCCATCCCTTGTCACAGGCACCCTCCTCCTCCACCTCGACCATCGACAGAGGAGCGAGAGAATCTGACCCCTCGTTTGAGAGCGCGGATTGGTTGCCGTCCAGTCCTGGAACGCGCACGTCCGCTGCGGTAACCCCATCGGCCCCGCTGTCAGCCCTCGGTTCCCCTATAACGTCATAGATATGCTGGATGGAGGCTTCCAGAGCGGGCCAGGGGTCCTGGTTCTCATCTCCCACCAGAGCCTCATCTCTTTCTGGGGCTGGAGAGTTGAACTTCTCCGGGGGGCTCAGGGACTGCAGGCTGTTGATGCAGGTTTCTAGGTGTGGAGAATCAGGGGCCGGATTCTTCTGCTTTGACTCCCTTACCCTCAACAAGGCTGAAAGAAAAAGAAAGAAAGACAAAACAAAGAGAAACATGGCACAATGCTTTGAAACAATGATGTTCAAATCATATGACAGTCTATAGATATGTGTTTGGCCATAGCCACCATTATAAAGTGCTAACTGAATCATGACTGTAGACAATACCTGAATTTCTTAATTATAAAGTAACCTAAGAGATTTTTATATCCAAAGTTGTATGAAAATAATTGTAACTTTTTTCAAACCTTGCATGAACCTCTGCAAGCTTTTCAACTTTTCCCACTTTTCAATATCATCGCCTTTTATCGACTCATCAAAGCCACATTTTTGGCATTTGCAATGTCAGTCGCTATACTAAAAAACGAACTGCTTCAGGGAGGCTTAGTAAAAGCTCAGGTTCCATCAAGAAAAAAATAAGTTGAGGTAAGCGACCAGCTGCCCAAGTGTGATTACATGTAGGCTGGAATTAGCCTGATGTGAAGTGGATCACCCCAGGGTTCCCATTGGAAAAATGCACTGTCTTTCCACGCACCCACACACACACACACACACACACACACACACACACACACACACACAAAAATAACCCATTTTTTTTCTTGTATGTCTCACATATTCTCTCACTATGAATCCAATTTAATCAGTCTATTTTTGTGCAATGGCACACAGCCTTTCTCTCTGACTTCAGGGGATTAGCTGTTCATGTGACTGGTTCATGTTGAAGCACTAGAGCCAAGTCTGTTCTGAAAGACAATCCAAGAATTTATCATAAAAACCCCTGGAGAACGGTCTGAGAAAGATCTGAACAGATTACGTATGACTATGTAATAAATGAATCAATCATTGCCCAATGGGTCAGACTGTGACAGGAGGCTCGTAGAGGGCTGGATGTGTGAACGCAGGGCATGCATGATTGGTGGCTTGGAGAACACAGTGAGGGACACTGATGCAGTCACGATGTCTGGAGAGAGACTCCATGTGGTTGGGAGCTGTGACGCATGTAGCTACCTTGTCGGTCTGGGCCTGGCGCCTGCATGGGACTCCCCTGCTCCTTGGTGCTGTTGTTCTGCCCAGGGTTCACCTCCGGGCGAGGGGGGGCCTGCCTCTCCAGCATGGGACCTGGATCTGAAGAGGCCAATTGTTCAAAGACACAACACTGAGGTAATGGGTCCTTGTTAACCTTCAGATGGGCTTCATCAGAAGTCTTACAGTAGGGGATAGCTAAAGAGTATGGGAGGGGGGCAGAAACCTTTTTCATCTTTTGTGATCTCATTGATCATGGGGTTCTCCTTGGCGGCTAGCACATCCTCCAACTTCACCTGTCAATGAAACCCAAAGTACAAAAGCATTAAAATGATGAATCACTGATTTCGGATTTAATATTAATGTTGAAAAAAAGTCAGTGGCGTGTCCTTATATCCGTACAGTTTAGACTCAAACCAAAGCCCCCCCCCCCCCTTCCACACACACACACACACACACACACACACACACACACACACTCACACACACACACATACCGACCACACATTACCACCCACCCATTCACCCGTCCTTCTCCCCCACTCCTCCTCTCACCACTCTAATCAGTCTCGATGGGGTTCTCTCCACGTTCCCATCCCGCAGCTCAAAGGAATTCCTGCAGACCACAACACAAACTGAACATCTATACAACACTGAAGAGTACATGGTCTCATAGAATTGTACAAGTCTGACATCTACTGGTGAAAGGAGAGAGCTGAAGATCATCAGCTACCAGCGGTCTTAGCTAGTTACAGCGTGAAAAAACAGCCTGTGTGTGTCAAACAGAGTCATTGAGAACGACCACTAAACTGTATAAATCAATGAGGAATCCCAGATTATCATGGTTTAAGCATCTGTCATGCTTTGTGTTCTGTTCCTGTCTCTAAAGATTTCACGCTAAAATTATATATTCCATTCTGCTCTCTTTGTTTCTATTTCTTTCTATTCTATTAGTTTCTATTACATGTCCTTCTATTCTACGACACTCCATTCAAGTACAAATACAGGCATACCTTAAAGACAATAGATTTGTAATCTAAGACATGTACTCTTTGCATCAACCCAGGCGTGCAATGTAAAACTAGTGGAATGCAACTAATTTCAATGGAACTCTCGTAGGCGCCCAATTGTATTGTTCCTTATCCTCATTAGAATGTATGGGTTTGCGTGTGCGCCTATTTCCTCATGTAATTTGAGTCACATTTTTGTCTTTCTCCCAACAGCCTCATTCAGTCAACCAAGAGGTTCACTTTGTAATCACAGCCTAGTGAGTAAGTGTACATTCAGACTCTATGTGTTTCCTTCAACCGTGAGAAAGCTCTCTGTCTATTTGGCATGTTTTCTGTGAAACAATGGGTACCTGACGAACAAATGCACTGTAAATAAAGTTGCTGTCACTGACCTCTCACAAAATGTACAGAGCGCTAGACAAATGAACGAGAGAAGGAGGACGACGAACAGAGAGAAAACGGCGACTTCCGGAGTGGATGACCAAGATGCTCCCCACGACCTTATGACCGCTTCTATTGGCGCCATGGCAACTCCTTCTGTTCAGAAAGCCAAAGGTTCCAAAGAAAAGACTAGTAAATACAGAGAGAGAGACACACGTGTACAATATCTGCTCATGTGTTTGTGCATGCATATAGTTCAAGATATTGTTGATCAGAAGTGCTTTATCATTTTATGTGCAGCACAGTATTTTCATTTTCACCAGTAGGTCACTGTGACCATTATCTACAGATATGGAGGGGAAGGTGTACCAGGGTTGCTGCTGGTATATCTCTTTGGGTGGGGGTTGGCCATGTGTTTAGCCACCATAGCAAGTTTTCTGACCACATCCTCCTGATAGTACAATTGATGTGACTTATACTGCCCTTTATACTGCAAAAGGGTGGCTTTTGGATCAAGACTCCTTTTTGTGGGCAAAACCTTTTTTCAATGGTGAGTGAACTTAACAGCCACAGGATATCAAATGTTCAACAGAATCCATGAACTTCAAAAATGTTTCTAATAAATGGTAGATCAAATTCAGAACTTATAATAAGCAATGAGCAATATAAAAAAAAACAGCCATGGAGATTACACCAGGCAACTCAGTCTAAACTTAGATATCAAGAATTTGAACTGATTATGTGTCAACATGATGGCAACAGTGCAGCCCACAGCTACAGTATAAACCACGCCACACGTTCAAGTAACAAGGAATTCTAACAAGTCCTAATGACTTCCAAGGTGAGCAGGAAATATCAACATCCCTGTCTACCAACATCAGTTAAGGGTTTTAGCATAGGTTGCTATCAGCAGCGCGCTATTCAATGAAAGTGCAACCAAAAGTAGCTTTTGTAGGGTTTTCCAATACTGAAAAAGGCCTTACCTTATTATGTGTTTTGACAAGTAACCCACCAAAGACACTCTAGCCGCAGGCCATCTGACAGTGAACTGGAAGGACCCCTATTACACCGAAAACGTGAGAAACAAAAAAAAACAAAATGTTTTTATCTTGTCTGAATGTTGTCTATCTACATGGCCAGGCCTCACTTGGCCTCGTTTATCTCAATGTGTCTTCCCATGGTTAAATAACGGCCCCCAAAAAAGAAGCGTTGTTTGAATGTCCTCGTTGATAATGTTTATATATCTTTGCAATGCTTGGAAGATGTTTGTAATACTGCCTTCGTTGATCAATAACTGGCTGATTAATTTACATGTTTGGTAATTCAAATTGCTATTGATGGCATATTCACAGCACGATTTTAAAATGGAGTTTTATGCTTTTATGATGGCTATACGAACTAAAATAAAATATTTTTCTACCACATAAACTCTCTCTTTCTCTGTGTCTCTTTCTTCCCCTCTGTCTTTGAGTGGTGCGGCATTACTGTTTGTTTTGACCACACCTGAATAGACACACTTTCATTCAAACAGGTTTCCCCACAGCCTCAGGCTTGTCTAGCAGGACAGGTCTCCTTAATGTCATAACCCTTTAACTTTAAAATGCTCCAACTCTTAGACCTGCAAAGCAATACAGGAACTTTTCAGGCAACAATAATTGGTCGAACAATTAAAATCTTTGTAAGTATAGTATTCCGTTGATCGTAACTTGAGAACATTTCAAAGCATTACTAGGAAGCAGGTTTGATCATTGATAGGGTAGTCCAGACCAAAGGGACAGAGGGCAAACATCACACAGCCGTGGTATTTGTACCTATTAAAGAGAGACAACCTTTTATTTTCATGATAAATCTTGTGGCATCCTTCCAAAACCAAATGTTTTTGAACCCATCGCCTTGTGGAAAATAACATTGCTGAGTATCTCTTACTACAGAAGCCGTTAGGGCAGATAAGCTTATTAGAGAATGATGTCAAGCCTTCAGTCGTTTTATCAGAGTGCAACACCCCCTAACTGTCATTGCACCCTTTGTTGGAGGAGTGTGTGGTCTACGGTGACCCCAGCTGTGTTTTTAAGGTGATCAAGCGAAAGGGAGGAAAATAAAGTTGATAGAGAGAAAGAGGGCAAGCAGAAGGAAAAAAAAGAAACACTAGAAGACAAAATTGCTTAATAAACATAATAAAAAAAACGTTTAACAATTGAGATACGGTCCTGTCTGCCCTGACAGAATTACACTCATACAGTTCTCTCAGTCATGTTGATGTAAAAGAAAAGAGGTCATACTCACCCAGTCAGATAATCCCCGAAACAGGCTCCCACAACTTGGTTAGGTCCTGACCCTTGAACTATTCCAGATATTGAACTGAGTGAGACTCCTGCTCACCACTAAACCACATGATAGTAGTTATCTCCCACTCAGTCTCTCCTGCCGGTCTGCTATCACGTACATCTGATGTCACTTTGACGTCGACCAACAAGAAACTCCCGAGCGACACTTCCTCATTCTTCCTCTCTCTCTCTCTCTCTCATTCTCTTTCTCTCTTGTTTCTTTCCAATCAGCTCGTAAACTCTCCCCCTCCCTGTCTGACAACCCCCTGGGTGAATTGTACCTGCCTTATCTCCTGATAACTGAAGTCATTCAACTCTACTTATTTAGCTTAAACAGTATGGTAGCTAAAATAGCAATATGCCTGATCTGAAGAAAACATGCGTTCATAATCAATCTATATTTCAGCACATTTTCAATGTTAAAAGGAGATATTTCTCCACAAAAAGTATGTTTCAATTATAATTGGAAACCGTATTTGAACCAAAGAAACATTTTATTGCTTATATATATTCATTAAATGTGCCAGTTTGTTTTCATTGTTACACACTGCATTTTGGAACCTGTAGGGCAGCAGTGGGCATGTGCCCATATAGGAATGCAGAAAAGGAAGAGTATCTTAGGCAAACACTTATGATTTTTTTTTTTATATATCTAGTAAGTAGTCAGAACTATGATCAAAATACAACTTTGTTTTTCTGTTTCTTATAAATAACCTCAGCTCGGCTTTGTTTTTACTTTTACATTGATATTTAAATTAGAGTTGAGCCTTTTGTTGCACTGGATGAACTGAATAAACTCATTTTTCAAGGATTTGGAAACAATCCTACCGTCACACAGCCCTTTTATCAACTTTTTTTTTTCTTATACAATAACATGTCTGTTACACATTTTCATTAGCCTTGCAAATCTAGTGATTGACCCAAGTGATCCTTTAACTCCACAATAATGATCCTGGAAAAGCTTAACAGTTTAACATTCTCTTCTCTCAAAAATTCGGCATGTTTCAGCATTCCCCCCGTCTGTTATGAGTCACTCTGATGGGAAACACCTTTTGGTTGACACCGGAAGTTTCAAAGTCTCTCAGTGTCTCCTTCATGCCCACCCTAACTCTTTTCTTTCTGTCCTTTATCGATCCTCCTTCATCAGGCGTTGGTGAGCCCTGCGTTTCATGGCCAGGGCTGTCAGGCCACTGACCCCCACCAAAAGTGGAAAGGACAAGCTGGCCAATAGAAGGTGCCCCTCTCCGTGCTGTCGAACCAGGGAGGCTCTTCGCGACAGAAAGTCCTCAAACAGTGCTTCCTGCTGGACCAGAGTGCAGAGGGATAGGAGCACGTGGAAGAGCTGGTGACCATGGCCGACGATGTCAAAGCTCCCGGGGAAGAAGCGCTCGGGCACTGGGCAAGAGAAGAAGAATGCGGACAGCAGAAAGAGAACCACCTACAGCATGGCAACACAGTAAGAAAGCCAATCAGGTATTGGTGGAAGTGGAAAAGTACGGTGCAAAATGACTGAGACTAAGTCGGGCTTAATGACATTAGTGAAACCGAAGGCCCTCAATGACCTGCCTCATTGCCGGGAAATCAGTATAAACAGCATCACCTGCAGTCCGTGAAAGGGAAGCGCAGGGTTTTCTCCCCAGCTCATGGTGGCCAGGCGGTGCGCCACCGGGCTGATATCCAGCAGGTAAGCCAGGCCAGTGGGCACCACCTGGCACAGCTTACGGTGGAGTGGGTACGGGCGGCGGTAGTGGAGTTTGGCAAAGCAGCAGCAGGCACAGGACAGCCACGCCAGGAATGCTGCTCCTGGTAGAAACACCTGAGAGGGAATGAGGGCAGAGCAGAGGACGATAGAGATAGTATGAGAAAAAAGAGTGTTTGATAGAATGGTCCGACACAAGCACACGGATAGACAGACAGACACATACTCACACACACACACACACACACACACACACACATACACACACAAATGCAGAGACACAGACAGACAGACCGAAAGACAGGAAGACATCCAGACAAACAGGAAGACAGACAGACAGACAGACAGACAGACAGACAGACAGACAGACAGACAGACAGACAGACAGACAGACAGACAGAGACAGACAGACAGACAGACAGACAGACAGACAGACAGACAGGAAGACAGACAGACACCACGCACACACAAACAGACTGTCTTGTCCCGCTGGCTCACCGCGCCTACTGCGCTGCGTCTCCAGTCGGCCTCGGAGCTGTAGAAGTAGAGCGCCAGGGCACAGCCGTACTGGTAGACGGCCACGCCCACGTAGTCCAGGAAGAAGAGGGAGTAGTGGGCCAGCTCCGAGTGGGACTGCAGCAGGTGGGCCAGGGAGCTGCAGCTCAGGTAGATCACAGCGGAGAGGACGTAGAGCACTAAGGGCAGGGAGGCCGCGTCCAGGGAAAAGCCCTGCCCCTCAGGGCCCTGGAGCCTCACGCCCAGCAAGCCCTGTATGGGGTCGGGGGGGGGGGGGGGCATCTTTTTACACTTACATGATAGAGTCCTGGTGTGTTGTATTGACCCGAACAGTTACACCCACTGAAAAGTCGCCGTGCACACACACACATCCAGTGGGTGGAAACATACAGGGTGAACACGAGATGACGGCGTGCACTGACCCCTCCGCGGAACACAGCGAACACCCCGAACCTCAGCGCAACGCACACTCCGGCCAGCAGGTGGGTCCACACGTTGAGAGTCTCGTTGTGCACCTGGAGGAGACTGAGGAAGTAGCATCGCCAGGGCAGGCCCACGGGGCGGTAGCCCGACAGGATGTGAGGCTCGCGGAGGAGCGGGGGGACGTCGACGTACCTCACGGTGTTGGGCAGGGAGGGGAGGTGACGGGAGAGGACAGAGGCCAGGAGGGTTGGGGGTTTCAAGGAGAGGGAGAGGGCAGCAGGGTAAGAGAAGGTGACACGGGTCATGGCTGGGGGAGGAGGGGTTGAAACAGGGGGGGGGGGGGGGGGGGGGGGGGACGAGTATGGAAAGGGGGACTGAGCCACGGACAGACGGACAAAGACAGAGAGACAAGGAGGTTTATGGCTTGAGATGAACAACTGAAGATGAGGAGAGGAAGTGAATAAGTGAGAGATGAAGAGGCGGGGTAGAGACTCTGTAAGAACAAAAGTACATGTTAATCTCACATAGACATAACTGAGAAAAAAAAACTGGCATTCCAGTCTCCATTCCGGTGGACTTCTTGTTCAACAAGTCAGGGACTATATTTGAGAATCCAAATCGGAAATCTGATACAAACAAAGGTATTGACAGACATTCAAATTCTATTGACCACTTTAAAATGGAATACATTGACATGCCTGCTGTGGAATCTGGCTGGTGGCGAAGGGGAAAACACAGAAATCTGCTGTCTAGTCTCACACAGAGGTTCCATGTCTTCCTCTGATAGCCAGCAACCCCACCACATAGCAACCACCCCTTAACGAAATTAGCCTCTTCTCACAGACCCGATGGACTTGCTCACAAGTGCCATTTTTTCCCCACTGTTATGGCACCCTGTTCTATTACAGTATATCCAGTACATACAGTACATTGCTGTCACCATTTACAGACACCATATTAAGCTTATGCTGTAGTGACCATTACAGTAAATATCCTTACCCTTTGATCGTGGACTCTGATCCCAACAATCCTGTGAGTCACTTAAACAATTCACAAACATGCATTGTTACAAACAAGAGCATCGTTTGGATTCCACTTTTTGAACGAGAGGAAGGAAGGAGTGATTTCAATTGCTAATAAGCGGATAAGAAGATACACACCTTGGATGTTGTCCCTCTCCGGGCCACTTCTTCAGTCCCTCTGCCTGCATCAACTTCTCACGCTCATTACTCAGCCCTTTGCATTGCAGGTTAGCAGTCCGGGAACTTTAGGCACAGCTCGTGCTTGGCAACTATTCAGTCTGCTGAATTAAAGAGTACGCACACAGGAAGACATAGGCACACAAGCACACGTACGGGCAGAGGGAATGACTACCATGAAGGCTCTCCTTACTCTTACTCAGCTTATTGAAACATAGCCGCAATGTTTCTCCAAAAATGCATGTTAGAAATAGTTTCAAATTATTCCCCAACCCCACCATCCCCCACACCATCTAAACAGAACCAGCGGAACAGGATTACTGGTCATGAGACATTCTTTAGATTGCAGCCTGAGTTACAAACAAACATGCAATTCAGATAAGTGTGATGCTTTTCCATTCTATTCTATTCCATTCTATTCTATTCTGTTTACTCGCATTTCATAAAAGAAAATCTGATCAAAGCCATTGACATGTTTCTTCATTTTATTTTTCTTCACTGCAACAAAATACACAACCCTCTATACACTGAGTAGAGTATAATGTATCACATTATGACATAATTTACTTGGGGAATGTCTTTAGGAATATATTAACACATTTAAATTAAAATGTAGAATTAGAAAGAAACAATAAATAAAACAAGGAAATCACTCAGGGTTGTTCCCTTATTTGCAGCTGCTAATTAGATCCTAAGTTATCCATGTCTTGAAAAGCGCTATATAAATTCAATGTATTATTATTGTTATTTTTGTGAATGACATAGTTCATAGGTGTCAAACTCTGGCCCGCGGGCCAAATTTGGCCCGCGAGGTAATTATATTTGGCCCGCGAGACAATACCAAATTACTACTTTTAATTTAATAAATGAATGCCATTGATGTGTTTTTTCATTTGAAATTCGATTTAGCATGTCTCCACTATTAAATTACATATTGTATGGTAATAAGCGATGCTTGTTCTATATTCAATGTTAAAGCAAAACTTTTTTGGGTCCATATTAAAAGGTTAATTTGTTCAATGTTGGCCCGCGACTTTGTTCAGGTTTTACATTTTGGCCCACTGGGTATTTGGGTTTGACACCCCTGACTTAGTTGATCCTGGCCCGAACACAGGTGCAGCCCACTGCCACAGACAGAAAGGTGGCCTTGTAACACCTGCCCATCCCAGTACTCTGCAGCACCAGGAGCTGCTGGTAGATGGGCACAGCATTGTGTCTGTCAGTGCCCCCTTTCTGCATGGAGTTGGGGATGAAGCATTCATCTTTAGTGCAATTTGCCTCCCAGACAGTTGCAGGGATCCGATTCTCCATGGTATTGGGTCTGTCCAAAAGCACAATGAGAGGGTTCAATACCAGTCTTAGTCTGTCTAATGACTCAACTATAATATACGTTTATGTCAAAGGGGTTTGGTTGGTCCCAAAATACTTTGTATAGTGAAACCTTAACAAAATGAGTGAAAAGTTGCCTCCGGTTAAAGTGTAAATATCACAAAATGTATATTTTTTTAAGGGATAGATAACAATATAGACAGTTAACTATAGATAAACTCACATCCATTTCCAGGGCGAGATGGAGCGGGTGTCAATGTTTCCGTTGCTCTCGGACATAGGCGGATGGTCAGCAGGGATAGTCAGGACAGAGTCGCATCTGTCTTTAACGCTGGAAGCCAAGGGGACAGCCACCAGAAACAACAGGCAGCATGCTACCTGAAGGGTGAGGAGCAACACCAACAGCAACGATCATTAACCAAAGAAGAGGAGCGGATTGAACAGGGAAAGAACGAAACAAAAACATAACCAACAATAAAATGTGCATTTGCACACTGCACAATCACACACAGTGAATATCTCCCATGAAGAATAAGTATCACTTTGTCCAATATTATGTTAAAAAAAAGAATTTAGGAAGTCATTATCATACTCTTCTTTAAAGCAAGCACAGTATAAAGTCTCAGATTAGACAAATTGTATTTAATATAGTAGGACAATTGTTAATGGGGGGCCTTTGAAGCTCAACTTACCAGACGTCTTGATGCACTGCTCTGAAGCCTCATTTCTGAATCTCTGAGTTCTGTCAATTAGCCACTGCTGTCTTATCTCAGGTTCCATGGTCTATTTATCAACCTTACCTGAGTCACAGATCACGGAATATGGATTTAACAATTGATAAAAGTATGATGGTTATCATTGGTGGTTGGACTTGAGACACCGTTGGAAACAACCAGATAACGCACCATTATCACAAGTGTGCATCTACTATGCTTATTAAAACGGGGTTGCCAGGTGTGGGAAATGTGAGAATTTGAAGATGTTCTCATGCGATGTTATCTGTGTATTTCACTGGATCTGCCAGCATATGAAAGTAGTACTAACAGGTAACCATTTTCACCTAGGGAATTCTCCCGAGTCAGCACAGCTGGCATCATCCCCTCCAGTGGTTCCAGTAAATGCGACATGCAGTTGGTATTTATCTCTCCACAAACAAACTCAAAAGATCCCTACTTTGATGTGAGATCCCCATCCGCCCTCATTCACGCTACACTTGCAGTGTGTCAGACTGCCACTGGCCTACTTCACTCTGGGCAGCAGCATCCACCCACACAGGTCTTCTCAAACTAGCAAACCAAATCCCTAACAGTTGAGAGTCTAGATTTTGTCTGCAACTATGCCAACTTATGTCCAACTATGCATCCTTGGGATATCCTTTTTTTTTTTTTTTTTTTTAAAGCAGGTGGATCTATTTAACAAAGCAAGTATATTTATGAGCTTCTCTTTATGGGCATAGCTTCCTCTCCTGCTGAAGTAACTTTCTGGCTGCCTTGAATAGCCTGCTTCTTTGTTGAGGTTTTTGTCACTGTGTCAAGCAGTTTCAGCATCCTGTGGTGTGGTTTGATCTGAGTGTTGCTCGTGGTATGGCAGGGTGTGTTGCTCAGCAACTCGAGTGCCTTTCGTAGGGGTTTCTATAGGCCTGAATGTCTGGGAAGAACACTCAGCAGTTTCTTTTGACCTAGTTTAGAATGGAGTCTGAGAGGAATGGCGGATAATTGTTTATGCCTTTGGTGCGTGTTTGTGTGTGACACAATTAGACGATGCAACTCCAAAAACTCAATGCAAGTTCCATACAGAAAGTCAAAACCGGAGAAGTTGAGAAAAATGATGAGATGTAATGGCGGGATATTTCCTTCATTGGATTTTTTTTTTTACGAATTTGCTGAATCAATGTAATTAATCTAAGACCAGCTATTACTGTGAATAAATTGTTGTATTTGCTGAGGGAAACTAATTCGGTTTCACCGTGTCTCCTATGCCCCATACATTGCAGGCGTCCACGTACGACTTTTAGTGGACTTGTGTAGGAGGGTCCAAAACTGTTATGTCAGAGGTTTTTTGATGTTTGAACACCTTGTGGGTTAAGACCTGACCGTGCCCTGTCCCTTCCTTCTCGATGACAACGTTGTCCTATATTCTACCAAACATAACGTAGAGTGTCATAGAAAGACAAAGCTGCGTCGATCAAAGACTGAGAGCCAACTTCTATCCTCAGTATGTGGTTCCTTGTAACCCCTTCAACTCTGCTCAGGTTGTGGAAACCTGAAAGTTTAAACACAAAACGTTTTGTGGTGTAGAAATATGAAAAAAACATCTTATCACAGTAGTCTTACCTTTAAAGGTTTATGTTAAATGTATAGATTATAGATAGTTTACATGTTAATTGGACATTGGCCTTTAAAAGTGGAACGTTTGTAAAATAATTAACCCATAACATGAAAATACATTTGCATTTTTTTTTTTTTTACTAAAAGCTCTTGTAAACACAATTGTTTGTAAACCACTATTCCCTTGAACTTGCCATAGCATGAGATATTATAATCTGTATAATGAGAAGTATGACTTGCAAATGTTTGAAGTAAATAAATACAAATTGAAATGAAAGATGACAGTTTAAGGTTTGAAATATAGGTGACTGTCTTGTTGCATCTGCACTTCAAATCAGGTCAGAGGCCTATTTGCAGATGAACCACAGCACAAGCTATAAACTCCATGACTGTAGGAGAATCACTGTGTCAACTAACTTGCCATGTGTTGTTAAAAAAACATGAACTAAACCAACAACAGATATATGCATATATACTGTATGCACACTGTATATACAGACACACACACAGACACACACACACATATAAACAAGTAAATACATAGATAGATAGTAACACTTCGTATTGTCTGTTTAAATATATATATATATATATATATATATATATATATATATATATATATATATATATATATACACACACACACATATATTTTTTATATATACTGTATATATAGTTTTGAACAAAAAAATGTATTAAAAGAACTTCAGCACAATCACCCATAGCCTCAAAAGGCAGTGATATATAAAAAACATGAAGTGCAACTGATGAAGATGATGATAATAACAATAATTATTAGACAATTATGATCTGAACCAAGGCTGGGTATCTGTTCATATTGTGTGATTTTACGCAATGCAATCTTATATTTACCCATGTTTTCAGTTTAAAAATATCTATGAAATTGTTAAAACACACGCACACACACACACACACACACACACACACACACACACACAAAAGAAAAATTACGCCTGGTTGGATGCCATTATCTTTACACTGGGTAGAGATCCTGTCGAGAATCAGGACAGTTCCTTTTGTGACCCATCTAACGCAAATTTGAGCTACATTTCCTATTTCCTCTTTTTGTGGTTGAGTATACAGGATGACAGACATACATATCATCAAAGGCAGTAAGCCTGTGACATAGAAAGGCACTAAGCTGTAACCAGTATAAATAGCAGTGCATCATTACAGGACCTGCAGAACTTCAGTGGACATCGACCAAAGAAATCTACAAAACTACCTTTAACAATAATCTTCCATTATGTCTCAAGCTTCAAGTTCATCCAAGTTAATGGTAAGCAAAGAAAAGGGATGTTAAATTGAATTCATCATCTTGGCTATCTTGTCTTTGGATAGTGATGGCACTCACTCCGAAACACACATTTTGTAAATAACTAATAATTGTAAAGACCAGAGTATGGATAAGAACTACATTGTAGAGATGCAATAATGTGAAATATTATGGTGCTTTATTTCTCAGGTGGTCTGTTTGGTGGGATTGCTGGCAGTGATGATGATATCAGAGGTCAAAGCGGCTCCCAGAGAAAGACCAGACGGCCAAGTGCATGACACCCCGAGCTCCAAGAAACCTCGGGGCTCAGAAATGGTCTCTCTGCTGTTGGACCATAAGCTCCCAAGCGGCCATAAGTCAGCGATTCATGACCACTCCATCTCCCCATGGACTTACAAGTAAGAATATAGCATACAGACAGACAGACAAACAGACAGACACACACACACACAAATGCAGAGACACACACGCACATCTACATTCTGGACGTGTGTAAAAGTAGACACATGCCTATCCAAACAGGCCTCTCATTCCACGTTATCTTTGTTTTCTTCGCTTAGCACTACCTACGATGAGAACATGTATCCTCCAACGTTGTCGGACGCCAAATGCTTGTTGACAGGCTGCAGGAATGAACATGGCAAGGAGGACATGAGTCTCCTGTCCAAACCCATCCGCCAGGAAGTGCTGGTCCTGAAGAGGGTGAACGACGACGGGAAAAAGTACCACTTCAGGCTGGAGAGACGGGTGATCTCGGTGGGCTGCACCTGCATCCGACCCGTTGTTCAGTACGAACAGTAGCGGAGAGACATGGAGGGGACAGCAGGTCGATAGCCGTGGGATGTTATGAAAAACCTAGTTAGATATGATGGATTGACATGTACATTGGCATTTATTTATTTATTCACATTTTAGAGGCTCGTATTAACAGTAGGAACTTTTTATTAGTATCACGGTCACTACCGTGCTACTGAGCTATTTAGATTAGTTCGAATTTACAGTTTATCACTGGGGCATGTGTTGAACAATTACAGTAGTAGTAGAAATGGCAGGTTGTGTAGAATTGGAATCCTTCTATAAAGTAATTAATTTATTAAATGTAATTTATTTGAAATTATTCTCCTTTGGCAGATTAATTTTGGCCTTTTATAAGTCTGAAGTTGCATCATATGTCTCGAATGTTTTCGAAGTTGGTTATCTATATATATTTATTGTTTTATTTAATTTGTGAAAATTGTATTTATTGAATAAAACTTTAAAATCGTCAACTCAAACAGTATATATTTTTTATTTAGTTCAGAAATGTAAAATAGAGTATTTTCTGTACATCAGTATCTGTCATCATCATCATCATCATCATCATCATTGTTGTACTCTGACTGCCAGTGATAGTTGACCTGAACTACAACTTATACATATAATGCAAGTTATCAACACATCACACATAATGAAACGGGTATTAAACCTTGCCTGCAGGAGTAAGCTCAAAGCACTCTCTTCCTCCACATACTTTCACACACAGGCAACAGGCAATTGAGAACACTACCTGCACCTTTACACACAAAACACACACACACACACACACACACACACACACACACACACACACACACACACACACACACACACAGACACACACACACACAACACAGTCATACTCATAGAGATAGAGACACACACACGCACACGCACACGCACACGCACACACACACACACACACACATACACACACATACACACACACACACACACACACACACACACACACACACTTTACACAAAGACACGCACAAACTCAACAAACACACCGACAGATCATTTGGCACTATTGGCAGTTGGGCGGCAGCAAAAGCGCAGAGGAAATTCTGAGCAGTTGAAGATGAAAGTAGCATTCGCATCATTTGTGCCTCTCGGCCTTTACAATGTCTCTGTCATAATTGTGTGATCCTAAGGCAGGCACAACAACTTTTCCTCTTGAATCGGCGACATCACTGGCTCTCTCGTTATGTATCTGGTAATGTCTCATTGTCACTATCTCAGCGTCTCAGGCCAAGCCAGTGATTGCTCTTCAGGTGAGTAGCCCCCAAAATGGCTTTCAATGTAAGTTCAGCTCGTGTTGTGATCAGGCCATCATGATACCTATAACAGATCGACATAGGCGGTTAGCTCACACACAAGAGCAGACAACAACATCGTGCTGTGGACATACTGTATATATATAAATAACCAAGAAAAAATATATGTAAACAAGAAAATAGTCTTTTTATGACTCAACACTTTTAATCAGGAATGGATATATCCTTTACACAAAGCCTACAGTTTCTGAGCTTACAAGAAAAAGCAACAACTATCAAAGTTTAGATAGCAACAACCTCGTAGGTTGAACCCTCAAAAACAAAACATTTATAATAATTGTTTAAGTACTGTACTACGCGATATAACTGTAAAAACACAGATAACATGGGCACACACACTGAAAACAAAAGACTGAGAAACAGTCAGTAGTGTAATGGTTTTGCTCAGGATAGGCAATCATTGGTGAGTCAGAAAAGCGGATCCTTCTGCACTTTTCTCAGTATCTTTGATCTGATCATGATATGCTGACATTAATAAACAAATGAGTAAGTGCTGATTCATATTTAAGACCTGTGTTATAATATCTGCCCACTGAAACATTCATTGGTATTGACAATTGGGACATTTAACAATTATGATAACACAGTTATAATTATTCTTGGGTCTTGCATGGAAAAAAATGTTTATGCTTGCTCATGTGTATTGACTGGCAGACAAAGATAATCTCTGTAAGCCCCCCAAAAAACATTATTTTACCATGGCCACTTTATTCTGCTTGTGTTCTTCTCAATCCTAGTCCCTTGAAATATTATAAAGACACAGGTTAATTGTGCTGGTTCATTACTGCCATTTACTTGCTGCCCTCCAGAAAACAAAACTGATGGGCAGTTCCTTTTAAACCCTAACTACTCCTGTTGTATTGTCTTATTTTCCTCAGATGCCTGTCCTTCAACTTCTGTCCTTTTAACCCCTAACTACTCCTGGTGCATTGTCTTATTTTCTGCAGATGTCTGTACTTCAACTTCTGTCCTGTTTCTCCTCACCTCCACACTGTGCTTGTCCTGAAACACAGAAGGAAAAAAAAACACAGAAAAACACATTTTAGTTATCTAGTCCATCGGTTCTTTTTTTGGAAACATATTAAACACATAAAAAAACATATGTCAATCAAAACAACTGGCAGTGATATCAATTGATCTCTGCGAAACATGTAATAGAAAGAGCTCTCAACTGTAACGTAACAGTAACACAAACTAACCTCAACTAAGAAAACTATCTCAAGTAAATAGAAGAAATGCAAAGGTGTGTGTTTACCTTCTCCTGCAGGCGCTCCAGCATGGCCGTCAGGTGGGCCTGCCTGTTCTCCTTGTTGGCCTCCATGCGTTGCTCCAGCTTCTCCTTGGCCAGGCGAATGAAGTTGCTGTGCTCCTCGGCGGCCTTCTGGGCCACGCCACGCTCGTGCTCCCTCTTCTCCGCCAAGTGCTTCAGTAACTCGGCCTCCTGGTTCTAGAGAGAGAAAAAGGAGAGAGAGAGGATTGCGAGAGGGAGAGTAGGGATAGAGAGAGAGAGAGTAGAGGAGCCAGGTAGTGTCAGAGATTTGTTTGCATCTGTGCCTTTTGTATCTCCTTGAAGCTTTTAAACTTTTACATTTTAACTTCCTCTACCCCCCCCCCCCCCCACACACACACACACCCCACCCCCCTCCCAAATAAAATGTCCCCTCTGCAACCCTTAACCTCTCACCTTTCTCCTCTCCTCGGCAGCATCCAGTTTCCTTTGGATCTCTTCTAGGGATGGCTCCCTGCGTGGCGGAGTGATGGCACGGAGCTCCGGCCCTCCATCGAACGACGGGGGCCTCAAGATGACCTCAAAGGCCTGGCCAGAGGCACGCTTGTTCAGCTCAATCACCTCCATGTCCCTGATGATACACAGCTTCAGGTCTACCACACCTGCAGGGGCCAAAGAATGGGAGTTGACTTCTGATAATACAGTAAGATACATTTATTAACATGGATTGCAAAAGATTAGAGCAGTTTATTGACATGCATATTAAGGAATGCTTTAGAAATGTATTCTGCTTGTGGCCATTGAATGTGGATACAAAAGGGCTATTAAGATTTAGCCATTGTTCTATCCAGTTTTGTCATCCCATATTATATGTTAGGTAAGCAAAGGAAGCAGGAGGTTGCCTACCGTCTTTCTTGTTGACAGGTGCATCTTTGGGTTTAGGTAATATGCAGGAACAGAAAAATGACACTAGAGGGAGCTCCCTCATCTTGTCTCTGTAGCCTGCAGAAAGGGGAGCATGGGAGCACCTATATTAGTATGTGATGTCATTCTTGTTTCTCTGCCCCCCCCCCCTCTCTTTCTCTCTCTCTCTCTGTCGCACACTCTCTGTCACACACACACACACACACACACACTTTCAGCATTACCTGCAAGAGTCATTTTGTTGTTCCCGCTTTATTTTTGAAGACACTTGGTGAATGAAGCAGCTCTTTTCCTGAGAAACAAAACAGGTAACATCAGAACAACTGCCTGTAGAGAGTTTCAGTGTATTGTTTCCTAATGAGCACCTAGGGGTTCAAACATTCAGACAGACAATCAGATAGCATGGACCATGCTCCACACCTTTTATTTGATTTATTTCCTAGATTTGAAAATCAAGGTACATTTGGACAGGTTCTGCTCTGTGAATGTGACAAACACTATAGTGCCAAATAGTGGACTGGAAAGAGGCCTTTATTTAGTTCCAACACAATAAATGCAATAAAGAGCACCCTCACTCAGCCAAGCTTTTAAATAACACACACAAAAAGATGAAAAGAATGCAAAGGGAGAGTTAATAATCGCCCTGAGAAACACATAATCAGGCCAGTCTTGTAGTTCCTCTGAGGAAAACATCCAAGATTAACAACACGTGACCCAGCAATTTATCATTTTTCTTAACCTGGTAATCCACCAATATGACATTTTAGAGACTAAATAGGTCTCTTTTTGTATTGATCTTTTCCACCAGCAAACTTAAACAAAATGCTATTCCTCTCAAAGTACACCGTATGCACAGCCTAGTTTCACCCAGAAACTCCAACAATTTACTATTCCTATCTTTCACTTCAACCTTGAGAAGTGGCCTGATTATTTGAAAAAAAAGGTTTGCAGGTCTGTTACTCCAACACACATACTCACACACTCAGAAAAACAGACATATCCTACAGATCTCATTGTGTCAAGCAGCAGATATCCAATGTCCATACAATGTACACCTACTTATTTCAAACTACTGAATATGTTTCTTTTTCCCAAATAGGATAATATAGGATATAGGATAATATAGGATAATCACTGCTAAAGTATTCTGTAACAGCTTCATTTGCAGCGCAATTAAAACATTATAATACAAAGATGCTGAAAGTTCATTAAATGGAAATAACAAGACAAGCTAAAAGTCATCCAAATGTCTTCTCAAGCCTCTAAGTTGGCTGAATACTTACTCTTGGCTGAGACATAACAAGCACACCTGCACTAGTGGAACTCCCAGAGCTGTTCAGCTCTGCAACCTTGCAAACCCCATGATGTCATACTCTATTCACAGAGCACATCAGTCATCCAACATAGATTCCAGAGACATTTAAAAATAAAAGTAATGCATTTATGCAGTTTAAATTTTATTTGACTTAAAATCCATTAAAAAATCTATCAAATATTTTATCAGCAAAACATAAGCCAAAAATAAATACTTAAGAAAATAATGAAGAAACCACACCACCACATTTTGCATTGTAGTTTATATTCCATTATCATATCTGCAAGAGTTTAAATGTTACTCACCCTGCAGTAAGTATGCTGGTGATAGCCTCCTTCTCTAAGTCACCTATTCCCTTTCTACGTGTCCTCCTTGTTCCTCTTTCTGTGTTCTGCTGCTGTTTGGGTTTCCAGCTCAGCAGCATCAGCACCAACTACAGTGCTACAGCATGACATCACCTACCAGCACTCCCATTGGTCGGGGTCGATACCGACGCTTGATTGGTTGGAGAGCTAGAGAAGGGGGCGCTGAGGAGAAAAAGAATGATGTATGGGGGTGGGGGCTTTAACCTTTTGTACATTGTGTTTGAAGAAACCTGCATAGACTATTTACTAGGGAGGAAATTACAATAAATATTTGCACAAAATTAAGTAAAAGTTTAAAATGCTAAATAATTACACAAAAATTGAACAATAAGTGCAAATGCAAACTAAAACTCTAGCTATAGTAGAGACACCATTATGTTTCCCTGCACAATATATAGAGAAGCATGTCATGGTTATGGTCAACAATAATAATAAAACTTTGGAAACTGAATAATTCATGCATTTGTTGCCGCATTGTTTGAGGATTCAATTCTAAGTGAATAAATAATATGTTGTTTGTCATCTCCACAATATATAACAGATAGAAACATTTCAAAATCCTAGTGCTGCAGGATTTTAAGTCAAGTTAAGTTAAAGATGAAGTTGACAACCACTGTTTAATGAACTGAGCTGGTTGAAACTGGTCTGAGCAATCCAATCATGTTGGTAAATGTCAGATCTAAATTTACAGGCGGAGGGTGATCTATTACTCATCGCTTTCTGTCCAAGAGCTTTCGATGACTAGGCCAACTCCTCAATCATGTCTGTTCTGTGTGATACAGCTTCCAAAAACACCAACACACACACACCGTAGCCATCAGTGTGTTCATGTGCTTAAGCTGTGTGTCAATGAAGCAATATAAACGGCCATCTGTTGTCAGGGTTCTCATTCAAAGCTCTGCAGCTCTCTCAGAAAGATCTGGATCCAAGGCTGAAGTTAGGGGAGCAAAGACTCCTAGTGTAGATTAACGAGATAACTGAATGTGTTAAAACGTTATGGTGTCGTTCTAAAAAGTAAAAAAACAGATTATGCTTTTTAGACTCTTGGTCTGAAATCAGTGGACTACATGTCCCATGCTTTAGGGGAATATCTGGAACAATACACAGAGAACAACACACACTACCTGTGCTGGGACAACATCACAGGGTGGGTGGAGAAGTATGGAGGAATGTTTTACGTTGAATATTTTAAAAGAAGAGTAAGTAATCACAGTATTAGTTGTAATCATGAAATACATGGACTGTTGGAATCTCAAATAAATACAGCAATCTTCATCTATCCTTATTAATCCCTCAGATATGTTTAGTTGCTCCGATGTTATTGATTTATTGCAATACCTTCATGCAAACGATTATTATAACGGTCTGCCAGACATTAGATGAAGGTCACGCATGTCATACTATTTCAATTGAAGGCCTTGGGGCAGACATTTTTACGCCATAGACGAGGGAATAGGCACACGCACATACACACGAGAACACGCGCTCATGTCGTGTGCTCATCGACAATTCTGCACACACCATTCCAGATGAGGTAATGCAGCTGCATGCCAGCACCAGAGCCGTGTGCAGCGAGAGAGAGAGAGAGAGAGAGAGAGAGAGAGAGAGAGAGAGAGAGAGAGAGAGAGAGAGAGAGAGAGAGCGAGCGCGAGGGGGTGGAGAGTGGTTAATAAGAAAGAAGCTTTTTCCTGGGTGGGTGATAGACGTAGGAGGGATGGCACGGCACAATACAGAGGATGTGGGTAGACTGAAGGCCGACAACGACTCAATCTGGCGAGGGGGGAAAAGACCGGAGCAGGGCATTAGGAGTGGAAGCGTGAGGAAGAAAATGAAGTGAAAGGTTGAGATACAGAAGGAGTAAGGAAAGACAGAAGAACACAAAAAAAGAACATGGCAGAGATCCAAGGATAGATGTATAACAGCTACCCTTTCAATTGGTGTAAGAATTCTACGAACCTTGATTTTTCAGTTGCCACACAGTGAACGGAAAGAGGTTATGGGAGGGGGATGGAGAGAGGAATGAGGGGAGGGGAGAGGAATGAGGGGAAGGGAGGGGGAGGGGACTTGTGAGGAAAGCCTCAGCATCACAAGCAAACCATCTAGGCGGTGATGTCATTTCTAGCCAATTGGGTGAGCCCCTTCAGGTCCCCTCCACAGGATGCAAACAGGGGTACACGCCTCTAACCCTGTGTGCACGTAGATCAGGGAGATAACCCCTGGCTGAACGCTCTGAGAGTGACGTCATTGCACCAGCTTAGCGGAACACCTTGTCCAATTCTGTTTTGTATTCACTCTTCATGGGGGCTTACCTGGATGCAGTGTCGGAGAGGACAAAGCGGCAACTCAAGGAGGGCCATGGTTTTGCAGGCTTGTAAAGGAATACAGGGTGGAGAGGGATGGGAAGGGGCATACCTGGTGGTAACATCATCCACAGATGGGGTCTATGCACTGAGAGGAGCTTAGCATGGGGTTCTGGTCACTCGCACACACATGCTGTGAAACAAGCCAATTCTTTATTCATTCACCACAGCGACAGTTCCAGTAAGGAGGAAAAAGGTTTTCCCCAGCTCCTGTTCCATTAGACTGCAGTCACATCACGTACGGACACAGGCAATTAACAACCACAATTTCATCTAATTGTTCTGATGAGGGAAAGGAGAAATGTTTTGCAATGCGATGAGGTTTGTTTTCTGATAATGCTCAGGTAAAACGACCCATATCAAATAATACAGTTGAGCCATCCTAAAATATACATATATATATATACTAATAAACAAATATAACCCAGAGTGATTAGCTGATACCATATTAATAGAATGCTCAAATGTGGACCACCTTTTCCCGCTCATGGCGTTCCTTAAAGATGATGTTTTGCACTGGATGAAAAAGAGTGAGGTCACCTACCCTCACTTCAACTCCAGGGGGTGATGTCATGATAATGGGAAACAATCTTGTAATGGCTGAGTGAATCACGCAGCGCAAGAGCAATATCTGGTCATTAAAGTATCATGCTGATAAATTACATTCCTGTAGTTCCATCACTGCATATTATGTGTTTCACCTCAAAGCTAAGGAGCCTACTCTTCCCCTGATCATTTCTATTTCAGTTGGTGGACAAATTTACTGGAAAACTACATGCTACATAGAAATAACTAGATATAAATATACACACTTGGTCTAAGGTAGAATAATCTGAGGTCTAATAGTCTATTCCCTCCCTGCTAATGACAGACTCTGAATCCATTACCAGGCTAAGAACATACCTTTACACTCAGGCCTTCCAATGGCCATGTGCTGTGTGATGATGCTCCATGGTTATACTTGTTTAGTTTGAATAATTTTATGCCTTTATTTTACCTGTTATCGTGCAAAGTGTATTTGGGTACTTTGGAAAGCGTTTAAAAAAAAGTATTATTAATATTAATAGGGTATAAGCATAAAGCAGGCCATAGAGTGATTAGGGACTCAAAGAGTTTAAGTAGAGGTGCAATATAAAATTATAAATATATGATCTATACAAGTATCTGGATGCAAGAGACATGAATATCGTGCTTTTATTATCACTATCCACAATATAAATGTAGTCTTACTTTTTATCATTCAAAAAACCTTGTACATATAGTATATTTGTACAATTTTAACCCTGTAAGTCTTTCCATTCATTTATCTCTGTTGCCAATGAAACACGCTCTCTCCAAACAGCATGTCAATTCAAAGAGATAGTCGTGTTTCACTTTCTAAAGAATGTGGGCTACAGAAGTAGGCGTCGTGACATTTTCTCTGGGAGTTGTGAGCATCCCTCCAGATCCTATGTTTCTCTGTCTCTTGGCAGCATTTGTTGCCCACGGCTGAGAGGAGGGAGACAAGACTGTCAAAAGGGAGGGAGGGAATTTGGGTGTGTATGCGTGAGAGGAGGACAGGGTCTGAGTAAATAACACAGCGTAGGTGAATCACTCATTAGAAAGCAAGGGGATCACAATCACATGCTTGGGATTTGGGAACTGCGACTTCCAGGCGATGGAGGGGGGCGGAATGCGAACAAGCTTCACCTTCAGAATGCCAAGCGACTGGGGGTGTGGGTGTGTGTGTGTGTGTGTGTGGGGGGGTGGAGGAGGGGGGGGGGGGTCACCCACAATCTGTCGATTAACTGTAACAGCTGACATAACCCACCCCTGTCTGACCTTGTTACTGCACATGCAGTGTGCATGCTGTGGTGCTGGAGACACGACTCAGATGACTCATGCGTTGTGCAGAGTACACGGTGGAACATTCGTAACATACAGTAAGAACCAGTTTCCCAGCATGCAACACAATTGAGTCAGGACTACTTATCCCAGGTAGCACCAAACAATTGAGTATAGGTTGTGGAATATGTAGCTGCCATTGATGGCATTGCATTCGCACAGAACTCTACATCACAAGGTGGCTTAACAATGCCTTCTTCCCTATACTGGTTCGAGCTTCTGAGCTGCATGTTGCACCTGCTCGATACATCGTTGTAAGAAAAGTAAAACAATAGGTATGCGGTAAATCATGATATGGTGCCAAAGTAGTGAATCACTGCTGGAGCATTTTTTTAATGAACAGACCTGTGGTGTATGTGGGTGAGCCCGCCTAGAGTCTTGCATCTCTGAATCTGGGCGAGGATGCCCGATTCCGAGAACAGATGGCGTGCTGTGTAGGACGGCGGTTAAAATGTTACATCTCCATAATCCCTATCACATTGTGTCGTGTATCCCACGTTCACACGTGGGCAAAAAAGTATTTAACTAAAGGGAAGGCTGAAAGCTGGAGGCATTTCTTTCTGTTAGGTACATACAGGCATGATGAGCCCTACAATGGGTCTATACTTCCAAGATTTGCAACAGGGAATGTTAGAAAGTGAGTGTGGGTACCTTTTCTCGTACTGTTAAGGAATTATTTTGCAGATACATAGATGTTCGATGTTAGAATATCCAAATTAAATAAATGATCTAGGATCGTTTGCTCAGGCCTCATAACATGCATTGCATAAACAGTGCCTGTTGTGTCTGTTATGGAATGGATCAGACACAATAATACGTGGACAACCAAAATCCATCATTCACTCTATATTGTGGATAAAAAAAGCATACAAAACGGACACAATAACAGCATTACCATGAAAAAAGAAGACTGAACAGAACTACTTGTTACATCATGATATAAAAATATAACTTTTCTGCAATTTCAAGGAGCATTACTTGGGTTTACTATAAAATAAACAGGAAACAAGCATAATTCTATTTGCATTGCAACACTAACATTATAGGAGCATTTGTAAAGTGTCTGCAAGTGACTGTTGAAGGTGAAATACATTTTTCTACTGCTTTGAATAGCGAACCAACCACAAATGGGTTTGAATTATGAGGATAAATTTCATGAATCAGTCCCAGGGTCTTTTATGAACCAGACAAGTGACAACAAAAGAATACCGACAGGCAAATTGCAGGAGAACAATGCCCTTATTTAGGAGACTGAAGCAGTGCCACTGACTGGTTTTGTTGCTAGGCTACCACTCATAGTCTCCAAGTAGCATCTGAGTCCAACTCATTTCCAGTTTCAAGCTAGTTTTTTTTCAGCTTCCAGAATAACTTTCCATGCAAATTGAGAAACATTGCCTGAATTAATTATTTAGCAAATGAAAATCAACAATGATAAAAAAAATATATAGCAGCTACCCTTGTTGCTATGCAGTCAAAGTGGAATGGCAAACTTCACAAACTAAGTATTTATAGAAACCTCAGTTCTGAGGGGCAGACAATGTGTCAACAGATGGAGGAAACTTTAACAGCCACTAGCAATGCAAATACCTAACCCTCAAAACAAGCTTTTTCTCCTGTCTCTGCCTCCTATTTGTTGCTAAACTAGCAAGAATAGAAGGTCCTCTGGCTTTTACTAACAACATTGTCTCCAAATAGTATTTTTCATCTATCTAGACAAACAAGTTGAATGGGAAACACAGAAAAAAGGCCAATTTAGTGTCAGCATGCTTCTGTCCTGCGAGAATCAGGCGTAAAAGAACAGGGTCCATTTGCCAGTCACTGCGGTTTCCTGTTTCGCACCTGAACGACCTCCCTTCTCTCAGTCAGGAAGTTTCCAAAGGCCTCGCCCTCCTTGCTCTCCTCAGTCACTGGAGAGAAGCATGGATCAAAGGGGGAAAACAAGATTATGTATAAAGGCGCTCTTTTGGTGTTAACGTTTATTTGTAGTTGTTTCCAAAATCCTCAGCATTTTATGGTAAGTGTTCGTGTGGACTACTTAAATGAAATGGCAGATTAATTCGGTCGGCCTCAATCTCTCACCCTTGTGGTCAATGTCGTCAGTGTCACTGTCTTCCTCCTCTTCTTCTTCGTTGTCAAGGTTACCCCGGTTGAAGATGAGGTTACTAGGGCCCAACACGTCTGCTTCCTCTGGGGAGAGGAAGTGACATCACGTCACATCACATGATTTCAAGTCTGGACACTCCGGATAAGAATGGACAATATTTGCTGGCTTATATGGACATCCAACGTGTCATATTTTCGGTCGGCGTGTCCTGCCCCCTCACCTGCACGCTGTGGGGTCTTCATGCTGACCGCCCCCATGTCCTTCCTTAGCCGCTCCAGCTGCTCCTGCTGCTTCTTGTTCTGGGCATCAGCCTGAGGCACAGAGCAGGACTGTGAGAAGGACGCGCACGCGCAAGCGCGCACACACACACACACACACACACACACACCACAGACACACACACACCACAGACACACACACACCACAGACACACTCACCAGCTCTTTGTGCAGCCTCTCATACTCTGGTCGATAGTCCCTAGAAAACACACGAGACAACGACCAGCGTGACCCCAGGGTTTACACAGGCTGGGAAACGCAGATTGTGTGAGGTGGTGAACGCCTGTGAACAGCTTTCAGGTCGAAAGGTATGCGTGTGTGTGTGTGTTGGTGTTCTTCCACACGGTGGCGGAGCACGGTTTTACTCACGTCTCGTACTCCTTTGCTGCGTCAGCCACCTGCACAAACAGCTCATCCAAGCCGCTGCCCGTGACTGCCGACACGCCAACCACCTGCACACGGAACACGCACAGAATGCTCTATCAGCCAATCAAAATGCTTTGACAGCCAGCCTACCTCAGACTCTAGAACACGGACTGATGCACAACGAGGCTGTCTGGAGCTTTCTGGAAGAGTCCCGCGTCTGACAGTTCACTTAACTTTCATCAAAACACGGTCAAAACTACGACCCCCACCCTTCCTCCGTGGCTTACCCTTAGGTTGGTGTAGAACTCGTCCAGTACCAGGCTCATGGAGCGGGTCAAGTTGCTGACGTAGGACGTCTCCTGGTTCAGAGCGTCCTGGAACACCTCAAAGTCCTGCATCCACTCCACGGCAAAACTGTGATCAATGATATCAGTCTGATGGAAGAACACAAGGTGAGAAATATTACTAAGTACCCGACGTGCATTTTCCATGTCAACTGTGTACTATTTATTTTATCAACGTGCCATGACGTAATAGAAACAGCGTTTTGTGTCCAGTGTGCCGTTCCCTCCTTACCTTGTTCATGGCAACAATAAAAGGCAACTTGGTCTTGTAAAGAATACTGTGGAGATGCAGAAAGAAACAGGGGATGTCAGTGAGAGAACTGATACCTGCCTGGCATTTCTGTTCAATGGAAAGTCAACGCCAAAAAGAGGTCTTTACGGCAAGACAGGACATAACTTAAAAAAATGTTTTTTTTCACGTAAACACAGTGGGTACATGAAAACCTGCAAATATATCGAGTGCAGCCCCCTGGTTTCTTTTGACTCTTTTGATTATGCCCTAAATCAACTATTAACTATGAAAGAAAAACGAATGATGGACCACTTTAGACCCCGTCCCGTTTGGGTTACATGTTTTGCTACTGACCTGCAGGCATAGAGCATGTTGGACATGAAGGTGACAGGGTTGACACTGCGAGACGTGTCCATCACATAGACTACCACACAGGGAAAGGAGGAGGCCTGTGGACACAGTGGGACATGCATTGCAATCGAGTTAAAGCAGTAACTTCACATTTAATGTGAGATAATGCTGCCGACTCATTGCAGGACATAATATCATTGTGACCAACCATATTTTGGAGTTAAGAGGTGGCACTGATCTAGCATACACATACAAAATGAAAGGTACAGATTACAAAGTTGCAGAAAAACTGCTGTCTGACAACATACCAGGGATTCAGTGATTATAGTCCCGGATGCTGACCAGGTGAACACCTCGATCTGCCCAGGAGTATCAATCAGAACATACCTGTTTAAAAAAGGACAGATGGCAATACAATCTAACTGGACGAGAGACTGCAAAAAAGACCTTAACAGAAAGAGGACTCAATACAATAAGCATCAAGATAAATATTCTCTCTCTCTCACTCACACACACACTCACACACTCACACACACAACAATCCTTACAGTTAAATCTTAAGTTTATAGATTTATATAACTGACACAAGTATACTCACTGGTGATTGTATTGTTTTTTCTCAATAAATGTCATAACCTGAGAAGGTAAAATGATTGATTGATGAAAATGATAGATTTAGGCACTGTCATAGGAGCAGCTTACTTGTTGCATATTGGATAAATTGTGCCACCTAGAGAATAAGAGCTGTAATATACAATTGAATGGCTAAAATGTTGTCAGATTCATATCAGAAAATGGGATCCCAAGAAGGTAGTCCGATATTACCTGATCAAACCTTGTAGCAAACAGATTGAGAGATGTCACAATTCCACCGTTAGGTCCCAGACCATACTGTTTCATGACTTCTTTGTAATTGACTGTGTCTCTGATATCTGTAATCAGACAGTAGGTATTATACACAATTCCAACCTAGACTAATACTCCAGTGGATATTTCAATAAATACCTTTTATTTTTATCTTACCAATATTAGCTGGGAAGGGAACTTCATGAACTGCTGGGTCTAAGTTGATAACATAGGGAGGAGACTTCTTAGTGTGGAGATATGAGGTGAGTCGCTGAAAAATAACATTCGAATACATGATTGGCAAACTTCCACAAAAAAGCTTTAGCTAATTTAAAGGAATAATCTATGTTATTGGGTCCCATCAGATCACTAAAGTGGCCAAAATTACACATTTTCTTGTATTAATTTGGATTGCTCAACACTCCACTAAATTTTAATCATTATTAGACCAGCCCACAAATAATCTGCAATTTCGTAAGCCCTGTGAATGTGGAAAACTAAAACAAATATTGAACTGTTCATGTTGAGCTTCTGTAGCATTTTCATATTAGATGCTGATGAACACTAACTTAATCTTCCGAAGTTAGCTACTATACTTGTTCACTAGCTTACAAATTGAATGTATTCTGCAAGACTGCTTTCCAAAATCCTTTGATCTGCCACGGATGTATAATGCCGCCCGTAGCTATTATCCCTGAATACTATATTACTAGAACATGAAATGCAAATTACATTAGCTTACATGCTAGCATTATTGCTATCAACTGCGCAACGTTACCTGGACAAAAGTAGTTTTCCCAGATCCCGCCATGCCAAGCACAATCAGACATACAGGTTTCTGCTTCTGATCGTTTCCCGGGGAAGACGTCTGAGTGGGGTTGCCATCTTCCCCGCCATCATTCGGTGAATTTACATTGCCTGCATCTGCGCTTCCCGACGCGGTCGCCATGCTTCTTGTTGACGCCGGGTGAAGTTACAGACTGCTGTAAAGCAACAATGACTGACGTAAAGTGAAGTTGAAGCCTCCAAATCCTCTATGCCTCCCCGAGATTCATTCATCCAGAAATGTATTTCACTATATTTGTTAGTGCCATAAATGTATTGCGTGTGGAAAAACAACTTTATGCTCTGCTTGTCAAGCAAATGCAACTTCAGTCGAGGTTCACAATAGTAAATGGAAGTTTGCAGTTTGCGATGGAACAGTTCCATTTGCTGACACTAGATGAAGACATTGGCCATAGATTAAATGAATGATCCTGGAAAGAATTTTTGAGCTGGGTACTGAGAGGTTACAAAAAACAAGGTCGTATACAAAGACAAAATAAGGGGCATGCACAGCATACTAGCAACTATCTCTCTGACTTATGTTTCCTAATTTTGTCTCTTGATGTTTGTATTGTACAGACATAAAAGGTTTGACTGTCTGAAAGTATAATGGAAGAAGGATACAGTTTAGAGTATTATTGCTCTGTGTTTTGTGTGTGTGTGTGTGAGTCATGAGGGTGCCTGTGTGTGTATTATTACTGACGTCGCAGGCTCTAATCCACCCTAAGCCCAGGGCACCCCAGCGGAGATCCATTAGTGTTAAGTGTGTCTGCCTTTCTCTATCTCTTGCATGTCTTAATCAGAGCACACACTTTTCTCTCCGCTTTTCCCCACCAAACAATGGTATTGGTAACAAATATACATAAATAGCAAAACATATTTTCGATGGAATGGGTTAAAGGTTTGAAAAATGTAATTAACTGTATATGAAATGATCAAATAAATAAATAAAAACAGCTTTTTGTTCTACAGTCATAATATTTTTATTGGCATTTTCCATATTTTTCATATCACAGTCTGGAAAGTTATGTTTTAACAAACAGAGTGGCACTATTGCAAAGTGGCAAGGAAACAGTCTCTCATCTGTGTTCTACATAGTAAGCATGCAGTAGTCGTGTTAGATGTTTTAGTCTATATGAATTATACATATGGTCGTAAGTGGGTGGACATGCAAAATACACATAATGTACCGTACAAGCCTACTGTACATCACTTAGGAATGGGAAGTTTAGTTTGTCCAAATGGACAGAGGTTGATCTCCAACTGCCACTTTATGTGACCATAATGTGTGAGCCCACCCTGGATACAATTTAAAAAAGTTGTTCTTCTCCCATCTTCACTTCCCCCAAGTTTTGTTACCTAGTGGTTCAGATAAAGCTCATTTCAAAACACGACTAACAATGTAGTTATATATTTATTTTCCCTCCCATCCACAATATCTTTTATGTTTCACACAACGAACAAGGTTATAAGTGCAATTGTACTTTCCCCTACCAAACAAAATGTTCAAAGTGCATTTATTCAAAACACTGTTGTCAAAGAGTTTGTGTGAAACAAAATGTTAAGTGGAAAATAGCTCTGATTGCTTGTTTGCAATAGAGAGCGAATGGAAGGGGATGACCAGGCTAAAACTGCCAATGTAAAATCATAGTGGTTTGCTTTTTGAGCATTACAACAACAAAGTACAGAGATCTGCCGTGTGTTTTACATGGACAACACTGGAATACTGAAATGGGGAGAGTACAGCATGGTGTCAAGCGTTCCTGCAATAGTCAGTGTATCTGAACAAGTCAAAATAAATACAGTTTTTATATTACACATAAAAAAATTAGAGCAAGAAAGAAGACAACTTCACGGGTGAACTATAGCCATCAACCAAGAACTATGTACAACCTTTGAGGTGACAGATTGAGAGAGAACGAAGAAACCATTGAATAGGAGGACTAGGATTTATTAATAGCCAAAGACAAACGACACGGAACAACATTTACACCAGGGAGGAGGGCCAGATAATGGATTGATATGTGCATGTGTGCAAACCTACTGAGTACGTATCACGATAAAAGCATGTTTGCACCGCCCTTTGACGAGCATAAGAGGGCGCAGGGCATAGGTGTTGGGTTTCTGGGTCGAGGGCTTGGGGTTTGGGGATGAAAGCACTTGTCCTTGTAGCTTAGCCACTGCCCAACATCTTTGTAGCACGCTGGTTGGCTTCGTCAATTCTGGTCTTGTTGGAGTCAGCCTGAAAAAAAAGGTCAGAGTGAGAGAGAAAGAGAGGGAGAGAGAGAGAGAGAGAGGTTAAATATATCCAACTTTCATCTGATATTAATGATTAAAAATAAGCTTTCCTTTCAATTTCGAATGAAAGTGCATCCCTCTGCCTTTCTTTGCACCTTCGAATCGAGGGTTGCCGGTATATGTAACTATCTATCAATATGCATCTATACACATATGTATCAGGGTTGCCTGATGAGCTACGATGACAGTAACATTAGGGCTCTTAAAACATAGCCCTGCACCCTGTGCCTACCTTGTCCATGATCCTGTCGATCTGGCGGTTCTGGGTGTCGATCTCGTTGCCCATGTCCAGCGCCATATGACGCAGGTTACCGATAATACCGCCCACCTGCTCCAGGTTCTCGTCCATCTCGTTCTCCCGGGCGTCGTCCGTTACCCTGGAAACCCATGGGAGCTGGTGTGAGCAGCAGAGCAGGATGGGACATGCACACTAAAATGCACCTTCAGATAGCACAAGCCGTGGGCCAAAATACATACTCACTGTGCTACCTCGGGCCACCACATGGTTGATGCTCGCACGGACGGCACTCGCTTCTGTACGTGTGACGCACACACACACACCAGCCCAACACAATCACACACTGTTACCTGCGGATAAAGCCCCCGCTGATGGCCATCTGCTCACGCTCATCCACCACGCGGGCTCCGGGCTGGCTGTTTACAACACCATCCTGGTTGGCCCCCCAGGCCTGGCCCCCACCCTTAATCCTGGACACAGACACAGAGCAGTCAGTGGGTGCATGTGTGTGTGTGTGTGAGTGTGTTTGTGTGTGTGTGTGTGTGTGTGTGTGTGTGTGTGTGTGTGTGTGTGTGTGTGTGTGTGTGTGTGTGTGTGTGTGTGTGTGCGTGTTGGTATGTGTTTGTGTGTGCATATGTGTGTGTAAAAATAAGTAGCAATCAATGATACAATGTAAAAATGTATAAAAAAATATGCAATAGGGAGCATAAAGCCAGGGCACCTATTAAAGCAACATGCCACATTTAAGCTACATGTATCAGTTACAGTCATGCAATTTAGGAATCATTGATCCACGACCACACTGATCAATTCCTGTTCTAGCAGACTAGAGTACCTTGCTGCTGTTTTTGTGAAAGTAACAGGGATTTTGAGACCAAACAAACCCCTCTCCCACCACCACACAATTGACAAGACACAAGTCAAACAAAAACAGCACACACAAACGACATGAACAGATTTGCACACACAGGCTGGACGGACATACAAGGAAGACGTACAGACAGAGAGCACATGTAAACACACAAAGGAAACATCATGTCCATGATGTCCACATCCTTGGTTTACTGAAAAAAGTTAAATAGTTAGATCCCATTAGATTAAAAAAGTAATTTGAGTAAACAAATAAAATAACTAATATAGAGACTAAGGAAAACGATGTAGGGAGCGTTTGGTAGGTGTTGGCTGAAGGCTGATTCATGATACAAGTAACTGTTTCCATGTAGCTAGAACAGCGTAGTGGCCATTTGGGTAAATATACATGAGCTCGCTGCGGTTAGCAAAGGAGCCAACGTCCACACCTTCCAAATCTCCACACGTCAATTAAGCTGTGGTCCCATTTGTCAAACAAACCCTGATAGGTTGGGCTGGGACAAGAGGTTTTCCATTAGGATTGGTCTTTGTTGTCCATACATTCTGGTACAGTCGCAGGCACAGAACCATATTATTGGGCTGTGAGGGGTTATGCTGATAAGGGTTGTGAACGGGTAGTGGGTGGTACCGAAGTTACGCCCAATAGCCGTGCAAATCTGTCTAGCATGGTGCTGGGGCAACACAGCATGATAGAGTTGAAGTGAGACGCTTTCAAAAATCAAGTTAATTTCCTTCATTTAAAAGCCTCTTATAAACATGTATATCCAGTATTTATAAAAGGTTGTCGGATGTTATCATACATAAATCAACCCAAAATCCCAAAACATCTCATTTCATAGCCTAATGTACTAATTTCCATTTACCAGCCATACACAGGAATCTTAGCGTATGGCACGTGCTGTGTTGAAGTCCATGTACGTAACTTTGGCCACTGCATAACTGGCTTTCAATTTCATGAAATCTGTTGAAGTTCAAGTTGGGCCACGACAGAATGATGGCTAATAGTTGCTCACTAGCCAACTTGACGATTCATGCACACTTGTATTTCCATGCTCTGTCAAAGATTTAGTCTTCCTCTAAATTCATCACGACTATATAGTCTGAGGAGAAGAAAACATTTTGAGTCTCTTAGTAACACTCATTCTCGCTGAATGTAGTAATATAGTAAAAGTACTATACAACTCAATAATGAAGTCTTTAATGGGAGCCATGGGGTTTCAATACAGAGCTTTTTTTTGTGCAAGTATGGCAATATAAGGCCAGAAAAACAAACGCACACAAACTCACCATACACCAACTTACATGGACACGCGCACCCAAAAATATACCCTGGTACGCGCATGCATGTAGAAGCCCACACATACACACGCAGTGCGTTGGACACTGGAAAGGGCCTGGATAACGTGCATGGCCTGTGGACCAGCGTGGCCTCACTGTTCACCATGCTCTAGAGTTAAGGCTCAAGCAGGCAGGCAGTTAGGCGGGCGGGCAGACATGCAGTCGGGCAAGGCAGGCTGAACCTACTTGTTACAGGGACATGAACATAGACCACAGAACTGTCCTAGATTGTTCAAATTCTTTTCTGCATCCTTCATGTCCTTATTGATCTGGTCCATTCCCTCCTCGATCCGCTCCAGTTGCTCTGATTACCAACACAAGCCATTTATCCCCCACAAGAACGAAAGCACGAGAGAGAGAAAAAAAAAGGGAGGAAGGGGAGAGAAAGGAAAGACAAAGGAGAGGAGACAAAAAGAGACATTGACTGTGACAAGAGAGACAAACATTGGACAGCACCACCACCACACAGGCTAGAGCCCAGGGCTCTTGGCCGGTACCTACTTGGCTGCACATGGACATATGAGGCCACAGCATTGCCCTATATCTTTTAAATCTTTCTCGGCTTCCTTCAAGTCTTGGTTGACCTTGTTCATGCCCTCCTCGACACGTTCAAGTTGTTCTGGTGAGGACAAAGGCATGAGAGTAGTGAAATGAATTGGCTTGGTTTGCTAATGGTTAAGCTCTAATCTACAGACTAGACTATCAGGCAGAAGACAATGCAATGCGGTAAGATGTGTTCGGCAAGATGCAAAGGAGAGCAAGGGTTCCATAAAACTGCCTGGTGACATATGTGTGCATCGTTCTTTGGGAAACGGCGGACCTACCGGCAAATGTATTCAAATGTATGCACATTGGGTTATTATTGCTAGTAAACAATACATTTCAATTGAGAAGCAGCAGGGAAATTCATACAGAACAACCTTCAACCAAGTTAAATTATGTAAGAGGATTGCCTGGCTATGTGTTTAGGAAAAGAGAGAGATGGAAGAATATTATAAACGAACTGAACCATGCCTGTTGACAAACACTTTTGAAATGTATTGCATATAATCATCAGCCGTTTGATATGAATATATTTCCTTTATGGTTCATGTTTATGGGAAAACAGACAAAAAATCAAGAATAAAAGAAAGAATGACTGTGTGTGAGTGAGAGATGAATTGACAGAGGCCAACAGTAATGGGTATTGAATGGCAGAAATGGCCTGACAGTGAAAGTATGCGTTGGGTGGATTGCGGTGGTATGGGTGATTGCGGCGCAAAAGCAGAGGGCTGATTGGATAGCAGAAGCATTGATCGGCCCCTTACCCCAACACCAACCTGTAGTACAGGATACAGATTCTAAGCACACTGATCTTGCGTGTGAATGAAGTTAAGATTGAGAGTATGGTGCTGGCAGGGAGGTAAAGGTTGGGTGATGGCAAAGCAGGGGGAACAATGGCAGCCGGCTGCCTATCATCCCTGGGTTGAGGCGATGCAGAAACAATTCACAATACTCCACATATGTCTCTGGTCACATCACAAGGAAAGGACACACCAGAGAAGACAGACATTTGGGGAATAAAAGAGCTGAGGTCTGCCTCTGTTTCATCTCTCTCTCTCTCTCTCTCTCTCTCTCTCACTCACTTTCTCTTTCTCTATCCCCCTCTCGCTTTGTATCTTTCTCTTTCTGTCTCTCATTCTCTCTCACACTCTTTTTCTCCCCTCTCGCTACCTTTCTCTCTCTTTCTCTCTCTCTCTCTTTCCCTCTCTTCTTGCATTTGACATCTATCTTTTACTCTTCACCGAACTCTTTTCAAACACAAAATGTGAACCAGGGTTTGAAGAAAATGGCTGTCTACCTGTGAGTACAGAGTCAGGCCTCAGGCCTCACCTGAACTCGTCCCATAACACCACAGATAGACGCACACTCACACACATACACACACACACACACACACACACACACACACACACACACACACACACACACACACACACACACACACACACACACACACACACACATACACACATACTAGCTCTAATTGGCCTTTACTGGTAATCCAAGGGAGAGCGAGGGATTGGAGTAAAGGAGGAACGTGACAGATAGAACGAGTCAGGTATCTTTATCTCCTCAGCACCTGACAGTAAGCCTATATTTAGTCCATTACCATGCCTCCTTTGCTGTTGCTTATAGCAGTCGAAATCTTTGGCAATGCAATTCAAGCGCATGAGTCACATACCAAATAGCCGATAGAAAAGAAGATTTAAGATTTAAGGGGAACTTTGCCAAACAAGGTGAAAAGTAGCCTAATGTGATTTAACATTACACCGAGTTTGGTAACTACAGGTCATGTTAAAACGATTTTTTAAATTTAAGTTCCTAAAACATGTTGGCCCTCTTCTACTGTGAGTCTTTACACTGTGTTGAGTCCTTTTGGTCTTGCTGTGTGATTCGTCATCTGCTGTTTACAAAGAGACAACCTAGAGGAGGTGGGACATATTTCAGTTTGGCCTAGATGCAAGAGACAAGGAGGAAACAAAGACGCGTAGACAAAAGGCAATGCGTCTCCGCAAATGCAGACGACGAGTCCTCCCCAAACGGCGTGTGTGCACGTGTGTGTTGCACGGGGACGTGTTTTTTTTTTTTTTTCACACAGTTTCAGTCTTGGCAGCGTGACAAGACCGCAACACCACACTCGCGTCTCTCCATGATCCGACCAGACGCGTCTTCCTAAAGGCCAGGGAGAGAGACGTGGTCCCTGCCTCGTTGGATTCCTGATGTGTACCGACGGCACCGGGCTAATGCCGCTTTAAGAGCTCGTTACGGCGAGACGGATACACGGTAGTCGCCGACGACCTGCACAAACGGAGGTCGCTCCGGTGCCTTCTCTCAGGGCGGCGGGAGGGTGGCCAGGCGAGGGGGGCTGGGAGAGGAGAGACGGAGCAGGGGTAATTTGAATCTGGGAACGGATTGCTGGCAGCGGCCCTGTTAGCAGGCTGTCACCGCCATTACTCAGGAAGCCAGGGGGAAAGGCTATATGTTCCTCTGACAGGCCTATTAGGTAGCTCCCTCACGCATGGAGTCGGAGCTGCACACACACACACCTACGCATGCGCGCACACACACACACACACACACACACACACACACACACACACACACACACACACACACACACACACATCTACCTGCAACACACACACACACACACACACACACACACACACACACACACACACACACTCACGAGTGTGTGCATATAGTCCTCCTGGATCACTCCCATCTCTAAACAGGATTGGTTCCCATCTTGGTCTGACTGACTGCTACTCCCATGTTGCAGTGAAAAGAGATGACCAAAGCTTCCTTTAAACTGTCAATCATCTAGGTGATTGTAGATGCAGCCAGTAGACTGCTGATCAAGAAACCCCAGGTCTTTGTGAAAAAAAGTGTGTGTCATGGCACATGGTATGTGTAGTGAAAGCTATCCGTTATAAGTTGAGGGTAATTGTCTTTGAGAAAAATAGGTTATCCTTTATAACCTGCGTACATTTAATGGAGGTTAATATATATATCAAGATTTTTTTTGCAAACTTTGAATACCATTCACAGTGCATGGACAGACTAAATCAAAAATTGTAACAAAATAATTCCTAAAGAACTAAACCAGGTTTGACTGGTTCACAGAGCCTACTCAAACACCTCATCTCTGTCTCACAATGGATTTGTTTCCAAAGAAGGCAACGCCTTAACCCAGGGATGCTACAAAGATCTACTATTGAATGCAAAGTGAAGGAGATGTTTTGTCTTTACCAGTAAAACTGATCATTGTGCCCCCCCTGTAAAAAGGACCAAATCATCTACCCCCATCGGACTCTTAACAGAGTCTCTGACCCGTTTTCTATTCCAGCCATCACATGAACAGATTCAACTGTTCCCCAGAATACTTCATTTATATATACCCCCCCCCCCCCCCCAAAAAAAAAGACAAAAAATGAAGACTCAAAAGTTATTTTGCATTACAAAGCTCATGTTATTTTTACACTGTAATACAATATAATATCATAAAAATTAACACAGTGGAATAGAATAGAATCAAATAGAATTGAACACAACAGAATAGAATAGAATAGAATAGAGTAGAGTAGAATAGAATAGAATAGAATAGAATAGAATAGAAAAAGAAAAGAAAAGAAAAGAAAAGAAAAGAAAAGAAAAGAAAAGAAAAGAAAAGAAAAGAAAAGAAAAGAAAAGAAAAGAAAAGAATAGAATAGGAAAGAATATAAACTGTAGAAGTGGTTGATCGGGAAAGTAGATAGTAGATAGTAGTTCCCTGCCGACTTACCTCCCTGCTCATCCAGCATAACCAGTGTCCTGATACCCGCATCTTTACTCTAGGGTACACAGAAGTGAAAGGAAAGAGAGAGTAACAGGGAAAAGAGAAGATGTGGGGAAGAAAAAGCAGAAAAGAGAATAAATGAGCAGAGCCCAAGAGTGACAAACGAGACTACGTCTTGGCAGAGCTAGTTTGGGTGGGCAACTCAGACAACAGTTATCTCTCCACGCCACACCAATCGACCACCCGCAGCCACTCAATGGTTTAACACGGTCTCCTTAAACCAGAGTTCACTCACCACACTAGCTCCTACAACTGCTCCAATGCTCACTGCGGCCTACACTACCATCCTCCTGCTCTTGCTGCTGCACCCCAGCCTCCACCTTTGTCGGGTGTGTTGCTCAGCATCTGTCAGGGGGGATCTGCAGATATCTGCTCCCTTCCCATGGTCGTTCACTGAGTGTTTGAATAGGCCTTGGGACGGGAAAGTGTTTCAGTGCACCAGACCCTTGACACCAACTTTCAATGTTTACACACAGTTAAGCATAAGTAAGTTGTCCTGACTTAATTACAGTAAAGCTCTACAGATGCTTCATTTAAAAAATATTTAAATATAACAACTGTTTCACAAAACTATATTGTTGGCTGGTTGGGTGGTTGAATGTTATCTGATGTTTCCCTCCATTAAAAGGTGTCCAGAGGACACATCCTGGACTGTCACAAAATCTTCTGATGGCTACTACAACTGACAGACACCCACACAGGAAGACAAAGCCTTGACCTGTCACCAGCGTAATCATAAGTGTAAGAATCTAATTGACAAGGAAACGTCCACCCAGTGCTCAAACATCACTGACTGCTGGGGATAAGTAATAATCTTGAATTAATCTGTAAACAATGTCCTTCAAATAGAAAGAGAACAAATCGAATTGTATGCCCATGACAGAGGATGGAACGTTTAAACTAGACATCTAATGTAACCTCAAAAAATCACTATGGCTAAGAATAAACAGTATAAGATTTTTTTTTCCTTTTTTGCTGCTCAAGAGTGTATCTTTGCAAAATAATGGTTTCAGCTTTTTCTTTGTTGACCAGCATCTACAGCTCCCCAAACAGGGCTTATTTCACACCTGTTTGCCGTATCCTGATTCAAATGCATTGGACTCTCTGTGAAGCCAACAAGAGCATCATCACAGAGTAGAGTTAGATAACAGGGCTCATAGATCACATGATGACCTTCTGTAATGACATCACTAAACCTCGGGCACTCATAAAAGGAGCGCCCAGTGTCACATTCAAACAGAAAGGTTATTAGTGGAGCAAATCAGGCAGGCAGTCAGTCAGGTTTCCTTCTAAATTAAGTTGAAAAGGGTGGGGTGGCAGGGATTGCTTGACTTTTTGGCATGTTCACTAAAACAGTTGAAAAAAAACAATATAGTTAAGTTTGTGAAAAATTATTACGACCCTGCCGTTGGAATAAGGCAAAATAAGCCATATCGAGAGCTACTAATGCTACCAGTGCCACCACCACACAACAAATCCTAGGTACAACCAGGACAAAATCTAACACACAGTCAGATTACGGTGTAAAAGATCCCGGACGAGCCCCCAAAAGGAAATTAGGATAGACAGTGATTGAGAGATACAGAATATAAATGAACAGTAGCCCCAGAAGAAGGCAGAGGGAAAACCGATGAAACAGAAAGAGAGAGAAACAGATGGAGGAGATTGAATGGTGAGAGGGAAAATGTGCTTTCAACTGAGAGTAGAATGGAGTCCATGGGAAATTGGTATCGATTAGTATCACTGTACCCGGTAAAAGGACTGCCTCTTGACTTGACCTTGAGTTACCACGACAACAACCTTGCCCATCCCTTTCCAAACAGGTCTCCTTATTGCTGCTCTGGGCAAATACGCCCTTCTGCCGCCATTGGCAACTTTAAAACTTAACAAAACAGTTTTATCAAAATATTAATAAAATATATAACATTTCAAATAAGATACTGGTATATTGTATCATATGAATATCTTGTACATAATACAAGGTAATAACAGGTTAAGTGAAAAAAAATATTTTTACACATTTTTTATACAATACATTTTTTATTTACTTATTTTCAAATTATCAAGTAATTTTCTCTGGGCAAGCAATGATACATGAGAGGCTAGTCGAATAGGGCAAAGCAGATTTGTCATAAAATATATACATTTTCTCCCTAAATTTGGCAAAGCTTGTTCACTGCTGCCTTGGCTTAAATAGACCTGCCTTTTATAAGAGATATCCACAAGAGGCTGGAGTGGCCACAATCTAGGATTTAGAATCCATTCATATATAATGTGGCAATCTATGATCAAGCCCAACTCGGTTGCACTTGGCAGAATCTGAGCCATCGTGTTCCATCTGTCTGTTAGAATGACTGACTGGGACCGACAAGGGATTTGCTGATGTCCTGATTCTCTCCCCCTTGAGACAGCCAGCCAACCGGCTACACTGATTACATTGTTTCCCCTTTGTATAGATATTTCCCTCCTATTTCCCTCTAGACAGGCACAAACAAACACACACACACACACACGCACGCACGCACGCACGCACGCACGCACGCACGCACGCACGCACGCACGCACGCACGCACGCACACACACACACACACTGACTGACAAACTGATGGACTGACTGACAGACTGACTGACTGGCTAGAAGCCTGCAATCTTGGGAACACACAGATTTCACTCTTTTGTCTTGTTTTCACTTGTATTTGAATGAAAGATGCCAAGCGTGGCATGGCCTTCACCTGATTCCCAGCGCCTGGCTTTGGACGCATTGGGAAAAGCTAAAAAGTCAACTGTATGTGATACATACCTTATTGCTCTTTGCCAGTTTTATTACCTTACCTGAAAGCAAAACGTCACAGGAAATAGTCTTACTGTAACAACCAGACCACCTGAGTGGAAGTCTCTAAATTGTCAGATCCATTGGATATCCAAAGCAGACATCCGGTCGGCCATTTAAATCCATCAAAAACATTATAACCCCTCATATTCCAACAGAGTACTTAACCACACAGCGCTGATACGCTCTCTACTGCGTGTGCGATGTGCTCATTGAATTAGTACAGGCTATGCTAAAAGCCCACTTAGCATAGCGGGCACGGGGAAGCAATCATTCTGTTCTCCACTCTTAACAACTTCACTCAAAGATGTGTGATTGAATAATTGAGAGGTAAGTCGATATTTTCCTCATCCCGAAAGGCTTTACCGAGTCATGATTATGCCACGTCGCTTCTCAGGAGTTGATAACTTCTGAAAGGCGGCATATTATACTGGATAACCATGACTCAGTAAAGTATTTTGAGAACTTGACAAGTCATAAAGGCCGTTTCTGAAATATTTCATAGCCCATAACCTCAGGCTTTGGTGATTACAAAATCTAACTTGATTAGACAGGATGAAACCCCAGAGGTTTGGTTGTCACTTTTTCTCTGTCTTGTCTAAACAGACAGAAAGACAGTCACCGAAAGGCAATGAGGCCACATAGGTGTCTGTGAGCCAATAGCGTATAAACAATTTCAATGTTCAATGTTGCTCTGTGGTGTTTATACTGTTGGTCTACCAGTCACATGTCTATGC
Organism: Aplochiton taeniatus; assembly: GCA_017639675.1. Taxonomy (NCBI): domain Eukaryota; kingdom Metazoa; phylum Chordata; class Actinopteri; order Galaxiiformes; family Galaxiidae; genus Aplochiton; species Aplochiton taeniatus. The sequence continues at coordinate 9,192,658 of CM030173.1, read as the reverse complement.
CAGGCTTAAAGCCCACACAGCCTCTCATGCATAATGTATTTGGAAATATTCCTGCATCATGGTCTGAACACATCAGTTCTCTGGAGAACATGCAAGTCGACTCGTCTGTTAAAAGAGGGGAAAAGAGACGACCCCCAACCCCAGCTGAGTCAGTTGTCTCTCCCCCTCATCGTCAACACAGAAACAGAAAAGTCAAGGACTTGTTTAACAGCGCGCCAAGCCGTTTGAGGGGTGTGCCGTGGATACACATTAACCTGACTATGAGGCAGGGGGGAAAAACACACTTAGGAGAACGGGAGTTAACCCCTTAAGGGGCAACAACAGGTTGTCTTCTTCTTCTTTGATTCCAAAACAGCCGATCACATAGCCACGGCTACTTTAACGTGTCTCCTAAACAGAGTTGAGGCAGCTGCCATTTCGAGGACATGCTGAAAACCCTTTGTCTTCATGACGTCCTGAAAAAGAAGCCCCCGTCCCACCAACTCCTCTCGAGGTGATTATTATCGTTTCTCACACTTTCTCTCAATGGCCATGGTGTCTCCATACTCCATACTCCATATTTACTCGTCAGGTGCTGTAACAGTCACTCTGCACTCGCGTGCCAGGTGTGATGGCAGCCCCTTGCATCAGGGTCAGTGTCCACTCCATTGCCGTCGAATACATTCGGCAGAGCCCCACGAAAGACCAACCCCTTATTACTTGCAGCTAGCCTTTTCTGAATCTACTCAAATGTGTTGCTGACAGGACGCCATGTCTGACTGGTTGGTACTGTCAGGCCTGACATTGGTTGACCTACCTCCTCCACCAGGGCCAGCATGCGCCGAGTACTCTCCAGCGACTGCAGATAGATAGAGAGAGAGAGAGAGAGAGAGAGAGAGAGAGAGAGAGAGAGAGAGAGAGAGAGAGAGAGAGAGAGAGAGAGGGGGGCAGAGTGAGAGGAGAGTCACGTATTAGCGGACTAGGAACATTCAGAAACCCAGCAGACCGTCTACATGGAGAACACCCTGTCACTCCCTGAGCTGTGTGTTGTGGTACCAGGAGTACAGGTATCCCTCATCACTTCCAAGAAAGGGTCGTTATTTCCGTGTCCTGGAATGGCATGATGAACACACAGTAACCCTTGGTTTTCTGTTCTCCTCGCTGCATCCATTATCTGCTCTGTGCTTCTGCCGCCACACGTTTCATTTCACACTCTCAAACTCCATGACATTCCTTTCGCTCCCATTGTCTCCTGTCCTCCATTCACTTTCTCGCCCTCCCTGCCTCCCCTTTTGGCTCTCGTTCTCTCCTGCTCTTTCCTTCCCCCTCCCTTCCCCCTGCTTCAATTTTTCTTTCTTCAATCTTTTCTCTGCCTCCCCTTCCATTTTTTCCCCTTCCACCCCCAGAGCTCTTTCTTGACTACATTATCTCCTCATGAATGTTTTAATATAGCCATTTGAGCTAGTATGTTATTCTGGGCTGCAGAATTATGACTGGCCAGCTCATTACTAAGGCTTGAGACAATACAGATTTTTGTTATGCAAAATACAATACACGACACAAGAGTTGGCCCTGCAACAGAGGTTTTGATCCTTTGAAATAAGTTGTTTTCACGAGAGTAAATTATTCTTTTGAGACACTTACAGTATGTCCGATGGAGTATAAACTCAACAGCTTATAGCCCATCTGTTTGTTTGCAACAGATGGATAGGTAGAGCTGAGTGTGGTACTGCAATCACTTCTGGCAGTGATCAAGTGCTCTCGACACAAATGAGGTGTTCGCTAATAATGCCCGGCGTTGCTGGCCACGTTTGATTAAAACCTTGGCAGCGCGGCCGTGGGCTCTGTTTGAAAGGCTGGCTCACAGTCACACAGACCCGTGATTTACATAGAAGTTGACTTGATCTTTCCCTTCATGTTTACAAATGACGCCAGAGGGGCACCTGAGCTGTTGAATCATATTGCACGGCTCTTTGTTTTATGAATTGCTATGCAAATACTTAATTAATACGAATGCCATTATTATTATAATTTTTTTTTTTTTTTTATGAAGTGGAGATACAGAGCTGAGGTAGAACAACAACATCGAGCTTGACAACGACAAAGTAAGAGTTATTGCTATCTTGAAAGAGCTGTGTGAGATTTAGAATTCTTAAAAGTGTTCTGTTTTACCTCATCAGTGACTTGGTCCGCACGTGTCTGCAGGTCGGCCAGCTCATTACGCATGTCTGCTTCGTCTGCCATGGTGACTGAGGACTTTGATAGGCGTTGGCCTCCAAATGTGAAGATTGGACTCTACAGCGATGGCTGAGGAGGGAGAGAGAAAGAAAGAGAGAGAGAGAGAGAGAGAGAGAGAGAGAGAGAGAAAGAGAGAGAGAGAGAGAGAGAGAGAGAGAGAGAGAGAGAGAGAGAGAGAGAGAGAGAGAGAGAGAGAGAGAGAGAGATGTAAAATGATTATCAGAAGCACTGCTTGTAAAATCAGTGTTAAATGGCGTTTAATCTAAGAGGGATTAGACAGAGCCACTGAAGCCATTAGTTAGGACAGAGATACTTTCTTTAAAAACCAAATGTAACCATCCTGGATAGCTTTCCTAACGGGTTTGCAGTAAACCAATTGTTTTGAACCACCAGGTAGGCTCAGTGGAGAGTAGCAGCTGTTGCCTTATACATGTTACCTTCATTTTTATCCCTGGGTTGTCCATACAGAAACACACACGCACACACGCGCACACACACACACACACGCACGCACACACATACACACACACACACACACACACACACACACACACACACACACACACACACACACACACAGAGGGGATGGGGGTTAAGTGAGACCAGCTTTGGTGCTTAGATAAGACATCCCTGGCTGTAAAACACGTTGAAGGTCCCCTAACAGATATACTGCTCTCCAAGGCCCATGTTTCCTCTTCTTCAAACCTGCTGGAAATCCAGAAAGCTTCAAATGCTTATCCACTTTCCAGGATATACACCATATATTTATTTCCCAGCACAACGTGATGGCAAACTTTTCTTTTCAACTAAAGTAAGAAATAGAGGACATTTGCGTAGGCTAAAATGAAAACACTCCAGATTCGTGTTATCATGTAGTCCCCGATTTCCTCATGTATTATAAAGAGTATTACTAAATAATATAGTAGGGTTATGTAACAAGAACAAAATAGCATACATAACATATAAAAAGACAAATAAACACTTCAACACAGCAAAATTGAATATACTCGAATTAATGAGCCTTTAATATGTATATTTTTGTGATTCCTGATTTCTGATATTATTAACAGTAAAATTGAGGTTACAAAACACAGATAATGTTTGCCATTCATGGTTCAATGTTTTGCTCAATTATAATTTTCTTTGGTTTCGTGTAATTCGGTGTGTTTATTCTTCCATGGTCAAAGGGAGACAGAAAGTGTGGTGATGCCGGTCGGAGGTACAGGGAAACACAGTCAGAACTGCTTTAAGGTCACAGATAACGACTCTATTCTGGTCCCCTTGGAAAGCAGCCAGACACTTAATGTTTCATAGACACACAGACAACCCAGAGATGCTCTCCATGAATAATAGATTTGGCTTTTATTACTCATTCTGGGGGGGAATGTGAAGATGATTATGAGGATGGAAAAAGGACTGGGTCTCATCCAACTCTCTCTCTCTGTCTCTCTCTCTCTCTCTCTCTCTCTCTCTCTCTCTCTCTCTCTCTCTCTCTGGCATAAACGGTTTGGTCTTAGTCTCTGTACATCCTATCATGTCTGTCTGTTCAATACCACAGCCTATGGTGTCTTAAAAGCAGTTGACCTCGTTGTTTAAGAAAAAAAAGAATAGCCCAAAAACGAGTAAACAGGCAAAGAGAAAATGAAAGAAGTCAGCCGGTGAATTCTAGGATTCTAACTTTAAATTACTTTATTTCATTTCATGTATTTTACAGAAGAGGACTCAGACACAGTCAGTGTTTTGGTGAACGTCTCTGGATTCTTTGCCTCTTCATCATCTGCTTCTACTTTCTTTCTCTCAGTCTCTCTCTCTTCCTTTCTCTTTCTCTCTCTCTCACTCTGTCATACCCTTTCTCTCCATCTCTCTCTGGCCATCTGTATGCCTTTAATAATTTACAATGTGCGGGGGAAAAGGCAGCAGGGTACAAACTCTTGAAAGCCCCCCTTTCCTTTTTTTCTCTGAGTCATTCTTCCCCTTTTACTTCCCTGTGTTATCACAGGGCTCTTTTTTTTCCCGTCTCACTCACTTCCTCCTGATCTCGCTGCCATTTTCATCTTTTCACGGCAAGAGCCTTTTCTTATTGATCATTTTCAACTCACAGTCACTGTATTTCCAATCATATTGCTTTCCGTCCCCTAATCATTTCCTCACTCACTGTTTTATTGCAAAGCACCCCCCTCCTACCCCCTGTTGCGCACCGCCTTTTCTGATTTCCTATTTCATTCCATTATGAGGGTAATTTCCAATAGTTTGTATTCCAGCTGCTGTCTCTTCAGCCACCCCCCTCTGTCTGATGAAAATCATTCAATTTTTTAATTTCCCCATCCTCCGTATGTGCTTCACTCCGCTGTAGCCTATAGACCCCATTTGCTTGACAGATGTAGCTAAGGACAAACATTCTGAAAGTAGGCTGGGCCAAACTAGGAGACAGGTTTCTGCTGTTGAAAGTTTTTCTACCCTCTTTACATTTCAGGGAGAACTTGGCACAACAACTATTTGCATTTCAACCCTTCAATACCAACGTTCATGCTCTTGCTGAATACAGGAATGCATCAAAAAGCTAAATGATTGCCATTTAAAGCCATTGGTTTTACTTTAAAAGGACTGTGCTGATTGCTCAAATCTAATCATACACGCTTGGGACATCTACAACCCCCGGGAAATGTGTTCTAACAAAATGAGCCATGCTGGACTTACTACCAACTCAACGACTTGACCCTAGCAAAGGCCTTCTAACCAATTTGCACAGACCTTGAGCAATCACAGGTAGTTACGGGCTTATTGTGCTCCATCCTGGCCCGGGGAGAGAGGGGAGAGGGCGGTGAGTCAGACTCATGAATAAGCGAGCAGTCACCACCGCTCCGCTAACAGCTCCGCGTGGCTGCGAGCGCACGGTTGGTCTCAAGCACCGCGTCCCTCTGACAGAGTGGAACACATCGAACCCTCTCCCGTCCGCCACAGCGTTCCACAAGAGGGCCCCTGCAGAGGGAGAGACCCCCTTCGCTTTGTGTGAGCTGCGCCCCCGAACCTCTCCTTTTGCCTGGCATTTAGATCCGACCTTTACGGTCATGATGTTGTGGGCGAACCAGCAGGGTCCAGGAGGATACGGCCCTCGGAGGGAATGGAGGGCTAATGCGATGAGTCGCCCTCCTCGACTGGCCCCGACCGAGATCAAAAAGGATGCAGAACTATTGGAGGACCCTGAGAAAACAGTTACGAGCTCGAATGCCAGGTAGCACCCTTGTGTGCTTCTCCCTTCCCCGTTTCTTTCAAAAGCAACTGAAATAAAACTGACATTACATAAAGATATTTTGTATATTAGCACTGAAATAATTTTATGTTAGTGCAATCATATTTAGTATTAAGCATAAAATCGTCCCCTCCCCCCCCGCTCTCTCTCTCTCTCTCTCTCTCTCTCTCTCTCTCTCTCTCTCTCGCTCTCTCGCTCTCTCTCTCTCTCTCTCTCTCTCTCTCTCTCTCTCTCTCTCTCTCTCTCTCTCTCAGCAAAGGAGCCCCGCCTTCACCATCCCCCACCACTCGACTTCTCTGCTGTCACTCGATTTGACTGACGGCCGTCGTAGTGTCTCTACCAGGCCTGCGCCTTAGGGAGAGATTAAAGGAAGCGGGGGAAAGAGGATTTGCTCACAACTGTTTTCTCTCTTCACATTTTTCCCCTGTAGTCTCAGCCCATCTCTTTCTCTCTTTCACTTTTCTATCCTTCTCTTCTTATAGCACATGAACCCACAGGCTAACAAACAACCTCTTGTTCACCAACAGAGACAAATTATTTCATTCTTCAAGAGGCTCAGATCTGGTATTATCAGAACTGATCCCATTGGTGAGGTACACATGTTGTGTTTGAGAAGCTAACCCCCCCCCCCCCCCCCAGAGTTAGGCATGCAGCCTAGCCAGGGGGGGGGGCTGAGAGGCTGGGTATAAAGGAAATGGATAAGGACTGTCATCGGCTGACATGATTAACACAGCTCCGCCGCTCCAAGTGTCAAGGAATTCAACAGCTATCTATTTTAGGGCAACCCCACCAAAGAAATACCGTTTGAGCTGAGAAGGGAACATTTGAAGTTTCAGCTCTTCACGGTGGATTTTTTTCCGAACTGCCATCGGCGTTCCTTTGGCCTTTCGACCTCCGTCCTTAATGGAGTTTGAATCTGGCCACGGTCTGCTGCCAGAGGTTAGAAATGGCTCAGTTAGTCATAACTCAGCATGGGGCCACGTTACTCGACATGCTAAGC
>CM030173.1:9121641-9185691 GCA_017639675.1 Aplochiton taeniatus | reverse complement strand
TCAACGATCAGGCACCCATGTCTAAGGCGAGAACCCCGTGGAGACCTTATTACCAGAAGGCGACCACTACATCTCCAGCCGTGCTGTAATGACAAGAGGCAATATAAACATGCTAGTGACGTTGAGAACCCTGTCCTCCAGTCCCTGGAAGACATCAAAGGGATACTTAACACACACACACACACACACACACACACACACACACACACACACACACACACACACACACACACATACACGTAGTTAATGAGGGTATCTGGGGCCACAGCCTCCCCGCGAATCAGGGGAGGGGATTGATGTAGCTCGTCCACGAGGACTGGCAGAGCTTTTAATACATTAAAGCCCCTCCTGCTCAGATCCTCTATGGACAAATAAAGCAACCTTGTCACACAGGTTATTATTCGAATAGCACTTTCACGTTGCTTCAGATTCCACAACCAGTAGCCGCCAAATTAAAACGAGACTTTGCTCTCCCTGTGATGAGCAGCTGCACCTCCTCCAGCTCCTCGCCTATCTGGTTAAAAAGGAACCAGGCTGGGCAATCAAGAGAAGAGTGCGGCCATGTGGGTTGAGTGTCTCCTTGATGGGAAGGGAGGAGGAGGAGGGGGCGGGAGGGACAGGGGAGGAGAGGGAGGGAAGGAGGCAGAGCAGAGGGCACAGCTCGGTTGAAGGCTACCGGCTAAGGACTGGCTTTTGCTCCCCTCAGGGTGAGCAGAGGAGAGAACGTCCTCCATAAGAGCATCCTGAATCCTCTCTGAACAAGGGGGCAAGGGGGCAAGGGGGACAGTGAATAGAGAGATTAAGGAGGCCACAAACAAACGGAGTAAGAGGACTCTAATAGAGTGACAAAATAAGGAGGGAAGTGCCTGTATCGGAAGAAGAGGAAGAAGAAGAACAGCAAAAGCAACACACTGAAGAAGAAGGAGGAAGGGGAGTGGGAGTGGTGATTTGTTCCACTTTAAACAAAATGAGCTATTTCGATTGGTGCCGTGAACAAGAGCTGGAAGCAAGATGGAGTGTGGAATGGAAGGGAGGAAGGAGAAGGTTAATGAGGAAAGAGCACGCTTGTTAAAGATACACTGGGGGCTACAGAGAGGGATGGGTTAAACATTAGTCTTTTTCCATCACCAAGAATATGGAAACACGGCATCTCCAGCACCCCGCAGTGCAGAAAAGGAGTTTGTCTATTTACAGAATCAAAGGCTTTTTCAAAAATAAGAGCTGATGAAAATTCTCCTATAATTTTAATTCGTCATATTTCACCCTGCAGAGTATGCTCCTGCTTTGATTGAAACTAAATATAACCATTTCATATTAATCCACAGGTCTGGTATAGATTTTCAAACTGCCAGACCCTCAAACAGACTTTGATACACACCGGGTTTACCGAGGGTAGAACGTTGTTGTGCCAAGACTTGTCTTTGAACCCAGTAGACTAGTTCAGAAACATGGAGGCTGACAGCACTTCTGATTTTCTGCTTGCAGGCTGTGTGCTCATCTAAAGCAGCTTGTGATGAACTGTGCCAATTATGAAAAGCCTGGGGTTCCATCAATCAAAAAACATGTCTTCTTCAAAACAGTTTTTCTTTTCGTACGCTGCAACGAGGAAGTGGCCATGTTGGAGGAGCACTCAGGGAGTTGGCAGGATTGTCTCTCGGTAAAAACAAAAAGGGGTCAACATCACAGTTTTAAATAACACAGGTCTTCACCCCAGGGAGATTTAGAATAGCTGGAACGATCAGAAATGAGCTAGGAGTTGTTTCTCCTTGTTTCTTTTTCCTTAGTTCAAGTGTGTATTCAAAAAGTCTTTGTTATTTCTATGGCATAATACAAGTGGCTTCTACTTAGCTTTGCCTCACCACGAGGTACCCCGACACACTCCTTGCTCCGCCTTCAGCGTGTGAATGCAAGGCAACATGCTGGATAATTAGAAACATCATGCTGGAGAACTGGGTCAAGGGCAGGGAAGGGGGAAAGGGGGAGGAGTTGGTTGCCACGACATTTTATCATGTCACATCTGTCTCACTCACATCAAAGGCAAGACATGCTCCATTATTCACTGGATGATGCAAACACCATATTACTAAGGCAGCAGTCCTGTGTGTGTGTGTGTGTGTGTGTGTGTTGTCCCTGTGTGTGTATGTGTGTGTGTGTGTGTGTGTGTGTGTGTGTGTGTGTGTGTGTGTGGTGGGGGAGGGCAGCCATTTTTACCAGGTCACGATTACTAATGCAAGAGTGTGTCTGAGTGAATGCTGGTGTGTACGCCAAGTTGAATGCATGTGCGCCAGTGCCTGTGTGGGGTTTGATTGGAGGAGATCGAGCAGTTTTCATCAGGTTTGAGTATTTGTCTAAGGAGCTTGTGTGTGAAGGTTTGTGTATCCATGGGTGCGTGTGTGAGGGTGGGCAGCACTTGCAAATAAAGCCTCAATAAGGCCCCCTACTACTCTAGCTGGCAACAATATCTTATTTAACATTGTTTGCTGTTTCTGCAACTTGACTGTAACACAGGTCAGTGTGTGGGATAAACAGTCCCATTCTTCTCCTGTTCTTTTTCCAAACTGTAGTAATTGACCAATCTGGTTCCTGTTCACACCTCGCTGTGCTCTGACTACCAAAGTAAAAAACTGTCCCTCCTGGGTCAGAGTAAGTATCTAGTGTTACTGCTCTAGGGGTCAGAGGGCCATCTGCTCCATCTCCGCCCACACACCAAGCATACACACACACACACACACACACACCAATGGGTAAACCCGAGGGACCTTTGAACAGCGCAGAATACACGTAAAGGCTTATCCTCACCAAAGCCCTGATCCTAGAAACGGGAAACTCCCTCTAAGGGGTAATAGTGAAGGTGCTAGGGAACACTCACACACACGTATGCACACTCACACACGTTATACACACGCACGCATACACACACACCACCTTGAACTTATGGTCACACTGCAGACCCATAAAGGCCCATAGTGGGGCTGTGGAGGCGAGCAGCCATTTTGAGTTGAGTTGACCCATACACACACATGCCAACCCACGTGGTGGCTGTACTAGAAACAAGTAGCCTCTGCCCTGGAACTGCCACACAGTATGGATGTATCCTGGAGGTCTGAGCATTCAGGAAACCCATTGCTGTTCACGCACGGCCGCACGCCGCGGGCCCTGGTGGCTGAGAGGTCGGGTATGTTTACCCATCACTACTGCTACGGCACATGTCTGCATGGGTTTGAATCCAGGCTTCGGCTAATCAACTGTAATCCAGCTCATGGCTTTCAGGTCCCTCTCTGCAATGCCTGAACATAGGAATGAGATGTCTCATAATGTTTGTGTCTAGAAAAAACAAGCTCATAGACAAGAATAAATATGCGCGAGTATGCGCCATGCGTTACATCCTGCTACATTCAGAGTGGGATCCTGTGAAGCCTTTCTTGAACTCTTTCGGTCTATCAGTGTGCCTGCTCGTTGAGGTTGACTCGGTCAAGTTTCTTTGGGTCTGGATGTGGCCTGGCTGTTTGTATCCAAGGCGAAACACCTCGACACCCTCCCTGAGAACTGTGTTTCCGTTGTTTAAGTTTGTCTCCTGCCCCTGCCGCGCGCTTGTTTCCAGCCAAGCAGACACTTTTCGGAGCGGCCCCAGTCTGTTCGCCTGCTAAATATTTGAATGCGTCTTACAAGCTGAGAGCAGAGGAAGCCATTAGAGGTCCGGAGAGCGTGAAATAGGTGGTGGCAGCACTACGGTACGGTGGGAGCCATGGGGAACCCAATAAAAAGTCAGGACACATACTGTAAATACACACACACATACACACACACATATATATGTATATATGTATACTTACACCAACTTGTCTCCATTCTCTCTGTCTGTTCCCTTCTCTCTGTTCGACCTGTCTCTTCCATTCCCTTCTCTCTCACTACCTCGCTCACTTTTTTTTTTCTTTCTGTGGCGCGTTGACCCTATTCCCTGCTAGTATAAATGTTTATTTTCTTGCCATTTCTTCACTCGGAACAGAACCCTTGGAACAATATGTAATATTTACTTAAGTGTACTAACACATTGACTGAGGGAAACAGTTGTTGACGTGAACCGCTCACGGTAGCTATGTTGCCGTGTGGCCGCTGGATGACAGGCACCTTCGTGGAGCTGCACAGGAGAGTGCGGGGAGAGTTGACTTCATTGCTGTGGTGGAGTGAGACAAGGGATTGAGACTTGCCGTGGTGGTGGGATCGGGGCCTGGTTTCCTGATGGAGGAAAATGGATCCCTGGCCACCATCAGTAGGTCGCACTCAAAGAGATGTTGATGGCCTATTAGTGTTGGAGAGATTGAGTGAGGAGAGAGGGGGAGTGAAGCATGGTTCACAGCAAGCCATTCGTTACCTCGGCCTAATCACTTTAAAATCCTCGAGACATCGCCATTACAATGTTATTGAGTAGCTGTGGTTGACGCCACACTTCAGCTGTGGTCTCGCGCGCTTGTTGCTCTTTCAGCGAGGGTTTCCTGTTTGTATACGTGTTCAGAGAATGTTGAGCGTGGAGGTCTACAAACTAAACTACATTATAGTGAACTGTTGGACAGGGATATCGATTATGCTCTGCATTACAAAAACACAAGTTTTAAGCTAAAACTGCATCAAACGATACAACTCAGCGTGGAACTGCGAGAGAGGACATTGGCATACAATGGATAATTAACTTTCCGCCTTGCCCACAGAATGCCAACCATTACAATGTGGCATCACAATAATATGAGTTGAGATTAAATACTCAAGAAACTGTAAACAACACTCTTCTAGTATTATGGATTCATAAACCAACCAGTAAAGCACCGTAACACTTTTAACTGATTGAAGAAAAAATGAAAGGCCACAGAAACTTTCGTCTCAATTACCAAGACTGTCAAGATGTCACGGTCTCATGTACAAATGAAATAAGGGTGTGCTCTTGAAACTGACAGATTGCATGTGCTTCATTTTCTCATTATATAATGGCCGGCAGGCAGGCAGGCAGGCTAGTGTGTGGGGGTAGTACTAGTGGGCCGGCCATGGCCATGTAGCATTCTGGAGATTCAAAGCAATCATCTTTCCCAGAGGGGATTAGAGTGCTAAAGCCAGAGTCCCATTCAGTGGGGATAAAGCCCACAGTATTAATCTAGTCAAGTAGGCCCGGATGCAAACCACCTCTCCATTACCAGCCCAAGCCCCGCCTCCTCACTTGCATAACACCGTAAAGGCTTGCGCAATAAACTCTCTTTCTATCACTCCTTTTATTCACGCCCCTCTCCCATTTTTATCTCCATAGATACATAGATTGGTTTTTTTGCTAGTCCATATCATCTTTGTTCGTATTTAATACTCTTTTCGTTTATCTTCTGCTCTTTCTGTGTCCCTTTCTGTTCTCAGTCTCACTCAGAAACTTGGACTCATGCACACATGAAGGGTTTCTGCCTGAGTCTTGATGCAGATACTGCACATTTAAAATGGACACCTACACAGGCAACCCACGCTACTGACTTTAAACGCACGCGCGCACACAGACACAGACACAGACACACACACACACACACACACACACACACACACACACACACAGACACACACACACACACGCATGCATACACACACATGCATGCATCAACACGAACACCGACACCAACACACACAGTCAAACCGGAACACTGTAAACAAATCCTGTTCTGAGATGACTTCAAAGTGCCCAAGCAGCCTTTTGGTGCCCAGACATGACACAAGGTGACATAGTACACCCACCCACCCAGATGTTGGAGTAATTAAGGATCCGTGTCTACCAGAGCCGTCGATGTGTCACAGAACGAGAGTGACACTCCTGCCTGAATTAATTTATGACTGCTTCCACCATACCTTAGACTTTTCGGTTCCCACTTTGGGGTGGCTTAGTGGGCCCACGTCTAAAGCCAAGGATCTCAGGTTGCAGTACAAAAATTGCAACATCATTCAGATCACTGAGCGAGACGCATATCATATTCCAAAAGCTTTCAGGAATGATGTGTGGGCACGAATCAGAGCATGATCCGCCCAGGAGAGACTAAATCAACTGGCTTGGCACATTGTGGAATGCCAGAGGTCATCATGACTGTTTTTGTTTATCTTTTGAAGACAAAGATGTGTCTTTTGACGACACAAGGAAACCATGTTTGGTGTCTACATAATAGAACCAACAAAAATGATTCAAGTCAGCCACGATTACTGAAGAACAATAGAATTTGTCCGTGTCATTGTGGAAACAGTACCACGTTCAATTTGGGCATATGCTTGTATGTAAAATAATATTTAACAACCTTGATAATAAAATGTCTGAGGGTAGTCAGAGTAATACTGATGGTAATTGACCTTGGTGTCTAAATACATTAGATAGCATAGTGTATTCTATACTAGCTAGCTACCTACCTTAAATGACATCAAAGGTAAATAGGTGTTAACTTCCCATAACCCATCTAATTTGATATAAATATAAATTCTTGAAAAGGCAATAATAAGATTAAAAAAAAAAAGATAAAACCTTGAAAAAAAAAGTTAGCGTCCAGAACTGTGTTAAGCTCTTTTATCTGGCCCACATAATAGATCAACAAAAAGGCGATCAGGGTTGATGTCTTTGACACTTTGCCATTTCCGACACAGCAGGATTTCCTTTTGGCAACTCATGGCTGGAACCTCATCAAGTCCACAAATTATTCAACCAAATCCCCAAAACAATTTTACATGTGTCCTAGTCAAAGTGAGCCACTGTACAAAAATGGGCGGGACAGGGGACGAATAGTGGGTGAACTGTCTTACCCGAACTCCGATTAAATCAAAAAAAGTTTTTAATCAGTATACCCATTCAAATTTTACTTCATATAGGTTAGAAAGGCGAAACAACAGCCGATGGAAAATCCAAACCCCCTCCTGTAGTGCTAAACGCCTTATCCGAATCTAAATAAAACATTTGATTTGCAGCATCATGTCTTTGTTTTCTAAATTGTGAGATGTGTTTCCGTCCATTCGTGATTTGTATTGAGAGCTAACTGTTTGTCAATCTCAGAACCAAGGTGTTGTATTGCCTATACTTAGCGCAGTTACAGCGTTCGTCGCCTTGTCCATGGTGCTGAAATCTGTTCCGCTACTCGCACTCAAGCTAAGGCAACAAGCTAAACCCATTGGATAGGCGAATTAGGTTAAAGTAGGACAAATGAACAACGTCCTTCTTTCCTCCAATAAAAATAAAAAAAAGAACAAAGTAAATCTAAACCATAAGTAAAAGTACATTTTATCACAGCAATTTCTTTACAATTTCCCAACCTTTTGCAAAAAACAAGCGAATTGCTTTCTTTTTCATTAATTTTAAAGCAAAATGTTCATAAATGTTTTCAATTAAACAGATTATGGTAAAACGTAAATGATTGAACATAACATACCTGAAGTTGTTTACGATTAACCGTCTTAGGTACAGGGTTAAATGTCTCCTGGACGATCCCCCCTCCAACTGACTTGCTTCAAACGGTTTGTCCCTTGGTGGAAACTCACCCGCCCATCTCAACAGCCTCCGCCCTTGACAAGATGGACGCGCCCTCTGACGTCATAAGTATGTGAAAAAGGTAAGCGGTAGACCTACAGTATATAAACCAAAAAGCCACATGAAAGTGGTAGAGAAATACTAGATAGTATTTGTAGGTATAAGTAGACTGGTTACATGTTTATTTAGCCATCAGTGCTTGCAATTTTTACATATTCTTTTTATATGATTTTTTTGCTGACAACCGTGAAGCTACAGAGTATTTTTTTAATGTCTAAGGAGTCCTGGGTAAGTTGGTCTTGTGGGAATCTGCCATAGTCATATGCCCATCCCATACTTACTGGCTGTTGAATCTACTCAACATCAAAATGAAGCACTGTGTCACATTGTCAATGGGGGATGTTGAGGGATACCCTTCCTCCTCCTTCTGTGCTAATCATCTCCCTACATTTATGTCAGTTCTGCCCTGTCCTTCTCTCATACCATTCTTTATTCACCCACGTCCCTTACACCACACCTCTGTATGTGTTTTCCCAAAGCCTCCCCATCTTTCACTCCCCTTTGGAGTAGAGCAGGTGCACGTTAAGCAGTCAGCCTGCTGTATTTTATACAGGATGACCTGCTGATAGTGTGGGTGGGCTGTCTCCACAGATGTGTTTTCCTGGCCTTGAATAAGACCCCCTTATCTGTGATGTGAGTCAGTCGCTGCTGGCGAGGGATAGTTCATGCATGCAGGAAGAAGAAAAAAACAGGGAACCGTAGGGAGTATGAGGAGATAGCTCGAACTAGGAACACACAAGATAATGCCGTCAAGCCTACCGCAGAAAAAAAAGAAGTGTCCTTATCGCAAAGCAGTGCCCAACAGAAATGATCATTGCCATACTCATTGCTTGATCTTTCCGCGGTGCGGAGAACAATAACATGGACATGCCACATTATTAGGCCAGCACTAGTCTGAAAATGCCAAAATGTAATCAAAGGATGTGTTTGCCCCTCTATTCTCCGCTAATTAAAACAACCCTTTTGATGAAACAAGATTATATTTAGCTACACTATCAGCTACCCTTATCTGCAAAGCATAGGGCAAGAGCTGCTGGGATTGTGATTAGATATAGTATGTTGAGCAGCATGAGAAGAGAGCTGGGTGATGCTGGCCGCCGGTGCGGTTTCTAGTCGGTCAGATTGGGTGTGAAACTAGATATATGCGCTTTTTCACTGAATTGCAAACCTGATAATGACACTGCCACTTGGAAGGCAATGCTCTCATTACTCAGTCTTACATTGGCGTCTCTGACAGAACATTCATTTATTGATTGTTGGAGTGCTGAAAATCCACCAGTGGCTCTAGTGATTTATGAGCACACAGAATGCTTCACCATACAGCCAAAGTATGGCCATGTCTTCAGGGATGCCTAAAAGGATACAGTGTTTACTAGACAATGGATTGTCTTGTATGAGGTATCAGCTGTAATAAAGAAAGTTATACTTTGACCAAGTTTTCTTCTGGGGAGTTGCGAATGTTGTCTTAGATTTGCAACAAGAGGGCTCCGACAATTTGTTGGGAAAATAAACATGAACAGATTTATTATACCATTAGGAAGTTGTATGTACAGGAGGTGATTAGCTATGTAGGAGTATGTTGAGTGGCTATCTCCGCCTGTTAAGGATACGATGAACCTAACTACAGTCATTGATCAGTGGGTGTGAGTGGAACAGTATGATAGTATTCCGAGGTACTGGTGTATTTCATACAAAAAGTGTGTTTGCTCATGCAAACACATTCAGAGAATTTTGAGCGTGGAGGTCTACAAACTAAACTACATTATAGTGAACTTTTGGACATTATACATTCTGGTCTAAGAGAATAAACACAAACAGATTTTTTTGTTAGTAATTCTGTATTTTAAAGGTTTTGTCTCACATTGTTTTTCTTGTACGTGATATTTCGCCTCGGCAGCATCCAATAGAAAGCTGAGTTTGCCAAAGGAAAACCCCAGCTGTGTCCATGTTTAGTATGATAATCCCCCACGCCCAAACTCTAACTCACACACAGGAAATTACCTTTCTGCCACGAGAATTCCCAGGTGGCTTACTGTGGTCGTCCGCCATCATCAGCGGACTGGCTTCTCACAGCCGTCAGTGCAGTATCCAACCCTTGTGGGTTTAATCTTACAACGGGTAAAATGACCAAGTTGGCAAACATAATGATTTGTCAAGTGCACATCCTTTGCCAGGGACAGCTTTCGCGGAATTTCTATGTCTCCGCACACAGCTTACATAAGATCCTTACAGAAGATCTTTGTCTTTCTACAAAATGCAGTTTTATAGATTCACTGTTTCAGTTGATCTTTCAGTAAACGTTGGTCGCTCAGGTTCTTGTATTACAGTAAATTATCTCTGTAATGAAACCTAAAGTGGGGTTACATTTAATGTGCATTCGCTTCTCTCCTCCGCTGTCAATGCCGTCCCATTTCGGCTTCTCAGTCACCCCCCACCCTCTAAACCGCAGTCCCTCACCCCCTTTATATTTATCTCTCAACCCACCCCCGTTGCCCCATCATCCACCCCTGCCCTTTCTCCCTCGACCCCCTGCTTCGCTGTCATCCCCTGGTCTGTCTTCCTCTCCGTGCTCCCCGCCCTCTCCGTACTCCCCCCCCCGCCCCCGTCCCCCACCACCCACCGCGTGTGCAGTCAGCAGAGATGCGATAGTCCCTGTGGGTGTACAGCGAGCTGCTTCACCAAGCAGAGGGGGTGATGTGCTCGCACCCGTCCGAACATGCTATTGATCCCGGTAATGGAGACCACTGGGCACCGGCTCTCAATCTCGCTTCCATTATCCCTGACTCACTCTTTCTTTGCCGTTCCCCTCTGCCGCCCTTCTTTCAACAGAGAACTCAGCTCACTCCATCTCTGTCCTCTCGTCCTCCTCTCCTAGCTCCTCCACTTGTTCTCATTTCATTCACCTCCGTTCACCCAATCTTTATATATATATATATATATATATATATATATATATATATATATATATATATGTATTTCACAGTTACACGAGGACGCACAATCCATCTGGTGCATGACGGCGTGTTACCCCAGAAAGAGTACCTGTTGCGAGATCAACAGATGATCTTTTTGAGACACTTCATGTGTCAACACCCCCACACCCAACCCTTCTCACCTCCTCCTCTTATCACCCTGCCTACTGCTTCAACAAAATGTTTCAGCTGAGATTTATCCAAAAAAAGAGCCGAGAAAGACAGGTAGTTCTCTCTTAACCCTCCCCCCTAATTTTCTCTTTCTGTCAAACTTGAATCCTACTTTCCACAGAATCACAAACTCCGGAACAAACCAACATAATCGTTACCAAAATCACGTCCTTATATAAGCTATAAAAACTGTTGCAGTATATACAATATTTGTTATCTGTTTGCTATTGCTATTGTTTTGTTTGCTACACCCTGGTCGGGAGCAACCTCTCCTCTCTGGCAGCCAGCCCAATGGTCCCAGTGCTGCTCTCTAGTGGTCAGATACAGAGGTTAGTCATTTCGTAAAAATATGTCCTTTCAAAGACTGAGCCATTTACATTTTTACTTGACGTTAATTTATTGATGCAAACAAAAAAAGCTAAATACAGCTAGTGCAAAAGTTAAAAAAAGGTAATTTAAAGTAGAAATAGTATTGCAGCAGTCCCACCCAAATGGACACCGAACAGAGTGTGTTCAGAGAGTTCATGTGTGCCTTTGAGTTCCTGTGTATTGTGGTGACAGGTGGTGCTCACAGTGAGAGGAAAAGGAAAGAGGACAAGCAGCATCAAAACAAGGGGGTGGGGTGTAGTTACAGCCAGATAACCACATGGCTGAAGATTTGTTGACCTGATCCGCCTTTATCTGATACATAAAGGTGTTTTGACATGGAAATACAGTAAGAGATTGTTTGGCATTTGATGGATTAGAATGCAAATATTTAGCTTCCATGTAGCTTCCATGTAGTTGGCTTTACATTACATATTGGAGTACAGAATGTGCTATGGAGCAGATTTGTATCGCGTGGTGTGTGTGTGTGTGTGTGTGTGTGTGTGTGCTCATGTGTGATATTAAGCCAATAACCAGCCAGGTCTTGCCTTTTTATTGGCCTCTCTGCTTATCTTATTAATGAGCTCCACCCAGCTCCTGAGCTTTCTGTGTGATGTTCTTGTTGAAGGGCATCATGAACTCCTCAAAGTCCACCTCATAAGAAAAGCGATCTCTCCTCTCCTCCTTCCTCTCAATCATCTGGCAACTGGTCAGCTGATTACCCCACACCTAAGAGAAAGAGAGAGAATGACGGAAACAAAAATAAAGACAAGGCAAAACATAGTGTTCAGGAAGAGTCAAAAACAACGTTTGTTTACTCTCCCGCCAGGCAAGAGATAATCAGCTTATTCAGGAGGCTCTAAGCCAATGAGGAAGTGGGGGCGTGAGGCGTGTGCCAACCGTCTTTGGCAGGAAGCGGATGTCCTGGCGCTTGGTGGCTCCGCTAGTGATCAGGTTGTTCAGTCTGACAATGCTCTCCCTCATCGACATTACCTTCAGACCCGTGTCCGAGGAGGACGGACTCTGGCCATCAAGCTGCTCCCACACACACACACACACACACACACACACACACACACACACACACACACACACACACACACACACACACACACACACACACACACACACACACACACACACACACACACACAATACTTTAGAAGTAAATTACACTTTTTCGGGGTAACAGTACAGTCGTCCCTAGAACTGTACATCGGTCTATACTGTTAGCTCTGACAAGCTAAACATGGATGCATTCACGAAATATTTTCTTAATAATCTCCTAAAATATGAACTGCCTGTTAACCTTTTGTTTAGTAGATTTGGCTTTTGGAGCAGGTTTGCCTCCTTTTGCTCCCTTCTTCTCTTTGGACTTTGGAAGGGTGTCAAACTTGGTCTGGACTATTTCAACGATCCTAGCGTCTCCGTAGGCTCTGGCAATGTCGAGGCAATTCTGCTCTGAAACCACAGAACAAGGACGAGGAGCCATTACTATCTTTTACACTGTTTTCCTCTTTGGCCACAACTGCGTGCACCTGAATTATTTCTATTCCTGCTGTTCCAACTCATCTGACTGAACCCTCCTATTGGACAGACTCTTCAAGAATAGTCCCTAGCCCTAGGAAGGCTATCCAGTCCACGGACTTGAGGGCAAACACCTTTCTTATTCTCGGCCTGCACTTTGGCGCCGGCTTTGATGAGGTAGTCCACGCAGCAGGGCCGGCAGGTCTCGATGGCCCTCATGAGGGGCGTGGCCCCGTTCATGGCCAAGGCGTCCACCGCCGCCCCAGACTGCACCAGCAGGTCGATGATGTCCACCTGGCCCCCGTGGCAGGCGTGGTGGAGCGGCGTCCAGTCGAACTGATCCACCGCGTTCACGTCGGCCCTGGAGGAGGCCACGGATACGTCATCTTGTCATTACTTGGTTTTATAAGTCGCATGCACATAACATGTTGTCTCAAAAGGCACTGACAAAAATAAAGCTTACATTACATCATCACGAATTGATGCCACGTCCTCAAGTCCAAAACAAGTTGAGGGGGTTGAGGTTTGACCCCCCCCCCCCCCACACACCACCACCACCACACACACACACACACACAAAATAAAATGCAAATCAATAACTCATCCATAATCGAAGGAGTCACAGCATGACGGCTTCTCACCCGAGGCCGAGGAGGAACCGGGCCACCTCAATGTTCCCCGTGCCACAGGCCGCCATCAGAGGGGTCTTATAGAAGCGGTCCTTCACGTCCACAGGCACCCGCTGGCTGAAGGCCAGGCCCAGAGACTCCAGGTCCCCGGTCTTCACACAGTAGTTGATGTTGATGTAGATCTTCTCCGGCTCGTCGATGTACCAGGCCGAGTCGTCCTCTATGGGGTGGGCCGGCGGGTGGTCCCGGTCGAAGCGCTTGGCGTCGGTGAACTGCTGGTAGCTCTCCACCATGAAGGTCGGCGGGCCTCCGTCCTGCCGCCTGAAGATGAGCTCGGGGGGAAGCACGCAGATAGGCACGGGCAGGACGAACTGGCCTTTCTTCTTCCCTTTCCCTCCTTTCCCTGCCTTCTTCTTCTTGGGAGCGTAGGAGGGGAGGGTGAAGGGCTTCTGGAGGTATCGGACCCCTTTGAAGAAATCTGTGATGTGGATCAGGCCTTCACGCTTCTTATCATGCTCCATGATGATCTTGGTGGAGAGGGAGAAGAAAGTAGATTATACTCGAAGTGTTGACGTCATGGTGTAATTGTAGTGTGTCTGCTTAGCTAACTGACAAAAACACAGAAGTCACGAAATAGGCTGCACAGTACGCTAGGGAACGTACTGTGAGCAATACCTTAGCTGACCTTTAGCATAAAACAAACAAAGCATTCCTAGAAAGGATACTTGCACATTGAAGACAGTAGCACAGGCTACTCCCCTGATCAGCAGTTAATTATTTGTCAGTTAATGCATTGCCTTCTGAAGGTTCTCTTCCTGCACGGGTGCGCGGTGCTCGCTGAGCACGGTGACAAACGTCTCCTTGGAAACGGTGTCCACGGCACTCGGGACCTCCTCGAGGATCTCCATGGCGCTGCGGAGGGCACTCTCGTACTCGCAGGACCAGTCGTGCAGCGTGAGGGCCCAGGGCTCGTTGGGGTTGACCGCCCCCGGCTTGGAGAGCTTCCCCTGCAGGCGCTCGGCCTTTTTCAGCTCTTTGATGGTGACCTTGTCCTTGGCCATCTGACGGGGAATGAGGCCCTCGACATTTTTCAGCTTGGAATTGCAGCCTGATAGGGATCGGATCGGAGACACACAAGACGGTTTAACGTCGGGGGTGCAGGCCACCAACGGATGTGAATATAGGCCCAGAGTCTATATGTCTGTTTCAGATTATCTTTAATTAAACAAAAATGCTTACAATGCAATCGTGATCTTTTGTTTCACGATAAACTATATGACAGTAAGATGTTTAGTGTGGCCTAATATTTCCATGATGCTGTACATACTAGTAGTGCATACATCCTTTGTATACCATTGGTGTCTAAATCCCGCTAAGAAGCCCCACCTCTTTGAGACAGGAACCTGCAACAGTCACTGAAGCCTCCAGCAGCAGCGTAGCTCAGAGGGGTGTTCCCATCTTTATCAACCACACTGAGGTCTGCAGAGTACGCAGACAGCAGTACAAGGACCTAGCAGAGAGGGAGTGTAAGGGCAATGCAGATGAATCATGAGCGTTTTTTTAATTTATTTTACTTAATGTTGATCTAATAGATATGATTCAGATTGTTGGAAACTATTGGACGATTAGATTAATGCAAATTGGTGCAGCAATACTGAATCATTCAAATGGTCTGAGACATACTTCAAAGAAGCCTCCCTGTGCAGCCATGTGAGCAGCATGCATCCTATTCTTATCCAGGGCATCGGAGTTTGCTCCCCTCAGCAGTATGGCCCTGACCAGGTCCAGCGCCCCAGCCTTAGCTGCCCCCATCAGGGCTGTGCGGCCTGTCGCCTGTAGGGTGGGGGTGTACACAGGGTGGAGACAATGTGAGACCTCTTCATCTTTTGATTGGTATTGACCTTTGCATTGACCCTAAATGCAAATAGTCTCATTATACGCCACCAGTCTTGTACTGTATACTAAAACCGACAGGCCAGTCAACCTCGTCGGTGGCGGTGGGGTCCGCGCCTCTCTCCAAGATGCTGAGGCACATGCTCTCACAGTCCTGAGCATGCTCACACGCTAGCAGGAAGACGGGTTTCCCCGACGATGAAACGTTGTTGACATTCGCCTTGCCCTTCAGCGCCACCTGGAGGCAGCGTTGGTGACGCTTGGTAGGTGATATGCAGTAGAACAACACACCTTGAAAGGAATACTTTTTTTTTTTTTTTTAAGTCAATAGACATGTTTTAAGGTAGTGAGTTTGCTTCATCACATGGGTTAACTACAAAAATCACATTCATTATGAAGGATTAGACATCCTATATTTTCCTAGAATGACAATGCTGCTTCTAAATCCGCTAACTTCCTATGGCAGGCAGAAAGAGACACATATATCCCTAATTTATTGTTTTGCCCGTACCTTGGCCCTCATTGTCTACCACATTCATGTTGGCATCGTTCATTGCCAGCAGAGCCATCATGTTGTCATGGCCCAGCTGGGCAGCTAAGATGACAGGGGTCCGGCCCTTCTTGTCCTGGACATTTGGATTGGCCCCCTGAAAGATGGGCATATCCAGTAACCTTCGCAATATTTAACAGAGCGCTAAAGTACACAATTATTAAACAAAACAAAACTTCAAACTACTTTTTCTCTGAATCGGGTAATGCCAGGGTAGAGGAGAATTGAATCACTAGGACAACATCATTTAGGCCTAGCTGAAAGGCAGACATACCAGCGAGATCAAGAAGCGCACCATGTCGGTGTCATTGGCCACTGAAGCCAGGTGCATGGCTCCATTCCCTTCCATGGGCTCAGTGATGCTGATGAGTCTGGGCACGCCCAGGCGCACCATCTTCTCAATCTGGGGCTTGTCTCCATCGTTGACGCACTGAAGAAGCCGGCACACCTGGAGGATCTCCAGGCGATTCTCTGCCACCAGAGTGTGGACAACTGCTGACCCTTGGGCCATTGTGCCAGTCTGGTGGGACAGAAAGATTAAAGACGTCAAGAGCCATTTAGGGTATTTAAACATAATGAGATGTATTGGCATCTAACATATTTTGTTCTTCCCCACCAGCTTTCTTAATGTGTAAACACTTGTGTGCCTGTTCCATGAAGTGTAATCAGAATGGTGCATTTTACATGGCAAGGTATCAGACTTAGTTTGTTTATACTTTTCTTATTAAAAAATGTGTATGTTCTTATTTTGTTGTTTTATTTTATTTCCCATTTCCATGCCTTGTTAAATAATAAATACATCTTAATATGATCTGAGTATAGTGTATTTTCAAATGCCCAAAGATGTTGGAACATAGGGTTAAAAAATCTAGGATATTAAGCCATAGATTGATATACAAATATGTAAGGCTAAGCCTCCAAATTGACGGCAGAATTACTCCCCTGAATCCAATAACTCACCGTATCACTAGACTGCCAAGTTAGTTTGGTGGCTGCCCCTCAAAAGAACACAATTTTATTCAGAACCGTCGTTGCATTCCTTCTTCAACTGAGCATAGGGTATGAAGTTGTGATAATAGAACCATGTAGTGACATGAGACATTGTTCCAAAGCAGAACTTCTCGTTCTCGAGTTTTTCTGGTCGTCCAAGCAACAACACACTGTGAGATCGGATTCCCTGAGTCTGTCCAACTGGTTTGCGTTCTGCTGTAGCCTAATATTTTAGCACGCACAATGAATGGCCTAATTAAATCCATTTGTCCCGTTCCATAAAAACAAAGTAACAAAACATGATGAACTATTCTGAAAATTGGTGTGGTAGCGTCTCTACAGGTTGAGTCTTCAAATATTTATGAATTTTGCAATAATTGACAAAAAATTATTCAACGACAGTTAAAGTATAATGTGCTTTACAAACATAGTCAACATTCGGCTGCAGTCGGCAATCTCCGGTAAACATCTAGCCCTGCAACTACGTGCTACATATGAAACATCGGTCAAAGATCAAAATGTGTCCTTAATAGGCTCTCGTCAAAGTCCAAAACCCGCTCCTAAATGCATCTGCAAATATGAGCGACAAAAAGATTCTTTGCATCGGGTTGGTTTGTCTTGATATAATAAATGTTGTGGACAAATACCCGGAAGAGGACACTGACAGCAGGTTGGTTGTGGCCGTTCTTTATACAAATTCTGGTTAATTCCACATTACGTGATTGTTCGATTTGCTAGAATGTCAGTCAAAAAATGTGTGCATTGATGTGACATCGAATATCCTACATAGCAAAATCGCATCGACAGGTCACTACGAAGACAGATCGAGAAATATTTATTGCTCGATCACAGTCAAACACCTAAAGTAGATTTCTAATACATTGCTGATGTTGCATTGTTGTCATTGTTCCCTTCTATTGTCCACGCATGCGTTCCAGGTGTTTATCACAGCGATGGCAGCGTGGGGGAAACGCATCAAACTCGTGCACGGTACTATCGCTCATTGGAGCTCCGTGTGCGTTTATGGGATCCCTTGCACAAGGACCTGTAGCAGAGTAAGTTATGAAATGGGAAAGAACAGTTTCGCAATAGATTAAACAGTATAATTGTGCATTAAAAACCGTGTCAACACCTACATATGTAAAAAGTATACAATGGTATTATTATATTATATTAGGCAAATGTATATTTATATACTTGTTTATTATTCACCTTGCTATTCATTTCATCAGATAATATTTGGTTTTTGTTCTGGCCCTTAAATAGAATTTCCTATTTTCTTTAGGGAGGAAGAACAAGCATTAATATATTTGAACCCCAATTCTTTATTGATTCTCTAAACATCCCCACAATTGTTTTGTTTCCTCTTACAGTCTTGCCTGGCCCACCTGCCTCTCTTTCTCCTGGTTTTTCAGTGTCTAATACCCTATTGTCCCCGTAGCTTTGTTCTTGATGACTTTCAGGGGTACCAGATTGACATCTCTCTTCTGTCTGAGCATGCTCAGTGCTCCATGCCTGCCTCTGTAGTTATCAGCAATGTAACCACAGGCAGCCGCACCATCCTGCACATGAACAGGTTTGTCTTTGTGTGTGTGTGTGTGTGTGTTTGTGTACATGTGTGTACCTTTGTGTACCAGATATCTCTCTTCTTATCTCTTGATGCTAGGGGTTAGGCCTGTGAGCTGCCTTGGTGATGGCTACCGTTGAGCTCCCATCCTCCCTTCGTCCGTGATTCCCTTTCTTGAGTTTTTATTCATGCATATGTCTGCTAGGTGGAGCCATATCCCCTCTAACACCTTGCTCAACCTGCCTCTGTCCCCAGGTGTACCTGTCAGTTCAATGATTGCCCGCTGCACTGTTCCCCAACTTAGGAAAAACTGCCCCTCGCTCTCTGCCTGGAATAGGTCAAAGTGCAGCAGCATTTAACATCAAATGCAGATGTTATGATATTTATTCATTCTGTCGGATGCTCTGCGCTGACCAATAGGGTTGTGTGCGTGTGTGTTGCTCTCTCTGTGCCACCAGCTTCATCGCAGGGGATTTTCAGAAACGAGGGGTGGACATTGCTGGGATTGCTTGGCAACCAGTAGGGGAGACACCCTGCGCGTGTTGTCTGGTGTGTCCTAGCGGGGGCACACGCACGGTTGTCCTTTCTGACACGTAAGGCCAAGAAAGGTTCTGGTGGTAATTTCTCTTTTTATTTCTAATAACATGGCTTCCACTGCAGAGGACATGGAACTAGAACAATCTAGATAGAGAGAGACTGACTATCGTGATAGATAGAGAGAGAGAGAGAGAGAGAGAGAGAGAGAGAGAGAGAGAGAGAGAGAGAGAGAGAGAGAGAGAGAGAGAGAGAGAGAGAGAGAGAGAGAGAGAGAAAGGGAAATGAGCAAGTCAGATAGTGGGAGACAGACAAAATCAAATAGAGAGACAGAGGGACAACATGAAAGAGAGACAGACAGAATGAAAGAGAGAGTGACAGACAGAATTAGAGAGATAGAGAGGGGGGAAGCTGAGACAGTTGGGTAAGATGTGAGTTGCAAACAGGATGAGAGACAGAGAGGTAGAAACACAAATAAACGTATTGCCTGGTACACACAGAATCTAAAGCGATTGCTATTTTATGTAATGTATGGAACTAGCATATGTATGGTGAAATTGCATTTGGGATGTACGGCAGGCTTGAGGAAATTGCTCATTTAGGATCGACAGGTGAAAATAGAGTATGCGCACCATGGCTTTTGGAATAATTGCTTTTCGGGTGTAAGTTTTTCTACAAGATCTTGGCTTTAGGTCAGGCACTGGTTGCAGTACTTTGGCATTTTTTACTTTTCAGATGAAGTGCCTCTGCAGTGGTTCAGGGTTAATTGTGGAGTTCATCAAAGCATGCCTAATATTGTTTGTCACCATCATCATTTAATGATTGAACTAATTTAGGAACATATTTTGTCTTTTCTTTGTGAGGCACTTAAATGAAGCTTTCATGGTAGACATGTTTTTTGATAGTGCATGTCAGTCCCCTCAACTTAGTTGCCATATTGCCTTCAATGTTTTATTCAACATTTCCAATTATTGGTAAACAAATCGGATTTTTGTACCAAAATCCTCACTGATCATTGTGTGAAATTCACATACAAATTATCATTGTTATTTCATACCGGATTGCGGGGCCTTGCCAATAAATTACCAGAGTTTACACATCATAAAATCCTAAATACCAGTCCTCAATAGACGATCCTAAAATTAACGTAACTGTATTATTTTCTATGAATTAAAAAAAAAAATCTGCCTTGCATCTTGTATGTCCCAACGTGTACATTTTTGTGAAGCTCTTTGTCTCTTTGTTCTTAAGAAACCTGCCAGATGTGACTGCTGCAGACTTTTCTAAGGTGGACCTCAGCCAGTACAAATGGATCCACTGGGAGGTGATATTATATGAATAAGCTTATTGCTTAAGCTTTATATTATAAAACGTTGAACGGTTCTTCACTTTTACAAACTATTTTCATCCGTTAAGCATCCTACATAACGTAAACACATTACAATGTGTATACATTTTCACTGCCATACAGTATTACACACTTTTTCCATGTACAACATTGAACTGGAAGTATGGGTGGTTTGTTACTTAATACTATAGTATTATGTGTGTGTGTGTGCGTGTGCGTGTGCGTGTGCGCGTGTGCGTGTGCGCGTGTGCGTGTGCGCGTGTGCGCGTGCGCGCTCTACCAACAGGGCCGGAATGCTGATGAGCAGGTGAAGATGATCCAGCAGGTGGCACTATTCAACAAGACGTTACCACAACAACAGAAGATCACCGTTTCCGTGGAGATAGAGAAGATCAGGGAGCCGTTGTATCAGCTCTTTCCCCACGGTGATGTGGTAAGGCTCTTCCCTGGTTATTGATCAATGAAAACACTTGGCATGGGAAATACCCAATACCCAACCCTATGTATGTGTTGAGTTAGGTTAAATGCGGGACAGAGAGCCTCAGACTTCCTGCCGTCGAGCTGAAACCGTTGTGCTTGGCCCCTTCAGGTGTTTGTTAGTAAAGACGTGGCCATGCATTTTGGATTTGACTCTGCTGCCAGCGCAGTGAAGGGCCTCTACAATCGCGTCAAGACAGGGTGAGATGGGGATAGCAATCAATGCAGGGAAAAATTATAATAATAATAAAGATGAGAAGAAATGAGATGAACAGTATGCCGTATATGCACTCGAGAGCAAAGGGTAAAATGTCTTCTAGAAAAAAGAAAGTGAAAACAAGTCCCCCCTTTTTTTACCCAGGGCTGTCTTGATTTGTGCCTGGGCTGAGAAAGGGGCAGATGCTATGGGTCCTGATGGTGTGGTCCACTCAGATGCCTTCCCACCTGAGGCTCTTGTGGATACATTGGGAGCAGGAGACACCTTCAATGCATCAGTCATTTACTCCTTGTCAAAAGGTACATTTTTGGAAGTGGGCAGTGCACAATTAACACTGCATTCAAAGGGTTACCAAGGGTTACATTTGCCAAATACCAATCCTTTTACTTTTCTCTTTCTAGGGGTAAGTCTACAGGAAGCTTTAAAGTTTGGCTGCCAAGTTGCCGGAAGAAAGTGTGGTGTCCATGGATATGAAGGGATCATTATCCACAATGAGTGAAGAAGGCGCATGGAAATTGGATAACACCAAGCTCACTATGACATGACTGGTCCTGACTGTGTAACTACATGACTCTGTAACACTGAAGGATGCAATTGAAAAGGTTGCACTGACCTGGTCTAAGAGTAATGGCCACAGACTTGATTTTCATTCCTGAAGCTTGGCAAACTTCAGTTTTGTTTATCAAAGGAGCTTTTCCCCGCAAATGTTGCCGTAAAAAGGTCTCATGATTATATTATATTATTTCAAATATAAATCCAAGCTATTGAAAAGTGATGTGCCTATTATTAATAGTATTAACACAGTTTTGATAGAACCATACAATTTTGTTAACTGTGAGATTTCTGCTTCAAGGTTCTTGGGCTGCCATATTCCAATATAAAAAATGTTCAATATAACAGATTGAATATTAGGTACGGTAATTTCCTACAGTATGGAAAATGCTTTGCTGCTTTTCATTCCATAGAAGAAATGTTTCACACAAATTTTGCACCGTAAAATACAATGACTGAAGTTAATGCAAGGCTAAAGTCTCAAAGATCTTTTATTATTGTTGATAAGAGTGTGAGCGTATACAGAGTCGAGACACATTGTCACGGAAACATTCATGGCTCTCACAGTACCTCTTGTGTTTCTGCGTCGATGACACATCCAGAAATGAAACGGAGTGCCCGACCATGCCTGTCTGGACCTATAACATCTATAACCTTTTGAGCACAGACATGGATTAGTACAGACATACAATAAGAGAGAACCCCCGATTAGATTGATTCTCTACTGGAACCAGCGTGGAGACCTAGGTGATGCACTGTTCGTTTTTAGGTCATGCATGACCAAAGTTGAGAAACATCAAGAAATGGTTAGCCTGCTTAACTTTGTCAAAATACACAAACGGGTTGCATTTGACATGCCTCTTAATTTTCTTCTTCATCGATGTCAGCCAATATTTTGCTTCACTGTTGCAAACAGTGTCATCAGCATGGTTTACCTCATTTCACCATGGGCCTAAATTGGAAATACACCTCTGCACTTCGACAATAGAGACTGGCCACGTATTTTACCATCAATCTTGTTTTCAAAGGTTTAGCTCTCGTATGGTGTGGGGCATTGCCATAGGCATGGGATTATAACTTCTATGAGTATCATAACCAAATGACATGGTTTGGGGATAGAGGGCACAAGGTAAAGTATGCTACAGTCACACAACACAACTTGCTAATTCACAAACACGTGTGGGCTGGGGCTTGATGGATCTTCAAGCAGTTTACAATTTTAACCCCGAAAAATATGTACTTTAAAATATATACTTTTGGTGCCCAAAGTAGCTAAAAGTGATTCTTTTGAGTTGTTTAACCAAACAAAATTCACTCAAAGTTAAGATCCACCTTAATTAATTAAACAACCTGTTTCCCCCGCTAATCAATGAATTATACCACCAGCTCTGGTTTGTGGTGCACACCAAAAGTGTGTGTGTGTGTAGGTACAAGATAAACAGGATATCTGTCAGTGTTCCACCCTGTCCTGGCCACACACAGCCGGTGTTGTAGATTCCAGGCACTCGCCTTCTGTCCCAGACACTGGCAACGTTTTACACCCATTTCCCACAGCTGTGTGTGTGTTTGTGTGTGTGTGTGTGTGTGTGTGTGTGTGGGGGGGGGGCGACGACGCCAACGACTATCCTTTTCACCCATATCTTTAAAACAAATAGGCCTTTAAAGTGACATGACAAAACCATCAAAATAGGAAAACAACTGACGTTTAGGTTATGAACTTGGCAAATTAAATTGCAAGTGGAAAGGTACTCTTTGATGTCCCCCTGGCAACCCCTCACTCGGCCAGTATCCTTTACGGATAAAACCTCAATAAAGGATTCTGGAATACTCCCAACTGGCATCACGCACAGGACTATCACACTACTGCTACCAGATACTGTGTTTTTATTACTATCTGACCTGTCAAATAGAAGAGGATTGTGGTCTTTTCCAGACCAGTAGTTGAAATCATCCAGGCCCAGACAAATACCTGCCTGCCCGTCTGCCTGCCTGCTTTACTTTATACAACAGGTCTTGCATCTCTGGAACCTGGGTTCAGTCCACAGATAAAATAACAGTAGACATCAAACAATGAAAGAAAGAGCGAAGGTGGAAATATACACAGTGACGCGCGGAGTGGCTGTGATGAGTCACTCCAAAGACCCTGTGTAGAAAGCTAGGTCTCTGGAGGACAATCAGGCTCCTATAAGCAGGTCAGCTGGGGGGAAAGGGGGACTCAGTTAATCAAGGATTACATGGCTTCAATTCTAATGATAAACAGTAGAGAACTGTTACGCTTTCCATGAATTCATCGGCCAATCACGAGAGTTTTGTTGGCGTGCTCCCTGGAAAATCGGCGGCCTCCACTTTCCGGGCCTCAACTTACTGGGCAACAGGAATTAAACGTACTTATTCATGCATGGGGATTTGGCAAATATGTCGGTGCAAATGCATTCAATATGCAGATCATACTGTCATCGGGAACAAAATGCACATGGAATGAGTCGTAAATGTACGTCATATCTTGAAAAAATTATTCTTGTATAAATTGTTCCTGAGAGGAATTACCCCATTTCTCCTCAAATTACAAAACGACAGTGAAAAGTGCGTTACACTATTATCCTTTTCCCTGATTCAACATCCTCTTCCTTCACGATCCTAATAGGGGAAGGAATTGGAGTTCCTTCTCTGTCAGGCCTCACGCAGATGTTACGGTATGCTTGGAAATTCAAGGTTCAGGGCTACAGCTTATTGGCTCTTGTCTGTGAGCTGTAGCGTCTTCAAAAGAGTAATTGTAGGAATAAACAAACTCCTACGCAGCAGCAACAACTGTGTAAAATTAAATATTTTATTTAAACCACACATGTAGCTGAATCACACAATCACCAGTTTATATTACCAGGTTATATTACTTTCGGGAAGTGAGGAGTGTAAAAATAAAACAATGAGTAAGACTAATACTTTAAAAAAACATAAAGAAAA
Organism: Aplochiton taeniatus; assembly: GCA_017639675.1. Lineage (NCBI taxonomy): Eukaryota > Metazoa > Chordata > Actinopteri > Galaxiiformes > Galaxiidae > Aplochiton > Aplochiton taeniatus. The sequence goes on along the minus strand of CM030173.1, from coordinate 9,161,355 downwards.
ATCTCTTTGAGACCTGTCATGCTAAGTGACCTTTTATTTATGCATTTTAAGTTGACTCATGTCAATGTTTCAGGGTTGAGGAGGGAAACGTTTGACTGGATGGCAAGATAGTATCTATCTTGACATGCTGATATAGTGTCTGTCAATACAGCAGAGATTTGAGAATGATCCCCGTTGTCTTTAATACTGCTAATACCGCCTCTGCCTGTGTATCTGGTTTCTCAATCCAAACACTGCTCTAAATGTAGGACCAAGAGTGAGTGGAAAGGACTTTTTTTATGGACTCGTTTATTCTATTCGAATTGCCACGTCGTCTTTGTAACTTTAAAACACAACATATTTCCAATCTACTGAATTGAAAACTTTAAGTCAGGTAATAGTTTAGTTTTTTTTTCTTCTTCAAATTTCTATGATCAGTGGGATAGAGTCCATTCTTCTTCTATGGTTCTAACACTGCGCTATCTCTCTGGAGGATGTGAGGGAGGCCGTAGCACTTCCTCCAGTGTGTGTCAACAGGTTGACCCAGTGCCAAGAGGAACATGTAATTGTCCGCCCCTCTTGGTCCTCTCAGCAGGAGTCCCTATTTATCGCTCAATCTAAACACTTCAGCAGGCCTCAATTAATGGCGGCAATTGGGCCTTTAAAAGAAAGCAGAACGCTCTGTTTAGGATAGGCTCACTTCTTGTTGCCCTTGGCAGCAGTTCAAGACATGGTGCGCCAGAGGGGACCGGGAGTGGCGGTGAGGAGTGCACGGACTCTCTCTCTCTTTGCCTGCTTTGCACTAAAATTCTCAAGCTACGCTGGGTTGCTTTTTGAGCGCTCTTCAAAAGATCACCCCCAAAAGGTAATCTCATTAGTTTAATTGGGGTACAATCTTTGAAGAATGCAATTGTATCCTCTTTCACTCTGTCCATGACCAATGTAATAAAGGCACTTGCATGTTTTTCTTAATGGGAAAATGTTCCTTTGGAATAGTTTGTGTATAAAAAAAACAAATTGGTTCCAGCTTCACTTACGACTAATTTTGGGTTATAAAATATTCTTAACGATCGCAGGAAAATATCACAACTGTCGGTGGGGCACGGCACCAAAGGCGATCCACCATCAGAGAGCAAAGACATGTCACCTGGAGCGGAGCGGACTCTTGACGAGGCCAGTGATGGAGTACATGACACACATCCAACGACAAAGAAAGGTGCAGCCTAACATAGAAAAAAACGGAAAAAAAAACATTCACGCAACAAATGTGAATTAAGTTCTCAAGAGAAAACCCCACAAAGGAAACCGGGCGAGAACGCAACGGTTCTCCATTCCTGGTGGAGTTCACCAGACTACACATAAATGTACTTGGGGTTAACCTCAAACCTTGACTGCTGGTCGGGCTCGCTGGCAGGAAAACACTTTGCAGCAAAAGGGTACGTGGGAAATCAAGGAGACCTCATGGTAGGCTCGGGCACATTGAGGCTACTCATAGGCCAGGCCTGGAGTGAATTATGAAGAGTCTCAGCCATAGTAATAACAATAACAATGTCAAAATCCTGCAGTAGTACAAATCTGTGTGAAAACACGTCTCAAAAAAAGGCAGGGCCGTAGGTTAAAATACGGAGGGCAACGTCTCTGCTCGGCTCTGACTATAGTCTGTCTTGGAGAAGTACCTAACTTCTCAACAACAACAACCATCCGAAGGCCGGGAATAGAAAGCAGGACGCCTTTGGACGGATGCGTCACGCTCGCCTAAGTTTCCAATGGTCCGTTTCACATTCGCCAGCCATGTCGTTTTCATTTTTCTTGCTCCTCTTCGTTCATGAAACACACCGATGAAACCATTGAGCCAGTACAAATCCCATCAACGTCCTTCAACCCAACCCCACCCCTCGGCCGATTACATTTGTTCGTAGAGGAGCATTCCGTTGAAGATAGTGAGTGGTTCCACGGAGTGAGCCAGCTTGCCCATCACCAGGTCAATGCAGACGGTGTCCCCCGCCTCCAGCGGCAGGATGATGTTGAACACAGCCAGGGAGCCCGGCGTGGTCTTGGCTTCTGCCACGGGCTTGTTCTCCAGGCCCTCGGGCTGGTATCCCCCGGAGTCCACCCGGGCCATGCCGTAGTTGGACTTGGAGAGGACGGCTTCGATCTTCTCGTTCCTGTGGCCCGTCAAGACGGCGCTGAAGAAGTAACGGCCATCCACGGGAGCGGTGAAAACACCTACAGGGCAAAGACAATGGGGAGGTTTAGATGAACAGCACCACAGGCCGTCGGTCGACTTTCATTCACGGAGGGCGGTCTGTTGCACTCCGACGGCGTATTTCATATGATCTTCAAGCAGACACTGCTTAAGTTTTACCTGTACGGGGATCGTAGAACTCCCCCTCGTTGACAAAGACTTTGTCAAAGACGATGGTGCCAGCGTTGACCATGGGGTAAGTGAGAGCAGCCGAGAAGGATAGCTTTGGCACGTGGGCATCGGCGCCTGGAACACCTGGGGCCACAATCCGATACATGTGGACGCACACAATTATTAAATGTGTCTCCATAGAGACAAAAATGGCAACACGGAAATCTTTGAACCTTAAACAGAAGCATGCTAGTTCAAAATAATTTAGTTTCAAGTTGTAAGTGATGGGAAAAGTGTAAACACGCTGTTCAAGAAGGCACCCCTCCCAGCACGAAAATACTGCTTAGTTAGAACCATAGTGTTTGGTCCCGTAGTGTTATCCTACCTTTCCAATTACATTGAAATCATAGTATATATATATATATATATATAATCCAAGCTTTTAGACTGATCATAAACTGTATTTTCCTCAATTGACTCTCCCCTCTCTTACAGACAAATACCAAACTGTCAAATACACACCTTGTTCCCCTTTGCCACCTGAAATAAAAGCGAGAGAGGAAGATAAGATAAGAGTAAATGTAGTAGTAGGTCAATACATATATTACTTAAACACTTAGTGCTATCATTTTGTATGCTGGTAATAACAGATTACATAAACAGATTACTGTAAACAAGATTTATTCCTCCTTTGGCCAGGTGTGGCTTATCACATGGATTTCTACGTCTAACTATCCATGCATCTTTTTGTTGTTGTTTCATTTTTTTACCTGGAAGCCCTTTAGGTCCGTTCTCGCCCTGTCTGCCGGGAGGTCCGACGGGGCCTTTAGGCCCTGGCAGCCCTGGGAAGCCCCTCTCCCCCTGGGCTCCTGGAGGACCAGGGGGGCCTAAGGTGGTTGGGTGATAGCGAAGAGATACAAATAGTCAATGGAATTTAGATTTTCAGAAAAAAATTATTACACCCATCAATCATTACATCCATGCCAAGGACATTTTACACGAATGACAAAAGATGACGCAGATTTAGACACTGGACAACTAACAAGACTGGAGAAGACAGAAATACATACACTGCCAACACGACAAAAGGACTTAGAACCAAAAAGATACGACATAAAATATATACACGAGACATACAGAATATACAACATGATTAGACATGCATGACATACATGTATGAAACAATTATTACTACTAGATACATGTTATTCTACATACTGTTAGTTTACATTGTGAAAGTTTGTTGATGCAGTAATTGGATTGTAAATGTGCCTGTTTAAAACTGTTCTTTAACTGTTTAGACACACCGTATAGAATAAAAGGTGATATTGTTCTTAGCCAATATATGTTGAGGTTAATCTGCAGTTTCGAATTTGTTGCTTGAAACCATAAATACATCCAAGTAAAAAACTCTATCCTACAGAATGTTTAGACAGGAAATGGTTAGGTTATGACATTAAACAATATTTTAGTAGAGTTCTATTGTAAACCATTCAAACCTCTATGCTGCAGCAAAGGGCCTACAAAGCAATGGAAAAATATGAGGCAAAGGATGAGCTTCACAAAATCAACGTGTGCATTAAGTAAAAATGCACTACTGACTGTCATCCTTTGAAATAACTCCAGAGAATACAATAGCCACAAAGGAGCACTGGCATGGGGATGATAACCCATGTTAGTGTGACTTCCCAACACATCAACTGTTAACCTTTTACATTAAATTGAATAGAAAAACGATAGAAACATACATATTTTTTTCCAGCCACTCACCAGCCAGGTCTTGCTCAGAGAGGCTGTGGAACTCTTTGAGGATGTAGTTGACCGAGGAGTTGAGGCTCTTGATCTTGCCGTGTATCCCGTCCAGCTGCGTGGTCTGGATGCTCTCGATGACCCCGCCATGGGAGGTCACGGTGGCGTTGAGCCCGTTGACACAGCTCCAGAGGCCCGACACGTGCTTGTTCAGGCCGTCCTTGATCCCCCGCAGGGACTCCGACACGCCGTCCAGCTTCCCGCACACCCCCTCCATCTTGGACAGCCGCTTCTCCAGCCCGTCGCCCGACCGCTTGCAGTCGCCCGTCTCCACCACCAGGGTGCTCTCGAAGCGCCGCACGTCCCGGTCCATCCCGTCCAGGCGGTCCCGGCTCTCCTCGATGTGCTCGCTCACCTCCTGCTGGATCTTGTCCAGCTCCGAGATGATCTTGTCCTTGGTGTTGCCCAGGTCGGTGATGACGCTGCCGTGCTTCAGCACCGTGTGCTCCAGCCCCTTCAGCGTGTCGTTCATGGAGCTGAAGGTCAGGATGACCGCCGACAGCTCGCCCTGCAGCGACTTCAGGTGGCCGTTGTTGGACGTGCCCCCCGTCACGCTGTGGCCGTCGAGGGGTTTCTGCGGGTCGCCGAGGCCTCCGGTACCGGCCGGCCCGGGGTCCCCCGCTCCGCTGGCGGGGCCGTCCAGGCGGACCTTACACTGGCCGGTACACTTGTTGACCTCGTCCCTCAGGCGGCCCACCTCCTCCTGGAGGTCGGAGCAGGAGCCCTGGTCCACGCGGGTCCTGATGGCGTCGACGTTGGTCTGAAGGCGGTCCACGGCGCGCTGGGTGTGGTTCCTGAGCTTGCGCAGCTCGTCCTCCACTCTGCCACACGCGTCGCAGTCCTGGCCCAGCGTCTCCACCTCGGTGACGATGCGGTTGAAGTGCTCCCCTTGGTCTCCCGTCAGAGCTTTGATCTTGCGCAGGTCGTGGCTCAGGTCCACCACTTTGTCCAGCAGGGAGTCCCCGGACACGGACAGGTCCTTCAGCCGCGTGTCGAAGCGGCGGATCTGGTCCTCGTTGGCGATCACCTTCCACTCCAGGGACTTCTCCGTGTTGTCCCGCTCTCCTCCCGCTCCCCCTCGTCCTCCTGCTGTCCCCCCCGTTCCTCTTCCTCCTCCTCCTCCTCCTCCCCATCCGCCTCCGCCTCCGCCCGTGTTACTGCCTCCTCCTCCGCCCCCGTTTCCTATCCCTCCCGTTCCCCCGGGTCCTCCTCCATCTCCTCCTCCTCCGGCTCCGCCTGATCCCACTGTTCCTCCACTTCCTCCTCCATCTCCTCTTCCTCCTGTTCCACCTATTCCTCCACCTCCTCCCCATCGTCCATCTCCTCTTCCTCCTGTTCCGCCTATTCCTCCACCTCCTCCTCCATCTCCTCCACTTCCTCCTCCATCTCCTCTTCCTCCTGTTCCACCTATTCCTCCACCTCCTCCTCCATCTCCTCCACTTCCTCCTCCATCTCCTCTTCCTCCTGTTCCACCTATTCTTCCACCTCCTCCCCATCTTCCATCTCCTCCTCCTCCATCTCCTCTTCCTCCTGTTCCGCCTATTCCCCCTCCTCCTCCTCCGTCTCCTCCACTTCCTCCTCCCCCATCTCCCCTTCCTCCTGTTCCGCCTATTCCTCCTCCTCTTCCTCCATCTCCTCCTCCATCTCTTCCTCCTGTTCCGCCTATTCCTCCTCCTCTTCCTCCATCTCCTCCACCTCCTCCTCCATCTCCTCTCCCTCCTGTTCCGCCTATTCCTCCTCCTCCTCCTCCATCTCCTCTACCTCCTTCCCATCTTCCTCCTGTTTCGCCTATTCCTCCTCCTCTTCCTCCATCTCCTCCCCCTCCTCCTCCATCTCCTCTCCCTCCTGTTCCGCCTATTCCTCCTCCTCCTCCTCCATCTCCTCTACCTCCTTCCCCTCTTCCTCCTGTTCCGCCTATTCCTCCTCCTCTTCCTCCATCTCCTCCACCTCCTCCTCCATCTCCTCTTCCTCCTGTTCCGCCTATGCCTCCCCCTCCTCCACTCTCTCTTCCTCCACCTGTGCTCCCCCCGGCTCCTCCTCCTCCGCCTCTCTCCCCGCAGCCACAGTCCTCCATCCTCCTATTCACGTGAGAGGTGACGTTCTCCAGGCGTGCCAGTCTCTTGTCGTGGTCGGACACCCTGTCCTTCACCATGCCCAGGTCCAGCTCCACGTCAGCGATGCGGAAGGCCTGGTCGTCGAAGCGGTCCAGGAACACGTTCTTGTTGTCAAGCACCGTGTTGTTCACGCGTCTCTCCAGGTCCCACAGTCTGCGCTCCAGGCCGCCCTCGGGCCCCTTGGTGCCCCCCTCGCTGCCCCCCCCGGCGGCACCACCAGGGCCACCGTAGCCCCCGCCGCCACCGGCACTCCCGCCTGCGCCGGCCAGCTCCTTATCCAGCCGGTTCTGGACCACGTCGAAGTTCTCTGCCGCCGAGCTGATCTTCCTCTCGGCGTCCGTCAGGCGGGCCTTGAGGTCGGCGATGGCGTCGCAGCAGGTCTGCGAGCGCGTCGCCTCCCTCCGCAGGCTGTCCAGGCTCAGCCGGTAGCGTGCGTCCATGGCGTTCAGCTGCTTCTCCAGGCCGCGGATCCTCTCCCTGTTCTCCTGCTGCTGGCGCCGCAGGTCCTCCACCCCGGCCTGGCAGGCGGAGCAGGAGAGAGACACCCTCCTCTCCAGCTCCCTCAGGATCTCCTCCTTCAGCGTGCTCAGCTGCCCTCCGCTGAGGCCGCCTCCGGAGGCGCCGCCGTGACCCACGCCGAGGTCGTTGCCCGCGCCGCCCTTCCCGTTGACCAGGTGGTTGTTGATGCTGACCAGGGTCTTGTCGTGGGCCTGGGTGCGGTTGTCCAGCTGGTCCAGCTTGGTCTGGATGCTGTGGATGGTCTCCTTCATCTCGGGCTGGGCGGCGTCCGATGGGTTCTGGCCTCCGCCGCTGGCGCCCGGCTTGCGCGTCTCTTCCTGGAAGCGCTCGTTCATGCCCCTCAGGGTGGACTGCACGTCGTGGAGGTCCTTGGTCAGGCTCTGGATTTTGTTCTCGAGCTGTCTCATCTTGTCGCCGTCCCCTCGCCCTTTAAGACACATAAGATAAGCACGGCATATTCATTTGGATACGTCATTAAAACCAACAAATCCCATGTCAAAAATTCTAACTAAATGATATATATTTATACTGTATATTTTACTGCAAGTTGCACCAGATGTGTGACGTGAAACGGAAAACATCAATAGAAGAAAAAAAAAAAAAGCCAATTTCGAATGGGCACAGGTTACATTTGAAACAGTACAAATGTTGACTTTTCAATGAAAACCCAAGGCCAGCATATATTCATTCACCCTCTCCTCCGTTGTGTCCATGGGTGGTTGTCCCAGTGCTGCTCGGTCCCGGTCTTGAACGTGGCCTGGCGGTGGCCACCTGGGTCCCCAACCCGCCGCTCGGTCCCTCGTTACAGTCGGCCCCGCTGAAGCCATGGCAGCACTTCCACTCCATCTCGGTAGCCATCTTGTATGCCACTTTGTACCGGGGCCTCATGTAGGCCCGATATCTGGGAACAAGCGTGCACACAACCATACTTCAAAGGGCTGAATCGACAACTGTGGATCCAAATGTACCAGCATGACACAAAGCCGAGAGTTCAACATGCGTTTAACATATTTAAAAAGATATTATGCCTCTAATTTTGAACTTCTGTTTTCAAATGACTGTCCATAGTTTTCTCTCTCTGAACTCAGTCCACTGCTCATCCAGCCTGGAACGACCTGGATATGTTTAGAGAATGTTTATGTTTCTGAATCCAAACTGAGTCATTACAGGCCACAAAGCCAAAGAAATGGCCATGTTCTGCTTAATTACACATGTCTTTTAGCTTGAGGTTTTCAGCGCGTCGCTGGGCTTGGAGGCATGAACACAAAGGATACGTTTCTGCCCCTCCAGGCAAGTCGAGGTAACTTAAATCCTTGGTATTCACAAAATACCAAAATTGATTTAATCATTTACATGGAAACTATTCAGAGTTCAACATGTTTGCAATTAATTCAACAGCTCCTTTTCTGCCCCCCCAAAATAGAAAGAAACAGCATGTAGTACTGCTGGTCACTCTACCATTTAATTGTGAAAGGCTCTGGCACGGTTGGCATGTAGAGCGTCTCGTCTTACCCAATAACTTAATGTAAAACGGAAAGAAACCTTCAGAAATGCCGAAACAGATTGCTCTGCACTTCATTGAACTCATATGGGATGGTATCAAAGCATAGGCAGTTATTGTATGACCATAAAGCAATATACAACAAAGTGCCAGGCCCTTCACACAATTCTATGATACTCTCCAGCTGCCCCATGTAAAGCAACAGACCGCTGTAACAGAGTACCACTATTAAGCATTCCAGGTATGGACAGTAAGGAAACTTTCTTTTGACAATATTTGGACTATGCAACCAATGAGCGAAACCCATTTAACAAATCTGGACATTTTCCTCATCATTTGTGGTCATCTTAAATCAGGTTTATACTTCAAAGTTCTCCTGACATCTGGACAAATTTAAAGTATGCATTTTACCCAGGTCATCTCAACCCCTGGTAGAATACTGAATGCTTTGTGTCTTGCAACACAGCCTTCATGTCAAACCCTGAAATTAGTTCCTAGAGCAATGCATGTCAAACAATAAAACGGAATAATACACCTTCAACATGGTTTATGCAGATATATACAAAAACTCAGCACAGTTCCTAAATGCAACTGAGGCTATTCAAATTGAGGTTCCTAGGTTTATGCTTCCCAATGTTTCCCAAATGAAGCCCCCATGCACGTGCACATGCATACATTGTCTTTTTTACTACGTATGAAATGCATGGCTCAGACTTGTAAGAGGGCATCTGCTATCCAGCTGCGAGAGAAACTGACAGTAGATACTGTAGCCCTGAGCTACGCAATGAACAGCTATGAAAAATCAGCAGGGCATATTTCTTTCCTAGGCATGCTGTTTGCATTGACATCCTTTGTCTACGTGCAAAGCAATAATTCCATTTCATTTTACATCAAATTCTGCAATATTGAAATCAATCTATAGATCTTTAAATAATATGGAATTGTGGATAACCATTTTTTTTCCACACTGTGGAGAATATGAATGAATGAAATGAATGATTTTCACATATTCATTTCAATCCATTTACTGTAGTCTCAACGCACACTTTTAGATTTCTGTTATACAGAAAAGTTCCAGACTCTTGGATTTAGAAGAATGGATTTTATATCAGCAAGAAAGATCCTGATTTCCCAGGAATATTGGTTACATGTCTTGAGTCGTTGTGGCATCTGTCTCTACCCTTTGCTCCTTCCGCAAGCAGCGTGAGGGGAAAAAAGAAAGAGAAGAGAAACTGGGTTAGTATCTCCCCCTAAAAGGGTGAGCGTGGAAAAAGAGAAGTAGTGGTATTTCAGTAGGCTTTCAGGCCTAATTCCTGTGGTACACTGGTTGTGATGCTTGGACGAAAGTATTCTCTTCATTCCTTACATAACCTTGCCTGTGTGTATGTTAAACTGTGTGTGTGTGTGTTAGTGTGTGCGTGTGTGTGTTTGTGTGCATGTGTGTGTGTGTGTGTGTGTACATCACATAAACCCCTTAACCTCGACACACACACTACTGTCTCCATCTACAAGACAGATGATGGGATTTCTCACATGGCTCTGACCTGTGCTGTTCTGACAAGAAAAATGGGCAGTTTACGGCATGCCTCAAATGCTTCATATTAACGGCTGGTTCAAAACTCGACAGCATTGATTCCTTTCCAAATTCCACTGAGTTAATTTGAGCTCAGTGTCAACCAAAGGAGAGTGTTTGGAGTAAGATCTGATAGTCAGGGGCGGTTGAAGGACACTTACGCTACCACGCGGGAACACTGCACGTTGCCCCAGGCACAGGGGTGGTAGTCTGGCTTCACATAGGTCTCCACCCCATCCTCCACCACGCAGCTCACCGTCTTCGTCACCACATACGCACACCAGTTCCTGCCAGAGAGGAGGGACACGTAGACAAAGAGGGATAAACACACTCGTAAAGTACAATAGAGTGAAGTGGAGAGATGGCGCTGCATTGTAAATATTTCAGTGTGTGTGTGTGTGTGTGTGTGTGTATGTGTGTATAAAGTCATAGCATTTTGAGGAGAGAATGGAGGATTTACTGAGTCTGGTCTGACACGTTTTTTCCCGACAGTGCTAGGGGTCCGGTTGTTGATTTAGTGGTAGTTGGCTCCGAGGCCAGTGAAATGGCCAACGGTCTCGTAAAAACCACAGACTAGCAGATTAATGAGCTGTGCTGCCTTGCCTGGGCAGCCGGGCCCCACGGCCCCCCTGCGACCCAACCCTCCACCCCCTCGTCAGCTGGTCCAGGGCCATCCAGCTGAAGTCCCACACATCTGGCAGCGTCACGGCGCGACAGAACTCTCCACACGCACGCGGCGGATCTTGTGGACTCAGTGCACAACAGCTGGGACAAACCCCTATAGGGCTACAGTTGGAAACCACTTGTATGGAGGTAAAGGAAAAATACATGTGCACAAAGGGTAGTCTTCTTCAAGTGGTAGGGCCCGGCAGCCCACGGCATGGCATTACCATAAAGATGGCTTACCCCGTGTAAAATCAGCATCTTACGTTTCAGCCTGGTTTGGTTTTAGTCTGCCGGCAACACCAACAAACAGCCCACAGGTCAGCCGGCCTATACGGAGTCCACATGGCGGGGCCGCTCTCTGTCCTCACGTCACTCAGGCTGTGGTCAGCCACCACAAGATGCTAAGTGTGGGTTTCCAGCATTGCATCACTGTTCAAAGGGCCTGATGAAAGGCATATGCAGTACGGTATGCAAATCACGAGTACATCTGATCCACCAGCACAGCGGGAGACAGGCAAGTTGTCTCCACATATGTGCCATTTTTGAGTGCATATATACTGTGTGTGTATACACACACACACACGCACACACACACACACACACACACACACACACACACACACACGTTTGTTTGTGTTTGTGTGTCTGTGAGTTGAGGTGTCCATTCCAGCCAAGTTCACATCACAAGTCCTTTCTGATTGAGTTGTCTGAGTCAGCATTTTCTTTGTGATGCCTGGGCATCCAGACAAAGGCTTTTCTGTGCCTTAATCCTATTGCAACAAGCCTTGCTTGGAAATCATAAACCCTTGGCATTGATGCAGTCTCCTTTCCTAAGTCTTCTTCCTTTCTTTCTTAAAGATGAAGCGTCCATCTCTCCCAGTCTCGGCAGGCAATCATCATCTCACTCAGATCACTGAATGGATTGTGCCGTGAGGGTGAGCATGTTGCCAAGGTGTGACAATTATCAAATATTCAAACCCTGTTTTCATCTACAGAAACCCAGGTTCAGCCATGTTTCAATTGAATATGATTTTGACAAAAACAGCACGCTACAATTTCAGACAAAGAAAGTTGTTGAATTGGGTTCTGCACATTGTTTTCCCACATTTGAATGTTGTTGAAAAGTGCCAAGTTTGTGAACCAGTTTTTTCTCCAACTGAAACCCCACGTTAGAGTCTCATGGTGCAGGCCATTGGTTCTTACGTCCCAGTATAATCCCTACATTCCTTTTACCTTAGATTTACACCAATATCTAGGTTCGTCCTTAACAGGGATGTGAAGAGGAGTATTTGACTATTTGACCATGTCCTCCTGGACGAGTCGGCTCCACTCCGGGAGGCATGAAGATATAGCAACCTTTTTGCTTTTAATAATGTCTTAAGTGATCCTTCCATCAAGCTACATCATATCGGGTTGCTTTAAATCTGTCACCTGCTAAAAGGTAAAACGGTCTGACAGGGCTCCACTCCGGCAGACCTGAAAATATAGTAACCTTTTTGCTTTTAATAATGTCTTAAGTGATCCTTCCATCAAGCTACATCATATCGGGTTGCTTTAAATCTGTCACCTGCTAAAAGGTCAAACGGTCTGACAGGGCTCCACTTACAAAACAGTTTGTGTTGTGGCATTCAATCGCGATCTGCATTGGCTACTTGGGGTCCATTGCGTGGCCCGGCAATAATTGCTGATTCTCATAATAAAATTCAGTTCCACTCAATTGAATTCCGACCTCTCTCACCTGACCAACAGCCACAGGTCCAAGGCTATGACCCAGGTTTTGACCCTTCCCCTATTAGCAGTGTGCTGCAGCTGCAGACAGCACATGGTGGCCCTGGGCGTTAGGTGGAACACACACACACACACAAGCACAGACCCTCTCTGTTTCCGATTTGCTCTTACACACACCAACGCAAAGACAGAGCACAGAAAACAACTGGTGCACAACGACAAACCCACTTAGGCATACCAAAACACACACCATCAAACACTTGAATAAAAAAAAAGTTTCCCAAAGTAAAAACCCCACAGTCATCTCGGAGGACGTTTGTCAGTGTAACTGACGCGGAGACGTGTTTATCGTTTCGGCCCCTCCGTTAAACAGCCTTTCTTTGTCTCATTCAAGACATGCTCAGCGATTCCAGACACTGCACTGAGAGCCACGCTAACATGGCCACCCTTCATGGCATCTTCACTTTAAGCATTGAGACACACTCAACTTAAAACGCATACCTTTCAAAAAGAGCATCACCTCTGTAGACTCTATCATGGCAACCCTCCAGAGCAGAACAATCGATAGCACTATTGTGACCAAACTCAATTGAACATGTCATCCCAGGCCCCAAGGCGGCACCTGCCAAACCCTGATATTTCTGTAACACATTACACGATTGTTTGGCATGTGTTGCGCACTGTACAATCGGGGTGTCTACGACATCTGGTAGAAGGTTGTGGTTCCGCTGGGCCTGCTTCTAGCGCGCCGTGGGTGTGGGCCTGTTTTGCGTGTTCCAGTTCGGGGCCTGCGTGTTTGTGGTCCCATGAACCGACTGTGGGAGATCAGCCTTCCCTTTAACCATTTGTCACGGAGGATTTCAACTTCACAGGCTCTTTCATCGTTCATGTTTTCCGTCAACATGTGCTTTGTCCCGTTACCACTCGCTACGCTAGCACGGGGGGGGGGGGGGGGGGGGGGGGGGGGGGGGGGGGGGGGGGGGGGGGGGGGGGGCGGGGCGGAGACAGCGGGGGAGGGAGGAAGGGAGGACTTAATAAGGACTTTTCTTAATAGAAAGACATCCATGCAATCTCGCCTCAAATCAGAACTCCTTTCGTTACACTCACAAAAACAGGTTGTCAGCCAAGAATCCGTCGTGAGGTTGCACGACCCCAACCCCCCTCCAACCCACCCCCCACACAGTCCTCCTCTTCTTTTTCCATCCCATCTTTCACAAAAGCTCCAGAAAACCATCGCCGCTGATGGAGTGCCTTTGGCAAAGGCTCTGTAAGCTTCAGCTGAGCGCGCATATACACAGAGAGAGTGGGAGGGGAGGACGCTAACAGGAATAACATGAGCTGGCATAATGTCTTTTGGGGGGCCTCGAAAGAATGTAAGTGGTGTTCTGCAAGCCTAAAGTGTTCATGGAGCGGGGGCCAGGCTATCTCCTGTGTCTGGAGCTGGAGACCGTCAGGCGTCAAGACCTGTCCTGCATCTTTGTACATAGTGTGACTCACGTAAGGGATACACGAGGCAACTGCATCAGAGAGAGAGACTCTCTCTCTCTCTCTCTCTCTCTCTCTCTCTCTCCTCAGGAAGGCTACTTTGTAGGTTTGGATGGTGCATTGAGCCAATAGAATCTGCCAAGCAAAAGGGAACACACACACACCCACACACACACACACACACACACACACACACACATACACACACACACACATGCAAACACAGTTTTAACCTCCCCAAAAGATGAATAACTTTAACCAAAGCTGCAATAGAACAAGCTTTGTCTCAAAGAGCCAGCAATAACTACATGAGAACATTGGTTGGGGGTGGAACAAACACAAGCAATGGCAAACCAATGAAAGTTTACAGGTATGTATGGGCTGTTCCTGGCTGAATGAAACAGCCCGCCACACTACACCTTCTCACACTCACACCACACCTACACGTGCAAAAACAGCAGTTCGCCTACACACACAGCACCGTTGTTGACCACTCAAAGTCATGCATACACACCAACGCTTCTGTTCACAATCAAATCTGTCCATGGCAACGCCCAGGCGAGCGACGCGATACCGACACCTTGAGAACCGTTCAATACAGGAACCAAAAGCTTTAGAGCGTTAACCATACAATCGCATAGACACCACCACAGACGCACACACACGCACACGCACACACGCACGCACGCACACTCAAGTGTCTCTGTCCACCATGCTGCCAGTCAGAGGTAAGATATGTGACGAGAAGCAGCTGATATGAGATCACACTTGTCTCTTTGTCCCCACGGAGACACAAGACATTCTCCCCACTCCCCCAAAAAATAGTCTGTCTGCTTATCCTTCTGACCATGCAGAGCCTCTGCTGGTCTTAACAAACTGCATGAGCTCAGCGCTGAGACACGCCTATAGAATATGAAGAGCCACAGGGACTGATCATCCATTGTAATCAATCACAGAAACAAACGGGGAAGCACACACTAGGGACCTCCCATCGCGCCCTCATTCATAAACTGCTTTCATTATGTTCATTTTTTCCCCCGTCTCTCCTCCAATGGGTCAATCAGCATGCTCTCCGGTGACCTTTGACACCTCCTGCTTCCTGTGTCTGCCTGGCCACAGCGTTACACATCCTTCCCCTTTGGGCGCCTCTTCCCAAACATCTGTGCGCGAATCCTAGCGCTCTCCCGGAGACGGGCAGGCCCTCGGGAAGGGAAGGAAGCACGGTCGTTTTGGGGGATTGGGAACGTTGTGCCAGTGCACACATCCCGTAGGTTCCCCTGTATTTACTGTCTGTCCCGGGTTCCTTTCCAGAGAGCAGTAATAGCCATCCAGTATGTTTGAGTTGTAAGCTGTTTTGTAGAAGTCTGAACAGGGATGCTTTGTTTTGGCAACAGGACTTGATTGTAATGTCAGGGGTCTATCATTAGACATAGCTTTGTGGTTAGGAACTATCCTCGAGGTTCAAGCATTATGATTCTGCATGATTATGGTTAATTAGTGTGTGTGTGTGTGTGTGTGACTGCGTGTGCGTGTGAAGGTAGATGAGTGTGACCTTAAGTGGCAACAGAAATTATTTTCCTAAAAATATTAAACGTGCCTTGGTCAAATAACACAGACTGCTGGGACTCAGACCCCCTAAACATCTGGCACTAAAAAAGAAGACCCTGTGGCACCAACAGATATTTAGTCATACAACACCGTGGTAGCCCGGCTAGTTGCCGCGACGGCACCTGGTCATGGCCACGCCAGGCTATCTCTGCACTGTATCTCCCCTGGAACATCCTGTGCAATGAACTGGGAGACGTACAGGTCCGAGGTATCAGCAGCTCTCATCTCTCCATCTCGAGGGTTTCCCCTCTCTGGTTTCTGCCTCTGGGAAGCCATTGCTAATAGGCTCTCAGTGAAAACAGCCTCCTCGGTCTTCTGCCTCTCACGCAACGCCATGACACAAACAATACGCACAGTGTAGAGAAACAGATTGGGCTTGAATGTGAGTTCAGCCAGGCCGGACCCCCTTCATACATGTTTGCTATGTTACCATGGGTGTGTGTGTGTGTGTGTGTGTGCGTGTGTGTGTTTGCACTTACATGGTGCCGTTGTACCAATATACCCTGGTTCTTTTCAGCTAGGCCAAATCTACTATGGCTCCCTGCCTGCAGGCACACTCCAAAATATTGACCAAGAAGCCAAAAGCCTGCTACGCTCTGTTGTTCATATTCACAGGAACATGGACCAAGACCTCCAGCAGCACACGGGATTGTTTGACAAGACTTATCAAACGCGCAGGAACCTTGTTTTCTCCCACTTGCAACACAATACGGCCAATATTGTTGCCAGCTGTGGCTTTTGGTCCTCAGCTCGCTGCACAGGAGATGCAACAAGAAACTCCAGAGCCAGAGGGTGAAACAACAAATCTTTCCACATTACAGTTTCACCTAACACCGCGCAAACGACCGGTCCCCAGAGGCCACTGGGACGCTGTGTTGTTGGACTCCTGTGAGATGTTCTGAGAATTGTGAGCGATGGCTGGTTGAACCACAAATGCAGTATTTCTGTTTCAATGTTTCTCTCTCTCTCTGTCTGAGGCACTGATTAATACTGTTTATAGTTATGTAACGTCAGGGTACCACTGGAGGAAACATGCCATTAGCATGAGCACTGGCCAGTCGGACAACAGACACACACACACACACACACAAACACACACACAAAAGCTTTCACCACAAAAAAATGCTTGGAACCAATTTCCAAATGTTGCCTGCTGGTGACGTCGCTGGTGATGGGCCTGCCAAGGGCAGTTAGGTTGCAGAGAAACATGGCTGGACCTTCTAAGCCCTGCAAGAGCCTTACCCTGACATCCAACACATCTAGACTGAAAACAAGTTTGGAACCTATAACGGTGAAGAGAACACTGTAAAAAAACATTGTCAATAGTTTTCCAACTGTTCAGAACCCACACAGGACTCAAGGAACAGTGATAACAAACACATGCTGTGTATGGAGAGCTACAACTAATAGGAGACCAATGACAGTGTGCAGGTACGTATAGGTTGTTGCTGGCTGAACGGCACTGACCCCACCACAACACACCACACGCCACAGCGTCTCACAAAAACTCCATTGTTGAATATCACTGTAAGATCTGACTGTGCTATACTATACTAAACTACTGACTATACTATAAGGTTTATAGTATAGTAAGTAGTTTGGTATAGTCTACATTTATCCAGGAAATGTTAAATCTGGTGATGTGGGTGTCAGAACTTCGGAACAAGTAGGCCCGCATACAAAGCCCTGCACACCAGAGTACAATTGACGCGAGTTCAAAACCAAAGCCACCGTGGCGAAAGGATGCCCTTTGGAGATGAGCTCCCTGGCTCTCTGGGCCTCGGTGTCCATCTGTCTGTCTCTTTGTAATTTCACACTCTCTCCAATGAGCTCCAGCCGGGAACAACAGAGGCCTTTCAGTGGCTGGCGCTGGAGTCATAAAGATTGGCCCGGGCCGCGCTCCGTCTATGTGATCCCTTATGAGGAAGAATGCTCCCTCCGGGGGAGAAACAGAGCCCCTTAATTGGCGGAGGGGCTTTTTTGGTGTGGTTTTCCTCCTACGCTACTTCCGTCAAAGTCGCTCTGACCTCCATATTTCATTCCTCCACAGGCCAGACCCTTGGAGCAGACCCATGCACCCTGTTCCTCTCCTCCCTTCCTCTCTCTCTCTCTCTCTCTCTCTCTCTCTCTCTCTCTCTCTCTCTCTCTCTCTCTCTCTCTCTCTCTCTCTCTCTCTCTCTCTCTCTCTCTCTCTCTCTCTCCCTCCCTCTCCCTCCCTCCCTCCCTCCTTCCTCCCTGTCTTATGCCTTCATTGGTGACCTTCCCCCCGGCTCTCTGATGTCAGCCACAGGAACTGCTCCCTCGGTTGCGGCGGGTAACAAGGTGATGAGGTCACAGGGATCAGCCTGGCCTTACAAACGCCGTGTTGGCTTTTCCATGGGGAGGGTTCCACTTGGGCGGGGGCGTGTGTCTGCCTTGCGTCCCTTCGTCCCGCATCCCTCCTTCTGTCCCTTGAGTTAGTGACGTCATCAAGGAAGAGCTGCCGACCTGTTATTTTGTGTTGAGAAAAGTACTTAGGTTTCACACTGAAGTTAGATAGATCTCTTTATTCAGCATCCAATGGAGTTGTTTTCTTTCTTGGAGCAGCCTGCATGTCTGCAATCACAGCCTGGTGGGAAACTTAAATACATACACTAACAAATAAAACAAAGTAAGTATTACATTTACTGTATGCAAGCTGATCTACACACAAAGTACTCATTGAAGAGTTAAGAGTTGATTATGCTTACACTTGGCTACCAGAGAAGAAAAGAAAGGTAGAAACAAAAATAGAAGGAAAAAAGATAGCAGAAAATGTATACTGTACATGAGGGTGTGCGAGTGTGCGTGGGTTGTGTGATGTGCAGGCAGGCATTCCTTGACCACCTTTGTTTCCGTAAAACATGTCCGGAGACGCCGAACGGAAAGTATGTCGAAAAAGGTATGATCTAATAAAATCCCCCCTCACAGACCTATACTTAGAGTGCACAGCGTTTAGTGGAGGGGAGGAGTGTGGGTAATGGTCCTGTCACTACTACCACTACGAGGTGGTAAAACATAATGTCAGACCAGCCTCACGTCTTTTTCTTCGGTCAAAACAACTGGCTGTCACAGATGTTACAAACGTGTAAACGGTGAAAGTCACCATTAAAACAAACGTATTTCCAGAAAACAAAGTTAGCAATATACGAATTTCGAGGAAGAACCTTTGGATGTTGTAACCAGAATATTTTGGCAAACCGTTCAACAAACATGAAGACAGAGTTTTGGCCCGGTCTCAGTCTCACACGAGGATAGTCACAGTTGGCTATCAGCCCTCCTAGGCTGAGTTCCTCGACTCTATCCCTCGACTTGCTTCACCCTGGTGCGACTCTCCGCACGGCACCAACGGCTCCTCTATGGGGGAACACGGGAGCCGGGTTGAGTTAACTCGGAGGGGGAAACCGAGCGACCACAAAGCAGCCCCACTGTACCATTACCTACTCCGCAATTACACGGCATTTACTGTTTCAGGCCGTCCAGCAATTTGTCGGAGCAGCCCCGCGGCGTGTCTGGTGGGTCTTCTGGGTTGGCCCGCGTCTCATGCCGCACGCTCTCGGCTCGACAGCTCGCGGGCTGCGACGTCAGTTACCGTTAAGGCCGGTAACTTTACCGTTGTGTTATGACATGTCCATAACATGCAGAAAAGCTTCCGTGGAAATTGTTTGGCGCAAGTAGCCTCGAACCCGACTGCTTGAACTCGGCCGTCGTCTTTTAACCGGATCACCACGCATCGATAAGCAGACGGCGCGAGGGGGCGTGTGGTTCAAAGCCTAGCAGGCTGATTGGTTCTGAAAGCCTGGATAGGGATCTCCTTCCATCTGGGAGGTCGAGTGAACAGAGAGCAGTGGAGCCACCACTGCCTGGCCTCAGGGCGGCTCTGTTTTACGGCCTGCTCTGCTGTGTCGCCACAGGTCTCATTGGGAAACACACAACACAAACGAAATTGAGAAATCAAGAGTAGGTCACGCAGGACTGCTGGGTCAACGGTTTGGGGGCGGTTGAAATCTTTCGAGGTTATCGGTCACATGGCACGCAGCGACGCCCTAAAACACAACATAAGGATGAAACATGCGTTAGGAAAACGCTCCGTTGTGCCATCACAGCTGCTGGGAACAAATATTGTTTGGAAAAATCCGATGCGCAACAGAGGAGACCAACACCCCAGAGGAGAGGGGCCGGCCCATTCCGGGCGGCATTATCAGACACACACACACACACACACACACACACACACTCATCCAGCCATCTAAGCCTGGACCAGTCAAAGCACAGGGACCCGGTCCCTTCTGACTCATACCAATAGCATTAGCAGCTGGCCACCGCCATTCCCACTCTTATCAGGCCACAACAATATTTAGGTATGCTAGAATGTGTGAGTCCAATTTGATTTCTCATGCTGATCTGCAGATTAGCTTCCCTCGCTCTTTTTTTGTATTATTATCCTAATCAGCTGTCCCCAAACACATGACAGCAAACACTTTCACCAAAACACGCAGAGCATTCACTGGACAAACAGGCTGGATAAATAGCAACAGAGAGGGGGAGTGAGTGAGTGAGAGAGAGAGAGAGAGAGAGAGAGAGAGAGAGAGAGAGAGAGAGAGAGAGAGAGAGATGGGGGAGGACAGGATGGAGAGTTTATGGGAAAGTGTCCCACTGCCTACGAAGCGTGAGCAGAGCACGATTAAGAACGCTGTTATTATTGGTAGGGCACTAGAGCTGTGAAAAGGGATGTGGGGAACGTTGGGACAGAGAGGGATATCAAAAGCATACAATAGAGAGAAGCTGTAGTGAAAGGAGCCAAAATGAAAAGGTTCCCCAAGAGTCCTCTCAGCTCAGCGGCCATCTGTGGCTTCTCATCTTTGAACACAAAAAGGGTGAGGAGATCCAGGGCAGATGTATCTCTCTCAAGCCAGGAAATCAAGTCTCCTCCCTCCTCTGGACAGCCACAACTCACACTCTGTTTCGTGACCGAAGAGAACATCTTGTCGTCACACTGGCTATGCAATGGTTGCACTCTCCGGTGCTATAGCTTTATTTACACAAAGGCCGGTAAAATGTTCCTGCTGTGTCCTCTTGGCTGACGTGACGTAGGTTACTAGGATGTTTTGGTCACACTTAGACAGCTGCAGCATTTAGAGGATACCGCCGCTGTTATTTACAGCCGGCGATGATGCGTAAAAGCACACGTATTTGGGAAAAGCTCATGAACAAGTGACCAGGAAGTCACTAGGCTTTCAGATTAACAGGTGGTTGTGATAGGGTGCAGCTTAAACATGCAGCAGTACCTTCATTTAATATTTTGTAATAATTTGTTCTACACACTATCACACTGAATTACTTATTTATTAAATGGCATTACTTACTGCTTACATACTCATGGGCCAGTGTTAAAAGTGTAGAAAATCTGACAAGAATATAAGGTTTCATCTTTTTCACCACTTAGTATTATGAGTGTCACCTAACCGAACAGTATAAATGGGAGACACCATTTAAGAAATGTTTCTAATTGTAGCCACTTCATCTTTATTTAATCTCTCTAAGAATTACTGTGTAATGTGTGTAATGTGTGTACTCAAGAATGAGTTACTGTCTACCTGATTTGCAAAAGTAAAAGAGAGAAAACCTCCAGACCTCAGTCTGATAAAGAACTTTGTATGTCCGACTTTTGGTAACTTTTTGAGGCAGGGGAGCTGGGATGAAATTAAACACCAAAAGAAAGCAGAGAAAGATAAGGTGAGACATGGACGGAATAATACTCCGACTAGGCAATGGTTTTGTGCCAACACTAATACAACAAAATCATCAGACACAGAATGACGAGTGTTCCTTTTCAAGAGATGAAAAAATGTCTATCAAGTAGGATAAAAGAGTCTGATAATAATCATTTCTCATATACCTGTGTAATCTATGACTAGACAGAGAAAAAAAGGCAGGAAATATACACTGTCAAAATGTTTAAATAAGACAAAAGACCAAGGATATGGGTATTGACAGCGTGGAGAATTTTTGTCAGCTTTAATGTGCTAAAAATAGGTGTTCAGTATCAGATTTTCCACAGGGAGTATCTAATTGATTCCCGAGCATAGATGAGAGAACTTAATTAAACATATTTCAGTACGGCACACTAACTTTCACTGGCTGTTACATACACACACACACACACACACACACACACACACAAAGACAAAAAACGCATTGTCAGTAGTTTAGCTGCACTGTGACGCTGAACGAGGCCTGTGGTCTTATCGCACGAAGGCCCTCAGAGATAGAGGGAGACTTGGACCCTGAACAGAGGGCCTACAGACACGATGAGGGATAACTGTAAGGCTTTGATCTGGATGTAGCCTGACGCCTTGCTCTGTGTTTGTGTGTGTTTGTGGGTGTTGGTGTGTGTTGTTGTGTGTTTTTGTGTGTGTGTGGGTGTGTGTGTGTGTGTGGGTGTGTGTGTGTGTGTGTGTCCTTATTCTATGTCAGCGTCCTATACTAAATAAATACGAGCCAGCCACCGCGCGATATATACTGCCATAATAGTGGGTATACAGTTTGCTTCTGCCTTTTGTGTGTTCAATGTGTGAAAGAATCAGCACACACAAAATAAAATAAAAAATGGGGAAAGTAACACAACTCAAGGAGAGAGAGAGAGAGAGAGAGAGAGCAGCAGAGAGAAAGACAGAGAGAGACAGCGAGATAAAGAGAAAGAGACAGACAGGGCAGTGGGATCATTGGGGAAAACAAACAGAACGCCTGTAGTCAAGTTATCTCTATGGAAACCCACTAACTATGAAAGCACTACACACACACTTTGTCAGGACAAAAGACAAACGCGCCGAAACAACACACACTTTCTGCGCACAAACCAAACTAATGGAAACGAAAAGCTGCAATAAACAGCCTAAAAGAGTCCAATCTAAGGCAGGGACCAACAGTCGCAGAGATGTCCGCCAGCCATCATCATCATCTGCAATGCGCCTGACCCAAATTCTGGAATTCCACAATTACACACTCCTTCCATGACAAAGAGGGAGGCATGCCAATGAACTCTGAGACGCCACACAACAGAGATGCACTAAAGGCGTGTGTTGAGCCAATGGGCTTCTTGCAGACCATATCATGGATCAACGTCAGCGTGTAAGGTGTCAACCAGCTTTGATGAGGAGTAACTGCTTTCACTCGGGACACAGGAAAGACAGGAGGTGTACAGCAGAACTTGCTAGCTCCAACTCAACTAACTGTGCTAAACCTTCTTACAGAGGAACGTTTTCTCAGCTCGATGACTGTAAAAGAATTTGTATCAGCGTGTATGAGTCAGAGCATGATATTTTGGCAATACACACAGTCATTTTGGACGCATTTGCAAAAATGAACATCCCTCATTTGGGGATTGCCTGGAATACTGTACAACTGGAATTTCATTGTATGTAAAACAGGCGGGGTTGACATATTTCAACATACCACAGACACACACACACACACACACACACACACACACACACAGACATACACACACACACACACAAACACACACACACACACAAACAGGTGTCTGTTGAGAGGTCAGAGAAGTCAGGCTTTAAACGGGACATCTGGGGCTCCACCTCTCCACATTTTCACCTCTGACCTTTGATGTGGGACTACGTATCCCAGCAGCATAATGCCAACCCACCATTACTCATCATAGATGATACTCCAACACTCCAAAGCCTGCCTTTCCTCTGCCTGTGTCCGCAGTCATTAGACTACAGACTAAGTGGAGTAAGTGTCAAGTGGCCCGTCTCTGACAAATGCACTACCTGCTATATGTCTGCTGAATGTATCCGAATAGTAAGCACTATCCAGTAAACTACATATTCACTGTATCTAATACACCTGTTAGATCTGCATCAATCAAGAGGTCTACAGTCTAGCTGTAAAAAATCAAGCCATACACAGGCTAATATTGACTAAATTTAAAACCGGACACCAGCTGGGGCTAATCTCTGAGAATTTACAGCCTGAACATGAACAGGTTCCACATAAAAGCCTCTCCAATGTATGGTCCTGCCTGTCCTTTTCAAAGAAAAACTGCCCTGTAAGGTTCTGGGAAAGGCGCAAAAAAAAATGTACTCCCACACCAAAAAGGATTAAAAGTGAGGGAAATACACCACTTGGAAAAGGGTACGTTTGTGTGGTGCCGTCTATCCTTTTGACTCACGGAGGTTAAGCACTGCTGTGACCCGGCAATGTGTAGTATCTGTTCCCAGCTCTAGAACCTGTTTAAATGAATAGAGTTCAGCACACCGTTGAGCAGAAAAAGCAGACTTGAGTACTGAAATATTTGGCTAACTTTACCATACTGTGAGTAAGTCTTGAGTTGGGGGCCCAGTAAAGTTCATCTTTCAAATATTTGGCTAACTTTACCATACTGGAAGTAAGGTTTGAGTAAAGTTCATCTTTCAGACTCTTTTAGGGTGACATGGCTTTTCCATTTGGAACAGGCATTCTTTGATAAATTTGATTATGGTTTGTGGGGCTTGCCCTTTGAAAAATGCATATTTAGTGCATGCATCACACCACAGACTCCGGCTATCCAGTCAGTTACAAGAAAGAATATGAGATGTCTGGTATAGCAGGCAAATACAAAACAACCTACTTGTAAACTAAAGAAATGGCCTATCACACACTTTCTCACTATGTTCTCACACACAAAATCGCAAAAGAGAACAGACCCCTCTCTTTCCCCATCTCTCTCTCTCTCTCTCTCTCTCTCTCTCTCTCTCTCTCTCTCTCTCTCTCTCTCTCTCACACACACACACACACACACACACACACACAAACACATCCCTTGTGGAATACTTGAGACATCTGTTATAACAAAGAGTTCAAACAGTCTGGCGAGTGGCGGCGGTGGAGCCTCGACTCAGCTTACTGCTCCTCTCCCGTCCTCCACTCCGCCCCTCACGGCTGCCGGAGACAGGGACAGGGGCTCCCAGCACTATCCTCTAGTTTACAGTCACACACACACACATATCAAAAGGTCCACCGTGGGGCAACACGGATTGCTCGGAGCCCTGACACACACACACCCACACACACACGCGCACACACACACACACACACACACACACACACACATACACACACACACACACACACACACACACACACACACACACACACACACACACACACACAGCGTGCTCTAAATTACAAACACCCACCTCACTCACACACACACGAAGAGAAACGCAAACGGATACAGTGCACCACTGAACGATTACAGACAGAATTGGTCCAACCCCAGCAGTAGGAGAGGCGGAGGCTGTTGCTACTGTTGGTTGTAAGGTGCAGTAGGTCACATGCTCTCCGTTTCACTTTGGCTCAGGGCGAGCTTGAAGATACGTTGTTCTCCTACTGTTAACGTTCTAACTGGCTTAATGCTGGGATCCCGAGGGGAGTGAGAGAGTGGTCAACATCACTCCCACTGGCTTCTCAGACCACAGACACATGCAATTAGCCTCAAAACACAGGCCGGTTCCCCTTGACATACTTGACTGCCCCATACAGTAAACTTGTAACTAATCGTGAACTGACCCTCGCTGTGAGACTTCCATGCCACGCTTTGTAAGTGAGTCGCGTGGCATCTGCCTTTGGAGCTGTACCGCGTCACCCAGGGCCATGGGAAACCCTTCTATTACACGTCACAAATTGGGATACACTCTCCTCTGATTACGGTCACACCCATCTCTTCCCTTACAATTTCCAGTGGACTTTTCTTTGTGTGTGTGTGTGTGTGTGTGTGTGTGTGTGTGTGTGTGTGTGTGTGTGTCTGTGTGCGTAATTGAGAGCGAAAAATAGTATAAGAATGGAGAACCTTCACTTATGACATTAGAACATATATAATTTAGTTGGTTTTTTTGGACAATTCTGATGGTCAAGGAACTTCTCACCACCTTCACCGTCATCCCCATGGGCATTCTCATTTTCTGCAGTATCAACCATATTGCCTCTCCAATACACACATATCTAATCAGGTGCCCCAGTGAGACAATCTCAGAAAGGGGCGGACAGGCCTGTTTTCATGGAACATTTGGAGGAACTAGGGCGTGTTCATCTGTGTTTCATTTACTTTGCCTCTCAGCTGCTGGAACGGGAAGCTTCTACCCAGCTGACTGGCTTTGATGTCCAGACTCCAGCACCCCTACGTTGTTATAAAAGCCCAGTGGACTGGTTTCAAAGAGATGTGGTTGGGATGACTGGGATTATGCTTTCAGTTGGAGGGAGTTTTTCGTAAAATTGGTCTAATTTGTTTGTGCGCACTTAAGGTACGCATGGTACAATAGGTTAAAAACACGGCTGCTGATTAGCTTCGACATGCTTAACAGCCCATAGTTGGCATCAGGTCATTTAACAGATTAGCTTTAATATACACAGTAGGGTTTCTGTCATACACACTCACTCTCTCTCTTCATTTATTTTCTTTCAACCCACTCATTCGCGCACGTACCCACTTACTATCTCACTCACATGCACATGGGCGTACATGAGTTTGTTTCCGTGCGTGTGTCTGTGCATGCGTAAACGTGTGACCGTGTGTGTGTTTGCGTGTGTGAAAGTGTGTAACCTACCTGTGTCTGCTTGCTGCACGGACGCCGCCGTTCTGAGGCTGCGCCTGCATCTGCCCAGCGTACAGGTTATACCGTTGCGGATATGAAGCGCTCTGGACATCCCCAAACAACGTCGAAACCCAGAGACAAAGAAATATAGCAGGTCCAGCCATCCTTCGAATCATAACATTTAAAATAGAGTTAGAAGTAAGTTTGGACAATCCACCGTTGTCAGTGAACTTTTATTCCAGACAAAATGCGGGGAGGAAAGTTCCGGAGAGCAGATGCGCGCACTCCCTCTCCTGAGTCCATAGCCTACTATCGATCCTAGACTTCTAAACACGAGAGGCAATATCGTCGAACCATATTTATTGCATTAACGATTTTTGGTTATTCGACTTGTTGTCTGTAGAAAATGAGTACGGTATTACAGACATGCAGTTGTTTTAAGTGTGAACACACGTTGCTGAGGATCCATCTGCCTGCCTAATCTTGGCGATGAAAAATAAAGTAGAAAAGGAAAGTTGGAGAGCAAAGCTTCAGCGTGGCTAAGACAGGCTGGTTTCCCTTTCAAGCGTTGAACAAAACGGAATCACTTTTTCTCTCTTCCATCGTGGTGCTTGCTCTCTCTCCGTCCGATGGTGCTCTCTCTCCCTCCCTCGTCACTTAAACAACGAGTAGATCAACGCCCTCACCGACCCCTCCCTCCATGCATGCGTTCCTGCTACACACATAATAGTAGATACTCACAATTGTAATATTTTGCCAACTCAATTTGTTTTCACAGCGTTTACTGCTCTTACAAAATGTCCACTGTTGTTTGACATACACTCAACTAGCAGGATCGCGTAATCGATTTGCGTGTCCATTGATTCATCGTTGAAAATGTAGCCCTATTTGTCTAAAGACTTGGACGTGTATTTATATCAACCCAAGACCAGACAGTTAATTATCCAGCACTAATTCTTTACATTCTACCATAGCAGTATACTTTCTATTCAACGAATTTGAATATGGGAAACACTATCTAAACCTACTTGTTATCACACAGAACGTTATCTGACTATGGCTTCCTTTTCCTATTCATTATAGACGTGCACCTGGTGTTACCTGGCTGGCCTGTTGTTCCAGGGGAATGGCTCCATGAACCCTCCCCTGACCCCTGTCTGCCCCCAAGCATCCTCTCCCGTCCACTGTCATAAAGGCTTGGATGAGGCAACAAGCCCACAAATCACTATTCTTGCTTGAACAGACGTGGGAAAATGAAAGGTATTTCAAATATGTGAGCGCTTTTCACAGTTGGATTGAACGTTGTTTTTTTATAAGTGAGATTGATCATTTCAAATGTATTTGTGAAAGCAATTTGTGAGGCGAGTGAGCTGCTGATAGCATTATATACAGAAGGTAGTTTTAACAGTCAATCCAACAGTTTTTCAGCTCCTTCTCAAGGTCACTGCTTGGATATGCAGGGGTTGGTTCATCCCATCCCACATCACACGGATATCAGCTTGCAGTATCTCACTGCAGCCAGCAATGTACCTCGCTGACTATTCCTCAGAAACGCACAAATGCACAATGCACACTTGGATGTTCCTAACGTTAAACTCCACTGTAGCCTAAATACAAGGGTTTTGATTTATTTGATAACACCTAGTCTCATTGGGTTGGATTCAGCAACGGGGAAAAATTATGACAGCGTCTTGTTTTTTAACGATGTTATTGCGTTGTTAATATCACCTGGGATGTTGATAGCCATTTGACGTATTCAGAATTTGCGCATAACTGAGTTAACCGTAGACGTGCCAAGCTGTCCCATGCTGGCCAGGCTACTCATTGACCACTCACTATGGGAGTGACAGCGTGAAATAGACTTGTATGGGCTAGCACACACTGGGTGCAGGTCAGCACCCTGGTGGGAAAAGACGGTTATTTGCCTAAACATGGGTTCAGCGCCAGAACAGACCACTAACCTCATGCTGGGCTTAAATGGACAGGCATGACACCGTTTAAGAGGCCTGGGTCTCTATACGCCTAAAGAAGGGTGAGCCTGAGCTTTTACCGGCCTGACAGCTGAAAAGAACCACAGGAGTCGAGAGGAAGGGAGACAATGTTTATAGTGAAGGACAGCCATTGTGGAAGGACAATTGTAAAAGCGTGTGGGATAATACCGTGAGGGTTCAAAGGAGAACGGTGTCTTGGTTCTGTTTCTCTGAGCCAGAAGAGTTTTTTTGCGTGTGTTTCCCACTCTTTTTAAGGCAAAGGACAGACTGACAGAAGGTGGAGACTAGGGTTGAATAATGAAGTGGGACGGCTTTCTGCTGTGCGCCTTCTGTGGAATCAAACAAAGAGTGTGACCTGACTGGACCAGGCTTTGAGTCAGGACTGGAAAAATCAATCACACCCTGAGCATGTTTATTGTATATTTGTACCATCTTTACGTCACGCCTGAGGTTGAACGTGGCGTGTCACTGCCGTATGTTTCCTGCTTGTGGCCCTCTTGGTGACGGGATGGCATGTTAGAAAGCAACCCTCCATATTGTTGCTACGAGGCAACCATGTGGGAGATTAATTGGCAAACTTTCACGGTGAGCTTTTTCCCCTCACAGCTGTGAACATCCCGTTACAGTGGTTCCTTAATTATAAACAAATGCATTTGCTTTCTAATAGCCAAATCGGGGGGATTTGTTATTGCATCTTAAAGAAGACAATAAAACTACAAAGCCAACATGCCGTAGCAATTTACTCTTCTTACATTCACAGAGAGCTACTCTAATCGCCAGAAGCCATACCTGAGTTGAAGGGATTGCAGGGTTTTGTGTGGGTTGCAATGAGCTGGCTTAGCATTTGTTTTTGAATGGCCGATCTCAATTTACCATGAAATGGAAGTACTACAAACGTACTATTTGAATGAAAGCTCAGTTGCGTCGTTGCTAACAAGCAGTTTCCTTTTCAACGTGTTGCTGGATCACAGGTCAGTCCCTCCCTCCCGGTCCAATGAGAGGGCTGAGTGGTAGAAACCTGCATCGCATCTGCCAGTCACAGCACTGTTTGTTGCCTTAGTAACCTCACCATCACCATGCTGGACACGCCTCACTCTGCCACATCCCCTCTCCCCTTCATCGCTCCTCTGCTCGGCCCTGCTCCCCTTTTTTCCTCTTTTTTCCTCTCGGTGCTCTCTGACGTGTTCCAGCTGTCTCTGACACACGTGGCGCACGATCGAGGACCCACTTCTCCGCTTGGAACCAACAGCTGTGTTTACCATACAATTAGGGGCTCTCTTCCACCCGGACCCCAAAACCACCATCACCATTACCACCAGGCAACATGCGCCCCCACCGTCACCCTCCCTAGGTCTTCCTCAGGCACCAAGCGGAGGCCTTTTTTCCACCTGTCGGGCATCTGGGTTTCCCTGCTTCCCACAGATATGCAATAGAAAACCAGAAAGACACAGGGGGTATGGAAGATGGAAAGGAATGGAGAGGCGGGAGAGAGGTAGAGAGAGAGAGAGAGAGAGAGAGAGAGAGAGAGAGAGAGAGAGAGAGAGAGAGAGAGAGAGAGAGAGAGAGAGAGAGAGAGAGAGAGGTAGAGAGAGAGAGAGAGAGAGAGAGAGAGAGAGAGAGAGAGAGAGAGGTAGAGAGAGAGAGAGAGAGAGAGAGAGAGAGAGAGAGAGAGAGAGAGAGAAGGTGGGACGGATGGGTGTGCCCCCATCTGAACAATCAGTCTTTCATACAGCCATTACATCATAATTGTGGACTCATGCTTCACACCAGAATCACAAATCATACCAGACCACAGCCAGAGGTTAATTAGTGTGTGTGTGTGTGTGTGCGCGTGTGTGTGTGTGTGTGCGCGTGCACACCTCTAAAATGAGCCAACGCCAATCAAAGTGAAAAAAAGAGCAGGCTATTTTCGTGCTGCTATATTTTTTATACAGCGGTGCTGTATGCGTCTCTCTCCCACGCTCTGTGCCTCAGGTCTTGGCAAAGTTAAGAAGAATCTAAAGGTGGTTCGCCATTCGTGAGTTGGTAGGACTGATAGAGAGCGGTACAGTATACAGAGTCGTTAAGTGGGGAAGCATCGCACAGAAATCGGAAAATGTAAGCATCTATGAACTGAAATTGGTTACTTTGTTTTGTGTTTGTTACTGTCTCTGGTGTTTGTTGTGGCATTGATGTAACACCTGGCAACAATCATGTAGGAAATGCGTGAATGAAAGCATTTTGCAGAAGTGGTCAGTTAAACAAACCTCAAATTTTCAGGAACCAAGGACTCAACTCGCTGAACTGCCGTTTATTTTTTTTACAATTTTTGATCTAGTTATTTCTAGAAAAAGGATATGAAAACCGAGATGGCCTTCCCCGGAATACCTCGAATCCCTCTTTTCCTCATCCTCATCTGCTTCCTCCTGCTTAGGATCTTCTCTCTGTAGACAAAGACCGTGGCTGGGCTGTGGAGGGTGCTGGGCTGTTGTTGATTCCCCTTCCACTATCTGTACAGGACACACGCCATCCGATTCTCTGTCCTTGAAGCCCCAAAGGATCCATTTCCTCGGTAAAAACACCCAATATAATCAGAAGAAAAGACCTGGCCATTGTTCTAACGCTGGCTGTTTACAATCTGGATGGTGGGAAGCAATCGTAATCCCTGGACTGACTGTGGTCAGGCTGTCAGGCACTCAGGGCCTTCTCACACCTCGCCAGGACACACACAGTGACAGCCTCGGCCCACCTAGGATAAAACAAACTCATTAACGGACCCTCACGTTGAGCACAGAGAGCGGAGAGGAAGCCATGCCAATTGTTTTCCACCTGAACAGAGAAGGGAAGGATGTCCCGTATCTATGGCTCCCAAAATAATAACGTCAAGTCATCCTTCACTGTGGGCGAACACACATCAACACGCGCACACACACACACACACACACACACACACACACACACACACACACACACACACACACACACACACAGAGACACACACACACACACACACACACACACACAAACACCCACACGCAATCACACAAGGATGTGTACGTGTGAGGTCGGCCAGAGACCTTGGAGACAGGATTTTAGGACACGGGCTTCTTTCTTGTGAACATACCTTCCTCTTTTAGAGTTGCTGCTAGCAGACGCGAGGCTTTAGACCACCCACACTCTCTAATTAGGAGTAACTATTGTTTTACGAGCGTGCCTCTCCAACACAGGCCGTGCATTAAACAGTGTGTGTGTCACTTCCACCCGCCTCCCATTCAACGAACAGTGCCGCGGGTAGGGAAGTGGCACATAAACAGTGCATTTTCCATGTTTATCCAACTCTCATTACCCGCGGGGCCTTGGCAAAGGAACCCTTCAGTCAGCAAAGAGTTTGCGCTGTAGTTAAACATGACACCCCTTTTTCTGAAGATGTTTACTGACCAGCTGATATGCAGATATCATAAAATAAAACGTTAGCCCTCACCTGTGGAGATGTGCTGCACAACAACAGGGTGGCGAGTCTTTAAACTGGGTCTAAATATACCTCTGCCATAAATGTTATTTACCGTTTTGTTTGTTATTTAGGTTTACTGATTTACTGCCAGGCCATACGAACTGACAGTTGAATTTGACCCCACTTGTGACATGCTTGCATGCCATGAAACCACAAGTGTTTGACCTAGGGGATAAACGCCTGCGGGGATCATCGCCCCGAACCAGGTGTGACCTGGCGACCCCCGCCCTGGCCCCAGGTCACGATGCAAAGGCCAGGCTGGAGGTCGCGCATTAGACCTTTGGCATGAGTCCCTTAATGTTGTCGAACGTTCCCATGCCGACCTCACTGCTGATCTAATTTTCCCTTAGCGACGGCCCTGATGACCGACGCACTGTGGGTGGTTCCCTGTGGGAAACAAAACTGCTTACCGTGGTTAACCTGCCAAACTGAAGCCCTGTTAGAAGTCCCACCCTCCACATCCGCGACCTTTTGAACGTGTGATATTTGAACTTCATTGGATGAGTTGTCATTCTGGCCTCTTTGTGGTCTCTGGTGAGGCTCCGGTGGAAGGGTGGAAGGGTGGAACGGTGGAAGGGACTCTCCTCAAGGAATCGCCGCCTTGTTTGCCTCCTAATCCTCTGCAAATTGCGTTTACCTCTAAGTGAATGGAGGCAGTGAGGGGGAATGCAAGGTTCTGTTTGAGGGGAAGGAATAGGAGAGGCCCTGATCGTGAGGGCAGATTGGGAATGTGTGTGTGTGTGTGTGTGTGTGTGTGTGTGTGTGTGTGTGTGTGTGTGTGTGTGTGCGTGTTTGTGTGTGAATACGCAAGACGTTTCCTGCCAAACGGCACTTCAGAGCACCGCGTCACCACCCAAACACCTCCATTCACCTCAGTGTTATGACTAGCCCGCTAATTGTCATGGGGTTGAAGATATCATATTCAAAAGAAAGACAGACAGAGAGAGAGAGAGAGAGAGAGAGAGAGAGAGAGAGAGAGAGAGAGAGAGAGAGACAGCAGGAGAGAGCGTGTGTGTCCTACTGATAACCTGCAGATGTGAGCTGCTATGGAAAGAAGCTTACAAACCATAGTGTGGAAAAGTAGGCAGACTTGTTGAAGCGACACACACACACACACACACACACACACACACACACACACACACACACACACACACACACACACACACACACACACACACAGACACACACACACACACATACGTGTGCCAACACAAACACACACATGCGCGTACACAAACACACACATGCACAAACATTCTCACTTCCAATGGGGTGTTTGGGTATTCCGCCGGACGGGTAGTGGTCGCGGGGATGTGGGTAGGGTTCCGATGGCTTGTTTGCCTAGGTTTGTCCAGCACTGTGCTCCGTTGTTGTTCCCTGCCTGCGTAGGAGCCGAGCCGTTTCTATGGAACAAGGCAGGACTCCAAGGCTTGATTCTTACCAGATGGATGGAGCGAGGATACTCACAGTGGTGACCATGGTGGAAAGGGAAAACATTGTAAAACACAGATCACCAAACGGTTTCCCCCACAGCCCTTTGTTTTCTTCACTTGGACAGAAAGGCGCGGAGCAGGGTTATTGTTGACAGCCCTAAGTCTACCGTAAACATGCTTACACTGTGACGGCAGACGCCAATATGACACCGGCTGAAAACACTCAGGTTGAACTGGTGGGTCTCTGACGAAGCGAAGTCCTCAGTAGTAATCCGTCAGACCTGTCATGTTGATGGAAAATAACCGGAATGTTTTACAGTTTTTTTTGGGTCACGACATAATGACTCTGGAGTGTGTTTGCAGGTGGTGAACATGAATACTATCTGAACAATTTCCTCCCCCTGCTGCTAAGTT
Organism: Aplochiton taeniatus; assembly: GCA_017639675.1. Taxonomy (NCBI): domain Eukaryota; kingdom Metazoa; phylum Chordata; class Actinopteri; order Galaxiiformes; family Galaxiidae; genus Aplochiton; species Aplochiton taeniatus. The sequence goes on along the minus strand of CM030173.1, from coordinate 9,128,073 downwards.
GTGAGTGAGTTGGAAACTGTTTGGTCTCCTTGGTATGTGGAGATCAGGTATTTACAGCCCCCACCACCCGTCCCTACAGCCACCTGCCCTGGGGCCACAGCTACCTTATGCTCGGTGTTAATTAATGATGCCCTGTCGCCCCACACTTCTCCTCCGCTCTCCCCCAGCGTAGCGGCTCGGTGTCAGTCAGTCTCCAAGTGGCAGCTGTGCACTTGGAGTCCCTCGTTTCAGAGAAATGACGTCACAGCACAGCCGAAGAACACATTCCTGGGCATTCCGTATGTATCCCAACGAGCGCCGGTCAAGGAATTCCCTTGATTTTCCCAGAGAGGCTAATTTGGTGGGAGCGGCGTGGCTAGTTTTAACGAGCAGGAGGCGGCTGCCCCTCCCCTGTCCTGTCATGTCCCCAGGCCTCTACACCTGGGTGTAGTGCAGCCAGATGAAACACTAACATGGTCTCCATGGCCTGCACCGCTTCAATGGTCCCAGTCACAGGGTGCACAGGGCGGGGTACCCGAGCGTCCTGTCACACTCCCCAATCCCAACCAATCATAACCGGGATTTCCTTTTTCTGACCAGACGGGCCAACGAGAACACTGACAGGATGTAATCCCTGTGTTGAGTCTGCTCCTCCTAAGATTAAATTAAAAGCTTGGCGGAGACATTCTACATGGTTGCGGCTTTTACGGGCCAAACAAAGGTTCAAACGACTGTGGGTTAGAGGCTGCCTCCCTTTGAGACAGTGAGGGGGGGGGGATATGAGTTACAGTTCAGCTCTGACCACGATGGCTGACCGCTGGCTGACCCCTCAGAGGACAGAGGTCCACTTTCACCACAGAGAGTTTCATCTCCGGCCTTTAACACACACGTGGCCTGCAGTTCAACTCTTCTCTCTTTCTCTCTCTCTCGCGCACACACACGCACACACGCACACACGCGCACACACACACACACACGCACGCACGCATGCACGCACACACACACACACACACACACACACACACACACACACATCCCCAAACCCATGTATCTCTTTGCAGCCACCAATCCCCCTCTCCCACCCCTGCCCCGCAGACAGACACCCCCGACATGGTCAGCTGAGCCACCCAGCCAATCCATGACTGCCAGCCCCAGAGCATGTCGTTGCCTGAAAAGGACTTGGTTTGTGTGCCAGGCAGAGGCCCCACAGACAGCCAGTCTTGTAACCCTCCCTAAATATAGCCCTGGTCCTCAGTCACTGTTTGGACAGACTGGGATGGGCCACAAAGGGGAAGACGTGCAGTCCTAGTCTCCGTTGTGGCTCTGTGTATCTTTTAGCGTGCACCAGCATTGCCTTGGTTAGTGCATTGAGTTTGCGTCGAAGGAAACGTGAGGAAGTGCACATTCAGTAATGACAACGGATGATCAGATGTGTGTCGTGTGTCCTCCCATTTTAACCGATTCTGCTCCTCTTTTTCCCTCTAAAGGCCGATGGTCAGGAAGGGTCGTAACCATCCGGGCTCTTATGCCCCAAACCCTGGAGTTTCCTGAAGTCTCTGTCAACCATAGTCTTATAACATCAAACAAAGCTCCCTCGCCCTCTCTCTCTCGCTCTCTCCCTCTCTCTCTCCTTTCCCAGCCCCTCCACTACCAAAGACACACAAGCACACCCGGCCCCCTCCTCACACATTCACCGCCCATCCCCGACCCTCCACCCCCCACCGCCACCACCCGAAAGAGGGGGGGGGGGGGGGTCTCCCAATCTGCCGCCATGACAACGGGTTAAGACTAATAAACAAACAGGGCTGCTTGTTTTAGCGCTGTCAGGCCCCGAGTCAGTGAGGCCCGGAGGCGTGGAGACGTGACCCGCAGCAGGATAAATATACAGGGTCAGAGGGAGTCGCAGGCCCACTGACTGACGGCTCCAGCAGAGCGCCTTTCATAAAGGCCTCCTTTATGTGCGCGTCCGCTCGGGATGACCACAGCGTGGCCCGTGGGTGGGGCGCGGTTTTAGATGACCGTCTCTCTCCCCATGTTGCCCCCGCTACGGAGCGCCGGAGCCCCACCGCGGCCTTGCCTCGCCCCGACCTCGAGCCTCTCCCTCTGTGCCGCCTGTAACTTCATCTCTCTCTCTCTCTCTCTCTCTCTCTCTCTCTCTCTCTCTCTCTCTCTCTCTCTCTCTCTCTCTCTCTCGCTCTCTCGCTCTCTCTCTCTCTCTCTGTCTCTCTCTCTCTCTCTCTGTCTCTCTCTCTCTGTCTCTCTCACTCTCTCTGTCTCTCTCACTCTCTTTTTTTTTTTTCTTGGTTTCTCAGTCTCTCCCTCTCTCTACCTCTGGTGGTCTCATTCTGACTGCCTCTCTTTCTTCGTCGCTCTCCCATGCAGCCTCTCTCTCCACCGGCTTCTTTAGGGCGTTCCCTCGTTTCACCCTTCACCTGCGCCATATACCTTTAAGACCCCGACCAATTGGGCCGGCGCCCGTTTCCAACATAGACATCTTGCTCTTTGAAGCCTTACTGCTGTCCAACCCCGTCGCGGCTGGTTTTCACAGCGCTCCCTCACCACCACGCTGCCGTAGGTGGTCCCCCTGTTCCACACATCTCCCCGGCTTCCCGAGCCTGCGCTGGGGGGGTGGGAAACAAAGAATGTGATGAGTGCCCACCTAGAGTATCACGCACACACAACCCCACGCTGAGAAACATGCCTCCCTTTTAATTACCCCCAGCCCGGAGTAAGGCAGCGTATGACTGAGAGTGGTGGCAGCGCGTATTTGTTGGTCACGCTAACACGAGATGCGTCCAGGCGGCCCGCTCGATGCTTTTCAAGAGACGGATTCCCCAACAAAGACTGCCTGTCCTCGTGCTAGCTCGCGCCACGCCGTCCCCGTAGGTTTGAGTGAGCGTTCGAATGCTGGTGTTCCCTCTCCTGGGTCCTGCGGTGGACCGGAGGGGTTGTTGTTGGACCGAAGCTTTGGAGCTTACCATGTGTACGGCCATGTCAGGGACACGATACAAACAGGCCGACTTGTGGCCAGCGCTCAGGGAAACGCGAGGAGGTTAACAGCTGCAGCGAGTTACGGCGAGAGAGAAAAAACACACCCAAACCACACACGTACTCTGATGCACCAACAAGTACATAAACAGGCACACGTGCACAACCACACACACACTACCTGCAAACACACACACACACACACACACACACACACACACACACACACACACACACCCAAACACACATTTGCACAAACATAAACCCTTTAACACCGTACTGGAGCTCTTCATTGGCTGCAACCCATTCCGAACCCCACATGAACATGCAGTGGTGATGAGAAATCCTCTCCTCTGCCCCGGGGCCCTAACCAGGAGTGTCAGCACGTGGCCAGGGGAGGCAAGAGAGAGAAAACTCATGTAGCAGACATCGCCCCGGAGACCGCTCTCTGTTTACCTGCCTGCTCCCAGGGCACCAAGGCCCTTCAAGAGGAAGCTCTCCTTCTGCTCTTCTAACGGCTGCACTGCCGGGCTGCCGAGGTCTAAACCCCCATTCCTCCTCCTCCTCCTCCTCCTCCTCCTCCTCCTCCTCCTCCTCTTTCCCATTGAGACGCTACCCCCCTGGCCTGTCATGATGACCCAGGAGGTACAGTATCACCATTCAAAGTCGGAGTACATCTGAGGTTTCTTATCTGTGTGGATGAGACAGTAAGTTAGAATGCTGTTAGTTGCTGTCCAGTATCCTCCTCGGTCCACTTGCTTTCTACCCGCTTTTTTTGGGTGGGTGGGTCTGTGTGGGGGCAGGGGGGGGGGGGGGGGGCTGGTGGTGACTAACTACCACTGGCCTGTTTTGGAGTGGGCCACTTTGATTGTGAGCGAGTTACGGTTCTTTAGGGAACTGTAAGTCTGGTGTTGGTATTTTCTCTGTGGCGAGTTTGCCATGTTATTTACCGGCCCTGTCCTTTTTTAGCAGGGAAGATGGTGGGCCTGTGAGTTATCACTACGTAACAGGAGGTACAGTTTCACTTGCTCCGTTTCAGTGACTCACAGTGGCTCACAGGAAACCTGAGACCATAAAACAGGTCATTCCTCACCCGCTTTCGTTCTGTCGCCACGTGTTACGCGGAAACATCCACTGGATGCATTACACACGCCGGTGCCTGTGTCTCTAGAATGAATGAAATGGCTAAGAAGAAATGAAAGGGTTAACAATGGGGATGACTGCGGGTCCAGGGTATGGTGATGCGGGGCATGGGAGTGTTTCCCTGGATGAGTTCCCTCCAGCTGCCCAGAGGGCTAAGCGGCCTGGTTAACTGAGGGCCCAGGCCGGACGCCCCCAGTAAGCACTACCCTGGGCCCCCGTGGGAGATGGAAAAAGACCACGGGACCAAGTAGGTTCTGCTTCATAAACAATGAAATAAAGGGGGGGGGGGGGAGTCTCTGGTTTTGACGTTCCTGGGTTCTCCTGCTCTGTTTGTTTTGTTACGCTGGTGGATGACGGATGATGCGTCGCACTGTGTTTGAAAAGGGAAAGTGGCATTTATCAGTTCCTTTCTTTTCCTTCTTTTTACCGTCCTTGGTTGGGAGGTCCGTCCCGATTCCTCGGGTCGGCCTGTCATGTGCGGACAGCGGCGCTGGCTGGCTGTTCATCAGCCTCCATCACTGAGGCCTTTACCTGTCACACAGAGAACCCTCAGCTCTCAGCGCTGTGAAATATCGGTAATGAAAGAAAATAAACAATGAAAACCAAGGGGTGGGGGGGGGGGGGGGGGGGCCGTGAAACTGAAGAAAGTCGTAAAAACTGAGCGAGAGGGCAGGGTTAAGTGGCCCCATGGTATGTTCTGCACCCCACCCCCGGCCCCCCGAAACGCACCCCTGCTTTCCACTCCAACCCTTACAGGACTTTAAAATGACTGCCCAGGTCTGAAGGCATCCCATTAACCCCGCCATCAAACTAGCAGCGCTATGGAAACCCAAGAACTATATGGTGGACAACTCAAAGGGCCGTGGCTAGGGTGGCAATGGACTAGACCCCTCTAAAACATGATCGGACGAATGAGTTGCCATACTTGTGTGTGTGATTTGGCTTTGAGATCAACACAAAATAAAGAACTATTTAATTTCATTGGGTGCGAGGAGTAAAATACTTTTAGTGGGCGTGACCCTAGGCAGTTCACAGTGAGTTTAAATAATTGTATCATTATCTGTGCAACACACACTCCTGGACAGAAACAAGAGGTTCAGGGTGACAAAAATGTCAAGTCTTGAATTACTACCAAACAGCTCTCTTTAATGTCCTGTGGGCAGTCTTTATGGGTCCAAACACATTGCAATAGGGGGACATAGTGGGTGGCAGTATTAGGAGACCTAGGAGAGGAAACTTGAACTACTCTCCTCCTTGTTCACAATTGGCCATTAAAGCTAGATTACGTGTGACTGTCTCCAGCAGCCGGGAGGTAAGCACAATGCAGTCTACTGAGAGTCAAAGCAGCCTTTTTCCCCGCTGTGCTGTCATCGCTGAACGTTACTGTAATACATCAATAATCCATTTTGATTTATCATCAGAATTGATAAATGTTTTATTTTGTCGTTGAATTGAACCTCTTGCTCTCCATTCCAATCTTCACAAAGTCACAACCAGCCTGGATCTGGTTTATTATGGTCACAACCGAGTTTATCTGTGCTGGCTTTGGGCTTACCTTGACAGCTAACGGAGACGCGTTGGTAGAGCCGTCCAGAGAGAGTTTAAAACTTGTTCAAATACCTTTGGAATAGTATTAAAAGGCCGACGGACGTGTGTGCCTGTGTGTGTAGGAGGAGCCGGCGCAGCTCGACTGGGGTTGGTGGGTTTAAGTGCGCTGCTTTGTGATTTCAACATTCTCTGGTGCAAGCGTTCCTAACTACTAACCCCACAGCTCCTCGGTGATGCATGGAGCAGGGGGAAGGGGGAGGAAGGAGCTGAACGGGGTGAAGCAGAGGGAAGGGGTGAGGGCTTTAATGGGTAACGGAGTTAAGAAAGCAAGAGGGAGATGGAAAGAAAGCTTCCCTTTGTGTGCCTTTTGGGGGAGAAAAAAAAAACTGGTCCCATAACTGCCTCTGTTCCCCTCTCCCCTATAGCCAGCTCCAGGCCACAGTGTCCATTGGGAGCACTGTAACTCCACACCCGGGCCAAATAATACACCCAACTCCTGTTTCCATTTTGAGGCAGAGGTGAGGTCCTTCTCCCCTGCAAAGCTCTCCTTCGCTTGACAAGGCCCCTCTGGAGAGTGGAGGTAGGAATGGAGGAGAATGCCGGTATTTCTTTACATGCTCTCATAGCCACTGGGTCTTACGAGAGCTGACTAAGCATTAGTAGGGAAAAGGCTGTGATCACTTGCGGCACTCACATTGTCTTCACGTTTATGAAACAAAGATTCAATGTAATCTCAGTTTTTTTTGTATGCTGTTCTCATTTTTTTAAACGGAT
>CM030173.1:9071641-9116641 GCA_017639675.1 Aplochiton taeniatus | reverse complement strand
AAAAACACAGCGTTTTATGACCTCGATATTAGGTTGTCGGCCTACGAGTCCACACAAGGGGGAAATGGGCAGATGAGCTCTGTCACCAAGTCTGACTGAGGCTACCGTCAGTGGCGTGCCTTTGAGCAAAACCCCCCTCTGTCTGAGTCTGTCTGGGTGTGCCCACGCCATGCTCTGGTCCCAGTTCCCAGTCATGGGAGTGATGTCTATCTGGCTTCTGTATTGATACAGTATCAGGTGTCCTGTCTGTCTGGAGCCCCGCTCCCACTGCTGTCGCACAGCTGGAGCCATGGCTGACTGCAGCCCCCTCAACTTGCTCTGTGAATAACTTCACACTGCTCTGACCCACAGAGGGAAAGGGGGAGAGAAAGGGAGGGGGAGCGGCAGAGGAGCTTCCCGATCTCAACAGTCATTCCACAATCGGCCGTGTGTGTGTAGTGTGTGTATGTGTGTCTGTGTCCTTTCATCCGTTTGTCTGTTTACGTGAAAGCCGATCCTTTGCATGGAAACAATTGAATAGTTGGACAGCGATGGCGAGGAAACAAACAGAGAGTGATACCATGATGTAATTCCTGCTTCACCGACTGGTCCAAAGATGTCAGATAGACACTAAGAGCAGAGTGGAGTGTGTGTGTGTGTGTGTGTGTGTGTGTGTGTGTGTGTGTGTGTGTGTGTCAAGAAAAGGATAGTGATTGGTTGTGCTACTACACGTCGTACTATTTGATCATTCATGAATTGGATTTAATCCACATCCATTATAATGTTTATCATTTTAATTCTGGGACTTATTCATTTCGGAGACTTGACTCCCAAGACCGGAGATAAGAATTTTGAAACAGAGAGAGAACTCTAAATCAACATGTCTGCCGCCGGGGGTGGGAGGGTTGTGACAAAAGCCATTCCTCACCAGGCGGCTGAGGTGGCCTAGGAGTGTTTACGCCGGTCTCTGGGAAACTGTTGGCTCAGCCAGCCACAATGGAGAGCCCCCTACCTCAAATGGAGTTACGTTTACTGCAGGGCCTCTGCAGGTTCAAAGGTTATACTAACCTCTCACACAATACTGTCATCATTGTCATGTCTGGAAGGGTCAGTTATTGGTATGATCTGGCAGCACTTTCCACAAGCTGGGGCATTGCAGCCAAATGGAACATGTGTGAGTGCCCGCACGTGTAGTGAATGAACTTCAAAGTTATTTGGGCTTCTCTGGCTTTGTAATCCACTTCCAATGTTGGTTGTTAAATCTATTGTTATATACTCTTAACTGAGTCTTTGTTTCTGTGGTCCACATCAACGGGTAGTGAGCAGGATGACGAAAATAGGAATGTGTAGTTAACGTTTAGTTTCTCGCCGAGCAAGTTAGAGAAAATGGCTTGGCCAGTTTGACAACTATAAACTACCACCAAATGGGGAACAATCCCTCCATCTCAGTTGAAAAAAACATCTAGAACTACTACTAATTAGCTAAGAGTTAAAAAGTGACTTTGAGAGTTTTTCTGTTAGTGCTTATGTTGTGCTCCTGTTGTGTTCACATAGGGCCAGTCATAGATTTGTTGCCTTATATTGAAAGTTTTTGCTAGCTTACATGTTTACTTAGTGTTAAATTGTGAGGGTGGAACGGTATTGTGGACAGAAATATCTCCAATTATGAGGCCCGTGGTCCTTAATTTAGACGAGTAGCAAAAAAACAACTTTTGATTCAAAACGACGTCATTAAAATGAAAGTAGCTGCACCTACATATTGAACTATTAGTCTTCTTAACCGATGGCCTCCCAGGGCTCTTATAGCCAGTACTGAATCTACAGCACCTGCACTTCCTGCGCCTTGTGATAGAGGACATACGCAGCCAGGTCCTAAAGCCTGGCTCATGACTCTGCAGGGAGAGAAGGAGACTTGACGATGCTCAGGTTAAATGAACTCCCCTGAAGACAGATGTGTGCCCACACCGTTCTTTCCGTTGAAGCTGTTGTTATTCAGGGATGATCCCTTGCCCCTGCCGCCATGAAGCGTGTTGTGGTTGTCTAAGTGGGTGTGGGGGGGCGGGGCGGGTGTAGCTTACAGCCCGTGCCAGTGGGGAGCTCTTAGAGTCACACAGACGGCTCATCCAGAACAACCAGAGTCAGATGTTTATCACTGTATATGGGCTCACAGATTGCAGCTGGGCCTCACCGCTCTGGCTTGACTACTATATGACGTGTTTCTGATGAAGTACTTGTGTGTGTGTGTGTGTGTGTGTGTGTGTGTGTGTGTGTTTGAGTATAGTTGTGTGTGTACGTGTGTGTGTGTGTGTGTGTGTGTGTGTGTGTGTGTGTGTGTGTGTGTGTGTGTGTGTGTGTGTGTGTGTGTGTGCCTGCGTGTGCGTGTGTGTGTGTGCGTGTGTTTGTTTTTCCCAAATAGCTTCTGTTGGCAGGATTAGGTGGGCGGGACCTGGCCGGTGCTGCGGCCAGGCCGGTTGACTCATAGGGGCTCTGGGATGTCAGCGACACCGGACGCTGCAGAGTGATGTTAAAAGCAGACGGAGGGCGGAGGGGAGGGGGAACCGAGATACACGGAGCGTCCTGGGTTTCATCAAGGCCTTTGGGTGCAGGGAGAGGAAGAGTGCACGTGGACGGTCTGGACGGGAGAGGAAGAGTGCACGTGGACGGTCTGGATGGGAGAGGAAGAGTGCACGTGGACGGTCTGGACGGGAGAGGAAGAGTGCACGTGGACGGTCTGGACGGGAGAGGAAGAGTGCACGTGGACGGTCTGGACGGGGGAGGAGAGTGCACGTGGACAGTCTGGACGGGAGAGGATGGAGGAGAGAGGAGAGTTGAGGGCAGTAGGGGAGAGAACTGCCTCTGAAAGAGGAGAACAATGAGGTCACTGTTTAGACCTAAGGGTCAGCCGCAATTAAATGTGAAGGAATAGGCAGAAAAAAAGTTTCTTCTGACTGAGATTTACAGGGAAATGTATAAAAAGCATTAAACAGGATATTGTGATGCTGTGCTTTGACCACCTTGTGAAAAGTGAGTCATAATTTCATATAGTGTACATCTCCTTAATATGCTCAAAGATATACAGGCAAATGACTACTACTTCTCTTTTGTTGCACGTTTGCATGACCTTACGATGAATACTCAGGTCTGATCAAAGGGGAGGCACTATAACCCTATGGCTGGTGGAGCTTTGCCAAAAGCAGTCGGAACCATTTTGCCTAAGACTAATGTGTTCTATTCTGTGTACATATATAGCACTCACATACAATCAGACACACAGATTGACATGCTTGTACATAAAACCGTATATTAAAATAAACAGCCCCTTCGTTTTGACATTTTTAAGTTTGTTCATCTTCTCCCCGAAGACACAGCCTTTCTGTGTGGACACAGTCTCTCCTCACTGAAACTTGACTATTACTCAATATCAGGATAACTAGACTGACACTGGCTCTTTCTCTTTCTCTTTGTCTTTCTTTCTCTCTCCTTGTCTCTCCCTCTCTCTCTCTCTCTCTCTCTCTCTCTCTCTCTCTCTCTCTCTCTCTCTCTCTCTCTCTCGCTCTTTCTCTCTCTCTCATCAAAGCAAAAAGAGTGGGAGAGAAAAGGAAGAAAGGGAGTGCAATGAAGAGGGGAAAGAGGTTTTCATTTGGCTCCACTGACGCACAGGGGGAATGTACACAAAGCCCTGATGTCACTCCATTCCAGCAGGGTTTCATTGGAGAGAGGGCGGGGGGCCGTTGCCCTCCAAATGGTTCCATGTTGCAGCTGTGATACTTCAAACCCTATCAAGCCATCGATAACTTATTCAGATCAAAACAAAGCAGGAAAGTTTCACTTTATGTAAATATTTCTACCCCGCTGAAAACCTCACCACAGTGACGACAACCTCACACATTATGGTTGCCGTGTCCAATAGTATAATTATGTGGCTGGAATCAAACCAACCAATATGGAATCGGGGGAAATTGTGACTTCAACAGTGGTGTGTCTCTGCTTGTCGGTTTCAACTGCATCACTGTTGAGTGGAACTGCACTGTTCTGAGTTGCTGTGAACTTCGATGGCTGGGTTAGTTGATGGAGCGATTGCCTTGCACATCAACAACATTACTCAGGTAGGCAAGAACAGTGCCAGCAAGCAGCACACCCGGAACCAATGTGAAACGGGTCTCAGTCTTTTGCTAGCTCGTAGTCAAGCAACCTCTGAGGGGCCTTAAAATCGCTTATATGGAATTTTTATCGAATTTTAGTTTTGGATCACGATTTCCTTCATTTCATATTTTTTCACTGCAAATGATTTATACTCTTTTTTTCCAAGTCCTCTGGAACACAGCAGACAGTTCCTCTTCCTTGGCTGACCACCCTGAAGTGGAACTGTATTTGGGTTCATATGTGTGCGTGCGCATGCACGTCTGCTCACGCGTGCATGTGCGAGTGCTTGCGTGCGCGTTTCACAGTGCATCTGCTCGACTATTTAAGGAGTCCATTATGGGACAGTAAATTAAGGAGGAGGCTCTCCAGATGCTGCCACCCTCCACGGATATACTGGCCTCATTGTGCAGCCCTCAGGACCACCAGACCCAGTGACTCCAGGCCATGAACCTGTTAGCTATGTGTTTAATTTTTTTTTTTACAATTATTCTGCATCCTTATGTCTACAGCTAATAACCTGGAAAAACAAAACCATTTGGTTCTTGTCTCCTTCCTTTAGGCAGATTTGTCTGCAAAGAAGCAAAGAACAAACTATTAATTTTGACTGTCAGCAAAAAAAATTGCTCCAAACATTAATTTGCCCTTTAATATAAAATATGATGCAGTCAACACTTTATAGAGTTAACCACTAGGTTCTTCCCATATCTAGGCTGTGGACTTGTTGATGATTGAAGTTCGTGCAAGTACGTTAGGTGAAGAGACAGTGCTATGAGAGCTTTATGTTGCAGCCGGCTGACAATCAACAGAGCGCTCAGTGTGTATCTGTAAGTGCCTGTGTGTGTGTGTGTGTGTGTGTGTGTGTGTGTGTGTGTGTCCTTGTGTGTGTGCGTGCATGTGTGTGGGTGCGCTCATCTGCGGTCCTAGTGATTGATCTGGGATGTCTCCAGGATTCTTGTCTGGACTCCAACTCCTCTCCATGTTTCAGAGCAATCCAGGCGTGGGGCCATGAGGACGTGTCAGCGACAACCAACAAGCCCTTAGGCCACTGGGAAAACACTGTTGTGATGGATCCCTACCCCCTCCTTCTCTGACTCTACCCTCTCTCTCTCTCTCTCTCTCTCTCTCTCTCTCTCTCTCTCTCTCTCTCTCTCTCTCTCTCTCTCTCTCTCTCTCTCTCTCTCTCTCTCTCTCTCTCTCATCCCCGTCTGCCCATCTCTTTGTCTCCTCTCAGTCACACAGGGCAGAGTGTTGATGTGACTCAGGCGTCAGGGACATGGGACCTAAATGTCCTGTGCATTCCCCGCTGTCAACACATGGGCCGAGAGCTCAGGCCAGTCTGCTGCCGCAGCCACGCAGAGATGGAGAGATTGGACACGGGATGGCTCGAAGGAGAGAAAAAGAAGTGAGGTCGGAGAGCGAGAGGCAAATACACAACAAGCCCCCTTCCTGAGATAGTGTGTCACAGTCAAACACCCACTTCACTTCAAACACTCCGCCATCTCTTCCGGTGTGTGTGTGCGTGTGTAATTTAATCCTAAATATCAACAGTACTTTCAGTGGTTCTGCCAGGGTATGCAGGGGAGGAATTCCAGGATTACTACTGTGTGTCGTAAGCCCCGGCCAGCTGGACCACTCTGGGTTTGGGTGTAGGACGGGACCCAACTCCTGCTTTGCATCTCCAAACCTGGCCTGAGGACTTCTAAGGACACTGCTGACTTTCTCTTCATTTTCAAACTGTAAGAAATAATAATTAATTTGAAAACTGTCCTCAAAGGCAACTAGACTAGCGTACCTTGCCAAGCAGGGGTTATGATCATTAAGAGTCCTAAAATGGCTGTCCTGATTCACCGCTATGCATGTTAGAATCTAAGAAGTTAACAAATCTAAAGGCCTGACTCAGGGCAGCACATGTGAACTAAACTAAACTGTGTTGTAACCCATTGCCATCCCATCTGTGCTCTGTGTGTGAGTGTGAAGACATAGATGATTTATTTGTCTGCCGAAAGTCAATAAATACACTATTTGAGCTGTTTTATCCAGTTCCAGTCGAAGTTAATGTTTGAGAAAACAACCCTTTTCTTATTCCATTCCAGTGTCTCTTTTGGTCACAGTTTGAAAAGCCTTGCAAAGAGCTCCTTAAGAGATGGTTCTAAGTGTCCTTTGGTGACAGATTTAGGACAGGACACACTTGGTTTCAATGTAACATAGCCTAACTCAAAAATGTAACAATGTAAACACTGGTCACTGAACAGCGCCTGATATCCCAAACAGTCTCTTGCTGTATACCTCCACCCTATGTTTCTCTACCCTTTGTCTGACAGGCATACCAGAGATGAGCTGGCAGGACTTTTTGCCAACTGTTGATATTGGCATGTGGCGGTATGTCTCTCTCTCTCCTTCTGTCTCTGTCTGTCTCTCTCTCTCTCTCTCTCTCTGTCTCTCTCTCCCTCTGTCTCTCTGTCTCTCTGTCTCTCTGTCTCTCTCTCTCTCTCTCTCTCTCTCTCTCTCTCTCTCTCTCTCTCTCTCTCTCTCTCTCTCTCTTTCTCTCCCTCTCTTTTATCTCTCTCCGAAACACACACTCACACAGCAATTCACCAGCAAAGCGATCCTGGTGACATTCTTAATCAACCACTAAGGTCACACTTTATGTGCTCTTCCCCATTGAATCGGACCTTGCTTCATAAAGAACTGAAGTTCCAGGTGCGTATCACTCTGGGTGAACTAAAAGTTCTTATTAAGGATCTGGAGGCAGCCTCTATTATGTGCTGCTCTTGGTCTCCGGCTCAATGCTGATAATATAACTCTAATGGACCGCTCGTTGATTCTGCCGATTAATCTGGTGGTTAATATGACTATTTAATGATCTTAAGACGCGTTATGCAATGTGCTTTACTGTAATGTGGTTTTTATTGATTTGTGCTGCTGCCTAGTGCCCAGGTCTTGCTTGAATAAGAGGTTTTTAATCTCAAGTGATTTCGACTGGTAAAATGAAGGTTTAATAAACGATTCATACATTTGCACACGTGCACATCCTCACCCCACTCAAAAAAAACAACAACAGCCCTCTAGACTCATTTAACTTGGCGGTGTTCAATTCGTAAAAATTATCTGTTAAGTCATTGAAACTTCTCATAGTTGGTGTAAGACGTTAGCCTATGACATAGGCTTTGTATTTGCTAAACCTAATACCCCTTGCTACTTTTTTTGCCAGTAGAGTAAAGAAGACAAAGTGAGAATCACTAGCATAAGTGGACCGTAGCCAGAGTTTGGAAGTTGACTGCGGGGGCCCTGAAACCCATTCATATGAGCGTAAGCACGAAGAGAGAGGACGAAAAAATATTCCACTTCACTCCTTCCATGAAAAATATAACCACATGGAGGACATTATAAGGCAAAGGCCAAAACTCCCTCATCTCCGCTCTCTCCCCCCCCTCTCTCTCTCCCTCCCTCCCTCTCTCTCTCCCTCTCTCTCTCTCTCTCCCTCTCTCTCTCTCTCTCTCTCTCTCTCCCTCACTCTCTCTCTCTCCCTCTCTCTCTCTCTCTCTCTCTCTCTCTCTCTCTCTCTCTCTCTCTCTCTCTCTCTCTCTCTCTCTCTCTCTCTCTCTCTCTCTCTCCCTCCCTCACTCTCTCTCTCTCTCTATGCTTCCCATCCTCTGCTGGTTCCAGTTACTCCAACTAGATGAAATTAAAGTGAAACGTGCTGGCTGACGCCGTGCCCAAAGTGGACCCTCGCCAAGGCCCAACAACAGGGGGGGGGGGGGGGGGGGGGGCCGGCAGGAGAAGGTGAATGAGTTTATGGGTGCCTTGGAATTCTCCACACATGCAATAGATGGTCTATTCATAGATGTAGCCAACTGTTTCATGCAAGGTTTATAAGTGGACCGTGCACCTTTGCTTGCACAGGTACACAATACACAACTTACAATTTGATTTTATCTTTCGCTTTTACCCCACTATCGAGATTGACAGATTTGCACACAGACACACACACATACAGACACACACTTAGACACACAGTTAAGCATCTAAAAAGTTTAAATCTACTATAGTATCCTCAGTTTTTCTACCGGCAGACAGCTTGCCTGCCTGCTGATAATCGTTATTTCATTTTAATGTTCATCACTCATGGAAAGTCCATATTAATGCTCCGATGAGATCAAGTCATTCCCAAAAGGGTTCCATGTTGCTTTACAAAGGGTATATGAACACTTCATTGCATTCAGGATCTCGTCATTTATTGCAGTATTTAAAACACGTAAACCACTACCTGCTTTTCTCTTATCCTTGCCTCTGCGAAAGCCTATTTCTTAGTACAGCTCTATATTGTGTAGTGTTCTGTAATTTGCTGTTGGGCACTCTTTCCCTTTTTTTCCCATCACTCCTCAACGCTTTAGTTTCCAGGAAGCTCTGAATCTATTAGCTGGGGGTGCCCGCTGCAGGGTCTTTCCTGACTTTGTGTACTCAAATGCCCCGGGAACAAGCCTGATAAGTAGGCCTTTCCTCCCTGTACCCCTCAATGGTCCTGACCTCACTCCACTGAGGCCACTCAGGTCAAGCGGCAGTATCCACCTACCATATCCAACGGGACCCTCGATGACCCCTGTGTGACGGACAAGGACGTTGGATTTCAGGTCAGGATACAGTGCTTGTCTAACTGGTTGTCACACACTGTGGCAATCCGTCGAAAGATAGCTAGCTAAGCTATAGCAACCAGAAAGGAGTGAATAGATTTGTCCTAATGCTTAACAGACCCAACGCTTCTAAAAGTAAATGTGGGACCACCTCTTATTAAACCCCGCACACATGCAGTTCTTGATATGATGAACCTGCCAGCTGCAGAGACAGAAGGCCACAAACTTTGTCACTCCATAAAGGTTTGATTGGAGAGGCTGTTTAAAACCTCTTGTAACGCTCATTAGATGTTGAGAATTAGGACTATTTTGTCATTTGGCAGTCTTAAGATAGCTTTAATTGTAATGCTCTGAGAATCTAGTGTTTTTTTGTTCATTTATCTCCACAACATTGAGCATACCAAAGTACAGCAACTCACAAATAGATATCTAGACACGTTTTAACCTCTCCCAGAATTCAGGGTAGCTAATTTAGTGCCGTGCACGATCAAATCGTGTCCACGTTACATGTCCACGTTACATGTCCACGTTACATGTCCACGTTAAATGTCCAGGTTACATGTCCAGGTTACATGTCCAGGTTACATGTCCACGTTAAGTGTCCACGTTAAGTGTCCACGTTACGTGTCCACGTTACGTGTCCACGTTACGTGTCCACGTTACGTGTCCACGTTAAGTGTCCACGTTAAATGTCCAGGTTACATGTCCAGGTTACATGTCCGGGTTACACGTCCACGTTACATGTCCAGGTTACATGTCCAGGTTACATATCCACGTTACATGTCCACGTTAAATGTCTACGTTACATGTCCACGTTAAATGTCCACGTTACATGTCCACGTTAAATGTCTACGTTACATGTCCACGTTAAATGTCCACGTTAAATGTCCACATTAAATGTCCACGTTACATGTCCAGGTTACATGTCCACGTTATATGTCCACGCTACGTGTCCACGTTACATGTCCGGGTTACATGTCCACGTTACATGTCCAGGTTACATGTCCAGGTTGCATGTCCACGTTACATGTCCAGGTTACATGTCCACGTTACATGTCCACGTTACATGTCCACGTTACATGTCCAGGTTAAATGTCCATGTTACATGCAAAAAGCAGCAAGGTGGCCGTGTTCGTTCTAATCCCCGAGGCGGAGGGGCTGTCTCTATCCATCAGCCTCCCCAAACTACAGCAACCCTGATGGCACCCTCAGGATAGCCTGGTGCCTCCTCTCTCAGTGTGTGTGTGTGTGTGGGGGGGGGCGGCGGGTCACACAGTTCAACGATGTTATGACACACATCTCGTTTAGAAGGGCGGTCGGTGCCCCCCGTGCATTCTCACATGTCACGGCCGTGACAAATAAGGGGAAGAAAGGGCTTTGGTTTATAGATGCATTAAAAGGGTCTAGTGTGTGTGTGTGTGTGTGTGTGTGTGTGTGTCTGTGTGTGTGTGTGTGTGTGTGTGTGTGTGCGGGGGTGTATAGGGGAGTTTGAACCAGAGGAACTGGGTTGTTTTAATAGCGGCCATTGTTAAGTTTAGAAGAGCTGATGGGGGCTGGGGGGGGGGGTTTAGGGGCAAGAGGTACTTTGGTACGATTTCATTTGGGAAAGCTAAAGAGGTTTGTGTTGAGGTTGGATTGGAGCAGAGACGGATGGTTGGAGAGAAGGACGTACAGGAACAAAGAGGAACACACGGCATACACCTGCAGACAGACAGATAGGAAGGTCATATTGATAGGCTCTACCCCTCAGGGGTCAAAGGTCACTGGATCAGTCAGTCGGCCAGCGGCGGGGTCAGATGATCGATGTGCGGCGCCCCCCCCCAAAACCACACTCCTCTCTGCTGCAAGTCAAAATGGCAGTCCGCCCTGACCTGAATCGACAGGTCACAGGCTGGAAGTGCAGCCGGCCTCCTTGAAACATGGAGCTCGGTGTTCACAACAAACTCCTGGGGATCAAAGGGAAGAGCCCTCCCCGTCTGTGGTGTCTCAGCCCGGCGTTCACGTCCGTCCCTCTCCCCCTCCTCCGGTTCTGCTCTTTGTCTCTGTCACGTCCATTTTCCCCTCCTACTCTCGGTACTGTCCTTGAATGGCCAACTCACCCCTGCGAAGTGTCGTCTCCTCATACAGCTGGATCTGGGTGGATTGGAAATCCCAGCAAAGGTCATGCTTTCAGAGTAAAATAATCTTACTGTAAACACACGATGATTTATGGTGACAACAAGTGATTTTCTGGTGAACTTTCCCGGTTTAGAAGGCCTCTCCCTGGGAATGCCCCGTTCTTTTACTTGAAATACATTTTTTATTTCTAAGTGAAATGAAGCTATGTGCAGTAGACCTCTCTTACAAAAAAACATGGTGCACACAAATAGTAACAAACACCCAAACCGTTTATATGAATTTGTGGCTTATTGTCAATAAAAAGCCTTGGAATAGAAAATCTTATGTTTCAGCACTTTAACAATAGTCTTCAATCCCCGCACAAATCCCTCCTCCTTGGAGCTCACATTGTCCCTCTTTGATGACATCATGGGAGTGTTGTGGTCGGCACTCACCGTGCCACCGTAAATACATGTGTTTTTCCATTCTATTTATAGCTTCTCCGCCCAGTCAGGAGGAGTCGTTGGCTTGGGATGGGACAGCGGAACAGGTCAGCGCTGAGAGAACAGTAGGCTTTTATACACGGGAACCTCCTCTATGGCTCTATACGGGAGAACTAAGGGTGAGGTAGCCTGCCTGAACCCTATATTGCAGAGATGTAGGGGAGAGAGGGGAGCTTGAGAGTTTGTCTAAGTGTGTATGTGTGTGTGTGTGTGTGTGTGTGTGTGTTTGTGTGTGTGTGTGTCTGTTTGTGTCAGTGCGTGCCTGTGTGTGTAGGTGTGTGTGTGTGTGTGTGTGTGTGTGGCCTTGTGGCTCTAAGCCCCCGTTCCTGGTTAGTGTCTGGGTGTATGCTGGGGATATTGCAGTGGGCTGAGCTGCAGCATTCCGCAGCACACAGGCAATGCCCACTGGAGCCAGGGAGTGACGCACATAGACTTCAGTGATTTGGATCAGCAGCAAGGCCCCCTATGGACAGATGACAGACAGAGAAGCAAACTGTGTGTGTGTGTGTGTATGTGTGTGTGTGTGTGTGTGTGTGTGTGTGTGTGTGTGTGTGTGTGTGTGTGTGTGTGTGTGTGTGTGTGTGTGTGTGTTTGTGAACAAAACACAAACCTTTGTCTGTAGACATTATATACATAAATAGATACATATATCCCAACATTAGCAAGACATTAACCCTACAACACACAGACGTTTTAAATCACTGTCTAAAATCAGACCAACTTTGGAAGAACAATGATGTGTGCAGATGTATTCATGTGTGTTTGCGTGTGCACGTGTGTGTTTCAGTGACAGTGACCAGTTCCAGCTGGAGTCTCTCATGGTCTCCTCTCTGTTTTACAGCCTGTCAGTGAGTCCATGTGGCTGGCAGAGGGCTGTGTGTACAGGGAACCCCACCAGTGTAGCCAGGGGTTCTGATGATCCATGCATCAGCCCAGTCTCATTCTGGAGACAGGTCCTTAAAAGTGATACACCAAATACCCCAGGGGATGATACTGCTATCTGAAGGAGAGCAAAAGCAGGCACAGAGGCAGGCCTGATGACACGTCTGAGGAAAACACCAGGCTGTTGTCTTTGTTCTGGTCTTCATCTGGTCTTCAGCTGGGACTGGGGCCCCCCTCCAAAGATATGGCAGAATAGTCCACTATCTCCATAAAATAAAAGAGAGAAATAAATCACAACCAGAATTGGCCCTTACGCTCCATTACTAGTCGAGACAGGGTAGGCTACTCTGGATAGTTGGCCCGAATTAATGACAGGAAGTGAAGCAGGTGTGAAGGATATTAAACTGGGTAAAGACACGGAAACGGAAGGAGGGGAAGTGAGATTATCCGGGAGCCGTTTCTGCCGGAGGGCACCAAGCAGCGTAGCACCCTTTTTGTTCTTCTGCTGACAGGCCCAAGCATCTGGTCCGTGTGTTCCCTGTGTGTTCGGGCAGCCTTTGAATGGATGCCTTTAACGGCTTGGTGGGCTGGCCAGTGCAGTCTGTAGGGCTACACGTGTCTCTCTGTCTGAGCAGCTGGGCCAGATGTGATCCTCCCCTCGAGAAGTTGCCCCCGTCATTTATGTGGGCAAAAAGCAGAAATCTTCACTGTGAACATGAATTACCATACCATACAAATACCATTTGAATGAAGCTAATCTTAAATAGGCATAAAACCAAAGCAACCAATATTATTTCCACTTTATTGCACACCTTGGTTAACTGGCCGTTTAAAAATAACCCCTTCCAATATTAAATAGTGTGTTCGTTTTCTTAAAAAAGTAAACTTGGTTCTCTATGTTTTGCCAAAGGGAACACTTAATTATGATCCAAACCAAAACATTGAGCTACTCTGCAATCTTCCGTCATACAGGCTTTAACCCAGGGCTGTGTGGTTCAGGTCAAGATATCTGACCCTGAAAGCAACCACTATTAGACGCACTGTATAATTTGGGTTCAGCTTGTGGCTGAAGGCCAAAGTGTGATCTGGCTATTTTATAAATGTCTCTTACTAGGAAGCTGACATTCTGTGTTTAAATACCTTGAATAGATAAAAGATATGAATCTGTTTTTTAATTCTGACGGAATAAAATTAAGATTTGACTGGTTGTGGATCTGCAAGGCCAAAGAATAATTGACAGAAGGTTTGCTCTAGGAAATAACCAGTTCCTTCCTCAATGGTGTGGGGCGAAGGCCGGAGAGCCAATTGCTGTGGTTGGCTGATTACTTTCCTGTTACGCCCTGCAGGTTGAAATTGGACACTTGCGGGTGTAGCCCCAGATAAGGCCATGCCACTTAACCTACAGGCCATGCATGTCATGGTGGTTTTTGCATACAGATTAGTTGCATGTGTCAACTATGCCACATGGTGATAATAATTCACATTCAAAATGTAAAAATAATTCACGTCAAAATGTTACGGTTGATGTACTGCAATTGTTCACATGGAGTAGCAGTGACAATTCCAAAAGGGACCCTACGTTTTTGACATACAGTAGTGTATTATTCCAAAACCCTATAAAACTCCTTCCCCAAACCCAGTGGTCGCTTGAAGACGCAAACAAACTGAAGCAGTTAATGTGGTCATGGCAACTGTACGTATTTGACCACTGTGCTTCCCCGAGAAGTCGTGCCTGTGGGGGGGTTTCACTCTCCCGTGGTGTGTTTGCCATGCTACTCATTTCCTCCCCACAGCGTCTTTGGCACAGCCTTTCCTCCTCCCCTGGAAGCCATGACCAAATCACACAAAGACACACCAACACACGCAACACAGCAGCAGTTGTTGAGGCATGCGGGCAAAAGCATGCCCTCACATTTAGAGACACAGCGAACACCCCCCTCCCCAGTGACGGACACACACACACACACACACACACACACACACACACACACACACACACACACACACACACACACACACACACACACACGCACACAAACACTAGCAGATGGACACAATATGATTTATGGAAAACCCCCTTTTTGTTTTTGTCTACTTTTTGGGTCTGTGGAGAATTCAGGTGATTATTTTAACTCAAGGTCTGGAGCCTATCACCTCACATCCCACAATGATCCAAACGGTTCTTAGAAAAAGCCTAAGCAGAAATGTCACGAGGTTTCTTGACTGGCCACAAATTGCTGCTACACGTGTTGTATTTCCAACATGTACAACTGCGTAAAGCCCATTTGCTGCAATTCAAAAACCACTACATTATTTGACTTTTTGCATTGAAACAACAAGCATGCTTATAATGTGAACCAGCATTCCGCTATTTCACAACATATAATTTTGTGGCATTTTATTGGTGTATCTCTGTGTTCTAGGCCCTAGCCCATGATTGAATACTTGTTTGGATAGATATGTGTGTGTGTGTGTGTGCGTGTGCGTGTGCGTGTGCGTGTGCGTGTGTGTGTGCGTGTGTGTGTGTGTGTGTGTGTGTGTGTGTGTGTGTATATAGTACTGTATACAGTGTATATATATATGTAAAAAAAACATTTTCAAAAACCTAAGAGCACATTTGCCTGGTTTGGTACACGTGAAATGCTCACTGACCAATCCCTCTTCATATCATTTTGTATAAATATAAACATTCTAGTCATGAATTATGTTTTTATTCAACATTAGGACAGTAAACCTAAGAGTCAAAAAAATAACCAAATATACCCTGGCAATAAATAAAAGTTACTTTTATTATATCAGCCCTTTTGTTTGACAGAGATGGGCCTCCTGAGGTTTCATGCTTTATATATAGATCCCTTGATGATGCTGGACAGCACACAGCATTTCAGCAGTCCCTATTAAACCAGGTTTTACTGCAGTCAGTCTCATCCCACCCAGGTTTATTGCTCACGATGAGTTTAAAAACGTACCGCTGCTATAAATACCTTAGGCCCCCTGAAATATGTGTTTTAGCATGTAAATGTGAAAAGCCTTGCCTTGCTGTTTTCAAAGTCTTGTAGTTAAGATGGAGGCTTTGTTGGCTGTCTATTATACCAAAGCAATTACGTGGCTAGCCCTGTCAACAAACGTCCAGACTAGAGGCTTCTGCCACTGACCAAACAACTGCTTAGTTAACACAATACAGGATGAGTGAATTAAAGGCCATGGCACGAACCTCCATTTCATTGGTATGGTAGACTCGCCTTTTGCTTGGAACTGAGGATAAAGAAAAACAGAAACGATTCCTGATCTTTTCAAGAGGTCTATTATTTTCCCCTGTCCTGTGGAAAGATTTACAACGTCCTTTGGAAGGAAACTGCCCTCACTGACCTCCTGTGTGTGGCTCTCCTACGGGCGACACACACAGACCAGCACGTTAATGTCACGGCACTCACCACTCATCATCACTTATTAAAGAGCCTGTCGGTAACCCTGGGGGCGTGGCTGTCAGCTGTGAGCATTCCCTTTCCTTCCTCAGGCTGTCAAAGGTGTCAGCCCTCATCCCCGCGGGCACCTGCAAAGGATGCAGACTCATCAAAACCCTAAAGAGTCCTTCGAGGTCAGCCAAGCAGCACATGCCTAATCTTTTAAAGAAGGCAGCTTTTGAGGTGGGAGGAATCGACCTGGAACTGGATCATTTGATGATGGGATTCTCAATGCTGTAAATACTGAACGTTCGTGCACGGCCTGTATCCATTCCCTGCTTTAGGGAAACTTTGGCTGATTTCACACTCAGTGGCCTCAATTAAGACAGATGATATGAAAGTAAATTTTGCACAGAAATAAAAAATATATAAAACACACACATGCATACGCACACACACACACACACACACACACACACACACACACACATGCTCTCATAATTTCTTAACATCACTACCAACCCAGCTATAACTACAACCCCACAGCTATTTACTCAATGATGTACTGTCAGTATGAAAGGGAATGTCTGTAAAACACTAAAGAAACTGTTTAAAAATCCCTGCCCATCCCAAACACCAGATGTCTCACTTTATTATAGTGTCTCCATAATTTGTGTCTGGGTTGTGATGGTGTGTGTGTGTGTGTGTGTGTGTGTGTGTGTGTGTGTGTGTGTGTGTGTGTGTGTGTGTGTGTGTGTGTAACAAAGGTTATATTATTCAACGTCTTTAATTATCATAAGGCTGGCGCTCCCCCTGACTGCTGCAGGATGTGTCCAGACAAGAGTATTAGAAAACCAAACAATCAAGGATCTCAGATAGGGAACACATTCAAACATTTTGCTCATGTCCCTACCTGGGTGCTAAATACCAAAGTCCTAACAATAACACATTCTCTCCTCCTGAGAAAACAAACCAACTTCAAGCACCAGACGTTGGAATATTTCTTGCTCCGATGAATAGATACGTTTTGTATGTATGAACGTGCTCCAGGACAAAATTACCTATCATAACAAGAGAATGATAATTGGATATTATATAACCGCAAGTAAGCTGATACAAAAGTTGGTTCATTGGAGCCACAGCAGACGAAAGTGGCTAGCTTTGGCTGTTGTCCAGATGGAAAGTCAAAGATATCCTGAATCATTGGAACCGACTCTTCCAGATTGTGATGGAGACCAAATTTGACTTTCCAATCTCTAACATCAGATGCATGGGAAGAGTTGAATGTTTATTGACTCAAGATAAGGATTACGATGATGTTCCGGACATCAGCCTTGAATCATCTGTAATGAATACATGGGAATTCAGAACAATGGGTTTTAGTTTGATCGTATTTGTCAGGTTTTCTAGCATAGTCTCAGGCTTACTTGTCTACCAACACCTACGTCTTAGTTTACACGTTTTCCATCTAGATATGTAGAAGTTTCAAGGTAACAATGTATCAAAATCTTGCTGAGGTGTTCTGCTGTTATGCATTTGTGAAACACAGCTGAAGGATGACCTTCACCTAACCTCCATTTCAAATATCACCACCAATTTTTTTGCAGCAATCCCAACCATAAAGGAAATAGAGGCTTCTGAATGAATTATTGGATTCTGGATCATAAACCGAAGACAGCAGCAGTGGCTTGTGTCCTGTTCATCTCAGCAGGTCGACCTCTGGAGGAAGTGCCGGCGTAGGAAGCACAGACCACATCAGTGTAAAGGAGATAACCTTGGAGCTGTTCCTGTACATCTGCATTTGCACATCCATTTGACCAGAGTCAGAGGGTCTCATGGGAATGTGCTCTTGGATGTGCTCTTGGACAACGTTGGGCTGCTTGTTCTCTCCCACTTGCCTAACATAGGACAGTGATTTCAGGGCCCAAAAGCGCCGTTGTCAGAACATTCCGTTCAACGATGCATCTTAGGCAACTTTGAGACAATAAACTCCACATATCCACAAGATGAACATTTAAAATAGTAAACTTTTTTTTTACATACAAGACAGAGTCTATTTCTCCAAAATAGATCTTTCAAAGATCCTATCTTGCACATGGGGTTTATCGTTGTATTTTGAATGGATGTTAGTGTCATGAACATCCATGAGGTAGGTGGCAATTGCTGACACACTTGCATTTGTTGCATTTACACATTCTAAAGTTGGCCAAAGGGATACATGGGTTATAATGTACAATGCAGACGTTTCAGGAACAGGGACTGTCAACACCAACAATCTTTACCTCATTATCCTATCCTGAAGTCTAAACCTAAAAGATAAGGAGTTGAATCAGAGGTGAAAGTATTACACATAGAACTTGGTTAAATTTCATATTTGTTTTGTTTTGTTTGGGGTTAGCAGCACTAGCAGCTCATGCATCAAATGAGTAATCGAATCAAAGATGGAAATCTAATGTTCCCCCCCAAAAATGAACTAATCCAAGTAAAAAAGCACAAAAAAAGTTATAATTATGTTGAGTCTCACATACACTGCTGGAGGCGCTGATTGTGATGTCAACCTCAGAGGGGGGTTAGACTGCAGTAGAGGAGATGAGAGAAGAAAGAGCTTCCTTGCCAAGCCTAACCGCTCATGTTGGTCCCCACCCAACAGAGCAAACAAAGCCACGTTTTAAGGGGTTTTGGCCCTGGGTTGGGGGGGGGGGGGGGGTTGAGTCCTCCAAAAGGCCTCATGACAGCTGACGTAGGAGCTCCAAACTACAACATCGTTCTCTCTCCCTGGGCGATCACGAACAATAGCTGAGGCTATCGTTCGGAACAGGAACAAACACTGGGAGGACTAGCCCAATGGTATCACAGTTTCAAATCCTCTGATTGTCCCAAAGGCTCCTTTTCCCAATCTCTGACGGACGTCAACGATGGGAAAAGTTATCGGATGTAACAAACAATGGTAAAAGGGTTCAGCCAAAAGTGGAATGACTCCTTGATTGTTAGTTTGTGTGTCCGTCTCTCAGTCCCTTTCAGTCTGAACCTCCACACAATTAGGCTATCTATCCTGTTCAAAATATTGAATTACTTTTCTCACAGCCTTTCTCACCCTTTCTATTGCTATTTTACTCAGTCTCTCTCTTTCTATCAGCAAAACTGCTTTGTATGCGGTGCCCCGACCGGCTAAGCGTTAAGTTCCTTTTCGGAGGATGAAATGTGAACCTCGGTCTTGATGAGAATTGCCCCCTCATGCTCCCCAAAGCTCCCCCTGTTTTGGAAATGAGCTCAGAGAGGAGCGTGTTTTTTCAGAGAAGACCCCTGGACCCCTGGCTGCAGCCTTCCTCAAAACGTGCCAGTTGAGAGGCAGCGGTGTTTGTAGTTAAACCGACACCGTACGCCAAGGCCTTCAGTGAGTGACAGACACTAACCAGAGAGATCCCCATTCCATCACTATGCATAGCCAGTGTAAGGAGAGTTGTAGGCCTGTGATCTGCTGTAATGCCAGGGGCTCCCCACAATGACCCTCAATGCTCGTCCGCTCCAAAGATCATACAAGAACTAGCTGATGAGCCAACAAGAAAAAGCAAGTAAATGGATTTCCTCTGTTTTATGAGGGAAGCCTTTCGGGAATGAGAGTACATAGGAGTGGGGAGATTAAGAATTGGCAGAGTAAACTGTTATTTCTAAGTGGAGCTGGTGTATGGAACCAAGACAGGCACACAGCTGTGAGACATGCAGACAGACATGCAGACAGAGACTCACCAGTAAACAGGGATTGATATTCAGACTAACCTTTCTCTCGGATCCCTCTGTTCTCATCAGCTAAACTCCTCAGTATTTCAGTCTAAGGCCAAGTGGCATTAGTTCCTTCCATCATGAGCAATAGAAGTACAGTGCATTTTTACACACACACACAGACACACACAGACACACACACACACACACACACACATACTTACATAGGTAACATACATACATAAGTGGAAATCCAGTCCCCCACATTTGGATAAAGTATTTCTCCAGAAACTGCAGTCAGCTCTGGCTGACTGACCCAAAATTGGTCTTAGTACTTCAATGCACAGTGTTTCACAATGTAACAGGAAGTCAAGCATAGTTGACAAACAGTCTGAATTTACATGTGTAGGCCAACAGGGTAAGTTTTATCTGGTCTCTTCAGAATCACATCTCAAATAACAACCCAATAATAAAGGCTGCATAGGTCTGTCAGCTTTTGTCAATCAGCATGTTAATCCAACTCTTTGTAGGGTAGATTGTTTACACATAATCTCTTATAAAAAGGAGTTTATTTCTTTGCTTCCTGTGTAACCGGATAGTAGACTGGAGATCAAAGAAATCCTCAGAACACCTCACTTTCACCAAGAATTAAGAAAGCTTAGCACTGTTTTGGATGGGAATAAGTCAGAAATGGACTTTATTTATCTATTCCAGATATGCTAGCTGGTGCCATCCGGCAGAACGGTAAAACGGTTGGAAGACTAGGTGGATGGAGGAATGGAAAGGTAGAAGGATAAGTTCTGTTTGACAGGCTGCCATACAGAGTTTAATTACATGGAAAACAGAGAGAGCACTGTGAATGTACTTTGCCATGCCTTCGGTACGAAGCAGGAAGGAAGGGGGATGAGCAGGATGAGAGAGGTACGAGAGGAGGAAGGAGGCAACGGGAAGAAAGTGAAAATAATATACAAAAAAGAGGAATCAGAGTAGGATAAGTGGACGAAAGAAATTAAAAGGGGGGATAAAGAGAAAGATGGGACAAAGACAATCAAATACTGCTTACTGTAACTGGAGAGACTTGAGAAAGGTATGAAAGAAAAGAAGAAAAAAAAAGCGTAGGCGTAGAAATAGCGGAGTCCTTTTCATGATCTTTCCCTTGGGGAAAATGGGATTTCCACTAGTCGTAAACAATGGGACAACAAAGGAGACTCTATGACTCGACTCCCGTGGCTCCCGAGTCGACTCCCATGGCTCCCGAGTCGACTCCCGTCGCGAGTCCAGTCGACTCCCCGTGGCTCCTGTGGCTCCTGAGTCGACTCCCCTGGTTCCCGTGGCTCCCGAGTCGACTCCCGTGGCTCCCGAGTTGACTCCCGTGGCTCCCAAGTCGACTCCCGTCGCGAGTCGAGTCGAGTCGACTCCCGTGGCACCGGAGTCAACTTCCGCCGCGAGTCGAGTCCACTCCTGTGGCTCCCGAATCAACTCCCATGGCTCCCGAGTCGACTCCCATCGCGAGTCAAGTCGACTCCCGTCGCGAGTCGAGTCGACTCCTGTGGCTCCCAAGTCGACTCCCCTGGCTCCCGTGGCTCCCGAGTTGACTCCCGTGGCTCCCGAGTCCACTCCCCTGGCTTCCGTGGCTCCCGAGTTGAATCCCGTGGCTCCCGAGTCGGCTCCCAAGTCGGCTCCCGAGTTGACTCACTTGAATGGCCTGCCTCTGACAGAGGAAGCTGGAGGAAACAGGTCAGGGCTGACTGGGTGTCTAATTTACACCTGGGACTACCATTAACTATTACGTCTCAGCACATGTGCTTGCCTCTGTTCTCTTGTGTTTTTAGAATGACCCAAGGGACAGGGTAGAAGTATTTACTTATACTATTATGTTTACACGTTTGTAAAACAAAATTGAAAATAAAAATATGGAGAACTGTAGAGTTTTGCACATCTAGTTATGAAATGTCAAATCAACTTAATCAAAACTACAATAACACAAATGTAGTTCCAATGCAAACATATAAATATATATATATATATATTTATATACATAAATAAATACATGCCAAGAGCAAAATAGCCAGCTAAGATGACCTTGACATGACCTGCAATGTAGTAATTTGATTGATGTCACAAGGTCCAAAATAGCAAATCAATAATGCCTTTCTCTTGTAAACAGGAAGGGAAATGCTGTAACCTATAACAATGTCTGACCTGATAATCTTTTCTCTGGTGTTCATTCACTATAACAATGGGAATAAGGAGCCCGATAAAGAGGAAGCAGAGTCAGGGTTTTGCTTGTTCCTTACCAGGAAAACATTCTCTGACGTCTTTCCCATCTCCCCTACCTCTTGTCCATCCTCCACCTGTGATTAGATTGTCTTTTGTTTTAAATTAATCTCAAGGACACAGTGGCTGGAGTGCAAGCAACAGGGATCGATGTTCCTGACCTGCACATCTGTTCCCAGCACTGTTCCCATCACTGTCCCAGCATGCCTGTCATCAAGAAATGTCGCCTAAGTTACCAAGTCGCCAAGGCAATTGCTTGACATCATCCTCTTGGCTCCTACCTTTTGTTTAATTGTATTGTACAACATGCATTCACATTCTATGGAATCTACCACTGAATGTCGGTCGCTTCAAAAGTGAAAGTTTAACAAAAGTTGAAGGGTGTTTCTGTCTTCTTTTGGTAGGAAACCCCCTGTGAGGAAACTCCCCATAAAACAGCTGCAAGGAAATAGCCTGGTATAACAAAAAATACCATGTTCGAAGTGAGTGTCCCGGCTTGGCTTGGCAAGCATGTCTGTTAGGATAGTGCTGAGTGCTTCCTGGTCAATAAGTGACCGAAAAGGTCCGGCTGAGAAACACCGTCTGTTGAGGAAGGATGGAGAAGGGAAGGAGCAGCATAGAGATAGAACTGAGTCCCTGGGGAGCAACAGACAGATTTGTTTCACCAGCGTCCTCACCCAATATCACACCATGGTAGGTCTCAAGGCTACTCAATCAATGTACATGTGTCTGAAATAACATCTCCTTAGAAAATGGATTTATATTTGAGAAACAGATGCTAACGTGGTCTGATGGCAGTATACTGTATATCAAATGTTAAGGTGGAAAAAGGTAATGTTTTACTTTCTTGAGGACAATCACATCACATAGCAAGAGAGCCACCCTGCCCATTAATAGAAAAAAACAGCTTACTGCCTCAACCACGAGAGAGCAAGTTTATAATGACTTGTTTAAAAGTCTACAGCGCACTGAACACACTGGGACTAGCTTATAGGAATAAATAGTAAGCTTTTCTCATTTGCAGTGTCCCAAGACAGTGAAGGCCCAACCTGTTTTTGAATGCCCTCCATTTGCTCCATGGCACTGTCATCAACAAAACCACGACCGGTGTTTGGCTTGGCATCCTCTGGTTTTATGTCAGCATATTTTAGATTCAACTTTGTGGTGCCAAAAGGACTTTAGACATTTTAGTAGCAGTGGAAAGTAATAATGATATAAATAGTTAAAAAATGTGGTCGGGTGTATACATTGTTAATCGAGGGAGCAAAATCACATGTATCCAACAATAATTATTGCATGATCTCGTATCTCAAGAGTTTTGGGGGATTGTTTAGGGGATAAACGACATTACAGAAAGCAAGTGTCGCGACCCGCAGCCTAGGCCTTTGGACATTCCCACACATTCCATCACCGTAATGTCCTTGTGTTGGAGCAGAGTTAAAGCCTCCATTGCTTATTACCAAACAGAGGGGTAAGCAGCTTGGATCAAGGCTCCTGGAGCTCACTCAGGGTTGGCTCAATAAACTCCTTCCCGGCCGTTTCCTACTGGTTACACTCAGGTCAGCCCAACCACCAACATTCCTTTTTGATTAAATGTCAGAGAATCCTATATCATCCAAGCAATCAAACTTGGTCCTTCACATTTTCTCAAGTGTGTTTCCTCTTTTCCCAATAATCTAAATAAAACTCTTACCTGTAAACTGGGTCACACAGATGGGAAATATTTGTAAAAAGACCCTCAAGTACTTTGTGACCATTTACTTGGCTTATTTGGGGTGTAGAGTTTGCGTTTATTTTTATATGAGGTTGTACTTTTGGTTTATAGCTAAAAGGTAATCAGGTCAGTGACATCATGAACCCAGGTCACAGGGTCACACAGGCAGGGGCTCAATAACGTCCTGTGACCCCCAGTGGTGTGAGAACTAAAAACCATAAAATACCCCCATCAATTTCAGCAGACAAGAAGGGTCAAATAACATGTTATTTTGTACAATTCAAGCCAAGAGCTTGAAATGATCTGACAAATGTCACAACTGGTGCAAGGCTAAAACAGAATGGCTGGAGTGACAATACCTTATATGTCTAAATATAATATCTTAAAATGTCTGTTTATTCTGGGCCTACTTACCCATTACCGCAGGTTAACAACAGCGCAGTAAGACAAGGTCATCCGTCTTAAAACACTTTTAATAGGCATAGTTGGATTTACAAAACATTTTATGAGTAGGAGCCAGCTGAGGAGGAAGTAGGAACAACTTTTATCACCTGTGTTCCGAAGTAACAGAAACGCAATCAAATCAGCGTGGCCCTTTAAATAGACCTCATCGATGTGGAACGAATAGGATTGGTGTGTGAGTGACGGCTTACTTGTCAGGAGTGAACCGACTCAGAATTATGGAGCTGAACTTTAGCTTGAATCCTCTTTATTTGATCTGACTGATAAAGGAATAGAGCACGTCCCTTGGTTTTGGAGTTAAATCCAGGACAAGCATCCAAAAACACTTCCGAGTACTAACACATAAAGTATATGAAGTGCATTAACACATGAGGCTTGATAATGTGAATGTAATTTACAGAGAGCCAACTGTCAACAAAGCACTTCAAACAAAACTGATAGTATCTGGCGCAGCCTCAACAAGATTCCAGCCAATGACTCCAGGTGGGATGACTGGGCTGTATCCATTGAAATCCCTCTCAGTTCTCTGTTCAAAATCTCTGATGAACCACAGAGCAAAACCTGTTTATCATCACCATCGCTATCCATTCTAATGAATAACATTCTCAACGCAGCTGCAGGCAATGGTACAGGATATTATTTTAAGACTGGTAATTGATGCGTTCAAAACAAGAAATGCACTTGTATCGCACCCTTTAGCGGCAAGAACAAACATTATGGTTTTAATATCTTGGGCTTCAGCTCATCAGTGTAACTTAAATAGATGAGACTCACTTACAAATTGTTTCTAGCTGAATGTTTTTTAGACCACAGGTAGATACTGTACTTCCTTCCAAACTACAAAAATGAAGTAAACAATGTGTGCCCACTGTGACAGATACTGATTCTGGGTATGTAGGTCTCTCCTATTTAAGGTGGGGTTAGGTAAACACACATACATCTATCGGCATGGACAACCTGGTCCTGTTCTAAGGGAAGCAGCTGTACCACATACACATAGATATACCTGTCAGTGAAACTGTAAACAAAAAACAAAAAAAGGAAATTTAAAATAGCTGCTTTCAAGGAATGGTCCACTGAATCGATCTTTAGATTGGGAAGAATCCTGTGACGGAAAATACATTCTCGGCCATTAATGAGTGACTGGACTGGACAGTCAGTCCACCTTTATCAAAAAGAGGTTGGGACTGATAGAAGCTCACTCTCGGAGTGCTGATCTCATGTATTATTTTGTCAGTGTACAATAGTTTTAGACTGGCACCACACTCTCTCTCTCTCTGAATGGGAAGTGGCTAAACAGGTCAATAGATCAACACTGCCACCATGTGGTAAATATGGGAAATACTACACGAAATGATGGCTTTGGGTAGGCCTACCTGTTGTCAGATGTGGTATTAGGAGGAATTTAAGCTACCTCAACCAGGGACCCCCTGTGGAGCTGCGCAGCTGGGGATGTCCCAGGGGTGGACACCAAAATATTTGTCTGTAACATTTTTGTACAGTGTTTCAGCAGATACGTATTATGTTTTATGAAAAACACCCCTGCGGATAGTTATAACATCAAAACCTTTCAAACAAAATAGTTGCACTACCCTAGTGTCGCCAGTGATACCTGGCACCCTGGTCCTCTACTTGACCGTCAATCTTCAACGGATATTACAGGAATGTTATCATCACTTAATATACAGGCCTTTAAATTAATCTATTACACACATAACTGGATAAACTGCCGAGGCCAAAATTGAATGTATTGTTTCGTTTTGCCTCATTACAAAGTCTGGACACTAGGGGGCATTTAAACCTTTTAGTTTGTGTTCTCTGAGAAAATTCAGTCATAGTCCTTGCATCTAAGAGACGACCGAGAAAGGCCCAGTCCCATTATTTTATTAAGAAAATGGACCCCTTCTCACATAACTTTGATTAATCTGTAAATGTATATGTCACTTCAATGTCACCCTTAATACGATTCCTATTAATCACGATCAGTTATTGAAACAATTTTTTTGTCTACATTGTGTACATTACAGTAGAACACTTACAAAATGCTTGAACAAGAGTTAATTTCATAAATGTGTGTAGCATAAGTCACATAAGATTCATACATGAATAATATCAGTATAAAACTTAATTTAAAATATATCAACTGTGTCTTAACCAGGAGACTGAGTATTATTGTGTCAAGTATCTATGGTCTTTTCTGTGGTGATAGTTTTCCATGACATAAACAAGCGTTTTGTTGTAGATGTGGTTTGCATGCAGGTATTGTATGACACCAGCTGTGGGGTAACGTATAACAAGCTTGGGAATGACCAGAGTGAAGAGGAAGTGACTAACATTTATGGGGGACATTGGACTTTAGATTTCTCATGTTTACTCGCTCAAATTACGCGAGCACAGTATTTTTTATCAGGTACCAGGGACGCTTAGTTCAAGCGTAAAAGATTTCAAACCAATGTTGAGAAAATTATGAGAGAAAATGATTAAGGTTCATTTCAAAGGAATGTGGGGAGTACTATAAAATGCGGAACAAAAAAGATATATTCGTCTATGTGTGGGGATCCCATTAATGACGTGGCAGTACTCCCACACAGGATTTTCTGTTCTTGTTTCAGTTCTCTATTTAATTGCAACTGGACTTCATGATGTAGTCCTTTGCTCTCATCTCTGGCCTTTACATAGTTCCTCTTTTACTACTCACTCACTACACACACACACACACACACACACAAACACACACACACACACACACAAACACACACAAATTCACCTACAATGCATGAAGAAAAGTGTGAATTTGTGTTTTATTTGTATCTTTGGGACCACAAGCATAGAAGGGGGAGTACATTTTGTATTCGCTTTCCATTTAGTTTCGCTTCCAATCAACCCAAAAGTATTCACTCTGGAGTTACAAACACAGACATACACACAAAATATTCACCTCCTTACCTCGTCTGCCCCTTTCCTCTTGGCTGGGGTACTCGCCTATCAATCGTCACTACTGTTACTGTCTTTCCCCACACACACATACACGCACACACACACACACACACACACACACACACACACACACACACACACACACACACACACACACACACACACACACACACACACAGAGGGCTCTTTTTATAGTTTACTTTCTTAAATTGTCTTTGTTTACCCAACTGGCACGATCAGATCAGATCCCCAGTGTAGAGAAGGAGGAGTTGGGAAAGTCCCATTTTCTTTCTGACATTAGGTCACTCAAGTAAGGAAGCTGCATGTGAAACGAACAGAAGCGCTAATTCGGGTTCCAGGTTATATTTCGATAGGCTCGAGGAAGCAAAATTATTCATTTAAACGGGTTCATTCCTGTATCAAAAGTACATGAGCAAGACTTCCCACACTCATACACACACACATACACATTGTTTACTTCTGTGTGTACGTGTGTTTGTGTGTGTGTGTGTGTGTGTGTGTGTGTGTGTGTGTGTGTGTGTGTGTGTGTGTGTGTGTGTGTGTGCGTGTGTGTGTGTGTGTATGTGTGTGTTTGCATGTTGCTAACATATTCTTCTCAGAGGTAATGCCAAATAACACTTACACCGTGGTGGTAAAAGAGGAACTCTGTGAAGGTCAGAGATGAAAGCACATGAGTAGATCATGAAGCAGCCCACAGAAGATACTTTGTGTAGAATTTGACATCACTAATGAAGTTACACTTACGGTGTGTTGTGACTGGCTTTTAATGATAGCCTCTCCATACCATTTTATATTTTAGTTTCCTAATGGAACAGAAATGGTTAGAGAACAGAGGACAAAGTTCCACAAAAAATAGCAGTCTCAATCTGCAAAGTGTCTTTGAAGGAGATTAATGATTAGCTGATCCCTTCTCAAAGTGTGGCTGGCCTGGTTTTACCAACAACACAACCACAGAAATGCAAGGTTATTGTACTTACCCTACATATATAGTTTCAGTGTCAGTGTGCTGTGGATTCAAAGAAATGTAAACTTTGTACAAGGAGTGTTAGGAGTGTTGCGGGTTTTCATGGTAAAGGTCTACAGCCATTTATGCACATATTATGCAGAGAATGTGACTCTAGAGATAGTTTTCTCTGTCTTTGATGTAGGTCGAAATGGAAAGTCCTCTGCAATGTGGTTTATCCCTTTCACATTGTCTCTCTCAGAAACATCAAAGAGACAGAGCTTTCAGAACACAGAAATAATTTGTGTGGAATTACCCTATGATACAGCAGAAGTCAATTATCTTTGTTGTTTCCTTTTAAATGTCATTCGGTGCATTTTAAACCAAAATCATTATGTCAATCTACCATTCTCTAAATGCATTATATTAATAATACAATAGGCCATGCATTCCTTTATGATGTTCTGTAGTCAATAGCACTCTGAATTCTTAATGAAAATACAAATGTTTGTACTTTTTCATATAAATCCATGTAATATACATCTATGAAGTATTATAGATTCATCAAGTTTTTAGAGCCAATTCCTCGGAAAGGAATGCACTGTGCGTTACGTCATCAAACCAGAGGATTGTGAGCAGACTGTTTGCGCAGAAGAGGCGCTGTGAAAAATGTTACCGTAAATTACGTCACAGAAATTTGGATATTTTTTAAGCAGTTAAGATATTTCTTTAAGCGAAGTATGGACTACACAAAAAACACTCATGTGCAAAAATCAAAAACAAAAATCGTGTTATACTAATTAGGTAAGCTATACTGAATAGCATAGGCCCTATTTAAGAATTCAAGCCCATGTGACAACACCAATATCATATATGGATGTGATGACAAAAAACAAAAGTTCCCCACCTCCAGGGTCTGTCACCAGTTAGTTTGATTAGATACATTCTTAATTTCATAATAATCCTCAACAACATCTTATCCATATACGGTCAATGTAAACAGGCCAATTACTGAAATGGAAAACAAATTCCCAAGACAAAACAGTGTGACGCACTCACAATGTCATAATTTTCTCTTTTTTAAATGTTTTTTAGGTATCCTATTATGCCAACTGTACGTTTACGCACGTGACTTATACGTTAACATACATTAACCATTGACTGTTTAATATTTTAACACAGGACCATATGTCGAATCCACGCGGGATTTACCGTAAATGATGACGAAGGAAAAGTGCAACCGGGGCGGGTCACAATTCTGAACAGGGCGGAGAGTGACGTCTTAAATACAAGTAACGCGATCAGTCGTGAAGCCTGCTAGATGAACAACAAAGCACAAGTAACCAGTAAGTACGAGTATTTCGGCGATAAAGTCCATAACTTTGTGGAACTAACGGCACGTAGCAACTGAAAGGATTTTTTGAAGAATTTAGAAGATCGTGTTTGAGGTCTCGAAGTCTGGTACTATTTTAAGTTTTTTTCCTTCTCAAGAACCTCCTCAAAGAACCATGCTGAAAGTTTGCCTCGTGTTGTTTTTATTTTCCTCCGTCTATTCTGAGTCGGTAAGTTGTCATTTAACTTTCATTGAAATTACTTAAAACTTTAGGTTTTTCATTTTTTCCCCAAAGGAATTTGGATATTAATCTAGCCACCGGTAGCTAAGTTACCTCATTTGCGCTAGCTCGAAAAAGCGAACTACATTTAACTTACTCATCCATTACTAACTGTGCTAATTTAATTTTGACAATACACATTAAATTGTCTTAATTTCATGGTTGGTTAGGTACACAGGTATCTACATATTTGTGACTGGCATTGCCGATTTTATCATGTTAAACCATGTCTGTTGTGTTATGATAGTCAGCCTGCCACTCATGGTTGCTGGTCTGTGAGTGTGATTAACATTCACAAGCTCTCAGTCCTCCTACTAGCCTGTTTGGGAAATGGGGAGAAGCCGTTATCCACCACCTGTACAAGGCACTACATGCGGTAGGCGCCCCAATTTGGGTACGTAGGCACCGCTGGGCCTATGATGGTTTTATTCACCTATGATGGACTATGCCTTTTGCTGGAAGGTGATTGGGTGCTAGGCTATTGCCCATTGATCAGGGTAAGGAATATAATTAGTTTGAAGAAGTAATATAATACTAGGATATTTAATGCTGTTGGTGTAGTATAGTGGCTGCTTAAGTGTTTATTTTCTTCTTTTTGCACTATTTACAGACCTTGTCTTGATGTGTGTAAACCTGTCCTTCCCTACTGTTAAATATGAAAGAGTGGCCTTGTGGTTAGTGTTTGTGTATGCGGGTGTTAAATGAGAGCGAGGGGGTATGTAGATTGAAGGTAAGGGGCTATGTAGATACCACCCAGCAAGAGAAACATTGCTGGCCTAAAAACACACAGTACCCTGGGGGTTTAGGAGCTCACACAATCTGTGCAGATGGTCTATGGGTGGTAATCTGCTAGCAGGGGGAAATGGTTGCTTGACCGGATACTGACTTTACCACTCTGTCTTGGATGATCAAAGAGTTCTAGCTCATATAAAGCATCAGTGTAGGACTTAAGGCCATTTTCAATTTAATCTGTGAAATGTTTATTTGGTTGACCTAAAAGTTGTCGTTTTGTTTAGAAAAGCAGTGAGATACTGCTGACATTAGTTACATTTGTTGTCATTGTTATCGTGAATTTTAGCTTAGATTTAAGCAGCCCTTATTAGATTCTCTCTTGTCACTTTGAAAGAAAGAACTGTCTAAAGGCCAGCTTAGAAACATAAGACATGTTCGTTTGCGTTAAATACTAACAAATGGCTAGCTGTGCCGTTTCATATGCGCGTGATGGGAGGGATTGACTAACTATGGCAGAAGTGTTTGTAAGCTTTAGGCTTAGTCCACTCGTTGAAGCCTCTCATGATCTACCCGCCCTTCAGGCAGTCTCGGTTTCTTTTATGTTGGACTAGTAGCTATCAAAAGGAACCCAGCCACCCACCCTCTCCCCCTAGCTCAGGTTATGCGCAGCCAGATGTATGGACAGGCAGAATATGTTACATTCCTCAAAGCTCTGTAGCTTCTGCGTCCTCAACGCCCGTCCTTCCTCCTCCCCCTATGCATCCATCTGACCAACCCACCTCCCCTCTTTTCTTCCCCATGGAATTTGACCTCTGGAGACCTTGACCGGCCCCTTGGGGGGGGGGGGGGGGGATTTTGCGCCCTTGGAGAGTTCTCAATAGCCAGGCTCCTTTTCATTAGCCAGTATCTCCACTCGCTAGCCCAACAGCCAGCTCGGGAGATACCGGCCTGGATGGTAACAACAGGCCAACCAGCATTCCCGGCTTGATCAATTGTTATTGTAGGAGCAGGGGCTTAGCTTTCCTTTTTCTATAGGCCAGTCCTCCCTCCTTTTTTCCTGTTGATCCACTTTCCCTTTGATGGCTACTTAGGCCTTAACTATGACAACCATTCTCTCCGTTTAATACCCTGTCTCTTTCTTCTCACCCAACAGCGCTCAGTCTTCCTGCTAATCAATACAATCCTCTCCACTGAGGTAGCATGTAGGAGCTGATAAGCTTCATGCTATTTCAAGAATGTGAAGCAGAACCAATTAAATGTGGAAGGACAGTCAGGCCTACATATGTCTGTCTCAGTTAAATCAATAGTAATACAGGACAACAAGCAATAACTAACTATTTTATCATGGCCTGACCAGTAGTTATTGGTGGACCAAGAAGTCGTGCGTTTCCTTGAGGTTTTACAGGTCGGTTGTAATGTACAGTTGAGAAGTCTCCTGAGAGCCTAAGATAAGCAGGCCACATTATCTGTTGTTTTGGAAACAGTAGAGCTCACCAAACAGACTGGTTTACATTCCTACTACCTCAGCAGGTTCTGTTTGTGTTCACTGCTCATATAAAACAAAGTTATCTGTATGTGGGTTGGAGAATGTGGCGGGTTGGTGTAGAGGCTTTTTTTAAACCTTTCAAGCCGTCATTTGCGTGGTTCAACAGCTGTGCTCTGGACCATGGTTTTATTTGGATTTCTTTACCGGAGTATGTCAATCCTTTCTTTTCTTTTCTTTTCTTTTCTTTTCTTTTCTTTTTGTCTCCAAGCAACGGGACTTTAGGCAGTAGATCGGGTTCTGTATAACAGATGCTGCTAATCAATCTTTACCTGGGTGTGTTTACCCTGCTGTAGTTTTCAGGCCCCCAGGCCTCTTATGCTGGAATGCCGTTGTCTGCCACCTTATTGGTGAATATAGCCCAGCCCCAGATCATTTGCACCAGAATGAGCCGGTTTTCTTTCCCCTTTTGAGCTTTTCTCTTTTTTTTGCTTGATAGTCTGAATAGAAAGGCTTTGGTGAGAGGGATGGATGGCAGTGGGCTTGTGTGTGTGTGTGTGTGTGTGTGTGTGTGTGTGTGTGTGTGTGTGTGTGTGTGTGTGTGTGTGTGTGTGTGTGTGTGTGTGTGTGTGTGTGTGTGTGTGTGTGTGTGTGTGTGTGTGTGTGTGTGTGTGTGTGGGTGTGTGTGTGGTGGGGGGGGGGGGGGGGTAAATAGTTGATCTAGGATGTAATAATAGTTGCAGCATTGCTGTCCACTGGCCTATAAAATCCCTTTGGACCATGGAATGTTGGCCCAGGGAGCAGTGAGGGGTTTGTCTTGCTTTGCTTGCTCTGGAAGTTAAGAATTGTGTCCCCCTCCCTCTTTTTAAACCACTAGCCACTCTCTTTTACTTTGTAGCCTGTTGATCCAATGGAGGACAGGGGGTGTAAGTAGCTTAGGCCATGCCTATAACAATTGGCTGGCTCTTTTATCTGAAGCAGTTCTGAACAGTACATTTAGTGCAATGTTAAGTAAGTGGCAAGTCCTACATATGTTTACATACGCCAGTCAGTGATAGAAATTTGAGTCGGTTGCTTCAGGCTTCATCTCTCCCTCCATTTTTGTTCTCTTCTTCTGCAGGAAAGGGACTTGTTGCGTTTGATGGAATAGTTGAGCCCTAGAATTAGCCCTGCGCCACAGAGCTCAAGATCCATCTTGAACACCCTTCTTTGTAACCCCCGACCTTTCAACTCCGCAGACTATTTGAGCCTCTATGTCCTTAGTGACAGGTGTGGGCCAAATGTAATCAACTCTTTGTACATTTCAGTGTGCTTCCACCCACAGATAAGGGAAGACTTCTCACCATTAAGGCTCGTCTCCGTGATCACTGTAATAACGGGTTTTCACACTGTTATATTTGGCTAGTTTATAGAAGTTGTCAGTTTATCCATAGCCTCTGTGACGTTGTCAATGTGATCCACTGGATTGGCCTCGATTACAATATTCATGTACATATTGTCATTCGAACCTTATAGTCTTGTTTAGATATGTGAGATTAGAAGCTAACGTTGGGCCCCCTGTTGTCCTGCCGTCTCAGTTAGAGGGCTGTGTGTGCGAAAGAATGATAGCTGGGTGACAGATTTTCCTTGCTTTGGTTTGTTTTGTTTAGTTTCAGGCTGCTGTCTACTGTGATTGTGTGAGTGTGTGTTCTAGGCCGTCATAAAGTGAGAGTCAATAGGACATGAGTAGTTTACGAAAATGCTGTAGGCTACTTGGTCTGGCGGACAGTGATGCAGTTCCAGTTCCATTGTGGCAGCCCTGCATTAAATAATAGATAATCTGTTTGAGGTAATAGGGAAGAAGTGCCTTTTTAGGGTCGATTAGCTGTACCAGTTGAGCGGTGTTAAAGTAAGATTGCAAGATTACATGTGAGCCTAGGCTTAATATTGACTTGCAGTTAGGACAGCTGTAACATAGGAACTGTAGTATCCTGCACTATTTTTAAGCTCAAGACTATAGGTGTTTCCATATGCCATTCTAGTTGATAACGTAGGTGACCTACTGCCACAAATGACTTGGGTCCTGTTTTACAGCCGTAAATAGACGCCTAGTGACCCGTCCACATCCGGGATTGATGATGCAGATTGATTTTAAACCGTTCTTTGCCGTCATTGTCTTCAGCATTGACTAATTCACTGTCGAATGTCTAGTAGGCTGTGGCTGAGTCCCAGGTTAATTACGGGAAAACCCAGCAAATTAATCAAAGGGGAAGACTTCCATATGAGGGGGTCTGTATAGATCGCCACTGGCTTATCTATTATGTCATGGAATTGTAATTCTGTGAGTCCACCAACCAGAAAGCAGAGATAAAAACACCAGAGAGGATGTGACCAATAAGGGTACTGTGATAAGAAGTTGTACTGGCTCCCTGGAGTTAGCCAATAAAAAATAAAACATATTTCTTATCAGATCTGTGCCAGGATTGGTCACAGCTGTCTAGCAAGGTCTGTGACAAACTGCCTAAATGTTTTATTTGTTTTGTAATGTAAACACACACTAGAGCTTTGATGTCCGCAGTTTTGAGCTCCACCCAAGTGGCAGTGTAATCTTAATAGGGTTTACATCATACAGGTCTGAAAAACAAAACCCGTTAGTCAATACGCCTCCCTGAAAGAAGTAAGAAGGATCAGCCCCTGCGTCATCATTGTTCCAAAAGTTCACGTAACTTTG
Organism: Aplochiton taeniatus; assembly: GCA_017639675.1. Lineage (NCBI taxonomy): Eukaryota > Metazoa > Chordata > Actinopteri > Galaxiiformes > Galaxiidae > Aplochiton > Aplochiton taeniatus. The sequence continues at coordinate 9,082,390 of CM030173.1, read as the reverse complement.
CACTGAGTTCTGCTGATAATTCAGTGTTTTGGAACAAAACTAGAATACTAGTGAACATTGCAGCCAGTACGTTCGCCTCTGATTACCATCATTCAGCCTAACACAGTTTCCCCTTTCCATTATGTTTTCACATTTTTGATGTTGTCCTTATACTTGTGACTTTGGATTTGTCCATATGTTGCACCTTCCACTATGATGTTAGAACAGTCTCCCATGTTGCTTGCTGAACAGACATAGGCCGGAGCTATAGATAGCCCGGGAGGAGGTGGAAGGAATCTAGAGTCCCCTTGATACAGAGGGAGGGGGGGCTTGGGAAAAGACGATGCAGGCACTTCATCCTCTGATTAACATTTCTTAAGTTTTTCCCCTTACAAGCCAAGGCTATAAATATACTAAACCTACAGGAGTCATTCTTTGCCATGACTAAAGTCAAATGGTGCAACCTTTTTTAATAGTGTTGATGAATACAAAAAGCCAATAAGATAGGTAGCGGGTGTGACATAGTACTATGAGGGCCACAAGATTGTCTTGTGTAGTCGTCGTAGGGCTAACTGGCGAGCTAATCAGACCGGACCGTGTGGGATCCTCCGCTGGTCTCTGACCCCTCACCTGTTGGTAGTGCCCACGACAAGGCAGAAATATCTCTGTCCTAGCTTAGACACACTCTGCTCGTCTTCTACAAACACAAGCCCTTTCCCATTAAACACGGCCTTCCTTCCTCATTGACTGCAACTCGTCAAGGCTGTTATGGGAACAAGGAGGAAGGGCCCAGGATGCTGTGAATACAAGGCCCAGTGTCTTCCAGGCAGGGTGGGAGACGTTAAGACTGGCGACAGGGCCTCGGTGGAGGGGGTGGGCAGAGGACCTCGTGAGGAAACCTGCAGACACAATACGCAGCACAAATCCAATTGGTTGAAGTGGCGGGGGGGGGGGATAGGATAGTGGCCGAGAAAAGGGGGGCGTTTCGTGCTTAATTCAGTGTGTCCCAAGAGGATGCCAATGATTCCAGCAGCCTACTTCAATCTTCTGGCGCCAAGAGTTCTTCTTCTCTGAGTAAACCTTTACTGAGGACAAGAACAAGTTGGAATTCAGTGCTGCATAGAGCAAGGTGACCGCCGTTGTTTCTCACTGCTAGTGCCCCGGTAATTACCTTCCAGCTGTCTCGTTATAGCCTGACGGCTTCGTTAATTCAAGCTTCATAATTAAGTAGTAAAGAAGGCAGTGTCCTTCAAAGGGTCCCCTAAAACCAGTGATATTCCTCCTCCCAGTGCAGGTGGCAGCAATACTTTGGCTTTTTGAGAATATTACGCCTCAATTGATGCCTTTTGACTCCCGGAACAGGCTGTGCCGTGGCGAGCCAACGTGAATGGAACAGATGCCTGGCTGTTGGCTAACAGATGGGGGCACGATTGTCATCGCAGGGCAGCCGGCCAAGGGTAGAGAGGGGAGGCCCAGGGCTGGTCTCTGCGGAGCTACCGTCCGGGGTCCATTCATTGATATGCTCCTCAGGCACCCAGTAGCATTGTCTACTAAAGAAAGCCAGGCTGACGTGACGTACTGCTCTTTGGTTCCACGGGTGACCGCAGCTGCTGGGGATTCAAACAAACATGTTGTTTTGGCCTGGCGTTGGGGCATGTTCTATATGATTAAGCCTATATGCTAGGCCAATGTGTTTGGCTAAATAATCGTGTGTCGTGCCATATTTGTTGGACAGTGTGAGTATAATATTTCTAGGGCCTCACTTTTCTCTTTTCGCCCAATTTTTTTATCGTCCAATTAGGGTCTAACATGAACCACTGCCAAGCACCAATGCGGGTACATTTTATGTCCGGCGCGTAAACCCCGGAAGGTTATCCACCCCACTAGCGAGTAGATGTTTGTAGCAAAACTGTCATGTATGAAAGACCACCTATTTCAGCCCTTAAGGGGTGGTATAACCCTACTCTGGTGGTTCAAAACATCCGTCCTGGCATTGAGTTCTGATCAATTCTCATCCAGAAGATCGTCATTCTTCGTTTCCGATAAAAGAAGAGAGGCAGAGATAATTGACTTGTTGAGACAAGCCCTGGAGCCGTGCATGTGTCTGCTTTAGTTTTGGAGCTTGCGTAACACTGCCGTCAGGGGTTAAATGCAATGTCTGCTGTTGGTTTGAGAGTGGGGCTGAATGGTCGTCACGCTGTAGCTATACGACGGGGCAAACAAGGGTGGTGTTTTTTACCAGGCTTGATCAAACTGAGGAACTGGCCACTGTCCTGACTCACGAGTCAGACTGTTTTGATTCGTATGACTCCTATGTGACTCAACAGGACTTGTTTCAGCACGTCTCCGGGTGATTCATCTCCTTTGAAAGGAAAGAGAGGAAATGAAGTGCCAGCCAGTACTCACCGTTTTATAGAGCTGGGATTAGATGGACACACACACACACACACGCACACACACACACCAGCCCCCCCGCCAGGGTTTAACTAAGGACATAGAAGAGGGCTTTGGCTACTTCAGTCTTTCTTTTTTATCCTCAGATTTGAACAAAGTTCCTTTGTCAGCGGTGATTGGAACCATGAGGGAGGATGGATTAGGGGGTGGGGGGCAGAAACACTGAGCGGTTGGAGGAAGAGGAAGAAGAGTCCGAGGTGAACACAGAGTAGAGCCCCACCTCTCAGCCAACAGGAGTAGCCGATAGAAAATGGCCGCCGCCGTTTGAAGTCTGTCGGACAGCAACAATGGGGCCTACCCGCCCTCCCTCTACTTTAAAGAGTGGTTTAGCTCCAACTTCAAACCACACACTGTTGAAAAGCCAGTGTTTCACATGCACACAATCACCCACAAATACGCAACCCCCCAACCCGACACATCGTTTCAGCGTAGAGTGAAACCTGCTGGCGGCCCCCCATTACATAGTTACCAGCCTGTTCTAAGGCTCAGATGGAACCCATTAGGAGAGAGCTCATGGTGTGTGTGTGTGTGTGTGTGTGTGTGTGTGTGTGTGTGTGTGTGTGTGTGTGTGTGTGTGTGTGTGTGTGTGTGTGTGTGTGTGTGTGTGTCTGTGTGTGGGGCGCAGCAGGAGTGGTGTTTTCATTGTGGCTTTCCTCTAGATCGATGTAAGGCCTCATGATTATGGGACACAGTCCTGCAAGCCGGTCTAATGGAGTGAAGGGAATGTGCACAGGCTTCGTTGGCAGTGGCACCATTAGAGGTGTACAAATGCAATAGCTGCCTTAACCTAAAGTGTCTCTCTTTACAGCTCTTCTTGTCTCTTCCCTCCTTAAAGTCCCCTTATCTTCCCGGCCCCCCTCCCCTGTGTTTTACCTCCCCGCCCTCCTGTTTTCTGTGATGATAATTAGCTGGAGGGTTCTCTCATTGAGCAGACTTACCCTTTAATCCTATTGGGTCTGCTTACTCAACAAATGGTCAATGAAATTAGGTTTGTTAATGTGATTAGCAGAGGTTGATGTCTTTCCATTATGCTAAGCCTGCAGTGATTAGGTTCTCTGAGGGGCTAGGCAAAGGCTCGCCTACCGCTGAATTCTCTGTTGGATGGGGGCTACTGTAGGGTTGTTTGGTTTTTCATCAGAGGCTAGGCTATGCTTAACGGGATAGTGCTGGGGTGTTCGTAGAAGGCCTTTGGGTTTTCTCTGAGGCCGGAGTCTCCGATTTCCAATTTTAGTTAGTTTGGCTTGTGAACCTTCTCTGAAACATGTGGTTCAGTTTGGCCTTTAGGTGGCATTATGCAGTGAAAACACTGTTTTGGTTCACAAACTTGGTCAAACTCTTCCGTCCCATGTTTTCAAACGTCCACGGTTGATGCATCATCCAGTCGCTGCACAATGTACCGCTAAAGTAGTCTGTACACAGACCTGCCTTTGTGTTCCACTACCCGTATCTTTAATGACACAGGTGTGAAACCCTGAGTCACTTCCTGCCTCCGGTCTGCGTTGCCATAGTGACTATGCAAAGGGTCAACAAGGGCCAAGCTGCTCTGGGTTTTTCTCGTCGAGATGTTTAGCCGTGGCCCACTTGTGGACTTAGCATACCTCAGTAACGACCAATACCAGCACTGCACTGGCCGAGATTGTTCTTATTCATATACAGCACATTTCTTTAACTTATATTTTCTGCTTTACTTTTTGTAGCCCTTTCTGTGTAATGCAATATTGAATTCCTCTAAAATCTAGAAGGCATGCACCTTTCTTTTAAGGGCATGGGTTTTAATGGCTTTGCTCATATCTCTTAAGGAGGTCATTGTAAAAAACGATTTGTATTTTTTTTTTTTCTCCTTCGATAAAGGAAACATGAAAAATCTGTTGTGTGTGTGTGTGTGTGTGATCTGTCTGACCCTATGTGTGTTCTATGTGTCAGCAGGCACGGGAGACAGAGACATGGATGCCTATGAAGACCACTCAGACCTCCGTCGTGACGACACACGATCGACTCGAGTCGTCAGGAGACTTTGGCTTTACGGACGGGGATTTGGAGGATGACTACGATGATACTGATGACGAAGACGACATTCTCATAGATGATGTGGAGGATGAGGATGACGTGGCGGATGAAGATTTCTCAGGCTCAGGAGCAGGAGGTTGGTGTCCCCAGAAAGCAGTTCATCACGCTGTAGTGAATTACCTCCCAAAATGTGTGGCCGTTTGTCTTCTTATGTAACGGCGAGCCAGAAGAACATTGTCGAAGGCTTTGAGAAGCAGAGTTTTACTGTAGCCACTCACTGTTGATTTATACATTTAAAAGATGGCAAAATGTAACCTTTTTTTTTTCTTCTTGTCATGTCTGCAGCACCAACAGTCACCATACTGAACAAAAACACCACCCCTTCATCTCAGGTGAGATATTTAGGGCGTCCCTACACGCAGTCTACTGATTAAACACTGACTTTGGACAAACCTTGGCCAACCATATCAGACTTCTACGGCAACCCCATGGTTATTAACTGGAGTCTGTGCCACGCGCCAGTTGCTTTTTCAGTGTGGTCTGGCTCCTCGTCCCTCCTAACCCCTGCTCTTTGTCCCTTTCCTCCTCAGCCCAACGCCGCCGACAATAAGATCCCCGACCAGGAGGGTCCGTTCCGGCCCCGGCCAACGGCGGACGACTTGGACCTGATCAAGAACAGCAACGAGATCCCCTTACGCAAGGCACCGCCGCCACAACTCGACGACAACCATCCCAACGTCTTGATGGCTCACGCCAGCGACGAGAGCATCTTCAACAAGACCGAGGTCCTCGCAGGTCAGTACCTACCCAACACCCGCCCCAATTCAAAGGAGTCGAAAGGACCACGGCCCCAAAGCCACGGGTGTTTAGACAGCGACACACAAGATGGATTACCCATCGTGACTAGTCTATTAAACGCTAAAATAAAAACTTCAGTGGGGTTTACTTGATGGGCACCACAAATTGGTAATGGACGCCGGTGAACGGACAAAGCGGGCCTGCTAATGGATTTCGCAGCCGTGTGAAGTATGAAGGCCAAATGTTCCGCGCAGATTGATTGATTTGATCAATGAATGAAAACGGTCATGTTTTGTGGTAGTCCGTCCAAATCACTCTCCCTGTCATGGCGCCGTGGGTGTGGAGGTCTTACGTGTTTTTCTGTGCTTGTTTCAGCTCTGATTGCAGGCGTAGCGGTGGGTCTGCTCTTCGCCATCCTCCTCATCCTCCTCCTCATCTACCGCATGAAGAAGAAGGACGAAGGTAGCTACGACCTGGGCAAGAAGCCCATCTACAAGAAGGCCCCGACCACGGAGATCTACGCCTAGAACCCAGCCCTTTAACCCCCAAGCCCCAGTCAGGGCCAGTGACCACCCAGTGCCTCATCTGCCCTCTCTCCTCCCCTCCCCCCTTCTTCTCATCCGTCTGTCAATCAGGAAGCAGATTGTTCCTAAGGAGAGAGGCAAATAACACAAATCCACAGACTTGACCATTTTTTTGTTCCTTCCACCTGACATCCAGTTATTTTATTCTCGCAAATTAAAAATGACATTGAACTCTTTTTTTATTTTATTTTTTTATTTTATTTTTTTTGCCTTTCCAAACCTAAAAGAGACGTCAAGGACAATTTCAGCTGACAAATCAGTTCGGTACAAGATTTTTTTTTTCCTTCATGCCCATGTAAAACTGTCTAAATGACATTTGAGAACTGTGCAAAGAGCTATGCTTCCCCCCCCTCTCCTGTTTTCCAAACCAGCCCTCCATTTTGTAACACCGTGCAATTACATCTTCTCATTATGGTACACATCAGTGGCCAAATTATTTATTTTCCTCCTTCGCCCCCTTTTTTCTACTAAGCATCAAGCTGTTATGTTGGTACAGATTCCACTGTTACTGTAGCAAGCTGCTTTTAACTTCAATCATTTTGCTTTAAGAACAAGAATCAATAAAGAAAAACAATATTGTCGATCAACCAACCCCATTCACTTTAGATGCTCTACTACCATTTGTTTAGTTAGCGTTGCTTTTATGATGCTGCTTTGTGATCAATATTAGTTAGCTGACCTAATAAAGCCAATAGCCTAGTCCTAAAATTGTGATGCCCCCCCCACCCATCTGGCAGTCGTGGCCCGTTCGAGCAAACGCTCCAGAACACGGCGATAGTTGGCACGCGGTTCTGGCCAGCCGAGCAGATGGGAGTCCTCCTGGGTGGGTTTCATTATCACAAGTTGAATTTGTTCTGGACTTGACCCAACATGCTGACGCAGAAGAACACGCCCGCAGCCCAAGCCAAGATGCATACTTTTCCCCAGGAACCGTGGTCCCATATCAGTTTGAGTTTTATTCTAGTCAATCAGCAGTATATGCTTAGTACACGGTACGGGTTAAAGACTATTTAGTTTACCTCCCTGTTATGGGCACAATCCCTAATCCAGCTAACTACAGGAATGTCTGATGTCGGAAAGTTATATTCTAGTTGGTGCACAGAGATCTGTACATAGTCAGTGTAATACAATGTCAAACTTGGTACTTAGCCTTTATCTGGCGGACTCTATTTACCAAATATTTAAAATGCCAAATAGTTTTTTTCTCTTGTATCTTTTCCACCCCACAATCTTCATTTTGTTTCCTTTTTTAAACATGATGACTACTGTTAATGCTTGGAATGATGGTGGTTTTTTTTTAAAGCCGAAGAAGTTTGAGTGTTTTAAACTACCAATGCTAGTACTAACTTCCTATTGCTCTGTTCTACAGCATTTGTAGTTGATCACATGTTCATTTTGTATTAATTTAACTGTCAAATATTTTATTGCCTTCTTCAGGTTGGGGCTTTCTCCCCTTTAAGCTGTTGTATATGTGATTTTTAAATACACTTTAATTTTATATACACTAGTTCAAGAATTTCAGAAGCAAATAGTTTTGAAAAATTTTTTTTTTTTTTTGTAAGAGTTTCTATATCTTTTAGATTTTTTTTGTTGAAGCGGTATGTATTTATGTGTTTTGTAGAAGGATTTGTTATTCATTGTTCAGGGGATGATGAGGTGATCCATGTGTCATCTGCATGGACAGAAAACTAAATGTATCTGCTGCTTTTACATGACGGACAGAAGATGTGAATCTTCAGTGGACTGGCAGAGCCAATGAATCATTGGTTTCTGCGTGCAGGTTCTGGTTTATTTGGAAATAAAGCTATTTTTATGCACATTAACAATTTCAATTCAATTGTTTCTGCCTTTTTTGTATTTGATACCTATTTGTGTTTTACACTTATTTTTACTCAAACACAGAATAGTCTCCAAGATTGAGAGAGGATTTATTTAGGGCATTTCAGGAATTGTTCATTATATTGATTATATTATGGTTGAAGATAGAAAAGCAGTGCTAGGGTGACCATTTTTGAGGGGCCAATTTTATCTTAGCCTCTGAGATTATAGCAAAATAAGAGGAGAGAATGAGTTAACTCCCAGAGCAATGGATGCTAATGAGGGAATCCTTGGCAAGCCACAATGACACAAAGTAAACATGAAGTTATCACATTACCCTGTAGAAAATTAAATTGAAATAGCCTACATTCGACCGCAATGCTGTTCTTTAAATAGTTAGTGTTGGGTTACCCGTTCAGCCATGCATACATTTCAAAGAAAGTTAAAACACATTTTAAAAACATTTCCATGGTTCATGTCAGGTATTCACACAAACACACCCTGTCTCAAAGGTCGAACTGAGAAGCCCACCTGTTCACTATCATTGTCCTATTGTTTTCATAATGTACTGCTAGCATAAAGGAAGCATATCATATATCAATAAAACACATGTCAAGTATCAACCCTGGGCAGAGGACATGTGAGGCTTTCCTCCAGGGCTATAGAAAGAAGAAAAAGGGGCAAGCCTGTTCAAGTCAACATCGTGTGGCTGCTAGGCTGTGGTCGCCTTTGTTCCTACAAACAGAGATCCTTGATAACACGTTCTTATGGTTGTTGATCTGCCTTCTTTTCAGTATTCCATCCCAGATGACCGTGTGATCCATGTGTTATGGCTCCAGTCATTCCAGCTAGTATCCATCTGGCTGCTACAGTGTGCTACGGGGGTCAGGTTTACTCTGAGGAGTAAAGGCTAAGGAGGGCAACGATCTTACCTGGGGCTACATTGGAAGATCTGGATCTTTTGACATATTCAATTATTTAATAAATTCAGTTTGAATCCAACACTCTTTCATTTAAATAGAGGATACCCTTGCATTTAGTGTGTTGTGAAGGTGACCTGGCTTGGAAAAATAGTCGTTTCAATCCGTGCTGACGCCACAGTATTGATGGTGGCCGGGCTGTTGACACTCATCCAGAACTAGAGAGCGTGCTGCTGCATGTCTGTCTCTGCCTCCACCTTTACTTCTGGAGAAACACACCCTCTACAGCATGGCTGGGAGTGGCTCACTGTAACACACAAACACACACACACACACACACACACACACACACACACGCAAGATAAAGGTAAATTATTCAGGACAAAAGGAGAGAGTTAAGCTGAATATACAATTTGCATATAATTTGTTGTTTGCTAAGGTGCCCCATAGTGCCAAATGTAAAGTAGGATAAAGGTGAACTTTAGGAGCTCTGGCCTCCCCCCCCTGTAATGACACAACTATCTGAAACAAGTTTTGTAATTAACCACACAAGCTGACGCATGCCATACATCTCTGCTTCTCCAACCTCCGGGAAATGTGTGACACTCACGTCAGACATTTTGAATGTGTTGCCAATGTCACTTGCCCTCGGCAGTTCTGTTTAACGATCCTTTGTGGCTTGTAGTATTTAGTCGGCATTGAATAAAGTCAGCACCAGGCTGGCGAATTGTGAAATACTACTGTAACTCAATTGATCAAGCCTCATGTTACCTATGAAGACTTAGATTACTATTAAAGAACAATGGATTATATGAATATTCTACTGAAGTTTCATGTTTTATATCGTGATGCTCCACATATTTTGTTGTGAGTCCCTCTGTTCAGCTTGCATGTCAATTAGAAAGGGGTTTAAGCCTCCAAATAGTTCTCTTTAAGTTTGATAATCATTTGAACCAACTCCCATTTTCTCATACATTAAGACACCTGTAATAAATATTCTCCCACATATACATCAAACAAGAGCACATAGTTGTTCTTCACGTATGCCGCCAGCAATAGCATGACATTTATCCCACTCCAAGTCTTAGCCATGTTAACAATGCTCATAACTATATACAACTGTTCAACATACTCCCCAGCTAAGCAGGGCTTTGAACGGTAAACTCTCTATAGGCACATAGACAAGCAGGTCTGGACCTGTCAGGACTCTGCTCCTTCATGTCCTTTTACAGATCAGGAGTTTCCAAGTTCAGCAGCTTTGACGTCAGAAAGGTTTCATGTATGAACATAGTACTGTTTTCCTTTTGAATGATTTGCATCCTTGCCCATGTCCATGCGCACGTAGATAATATTGCGTGTATTTGCATGGTGCCAGGAAGAGAAAGAGGTCTGGGTGGAGATTAAAATACAACCAGTATCAGTACGTAAACTTCCCATAGTGAGTTCTCTATTTTTCCCTCTCAAACGCGGGCAAAGGAGTGAGTTCTATGGCACCCAGTCTTTCACTCTTTCATATTTTATTTTTTATTCTCTCTCTCTCTCTCTCTCTCTCTCTCTCTCTCTCTCTCTCTCTCTCTCTCTCTCTCTCTCTCTCTCTCTCTCTCTCTCTCTCTCTCTCTCTCTCTCTCTCTCTCTCTCTCTCTCCCTGTCTGTCTGTCTGTCTGTCTGTCTGTCTGTCTGCCTGGCATCTTGGAGGCATGTGTTGCGTGGCGGGTCCTCCTTGTGGCTGATGCTTTTACAGGGACAGCCAGAGATAGTGGCATTCCGCCTACACCCTCTCTTAAAATTTCACTTTCTGTAGCACTCTCTATCTCCCTCTCTCCACCCCTCTCTCTCTATCTCTTTCTCTCTCTCTCTCTCTCTCTCTATCTCCCTCTCTCCATCCCTTTCTCTCTCTCTCTCTCTCTCTCTCTCTCTCTCTCTCTCTCTCTCTCTCTCTCTCTCTCTCTCTCTCACTCTCTCTCTCTCTCTCTCTCTCTCTCTCTCTCTCTCTCTCTCTCTCTCTCTCTCTCTCTCTCTCTCTCTCTCTCTCTCCCTGCCTGTCTGTCTGTCTGTCTGTCTGTCTGTCTGTCTGTCTGTCTGTCTGTCTGTCTGTCTGTCTGTCTCTATCACTCTCTCTATATATCTCTCTCTCACTCTCCCTTTCACACACACACAGGTGTTTCAAGAAACTAGCTTTGTGTGGGGGA
>CM030173.1:9041641-9066641 GCA_017639675.1 Aplochiton taeniatus | reverse complement strand
CTCCTCAATTGTTCCCTTTTTATATCCATCAACCACAACAATTGATGGGGAAATAGAGTTGGGTGGTCTAGCCTCCTTATTTTTTAATCCAATCACAAAGCTAATTCATGGACACCAACAAATGGCATGTCACTGATCAAAAGGCAATCATTTTCATCAATCTACAGACATTCAATGAATTTCAATCTATCAACAATAGTCCTCAGAAACCCTTGCTTAAGTGGATTACAGATATAGACAATAGTTGAAAATGATTGACAAAGACCAAAATGCTCTACAATGAGTCAGCACTCCCTGACACAACAATTGGGCTGAGAGCAACACTGGTGCAAGAGGGCTCAGTTGCCAATTTTATGATCCCTTTGGACATTTGGTCTGTTAATCATAAACTGTAACAAACATTAAGATTGAACAAACAAAAAACAACATCATTTTCTAGTTATTACCGTGCTATGGGAATTGGTTTTATAACAAAATCTTAGCAATCTATTGACAAGGGTTTTTGTAAATAACCATCTGTAATGAGCATTGAAAATGCAAACAGATATTGATCATAATGATAGTTGTGTTTTAAATGAACAAAACCCTACGTCTGAAGGTTGATAAGAATACCGTTTTTTGTCCCCACACCTTGATTGTGCGGTCACACTTATGATGAAGGTATTTGTTGTTGTCAGTTCAGTTCTCTGTTGTTCAGCTCTCCATGCATTGTGGCGGCCTCACTCTGTTGAGTCCAAGGCCTAGAGACATAGAGCGTTGGTAGACGTGGAAAATGCCCTAGATCAGTTAACCTATTTCTGCTCTATTTGAGCGTATTGTTTACACGTCTGAAACCCCTTATATTACCAGAGGTTTCGATTACTAAGAGGTGGAACCTTCCATTATACAACAACGGATGATCTCTCTCTCTCTTGCACTCCTGTCTTTCTCGTGCTTTCTCCCATACACGCAAACATCCACAAATACACACACAGACAGACGCAGGCACAGAGCACAGCCACAGAACGGTGGTAGAAGGGCACCACATTCAGTCAGTTGGGTGAGTTATTATGAATAGTAATTACGGATTAAGAATTATCTAGCGTTAGTGTTAGAGATTCATAATACATAACTGTCAGGATGAAACTAGGCTTATGACTAAACTAATCATTAATAGCAACAATTTATACAGAGAAGCATACACCATATTGAGTTCAACCTAACCCATCTGAGACTGTTTCTTTGTGTCCAGGGGCGTTGAAGGAACTCATACTGTTCTCCTCAAAGGACAGCAATGTAGCAGTGATGGTGCTACACGGGTGTGAGAAAATTTGTCTTTTGTGCTCAAGTGCTTCCTTTGGTAATCATACTGATAGGTGTATATACCGGTGTGACCTACACGTGTGTGTAGCCACCCCTTCACCACTGTAGCCACCATTACACCACTGTAGCCATCCACTGCCCCACATTGTAAAATGCAGTGTTTTTAAATACTGTTGTTGTTACTTTAATACTTGTAATCAATTATTGTTTCCAGACCAGTAAAGAAAGGGACAGGAAGGGGATCCCTACATAATTGAACAGTACAGTAAAATCCTTTATAAGTGGATGTAAGAAGAACAAAAAAGAGTGTGGGTTTAGTGTATTTTGTATAAGGACTGTGTATATAGGTATGAGATGTAGGTATTGTGTCTTTCTGTATATTGCATTATTAGGGTACGGGTGTGTGAGAGTACATAGGAGCTTATGTGTCTTTTAACGATGGTGTGTGTGTTCGTGTTTGTGAGGGTGTGTGTTAGTCTGTGCGTGTGCCCCTGCATGAGACCATCTTACAGTCTGACTCTGAGATGGGTATAGGATTAGTCGAGTCTCCTGTATCCACACGGCCGCAGCACGCAAGCCTGCCGTTTCAAAGTCCCTCTCTCAGTCCCCTAATATTTTCCACCATCAGGTTGAATCCACTTGGACGTAGAAGAAGTGTTTTGAGACTAGTGACTTGTTGAAGTACGTGCTAAACCCATCTTTTCCCCATAATGCAGCACATTCCTCCTAACCAGAACAGGCTGTGTGGCTTAGCCCGGTATAGATATTTAACACTGGGGATCCAGATCACTGGGACTGATCAGAGCCCGGTTGTCCTTTGCTGGGCTAGGTGCCAGACAAGGAAACAATAAATTGTATAGGGATACATTGCTTGGCAGTCACAGGCACATTGTTCACACAATGGTATAAATGTTGGTGTATGGTGCCGTGTTGAGTAGTATGTGCGGCTGTCTAAGCAGGTCAAAGCACAGCTTCGCTAGTTCAGTTTGGTCTGGCCCTGTGAAGAAATCCCAGAGCATTAACGCATATGGAGCAGCTCTTATGAAATCCAATATGGGGTCTAATCACAAGAGCTATTTATGGCACATACAGTAACATAAGCATGTCTGTTTCAATGTTCAGAACTTTAACACTAATATTTGTCTATATTAAGGACATGTATTAAAGGCTCAGTGCACTGAACTATGCTATGGAAGATAAACTTGGGTATGTTCAAACAGACAGAACTGTTGATCCTGTTAGTTTTATTATGTACAGTGTATACGTGTGTGTGTGTGTGTGTGTGTGTGTGTGTGTGTGTGTGTGTGTGTGTGTGTGTTTGTGTGTGTGTGTGCGTGTGTGTGTGTGTGTGTGTGTGTGTGTGTGTGTGTGTGTGTTGTTATCATACCTGGTCTTAATATTGTGGTACAGTGTTCAATGTTGCTTGTAGACCCAGAGGATGTATAGAGAACCAAAAACCACAGGAGCATCTATGGCCTGCACAAGGTAGCAACCATTATACATTATGAATTTAACACGTCTCCTGATTGGTGAGGACAGCTCTATAATGTCTGACCTCCGGGTGGTGTCGACCAATCCGAGGTCAATTAGGAACCGTTCACACTTTATTGTCGTCTTAGAGAGTCTTAACGTCCAGGGCCAAGAAGGTCCATTTACTCAACTCCATTGCTCTCTTTTCTAAATGGATGATAATTAAAGGTAATCTCAGAATCTCCTCTTATAGACATTACCTGTCAGTTCACCAAACAAGTACCTGTTTGAGTTTAGCCAACTGTAATATGATTTAATGCCATATCAAAGTATGGAGGTATTCATTTGGAATCCATACTCCTTTGTTCACTCAAAAAACTCCACAGCATAGCATCACATGAACACATAGGATAGCCTCATGTGGAAGAAAGGGGCGGGAAACCTGCTGGGGGGGGGTGGTTGTTGGGGTCAAAGGTTACAGGAGTTGGGAGTGAACCCAGATAAACACCATACTCATAGAGAAGACAAAGGAGAAACCACTGGGAAGAAGTGAGAAGAGGGAAAGAATAGAAAAGGATGCAGAAATTGGCATTCACAAAAGACAAATGGAGGGAAAGAGAAAGAGAGAGAGAGAGAGAGAGAGAGAAGGAGACAACAAGGTATGAGGCACAGGCAGAAGAGAGAGAGGGGGGGGGGGGGCAAGGAGGAAGGAGGATCTCCGGCCCAGGAAGCTGGTCCTTCAGGGAGCAGACAGGAAACACAGAAATCTGTTTGCCAGCTTCCTGGTGCAGGCAGACACGCTGTGCAAGAAGAAACCTGCTCTCTCCCTCTCTTTTTTTGGACTATGCACATGTTTTTTTTATTTATTTTGGCAATTGTTCTCTTTCATCTATTCTCTCTCTCTCTCTCTCTCTCTCTCTCTCTCTCTCTCTCTCTATCTCTCTCTCTCTCTCTCTCTATCACCACCTGTTTCTCTTTCTATTATAGGGATAATTGGCACACAGCTACATCAGACACTACAGTGATCCAGTGCATACCAGTGGCAGTGTAGAAACATTGCGATTGTTTGTTGTTGAAAAGAGCAAATTCTTCAACTCCCTGCAAGGAATCTTATTCCATTCCATCTCGCCCCCCTTTCCCCCTTTTCCATCACTCCCTACAGCCCTCTGTACTCTGGTCTTTTTATTAATTACACCCTTTCTCAACACAAACAATTGGGTGTTTTTATATGCCACCAGATAGCTAATCTGATGGTCAACACTATTCCAAATCACAAAAGCCAAGGGGGAAAAAGACATAGGAAGAAATAGGGGAAAGAGAATGGAAAGAGGGAGAGAACGATTGAAGGACAGAAGAGTGCAGGTGTGCCTTTGCGCTTCAACATACCCTATGGGATTATGTTACATTACAGGAACTACAATATATGAGACGGAGACAAAGAAAGTGAGAGAGAGGTACATAGAGAAAGAGAGACACAGAGAGCTAGATTGGGAGAGGGAGAGATAGAGATACAAAGAGAGAGACAGGAAGAACGACAGAAAGAGGGGGTATTTTATTAACCGAAATGCAAAAATTTGAATGTAAAAAAAAACATTAAAGAGAACATAAACACGTATTTTGTGTACTTATACAAAATGCTTTTAACTTATGAAACTTGACAGAGGAAATAATGTTCAATACCTGTCAGATAAACAAAAGGAGTGTAGCACTTAATACTGCATGTGTAGACACAAAATATGTGACTGCCTGCTACAATCTCAGGGATAGAAGGGAAACCAGTTCATTCACATTATCCGCGGTCCCTTCACTGCATCAACACTTCGTTCGTTTTTTCTCCTTTATTTTCACAGGTTGTCCTGTCAAGATTTAAATAGCTTATGAGATCATGTAACATTAGAATATACTATCAGAATACATAGAGTGGTATGAAAAAAGCATGCACCTCCAAAATACCTGTTGGTTGGGTGCTGAATCAAAACAGTACCAATCAAAAAAGATAATGATGATTTGCACACCAACAGCTCCCATTTGTTGGTTTTTAATAAAGAGACGTTTCGATCAACAAGGCTTTTGGTGTGCGAATCTTCATTCACTTTTTAGAATATGCTGTCAGAACATGAGGCTTTCTTAATTGTATTCCTCTGCCAGTCCTGTGTTCTATCATCTTCTAAAAATAACCTCAATAGGCTGGGGATTCCAGTTTTTTTTCCTGTCACGTCTTTTCAAGATTCAGGAACGAATAACTGAAGTAGAACAAAACACATTTGTCCCTGCAGGCATATGGTATTTCAAGCAAGGTTGCCAGAAGCAAAGTGTTGTAACAGATGACTCTCGTATTCAATAGATTTTTCACAGATAGCTGCAAATGGATTACTACAGGCATGTTATGAAGCAGAACCGTACGCACTGATAAGAACCAGTGCTAATTTAATCTATTTGAAGATGAGAACTGTCCAACATTGTCATTTTTATGTACACTATTTGTTTTGATTGATTTATCATATGTTGACCCATTTGTTTCCATACAGCATATGAAATGTTTGATTACATAAACTAGTATATCTCAATGCGTGTGGTGTGTATTCAGTCAGATTATTTAGTGGCTGGTGAGAAAACACTTTTGATAATCTATAGAATTTACAGCATTAATGAGCCCACTGGCACATGTTTTAACATGTCTAAAAATGTCTAGAAAGTTCTGTGATCAGGACTACAGTCTAAAATAGACGTTGACAGTGTTTACTTTCCTCATGAAAAACTATGACTATTTGTCAGTTTTTGTTAACATTTTCAAAACTTAATTTAAAGCGCTGGCATGAGTTGTGATGAAATATTGCATTAAACCAAGCGTTATTGGTGAAGAAACCAAAATCTACTTAAGGGAATAACTGAGCCTTATTCATAGAGCTAGAGTCAACAAAGCCAAAGCCAGCAATCAGGAGACTACATGTTCAGACCAGCAGAGTTGTAAGTGTGTGTGTGTGTGTGTGTGTGTGTGTGTGTGTGTGTGTGTGTGTAAGAGATTGTGAAATGAGAACAAACAAGGACGTTCTCAGAAAAGGGAGATCTGGTTTGTTATGTCTTATTCCTATTTTCTCCATGCAGGTTATTCTGATAGCCCAGAACCGGTTTAATTATCTAGAGACTTTTTTTTGTCTCCCTAGTCGTCATCCTCCAGACCTCAATCTCCATTGGCAGTGAGAATGACACGCCCTGAGTGAATCATTCTAGGTCATGCTTTTATCAACTTTCAAACACTCTAGGTAGAGGGGGGGTTGAAGACAAAGGCCTGCAAAGTGGGCTAGTACAAAAAAGAAGGTTGATACTGCTCCCTGCAAGTGATTGGTTGCTAGTGCAAGAGTAACTAGGAAGAAATACGAACTGAATATTATCTATCAACTTGAACAATTTGTGGCAACAAGGAAGAAAAATACTTCTGTCTTTTTGAGCATTCCTCAATTAATAAACAATATACTGTCTGAGATTCTGTGCTATTAAATTATTAGAAATGAAAAGGCATCTGGTCACCTGCCCTAAGACATAATTACTCAATCTTAAATTGTTCATAAAGATCTGGTTTTGTTGTCTCAATTAAATTGATCACCGTTTTCTCCTCTTTAGCTCAAACATTGGGCCAGATTTTTTGTAAAATGAAAAATAAAATAAAAAAATATAATTGTACGACACTAAAGGGCACAGAAGAGGAAGGGAGATTAAGACAGGACTAATACAGTTTACTCTACAGTACACATATGATAGTCACACCACTTAAAGACTCTTCCACTTTTCAAATTCTACTTTCTTTGGAGTCAAAGATAATGCCTATGAAATTGTAATTGATGTCCATGTGCTGCACTGATTTGCAAGGCTTTGTTCTCCTATCCACTGTTAAAAACTGGGATTACACAACCAGGAATGACATAATGCACAGCACTCTCAAGCACATCGTTCTTAAACCAAACCAGACATAACGTTGTGGTGCAAGCCATAGTGTTACAAAATATGTACAAAATGTAATAAGATATATATTTGATGAACTGAAGAAGGGGTCCTCTCTTATTTGACCAAAAAAAGAATATTTTCTGATCACATAATTGCGATAACATTTGGTGACGTATATGAGCATGTCGTTTTATGCGTACTACGTCACTGTAAGATGCGTTGTTGCAGAGTCACTGCGACTGATTCGTGTGTAAACAAGGCGATGGAGAAAGAAGTATATAAATTAGCCTTAATAATTCATTAAAATTGCACGGTTATAGTTTGAAAATTAAGTAGATTTTTTGTTAATATAGTGTTTAATATCTTGGAGGTTAAATCAAGTCTCAAAGGGAAGAAAACCGTGTTTTGCTTTCGTCGACAATCGATGAGAAGAGTGAGCCATCGTAAGCAGCAAGCTAACGTTGGCTTGTCTCGCTAGCAACCCAACACTGATACTAGCACAACAAAATTCCGGGGGTTGTGGACAGTGGCTGAAGCCCTGCATGCGCTGGGTTTTTCACCTAAGGCTGCGGGCAGAATCTCCTAAACCGTACGTTTTTTTTTTTAGCTTGGCTGTTAACTTGACCTGCTAATGATGTTGTCTTGCATGGCACATGCTACTTGTTAGTTAGCTAGCTAGCTGGTGATGTCAACTCGCAACTGCAAGCTAACGCCAAGCAAGCTAACGAGTGTGATGACATCGATTGCCAAACCACCAGTCACTGACTAGCTGTTATGGCTAGCTGACGTTTATAACAGTTTGTTATTGGTTTAATATTGGTATTTGTGTTGTGATTTTGGAAATATCTACCTTAAGTAGATAGCGACCTATCGAATAATGCATGTCTGTGCTCATAACTTTGTGTACGACTACTAGTTATAAGAACACAGTTTAAGGTCGTTAACGTAAGCTATCTAGTAGCTAATTTAGCTTTCTTTAAAAATAAGTGATTGTCTGCCCTACGAGCTACATTTTTAACCCGACGTTTAAAATGTGTGTTGTCTTATCCACACAGTCAAATGATTTATTACAGTCTAAGTTTGTGTTAGCAAGCTGCTATTGCTGACAGTGACACATTCACTTATTAATTTGTTATAAGTGATACGTTGTCCTTTAGGTAATAACGCTCACGGAACGTATATTGTGTGAATTAACGTTAGAGAGACTTCGTACACATTGTCTGCATTGTGATATCCTAGTTATTAGCAATAAACATTTTTAGAGTGAGTGACTTAACGTTAGCTAACATTCTGAGTCTATACCCACAGGAAAGTCCATGCTGATTCTGTGACTCCGCATCATGCGAATGATATGCAGCTAGCTATTTGGTTCATATATATTAACGCTAAAAAGGAATTTCTACCTACCAAGTCTGCATTGTTTATCCGATTTAATAAAAATAACGCCTGTACACAATACAAGGGATGTTAAATGGTGCATGACCGGAATGTCATGATTGTACACCCCATAGTGAAGAAGCTATTGACATTTAACCTGTTTTCTCATAGAAGAATATTGATAAAAAATCAGTCCTGTGTTATTTCACAAAAATAATGCCCTTACACCATGAGAGAGAGAGAGAGAGAGAGAGAGAGAGAGAGAGAGAGAGAGGGTCCCTATTTGAATATGTTACCGATGTAGACATATTCTGACAAATCTATTTCCCTCTTTTTAAAACGCAATCAATCGGGTAAACATTTGTCTAGTACAGTTTTGTGGCCATCAAATTCTATTTTTGTAGTTTGGAAATCCCTTCTTGTCTGGAAACAAGTTCTTGGCCTGAATATTTTAGCTTCTTTCAGACTAATTTTGACATCCAAGCCACCCATAAGCTAGTTCCCTTACTAGCTGGACCCACGTTCATGTGTGATTCATCCTATGATGCACGAGGTTCCAGATACTTCTGCTTACATTAACATGTGGGTGCTTTTAACTTGTTTGGGCTTTGGCATTTTAAAGACTCGTCAAGGGATTGCATGAAACAACTTAACTATTGCCCCATCCAAGTTTTTACAGTTTAAACGATTCTACTTGTGTGTGTTTTCCAGCTGGGTGGCTGGTCAGTGCACCCTCCTCCCACCATGGAGGCAGGAGGGAAGGACAATGAAGAGGACACACTGCAGACAGCTTTTAAAAAGCTAAGAGTGGATGCAGAGAGGTGAGTGCCTTTTTAAATATATAGCAAAGATATATAGATATATAGATTAAGCCTAGTCCTAGACTAAATCTCATTCTTGAGATTCTTTATTGAAAATGTTTTTTAGTCTATGACTTGGCTTAATCTATGTCCGGAAAAACCCGCCCATGACGTTTTTATTAAGTGTGCGAGATAAGATGAGGGAATCAATATGAATTTCATAGGACAGTACAGAAAGCATTTTCAAGATCTATTAATTATTGAGGGCTCATTACTTTTTTAAACTCTGAATTTTGCATCGGTTTTCCTATTTTCCTACATTTCTACTTTTTCATGATTGCAGATTTTGTTCTCACAAGGGCTTCTCTGGAATCAAAACTAACATGGCAGTAGTCAGCTCATAGGCCCTTTATTGTTTACCCGAGACTGGTAACGTGGTCTCACATGACTTTGTTCAGACTCAGCCCACCAATGAAACAGATGCTAAACGCTACACTCTACACCCAAATGGCCGTAATGCTAACATTAGTTTATCTACTGCCCTAGTTTGGGTTATAGGTCCTTATTCTGAGCAGTATTAAGCTTGTACAGACAGTTGCAATTACTTGGTGGTTAGTCGAATAGAATATATTCGATATTTATCCCATGTGTATCTGCCTTTCTTCACAGCTTGTCTGTTTCTGTGAATGTGTCCGAGGCCTTGACCCCCAAAGCCATACCCAGGGCCTGTCCAGAGGCCGGTGGAGCCAAGTCCAAACTTGGCTGTCCCAAGGAGAACTGGCATGGGTAAAATATTGTAGTATATACAAAGAAATATGTAAGCAGATGTTGCCGGTATGGGAGGGAGGTTCTGTGACTTTGTTAAATAGGGGATGATTTATTGTTTTGTGAAAAAAAAAAAAATATTAATACATTTAAATTATATGTGTATATATATATTATATATTTATTTGAATCAAACAAAAGCGAGTTTCAACATAAAGTTAGAACCAAAATTTGCCAGACCCTTAAAGAAGGGCATTTGCACTTTTCCCTCAACAGGGGAGAAACTTTCAGAGATGTATAATAATTTGAAGAAAGAAAAGAAGTCTGGCTGTAGTCAGTTCTCCCACATTCCTCAAAATAGCAGGACTGTTATCCCTACTTGGTGATTTTTACAACGTCTCTTTCTATACCTCTTTTGCTGTCATTTCTAGTTCTTTGAGAAAGACCTCACGAGGGCCGTCAAGAAGTCAGAGACGTCGGAGGTCAAAGTCCCCCATCCTCCACCCTCCCAAATTTACCTACTGCAGTCGCAGCAGCACTGCCTCGCTGTCGCCCTCTAGTGGCCGTCTGAAGCACCAGCGACTGGCTGTAGGCCCAGATGTGGTTGTAGAGGCCTGCTGCGGAGGCACCCCCTCCTCCCTGGCTGTTCCAGCCCAGAAAGATCATCTCTCCTCCCATCTCGTGTCCAGTCACGACCCTTCCCCTGTATTTGGAGCATCCACAGGGTATGAGCCTCCTGGAGCTGTCAGGTCTCAGGAAACTGTCGTCACCACTAAAGCAGGAAGACCAGAGGAAAGCTCCAGACAACAGTTAACAGAGGAGAATGGTGGCCCCGAAAAAATCGCATGTGCTGGGGCAACGCTAGGAGATGTGGCTGAGAGAGCAGCATCCGGGGCCTCTGACTTCCAGGCCTTGTCCAAGCTCCATAGTAGAAGCGGTGGTGCAGTAGGTGGTGCCTGCTGCTGCTCTTTTGCTTCCCAGGGAGATGAGGCGCAAGGCAGTGCCCAGGGAGAAGAGCAGGCAGCTGGGTGTCTGTGCCGGTCCCCCTGTCCCTCCTCCAGTCCCGGATGGCAAGGGGTGGAGGTCTACGCCTTCACCGGCCTCCGCAACGTTATCTCCGAGTGTGAGAGGAATCTTGTCAGCCCTGAGGCCGCTGCTAGTGCCACTGGCCATATCAGGACTCAAAGCCTTAACGACACTACGTCAACTTCACCGCCAACCTCCCTGCGCACCTGTTCCGAGCAGGCACGGGCCTTCGTTGATGACATCACAATAGAGGACCTATCAGGTTACATGGAGTATTATTTGTACATCCCCAAGAAAATGTCTCATATGGCTGAGATGATGTATACCTAATGATAAATATACAAATAATAATAATAAATAAGGAAATTATTGACTTTATAGAGGATTGCTTTTGGTTGTGATCGGAAAGCAAAGGTAATGAAGAGGGGAAGACAGTTATGGAAATGGTTTGGCATCAAGTTTTGATTTCAAAATGATTAAGGGGTTGAACTACTAATGATAAAATCTCTCCATCATTACTAAAGTTATTTCTCTTTTCTCCTATGTTTTTCCACTACCACAACAGCAGAGCTATACACTTCAAGTGAATACTTGCGATTCATTTGGACATGTTTCTTTCTTTTATTTTTGTTTCCCTGTTTTGCAGATAGTTGATTTTATGTTTGGTTTGTAAAGCAAGTTGCCAAGGCTCCGATTGCAACCAACAGCAGGGGAGTGATTTGATGGTAAAAGGCTAACTTGGTGTGTCCAGCTGTATAGTTTGTGTTAGCTGCTCATGTTGACTTTCCATCTCACTCAATAAACACCTTTTGGAAAACAGGCATATGTCTTTACTTTACTGTTACCAAATGCTTCGCATTTCAGGCATCACAAAGGTTTAGATTGCATTCAAATAGGTCTTACATTTTGGTGCAAACTTTACTTGGTATTAACAAAGACTATTACACTTGGATAATTTTTGGGAGGGTAGAAGCAAACCATATCAGGCACACGTTTCACAATTTGCGATCCATTTTCTGAGTAAGGCAAATTGTTTTCATAAAAGCTGCATGCAGAACGGAAGCAAAAGACTGCTATGGTTTCTTTAGGTTTTCAGGGGTTCGCCTTTTCTCATCAACACGGAAATTTCAAACCTTGTGGTAAGCCTGAATTCCCCACCACAGGGGGGTTTCTCAGGTATACAGTTAGTCCTCGGCTCAAACCATTGTCAAGAAATGAATCAACACTTCTATTAGCGGTATACTGACAGTGTGTTAGTCAACCATCAGCAAAGAATAAGACTTTTTGTGAAATTCTACTTTTTTGACTTGTCATAATACTCAGCATAAGAAGGTTATTATATTAAGGTGATGTTGACATGTTTTACTTGACTGCAATCTTACTAGCAACAGATGTCATAGAAATAACACATGCCATATGTAACATAGGGCCTATACTCACTGGCCACATTATTAGGTACACCTGTTCAACTACTCGTTAACGCAAATACCTTATTGGCAAATCAGGTGGCAGCAGCTCCATCCATTTAGACATGTAGACATGGTCCAGACGATCAGCTGAAGTTCAAATCACATAGAAATACAAATGTTTTATCTGATCACAATTGAAAGGGGGGACTAAAGGGACTTTTTTCAAGTTTTTAATGCTCTTATCAACATGGGAATGGACAAAATATACAGCTAAATTTTCCAATATTTCAGTATGAGACCATGCTTGATAGTGTATGAGTGATTTCTTTGATCTATAAAGAAGTAGGCCAATTGGGAAATTTAGCTGACCAATGTACCTGTTGTACAGTGAGGCTGTTTTTTGAGATTCATCGTTTCTTGGGCTTGAGTTTGCCATTAGTTGTGATTTGAGCATTTTGGGAAATACCTGACCCGTGTGGGCCCCTTGTTTCAATCCGCTGTTTTCTGTTAATGCTTTAAAAAAAAAGTTGGACACTACATTCTATGAGATACTTAGGCCCACTTAGTCATATTAATAAGTGGGCACTTTAAAATTGTAATAAATATTACTACATCTTTTTTTTTGCAAAATGCAGTACCTGTGAGGATTTCTGGACAATATCTTGAGTTGAATTGAATTGATTGAATTTGATCGTTTGATGTTGATTTTACTATATATTGAGGAAAAGATTGGAGTTGTAAAGTTGTAGTTAAAAACAGGAATTAAGGAGGGGTACAAAAATGAAGACAGAGTTAAGACATGTATCATTTAACGATACTGTATGTCTTGAATGTCAAAATCACAGTTACAAACTAATACATAATACGTTTGGAATGGGTATCAGTATATACAGTAACATTAAAGTCAACAAAAGATCAGAGTTCCTGGACATTGCAAAAGTACTGTTACTGTTTTCTTATTCCGTTACACAGCTTGTTAGCATCCTCTGCTGGTCATCCAGGCAAGTACATCTAACTCCACAGGCTGACCGTCACCAGTGGGATCTCGCGATCTCACATTCTATTTCACTATGCAAAGTAGCAGAAGTGTATTTTGTATAAATAATTAGAATGCTTAGCTAACAATTGTATAGTAGTTATTTGGCCTGAGCATCAGGTCATAGCATCTGGATGACTAAACTAAAAACATAAACAGAGGGGTTCCTCTGGTGAGTCTTCGTCCATGCCATTGACTGTACAATAAATACAAGCTAACACAGACTGGCTCATACATTCTGTTGAGAAAGACATGCAACTTCAGTGTACCAATGCCAACCTTTAGGCAGAATAGTTGAAACTCTTTTTGGTACTTTTTAAATATAGAAATACTATTTAAATCCACTATTTAAAGAAAAATTGGAAATAAATACATATAGTACTACACAAAAACAAATACAGTTTCCACCTTTAGTGAAGGCGGAGAGAGATTCCAGTTCCAGTGGACTACTTTAAGGTACCCAATCGGAAGGCGCCAACTGTACGGTGTTCCGGTACGTATTCCTGTTGTCCAATCACTAAAATGTTCGTGGAAGACTACAGGAAGAATGTCAGCCGTGGACCAATGAAAAGACTTATTTGTACGACGTGGGCATTAGTGTGAGGCTTGTACAGTCAGGAACATTGCGTGCTGCTGTGTTCGCTCTACCGGCGTCAGTTTACTAGCAACTTATGTGAACAGATAGCAAATAATTAGTAATTCATACCTTCACATTTCCGCTCTAGTTTTATAACTTAGTAGTCGTGAAATGTTGTGTTTTGGTGGCTTATCGGTGGCAATTGCGCTTGCTTTGTTGCCAAGCAGCAGCGAAGCTCTGAAGGAGGGGGATTGTGAAGGTAGGTTTTGTACGTGGCTGCAAAGCTAACGTGGGCTAATTAATTGGCTAAATACATTGTCAAATTGTTAAATCCTGAACTGCCCAATCAGGGTGTATAATATATGGATTGCTGTTTTGCTCTCACATAGTAGGAAGGCGCTTACAGATTTTTCTATTCTAACATTGTGAAAATCTATATTGTGATGCTCATTATGTCCAGTAAAGCAGCTTGGCTGGTTATTTTAGAATATTGTAGCTGACATCTCTGGTGTCCTGCCATGATTTATTTAGACAGTCCTGTAACTTCAGCTATTGTTCAATCTTACTTTTTCACACGCGTCTCAATCTAGGAAATACACAACTGTTTGTGCTCTTGTCAGGAATCTGGTATTTGGACCTGATGGAATTCTGTGTATGTTTTATGTCGTTGTCTTCTGTTAAATTTTCCAGTTTGTGTGACCTTTCTGGATAAGTTTTACCAGTCGTTACAAGACAATCAGGTTAAATTCACTGCTCCGGAAATTGAAAAGGCCATTGTGAAGACCTGCAAAGAGGCCAAGGGCAAAGACAACCGTTTTGTAAGTTGCTAAAGGAATATGACTTGTAAACAGTAACAGTTTGCTAAATTAAATACAAATGAATGAATCATAAAGATACTCTTTGGATTTTCCCTATAGGGGTGACCTGTAAAGATGGTTGTCAAATTGTCTTGGTGAAATCTCACTTTATGGCTTATGGCTCCTTTCTTTTCCAGATCCCTTCCTATTGTTGTATGCTCTTTTCGCTCATATCCAGTTCTATATTACAAAATGTTTTCCATGATCTTCCTTAGTGCTACTACATTGGTGCAACAAGTGATGCTGCCACTAAGATTATCAACGAGGTGTCCAAGCCACTCAGCTACCACGTCCCAGTCAACAAGATCTGTGAGAAACTAAAGAAGAAGGACAGCCAAATCTGTGAACTGAAATATGGTACGTCGACCTCTGTATTTTAACATCTGTCTGGACAATCTTTATTCAGATGGTTTACTTCATATTGACTACTTTTGAAGTATAATTCATGGTATCTTTCAACCACGTTTGGCTTTGGAAATATGCAAAGTCTGTACTTTGCATTGCATGATAAGTGTCTGCAAAAAAGAGAGCAGGAAATGGCTTTTAACGTGGCTAGTTCTCCTCTTATGCTAGCCTATTTGTTGTTGTATGTGTCAGACTATAGTTGGGTTTGAGCTTCCCCGTATGAGGTTTGTTTGTTGCAGTTTTATTGTCACTGATAAATAACTCTGTCCCTCCCTATTCATTATAACCTGAAAGGGCACACTGATCGATATCAGCACTATCTTGGCTGGCATTATTGTTTAAAGTTTTAGGCAGAAATGATACTCTGTTACAGTTGCTTGCAGATTTTGTAAGTACCAATAAAGAATAAACACTAACAGAAACCATGCTGTGAGCAGCAGGTATATTTTTGTTACCTGATCTGTGTCGCATTTTGTAGAATATCAGATCATGTCTGACCAGCCCAGCACCAATCCTTCACTCATCAGATCGTTGTATTTTGTTTTGTAGCAGGCAGGTTGAATTAAAGTTGTCATTCTCTCTTTTCTCCTGTTAGATAAGGAGCTGGACCTGAGCACGGTGGATCTGAAGAAACTGAAGGTGAAGGACCTCAAGAAGATTCTGGAGGAGTGGGAGGAATCCTGTAAAGGCTGTGCCGAGAAATCCGATTTCATACGGAAAATCAATGAGCTCATGCCCAAGTACGCTCCTAATGCTGCCAAAGCACGGACAGAGTTGTAACGGACCGAGTTGGGAGTGGAGTGGACTGGCCTGTTGTGAGGACTGGATTGGAGGGAATGAAAGGGGCTGGGGAGGGGCTGGGGGTGGGCTGGGAAGGGGGTGATCTATACTGAGCACCAGGCTGTTTTTGGACTGTCCTGAAAATGTCACCTTAATCCCCATCATAGCTTGTAAGGTGAATAAAAACTTAAAGGAAGTATTTTATACATTCTGACCGCAGCCTAAAAGTTCCCTTTTTGTCAAGACTCCTGTCTACTTGTACTACCTACCACTCCTCTTACGCCCGTACAGGGTTCAATGCATAAGACTGCTTCATGTGCTTTACTCGTACTTGAAACATGTTTCACATTCATCCTGACTTATCAGGAACACCGTTTTACCCATTTATGTGTAACTTGTTTTGTTTTTTTTGCCTTCACCTGTCTGTCTGATCACAGAGAGAGTAGACACATTTTCAGTCTAGAGAAAGAGTGTAGTTCTAACATGGAGGGGGAAGGTTTGCTAGGAGAAAAATACTATTGAATTTGAATTTATAGAGTTGACATGTCCCTACATAACCAAAGGGAAGTAAATTACTGGACGAGTCCAGCAATTCACAGTTGTCTAAGAATAATGGTTGTTATTGATAAAAGTCAGATTCTGTCAGAATGTTTTGATAGGGGTTTATTCAATTTTTTTATACCTGACTTAATATGGTTTTGCATCACAATTGTTCACGTACACTAAATTATATAACAAGTGGGATATGGTTAAAACATGGGTTTGCTATGCATTTAGGGGTATGGTAAATACACATGTAGTGGTTGGGTGTCATGTTTGCTGTGCCATAGAAACAACAAACGTTTTTTTTATACGTTTCAACGTTTTCTAAATCTGTTAAGGTAGTGGGGCACAGTGAGAGTGTTCTGCAACAAGATAGTTTGTGTTTTTCTCCAAGATCTCAAAACCAATTCAACAATGTAGATTCACTGTCAATTTGATATAAAAACCATGAAACAAATGAGCTTACTTGTCAGTTTAATTGTGACAGGAGATATAAGGCCTGATTTTTAACATCCCCTCGATGTTGATTGTGTCAGAGGAAGATCAAGCACAGTGTTTTGAATATGGAAAACATGTCACCCTATTTATAGCCACTACTGGACCAAACCAAAATATTGGGCTAATATTTGACTCTTGATTTCTCTGATTTAGTTTTGTTGTTTAGGTGAAAGACTGGACAAAATCTACTTTTTGCAGCTTTTAAGTATCTCTAAAGTAAGGTATTTTATGGTCATGGGACAAAACATGCTTATAGTGAAATGCCTCTATGCTTCCAGACAAGATGACAGAAATGTACTTTATACTTTTCTTGGTAGTAAATACTGTAACCTTGTTAATCTGCTGCAGAATACTGCAACAAGTATAAAGCAGAATAACTATTTACTCCAGTTTTAGCATCATTACGCTGGCCTCCTGTTAAATTTAGAACAGACATGAAAATGTATTGAGGACTTTTTAAAGCAAAACTTTGATTAGCCCCAGTTTGCACTGCATAACGTATCTTACCATATTAAAAGAAGGGCAGCCTTATAGGTTCTCTGATAAAGCAAACTGTTCCAAGGTCTAGATTCAAATGAAATGATAACAGGGTGATAGGGTATTTAACATAAGGGGTCCAAAGCTGGAAAAATCTACCAAAAAAGGCATACGGGTAGTCGATCTTAAATCCATCCTAAACTCTACCTTGATTCACACGCTTCTGAGAGAATTGTTGAGATAAGTAATCTAGTTTGGATTTTGGTTTTGTAATGTTTTCACTTGTGGTTTATTTTGATAGCCTTTTCCCCCTTTAATTTGTTTTGACAAGTTGTTCAAATTTTGTATTACATGAATGGTTCTTATTGTACCAACTGACATTTTCAGCAGCTACATGCTATTTTTTTAAATGATGATTATTGAGCTTCCTGGTGTCAATGGTTTTACATCATTGACAGTAAAGGCTTTCCATAATTAGTTTAAGCAGTTGGCCTCACAGATCAGAAAGTCACCATCAGATCCCTTTCCTCAGTTGTGAAAATATATTTTATTTATGTTCGATATTCTGTTGTGATATGTGAGTTCCAGAGAACTTATCTGTGATATGTAATAAAGGCCACTTTCTTAACACATTAGATCATATTCACTGTCTTGGGCCATCTATCTTTTATGTTTCCCCTTGTTTGATCTATTTCACACTGCCAAAGTATTTACCAGCATTTTGAAATTTGGAGGATGTATCACTGTTGAGTTAATAATAGTTGGTTCCTTACTACCATTTTCTAATATGTTACTGAGTTATCTAGAATGGAATTATCTTGTCTTTGTTCACTCAAATATGTCAAAATCCTGATTTGCGAATAAAGCTGACAGAATGATAGGAGACATTGTATATGCTACACTGGAGGAAAAAAAGATATAGGGTGCACATCTTCAGAAGGATAATTTTTTAGTTGATGTACTTTCAATTTGTTTGAGATATGTTAAGGATGGGCCTATGATACCTTGCAATGGTATCACAAAAGAGGGTTACACTACATCTAAATTGAAGAGCAACATTTCATATCAAGCAATGGTTAAGAGAACGGTATTCTGATCAAGGCAAGATGACTTACATGTCACTGCTGATACCATTATGTCCCTTCAAATCAAGGATAAAGTAATAGAGGGCCTAGCCATGGTGGTAGGTCAAATGTCCTTTGGTTTAACGTCAAGCACATTTACCTTGTATTTACTTCTTTACTTCTACTTCATCCAATCTAAATATCTTCACATAAACTGCTTTTTAGTTTTTCACTACCCCTTCAAACTCTGTTAATAGAACACAAACTTGAGCAGGTCTGATATGTCCTCTTCGCGGATCTGCACTGAGCGTCTGTAGCCTACTGCGGTTGTTCTGCACAACATTTACATTTATTTAAATAGTTTCAATGCTGACAAATTAAAAGAAAGAATGCAAGTGCAAAGAGCACCATTCAAACGGCGATTGTGCCATAATGTCCATTACAGTGGGCACACCAGTTTAATTGAACGATTATTTGTAAAAGTCATACATTTTCTGTAGCCTGATATGCTCATAATCAGAACAAGTTTGCGTGTGTGTGTCGCTGTGATCAGGGTAAAACTTAACTTTAGCCTCCCATTGGATGCTGCTTGTTAGGCTACAATAATTGCTAGAGTTGTAAATATTCTATCAAACGGTTTTCATTTTTTTCTCCATTATTATTATTTTACGTATTATGCTTTGGCTGCGTGAGAAGTACGTCAGCACTGTACTCCAGTTACGTCCTTGCAAACCCCTCCCATTGGAGGAACGCGCACATTCCTATTGTCCAAGATGGCGACGCTTGTGCAGGTCCACTGATGCTATTATGTTTTTAAAGGCGTTTATCGTTGTATTTTAGAATTTCTGCAATCAGTGCAAGGTCTTAAGCTTTAGCATATCCTAACCACAGCCATAATTTCTTTGCCTTTTTTCTAAATAACCCAGGAATTCGCTCCCGGACCGGATTCCGTGCGTAGACAGTGAAAAGTTTGGGTTCCATCATTTTAAAATGAAGCGACAGGCCGGGAGAGACGGCAGCCCCTCTAGGGCCTTAGCTAAACGGATACGAGAAAGGGAGCGGGAACGAGAAGGGGCACGTAGAGAGGATATACCTGCCGCGCCACTTGCAATGCTTCTGGCAGAGAGTCGGAGTTACCACAAACGGAGCCGTAGCAGAGAACGAGAAAAGCCTCGATTACGGGAGGAGCGCGCTGCTGTCCTGGACCTTCACCACAGGCAGGCTCACCACGAGCTGGGATTGATCGGCCGCCCGCCACCCAGGACGGCAGCAGCAGAGCTACCGGGCGCACGAGCGGGTAATTTGGAATACAAAACTTTGTTAATCAGTAATCTGGGCTCGCAGGTTTCCGATGAGCACGTTGAGGACGGTCTTTTTCACGAGTTTAAAAAGTTCGGGGACGTTAGCGTTAAGCTCTCCCACACGCCAGAGATGGGGCGGGTCGCCTATGTTAATTTCAGACACCCAGAGGATGCTAAGGAAGCCAGACACGCCAAATCCGCCAGGTTGGTTCTTTACGACCGTCAATTAAAAGTAGAACCCATGTATGTAAGACGACGCAGCTGCACGCCACCGGATGTCGGCTATTTACCTTTACACGCACCCTATGCTTACCGACAAAGGTCCCTCTCGCCTCCCGGAATGAGTGGCCTTAGGGACATGAGGCCAAGACACTATCCCGAGGGGCTCGGGCTGAGCAGAGAAAGAGAGAGGATTTTAGACTATTACGGAATGTTAGACGAGAGAGGGAGGCCTTATGGCTTCTCTCCCATGCCCGTGGTGGAGGATTTAAAGCCGGAGGATGACCAGCGAGCCACCAGCAACCTGTTCATAGGCAATCTGGACCACAACGTCACGGAGGGCGAGCTGAGGCGGGGCTTCGACAAGTACGGCATTATCGAGGACGTCATCATCAAGCGCCCCGCTCGTGGACAGGGCGGAGCCTATGCCTTTGTGAAGTTCCAGAACCTGGACATGGCCCACCGGGCTAAGGTGGCCATGCAGGGACGGGTGATCGGCGGGAACCCGGTGAAGATCGGCTACGGTAAAGCCAACCCCACCACCCGCCTGTGGGTGGGCGGCCTGGGGCCCGGTAACCTCCTGGCCGCCCTGGCCCGGGAGTTTGACCGCTTCGGCAGCATTAGGAATATCGACTACGTCAAAGGGGACAGCTTTGCCTACATCCAGTACGAGAGCCTGGACGCCTCGCAGGCTGCCTGCGCCCAGATGAGGGGCTTCCCTCTGGGGGGCCCCGAGCGCAGGCTCAGGGTGGACTTTGCTAAAGTGGAGGAGAGCCCGCGGAGCTTACCTCCAGGCTACCAGCCCCCCGTACCAGTCCCAGCCCACTTTGACCTCCTGCCAGAAGGGTACAGCAGCCGCCACCGCAGCCTGGAGCGGGAGCTGAGATCCAGGGAACGTTCACCTCGCTCGCCGCCACCCCACGGCATGCTGAACCAGAGGGAGAGAGCGCTGCTAGAGAGGGACTTCTCCAGCCCCACGCGCAGCCTGGAGCGGAGAGGCGCTGGAGCGGCCGAGGCCTTCGGGAGGGGGGGGAGGAGCGCCCGGAGCCGCAGCCGGAGCCGGGAGCGCTGGCTCAAGGAGAAGGAGGAGAGGAGGAGCCGTCGGAAGAGCAGGAGCAGGAGTCCGTCCGTGGACAGGCCTCTGGAGGAGAGGGGCCGGGAGAGGGAGAGGGGGCGCTCCAAGGTCCGGGGCGCCGTGGCGGCGGTCGGCCCCACGTCGCCTGAGGCCAGTCCGGACCGCGCCCGGGTGCGAGCGCCGGACTCCACCACAGAGCCCCGCGACCAGTCCCCCGACGCCGCTGCCGCCGCGGGCCGCCACCACTCCAACGAGGAGCCAGAGCCCCCTCCTCCTCCTCCTCCCCCTCCGTCCGGCGGGCGCCACCACAAGCGCTCCTCGGGCGGCGGCGCCGACCACCACCACCACAACAACCACCACCACCGCAACAGCGAGGGCAACAGCAAGAACACGGCGGACGCGCACAACACCAACAGCTCCTCCCCGCCCGCCAGCCTCTCCGAGTTCTCCCAGAGCCTGACCAAGTCGTGGCACGGCTTCCTGGCGCTGAAGAACAGCAGCTTCCCCACCGACATGTTCCTGCTGGAGGGCGGCGCCGCCTTCTTCTCCACGGCCATGAAGGAGAGCCTGGCCCAGCAGCAGCAGAGCCACGGCCAGCCCAGCCAGCTGAAGATCGCCCAGCGCCTCCGCATGGACCAGAGCCGGCTGGACGAGGTGACGCGGCGCGTCAAGCAGGGCCGGCCCGACGGCTACGCGGTCCTGCTGGCCCTGCAGGGCCCCGTCGACCGCCAGGCCCCCACCCCCGAGCCGGGACTGCAGGTGCGCTTGCTCCGCCACCTGGTGACCTACCTGCGGAACAAGGAGGCGGCCGGGGTGGTGAGCCTGCCGGGCGCCATGCTGTACGCCTTCCCGCCCGGGGACTACGCCCAGCAGTACCTGCAGAGCGCCAAGAGGACTGTGGGAAACCTGGACGAGGAGCACCTGCTGGTCGTCATCGTCAACGACTCCAATTGATCGGACAGACCCGACACTCCCTCCCTCGTCCTCACCAACACGTGCAGGCACACACACACACACACACACACACACACACACACACACACAAAGGCACGTACACTCCCTCAAAAATGATGACACTACTACTCACAGATGGACAGGGCGGATGTGAGTCTTTCACGTGGACACGCATTGTATTCCTGCTAACTAGAGGACGTCTGGTTTCAGTGGTTTTTATCGCTACAAAACTAACTCCAACACTACC
Source organism: Aplochiton taeniatus (assembly GCA_017639675.1). Lineage (NCBI taxonomy): Eukaryota > Metazoa > Chordata > Actinopteri > Galaxiiformes > Galaxiidae > Aplochiton > Aplochiton taeniatus. The sequence continues at coordinate 9,044,517 of CM030173.1, read as the reverse complement.
CTACAGTAGTCTCTTAAGCGGTTTCTAGGACCGTCGTTTGGTTATTGTGAGAGGAGAGGAAATGTACAGGTTGGCGCTAGTCCAGACCTTGTTGTTTTTATACCCTGACCGTCACAAAGCAACACTAAGCAGTGGTCGGTTTATACCCCTTGTTTCTATTAAACTGACCAAGTTGTTTTATCCCACTATAGGAGGCCTAGAATATTCCAAATTCAATGATTGTACTGTATTGTTATACATAGATGGTGAGGTCGATTTTATTCTTCTGTTGAACCATTCCAGTGGTCTCATTTTTAAAGAGTGTGTGTGCGCACGTGCGTTGTGCAAGGTAAAAAGCTGTTGATTTTCCGAGTCTTTCATTTCAGTTAACTATTTTCATAGATGACGGTTCTTTTCATTGTGAAGTTATTTTTCAGATGTTCTTCAATCGTTCTTTTTTTTCGGAATATTATCTCTGGTTCAGCTGTTGTCACTGGTCCTATGGCATTCTAGATCCATCCATCCTTACATTTCTGTCCATCCTAAAACCTTCTCCTTCCATCCATTGCTGTGGTCATTTGAAATACTTGTCTTCCATACTTTAGTCAAAATACACAAATTGGTTGAAAATGGCTGGTAAGGATGAGACTGTGTCCTTGATTTAACATTGCGGGGACCTGACTTGGATATAGCGGCAATGTAAAACTAATTACAGCAAGGACGTACATCTTATAACGGCTACTAATGCACACCAAGTATTGTTAAAAGATTCAAATAAGTTGTGTAGGTCTGCGTTTTTCTTTTGGAGCCCTACCTAACTGTTCAACTTAGCTGACCTCACCTGCAAATGTTTATTCGAGAGGGAAAGAATCTTTTTGTAGGAAAAGATAATCACATTTTTTAGCCAATTAGAACAAGTATTTTTTCTGTCATTCTCTTTTTGCATGCTGCTTAAGTATTGTGTCATTCTTCTAGTACAATGGAACGAGATGGGCAGCGCCTATGAACTCAAATCACTACCTGATCAGATATTCCGTATAAGTTGCCATACTCTTCTTACATTACCTAAAACAAATAAATTCAAAATATAGCACACTTTTCTTTGTGATTTTTCTCAACTGTTATTATTTGCTATAGGAAAAAATACTCATAAAATATAATATTATTTCTTATTTTGTTTTCCCCAGAAATCGGTTGCTCTGTGAAACATTATGCTTGCAACAAAGTTTTTTTTTGTATTGTGATAGTAAATACAGTTGTCTAATTATTTGTATTAATTCATTTCAAAACTCCCAGTGCAATATCTTTCCTTCCAACCATACAGAATCGATATGCTGAATGGAGAAATACAGCGCTCTAGCAGACATGGGGCTTATTTTACGATTTCCAAATGTTGATAGTTTAGAACACTTCTAAACAACTATTCATTAACCTCACAAGTGAAAGAGTGGCAATGCAGGGCACGAACACATTTTGAATGAGAAGAAATAGATCTGATAGAACATCTGTTTAAAATAGTTCCCGTGTTTGCAATCTTATAGGTGTGCTTGATTTCTCCGGATGCAACGTGAAAACTACATGCGAGGCAAACTTTAATCAGGCGTTCATTTTATTTTATTTTTGAATATATACTTTATCTGGGTCTTATGTAAAGAAAAGCTCACGTGCACCTGCTTACTTTATACTGTAGAACACATGCTGTAAATGTGGATTGCTTGTTTTGTTCTGTACCATCGCACTGGTGTCTGACCCAGAACATTGAAAACGGTGGCCCTCTACAAAAAACGCCACAATCGGTTTCGTACACTACATCCGATCTCCATTTTTTAAATTTAGCTTTTGGTTTGTTTTACTTCCTGTCGACAGTTGGACATGTATTCTGTATGAGAAAGTGTAATAAAACATTTTATTCTCTTGTTTATATATACTGTGTGCACTTTTGATATCATTACTAACCCTCAGTGACGTGTACTCATCGCTTATAGAAGGCTTCAGACCTACAGGCCATACATTGCTTTGGCACACTGTTTACTATGCCCTTTATATATCCTTGAATAGCCACATATCTATGCATGCATTTCATTTTATTATAGCATATTTGCATACATCTAAATACAGTATCTGTAAAATATTATAGACATGTAAATTACGTATGAATGATATGCCCAAGATACCGCAGTAGCAAAATACTGTATATTGCACAGACTTAATAATAGTTCTACATGTAAATGAGTCCAGCAGTGTATCTACCTTAATGTTTTTTAATGTTTCCCGCTCCCTAGAGATTCTGTCTGTTTTTCTATCTGGCTCCAAAGTAAAACAAATTGACTGTGATCGATGCAAACCGTTGTTCTTTTCTAAATCAATACCCTTCTTTAGCCCAGTCTGCACCTAGTCATTAAATTATTTAGCTTTACAATGTGTAGATGAGTGCCCTTCTGAAAGGTACAGCCCTTCGCGATTTCTTATTTATATATATATATATATATATATATATATATATACATATATATATATATATATATATATATATATATATTTTACAATTGTTTCAATACTCATTTCAGAAACGTGGTCATTTTTCAAAACTCGACACAAAATGCAAATCAGGTAATCAAAATGCACTTTTTTTCATTGCTTGAATACAAAACACATACACTGAGCATCATTTGTTCATTGACCATAAATCACGAGTTCAAAATGACAAACATAACATCAAAGTATTACCATTTCAAAATGCAAATCACACATTGCATGTGAAATGATTTATCTTTTAATTTCTAACAATACATCAAACTATCAACTATTACAACTGCTCAAAATGTTAAGTAGCTGTTGGAATACTCTTAATGCATAGCTTTATGGAAACTGATCATGAAAGTTCCTGGGTCAAAAAA
>CM030173.1:9031641-9036641 GCA_017639675.1 Aplochiton taeniatus | reverse complement strand
CACTGGGCTTTGTGTTCAGTGACACGTTGGCTCGCAGCCAAAGCCAGGAGAGAGAGGGAGATGGAGGGAAATGGGGTGTGGGTTTGTTTGTGTGTGTGCGTGTGTGTGTGTGTGTTAGAGAGGTTGATCCTTGTGATCTGTCATCATGTCAGGCTCAGTGGTATCATTAAACCTGGCTTTCCATGGAATGACACAACAAACTATTTTGTTTTTCCTTTTTTAACCAGGTCTATGACAAACACACAAACTAACACTAGTCAGAGGGACAAACCGAACTGAGCTAAACTGTGCTTGGTTAATTCATAGTGCAACATTCACAGTTAGGAAATATGCCTTGTGTAGAGTAGTCCCACATGGTGCGGTACAGCTGAGCACCACAGTGTGGGAACACGGCAGCATACAACAGTCTGACCCCGCTCTCATGGAATGACAAACTATTTGTCGTTCCCTCTCTAAATGGCCTCACTCATGCAAATCTATTCAAACATAAAACGAACTATGCAAAAAACAACAACTTTGAAACTTGAACCTTTTGTTGCTTCACATCAGAGTTGCTTGATGACAGATGAAATCGACAATACATTGAATTGTACCCTGCTTCGGTCTTCAGCCATTATTCTGAGCAAAAGTAAACCCAAAATATTCAAACATTGTGACTCAGGCAACTGCTCAGAGCTCATATTGAGTATTATGTCAAATAAAGTGATGGAAAGCCATATTTTATGGATATGAACTATAGCTGACTTCTGTCAGCAGAACTGCTATAGAAAATGGATGAAATGAATGTCTTATCCACCCTTTTCACATGTCATTCATTAGGCACACATAACCTCCAAATTGTCTTTTAAACTAAAGCAGGTAAAGAAAACCACTTATCAAAAGGTCAAAGTAGTGCATTCCTATCACAATATATGCAATGCTATACTCAAAGCTGTTGTTATCTAAACTAATAAACTCAGAGGTGTTGCTTTTACTCTTGTTTTGCGGAGGAGGGCAGGCAGTAATTCAGTTGGGATGCTTTAGGGAGATGGTTCCACCAGGACCGGGGAGAGTCGTGACTGGGGTACCAGACTCTTCGCGCAGAGAGGGGCCGCAATGGTCTGAAGCGGTAGAGCTCTGGGGGCACAGGGTCCTTAATAACAGACCGTAGGTACAAGGAGGCCCTTCCATCACAGCCTCATAGACTAGGACCAGGGATTTGAATCTGATCGGGGCTGCCACTGGGAGGCAGCGCGTCGTAGGCGGCTGGCGTGTGATAACTGTGATCGAAGACCAGACGTGTGGCCACATCCTTTATGAGCCGGAGACTGCAGGAGTCCAGACAAGAGATGACGGGAGATCGGACAAACACGCAGCTACTTGTAATTGGCCGCATCCTCCGAACGTTATTGAGTTGGAAGCTACAGGGGCACGTTATCTCCATGACGTTTGCCGACAACTCGGAGGCAACTGGCACTCCATGGTCAACCCTCGGCTTACTGACCTGACTGCTTGTGTGGTTATCAACACTGTGTGCAACTGTAATAAAGCACAGTGGAAGAAACAATACTTTTGTTCAGTGTTTTTATTTGTTATAATGGCATGTACGTAAAGGAAAACAACAAGATCGAAATAACAACTGTTATACAACCTAGAGAACGACACAAAACATAACTAACTGGATGATGATACTCACTCAATAGAATATCTGTCATAAATGTAGTTTTCATGTTCAAGTGCAATACAATATTCATTATCATTTTTTTTTTCACTTTTGAGTCAAAGAGTTCATATTGTAATGTGTGGCTTGAGTGTGAATTGGAATGAAAGAATGCACTGTCCGAACTGGGCAAAACCTAGTTTAAAACAAACCGTTGACATAAGTGAAAGTTTTTTTTTTCACGCAGTCTTAAAAATTATAAACCTCAGTGCAAGGCTAGCTAAAACAAGCGCCTCTCAAGTTCTTCACTGACATCGAGAGGATTTGCTTGGGTCAGATTCTCATGCATTTTACCTAGCATTCTCCATGGTCCGTAAAGACAAAGCCAAATCCTTTACCCAATCTCGATCACTGAGGGGCCTGGTTCACAAAGCGTTTAACCTGAAATACACCTATTTCCTCATTGTCAATGTAAACATTTAGTTTTAATAATGATTTCTATGATGCTATTTTTTATTTTATTATTATTGTAATTTTTTTGTATTTTTTTTTTTTAGGATGATGTGACAATCTAAATGTTATTGTTCAAGCTAAAGGCTTTGCCCATCAGGCCCAGTTCGGCAGCATTAGCCCTTTCACCTTAGTAGCTTCACTACACCTCCATCTGTAACTCCACAGAACACAGGGCGCTCTGCTGGACCACAAAGACATGTTTTGCATAGACATCAATTCAAGTCAAACTCATGCAAATGAATTGGGAAGAGAACGAGGATGGAATCAAAACAACAACAAATAAAAACACCATGGAAGACAAAAACAAAACAGGAAGTGGGTGGATTAATGAATCAGTGATTGTTTTAACTAATCAACAAGTGTCCACAGTTAAGTCAGTTCATTAATAGCTGGATTTTATAAAAATAAGTGAGTTCATATATCGCATTATTTATTTAAAAAACAAATAAACAAACAAATAACTCTATGCATTACACTCTATTGAGTTAAATAGTTATGTATTTGATGCAGTTGAGCGAACACACTTTGTGTTCACCTTCTTAGATGTCTCTGTTGTTATCTGATTAGTATTGCTTGTTTTTTCTTCTGTGAGAAAGGAGTCAGTGAGATAATTTAGGCCCGTGTGCGTGTGCCTGTGTGTGTGTGTGTGTGTGTGTGTGTGTGTGAATGTGTCTGTGTGTTTGGTTAGAGAAGGCCAAGCAAACATGCAGCAATAGTCTGTGACAAGGGCAGTTACCATGCATAGCACCTGTACTGGACAGCTTGAGTGAGAGAAGCTTCCCTTGGTACCATACACAGAATGGATGGCGTCTGGACTGTGGAGGGCTATGCCGACATTTGCAAACCCATGTATTCAGCTATGGCAAAATCAGTGTGTAATAATTTGTCTAGTTGTATTGATGTATTAGTTGTGTGAAAACACTATTCCTCTAACTAACTAACAAAACACGTTATCTTGATTACACTAATACATCCGAGAAAAAAAACCCAGAAAAAAAACCAGTTGGGGTTTGAAATAGGATATACTATAAATCCAAGTCAAGTTTGAACTTCAGAGTTCACATGTTGGCGCAAGAAAAAGAAAGAAAGAAAAAGGTGTAGCCGTGTTTACAGTGTATTCCTGAAGCAAAGCCAGTGCGAGACACTTCTGTTAAAATCCTACGAGTAATACTCATCGTCATAATAAATAAAAAATAAATAAAAACAACACATACCAAAATTGTGTCATTGAATAAGCTTGTAGACATCTAACACAAGAAAAAAAAGCTATCTCGTACCTGTTTTCATTGCTTTAAAAACATATTTTTTTTTAACATTTAAATCAAAAACAAACAAAAAACTAAATTGTGTAAGAAAAACCAAGAACAATTTCGGAAGCAGAAAGAAGTGGACAGAAAAGTCGACATCATCATATAAAAGCTGAGTCGGTCAGCTCAGTCAGTCGCCAGTGTGTACTGCACTTAGAGACTCTCCAAGGGGAATATCTTATACTACTCAATAAATAGGAAAGCAGATAGTATATGAAGGGACGATTAGAGGACCAAAGAGGCTAAAAAGGAGGGAGGAAGAGAGGCAGAATATTTATGGCTTTTTAGAGGCGTTTATGACTCATTATCATAAACAGCAACACCGTAATAGCTACTTGGCCCAGCCATTGTCGCCTCCCTGTTTGGTACCTTAATGCTGGGCTACAAAAACACAACCAAAAAAAAAAAACCAAAAAAAAAACTACAGTAACTACATTGGTCAACGCTAAACGGGATACTTGGGATGAACATGACCAGTGGGAGATCTCAAAGGGAGGATAAGGTAACAACCTTCCTTTGTTGGAATTGTCACCGAATATATCTCCTTGATTTGAGGCTACATTTCCAACATCATTTCCTCTGCTAACTTTCATCCAAAAAACGAAACAAAACACTGATCATGTTCATCAACGGAAAAGTACCTAAAAAGTCATCGTCGTCAGATCCTCCTAAGTATCCCGCTTTGAAATCTCTTAACTACGTCAGGCAGGCGGGATGGAATAGAGAGAGAGAGAGAGAGAAAAAGGGAAATCTATCCTTCCTTAGTATCCATCACGTCAGTAATAGTCCAACCCGCCTACCAGCTCCACCCCCAGGAATCGCGCCCTCGGCCCTCCCTTAGTAAGGTGCAAACTTTTGTCTCTCCGGCTTCTTCATCCCGTTGGCTGAGGAGATTTTGGCGGTGTAGGACGCCAGGGCTGCAGCTGCCGCGGCGTGGGCCTGAGCCGGTACCGCCGCCTGCTGAACGGAGCCTTGGACCCCGGCCATGGCCGCTGCTGCTGAAGGGGGGGAGGAGAGTGCCAGGTAGGGGATGGATTTCATTCCCAGGAGGCTGGAGAGGGGGAAGGCATAGGGGGTGCCCAGCATGGTGGGGGCGGCGTGGGGCATGGAGGGGAGGGCCCCCATGGCCGCTGCCAGGGAAGAGGAGGCGGAGGCAGGGGGGGCGGGCTGGGTGAAGGTCATGTTGAGGTCAACGGGGGTCTGCATGGAGGAGGACTGGGCGGTGGATTTGGCGGTCTCTAAACTGGAGGGAGGAGGAGGAGGAGGAGGAGGAGGAGGAGGGAGAGGCAGAGGAGGTGGAGGGTGGAGGGAGAGGGGAGGGAGACGGAGAGGGAGAGGGAATACCGGATGGAAAAGGGTTAGAAGGTTAAATAAAAGACATGTTAAAGAAAGAAATTGAGAGAGAAAAAAAATAAAATTACGGAAGAAAATTAAAAAGGAAAAAATTGGAAAATAAAAAATCATAAAAGAGGTGTGTTTTGCTGAGGGTTGCAACAGATTATTTGAGGGAGGGGAGTCTCTGCACTCATGGGAGGGGGTGC